>OZ007588.1:51893425-53093425 GCA_963931845.1 Maratus michaelseni | reverse complement strand
AGCTTTAATATACACTCTTATGATAGTATTCCTATTATAAAAATATAACTTGTACATGAAAAAAAAAATACCCACACAACTAAATATTTTAATTAATTTCTAAAAATTTTTAATAAATTTTAAAGATTGATTCAGAATTATTCAACTTATTGTATTAAGCTTAAAAGTTTTGCTTTTTTGTTGATTTTTTTAAAAATTGAATAAGTCTTTGGATATTTAATAATAATAATAATAATAATAAATTAATTAATTAATTAAAAAAGAACTATACATTACTAACACAACCAGTATATTCTAATGATATAATTAATATTGCAGTTTTTTGTAAAGTCTTCAAATAAATATAAAAATATTAACGTAGTTTAAAAAATTACTTGTTGTTGAATATGAAAAAAAGAAATACACAATGCTTTAAATTATTTTAATTGATATTTACTTAATGAGGAAATTGTCAAATGTTGTTTCTTTCATTTTTGGCGATTAACGCACAGCGTCAAATAAATATGGCAGTTTTTTCAATTTGCATATCCAGTTAATTCTTTAATCGCCAAAACTGTAAGATACAAATATTCCAAATTTTTCCCCGGTTATGTCGTTTGCCACCAGATGTTCCGAAATGTATTACATGGTTTGTTTAATCGCACAATTTCTGTTATTAAAAAAATCATCTTTTTAAATTCTAAAATAATTGTATTTTTAATACAGTGTTTATAAGCTTCACGGCATTGAGGGAATTTAAGGATTTTTAATACCAGATATTTCGTAAAGTAATGGTCGTCATAGCTAAATGCAGATTTTTTTTAAATTTCATTAATTAAAGCAGAATATTCTTTACAAAAAACCCGGTATTTCTCCACTAAGGCGTAGGTACTATGTACTACTTTATTTAAGAAGGCACATTTATCTTCATCAGTAGTAGTAGTAGCACATTTATCATTTTTTACCACTGCGTCAACGCAACACCCGCAAGTTATAGTGTTTGGGTTCTCTCCCTTCAGACGAAAACAACACCCGCTCACTAATGTTAATCCTACGGGACAGTTATTTTACAATATCTCGTTAACAATTCAATATTTTTTTTTACATTGTATAGCTGAGATTAATCGTTACAGCAACTTATTTTTACTTTTTCTATTTTCTTTGTGGAATATTTTATAAGGATAACCGGATTCGTAACCGGTTCCGAAAGTAAAAGTACCCTTGTAAAAAATTCGCAAGGGAAATCGAAAATGTATAAAGAAGGGAGCTGTGGATATCGATCTCAGCTATCCAATGCAAAAAAAAAAAGATCATTTAAAAATATTGAATTTCATACGAGATATTGTACAATAACTTTCCCACAGCATTAACATTAGCGAGCAGGTGTTTTTGTGTGAGGGAAGATAACCCTTAAAGCATTTCATTGATTTTTTTAGTATGTTCTTTTTTTGCTCGAGCTATCCTATGCAGTGGCGGCTCGTAACTCGTCTATTTTTGGGGCACTTAATACATACTTGAAATATTTATTATTTTCGTACCACTATTTTTTTTAAAGAAATTCACAAATTCATTGCTTATTTAATGGCAGAAGTCAATAAAGAAGACAAATATATATTTTTTAACACGTTGACGGACAGTTGCGGCTATAGCCGTCAAAACAAAGTACTCTATGTGGCATGACGGCTATAGTCACCCAAAACGAAGCAGTCGTGTTTAGACACTACGGCTATAGCAGCACGAATGTGCATTTACCGGCGTACAAGTAGAAGCCCAGTGTCATGTTTTGGAAACAATTTTTTAGGTTGAAGTTCGTTTTCCACCTGTTATACGAGTTGCTGCTTCCGTATGCACGTGCAGGGAAAAATGCAGTAAAAAAATGATAGTTATCAGTATATTCTTATAGAAAAATTTAAATTGATTATTTGATTGAATAATCAACATAAATTTTTCTATAAGAATGCACTGGTGTTTATCACTTTTTTTTACTGTATTTTTCGCTGACCACTAGCCACCCTGACGTGGTTGTGAAGGGAGTGTGCAACTTAATTAAAGGTGCTGAATGAATCAAAATTAAGTTTCTTTAAGCAGAAAGAGTAAAACTATACTTCTAATATTCTAAAAATTACAAAAACATATAGTGTCAATTTTCGGACGTCACTATTTCCTACTGTCCGTCAACCTGTTAAATATAGTGCTAAGCAATAAATAAATTTGGCAGACATGCATTTAGTGCCCTAAATATAGTCAGTCACGAGACGCCACTGATCCTACATAATTCTGCATTCCTCAAGAAATCAGTATTATCTAGTTCGTTTGTTATCTGGTTTAACATAAAGGCATAGTTGCCAACTTTTACGCTTTTTTCCTAACACTAAAATTTAATAGTAAATTTTATCTTATAAATCGACAGAATCGTGTGATAAAGACAAAAATTCTATTAAAATTTATTGGTATGAAAAAAGCATAAGAGTTCGCAGCTATGTAAAGGCGGTCTTTGGACTAGATTGTTCGCTTATCTGTTCAAAGAGGCATTGCTAGAGTGGAGTTCACAGGAACTGAATTCCACTTTTTCTGAGAGTTATCAGCTTTCATTAAACACAAAACATAGTGTAATTAAGTAAGATGAAGTTTACTATACTAAAATAGTGGAATTTTTCCCTTCACAGTCGCTGAGACATTGTTACAGAGTTTTAAATTGATGTGCTGCACGTTTTACAACTATGAAAGCAGAAGGAAGACTTGAATCTCTTCTACAGGGAAGGTCTCCACAAACGCATTTAGAAAAATTTGAAAAAAAATACAGAATATTCTTCTGATGGGAAATAAAAAAAATTCTGTGGAACCTTGATATAACGATCGTAATACAATTATGAAAATTTCATGTTTTTTTGCGATTGCTGGTTGGCAACACTAAGAACAACAAATACGCTTTTATGATAAAAACTCTTTCAGGAAAACCTTTTTCCTTTCTTCGTACTGAACTAGTTTAAGTAAGTTTAACTTAATAGAATACACATTTTTAACTGCGGTTTTGCAATATACATTGATATGTATATATAAAGAAAATTAACGATCGTTTAGAACAAAATTTAAATTGATTGAAAAAGCTTCAAGCTAAGAATTAATGTCCGATTCCAAGCATTGTCAATTTCACTTTGATTTTGTTAGTGTCGGAGACAACAAGATGTAACTACTGTTGCCATGAAAACAACGACTTATTCAATATGGAAATGTATATTAAAAGGCGTTCTTAATCGTTCAGTTGCTGTTAAACTAGACTTACTTATCCAGCTGGTGAAATCGTGTACAATTAAATAACTTCAGCAACACACAATTTATATATATATTATGTAAGCGTATAGAAAAAACAATAAACTATTTCATTGTTTAAGTTTAAATTCATAAAGTACTGAGCATTTAAACAATCATTAAACCAAGAATTTACAAAAACATTAAAATTGCTTGCACTTGACAAGAAAAAAGTGTTGCTCTCCAACTAGCTTCTTTTTACACCAAATACTCGAAAGTATTTAAACTTTTTACAGATATTCTACTGGGATACCGCAGTTAAATTTGACTGATCCTTTATTACCTGCGGGGCCACTGCACTAATTTACGCCAACTACAAATATCAAAATTTTTTGTCAACTTATAGGGAGTAAGGGGAGAGCAAGATACAATTGAACAAAATCTGGACAGTTCAACCACCAAGTGTTTGAGAACTGGTTTATATGAATTATGCTTCCTATTCTGAAAAGGCAACATGGTCCAAAAGCAATCATCGGGAACTGGATGAAATTTCGTACGAAATGAACGAGATTTCATTCAGCATTGAACCACCAATGGCAGTGGGCAGCTGAGGACTATTTGCGATCAAATACCCATATTAAGCTACAAAAAATTTGAAAGAACTATATAAATAAAAGTTCTCAGAAACGTGTTTTTGGCTAACTTTGTGACAGTATTTTTTTTTTCTTTCATTTCAAGGCGAAAACACCCCTATAACAAAGTAACCCCACCCTATGGGTTAACTTTATAACATGTTTTAACCTAAATTTCTCAATTGATATTAAGGTTTTAGATTAGCGTAATATGCCGTAATGTAGGAAAAGTCTATATCAGTGTGTATCAATAGTGGGTTAATATTATCAGTTTTGGGTTATTTATAAAGCAGTCCGGCTAGTGTGACAAAACCTTAAAATGTGTGACAAAGTCTTACGGTATCTCAGTAATCAACACTTTTCTGTAATAATGTAATGTTACTAGTGGTACCACGATTGGCAATTTATCTCCCAGGGAAATTTTCAAAGAATACAAAGCATATTAAACATTAGATCTAACTCTCCGCACATTGACGATAAAGTTAATTTTTTAAATTAAAATATATATATATTCATTTTGCGTTAAATACAAACTTAATAGCAAGTTACACTTAATTGTTAACATTATTTTTGTTGGTGTGATATGACGCATTTTCAAGGTTTGTTTATGTTTTTTACGATAACTGTAGTAAGCTATGGGCTGTTCTGATTATCTCCTATAAATCAATTCAGTTACACGTAATATTACATTTTTTTAATTACTTATTTATTTACTATAGCTAAAAAGTATACAGAAATGTATAAAAAATAAGTCCTCAATGTATTAAAATAATCTACAGTTTACAAATATAATAACCATAGATCGAAATCTTTGAAAATATCTCACTTGTAGAAATAATTTTAAAGATACGCATAAGAGGCTCCATGCTCAAAATATGTGCTCAAAAATGTATTTAAGTTATTTATTATAAATAATGTATTCTAATAGAAAATTTACACCGGAAAATTAATAAGAAATATTTTGTATGAAAAAAATAAAAGTTAGAATTGATCACACCTAATCATTTCAATAGTAATGAATCAAGATGCCTAACTGTGCCTCTGATGTACGTTAGAGAAACAGAAGTCGTATAGTTACTCTTTTAAGTTAGATGCGTCAAGGTTTGCAATTATTAACTTATAGAAACTTAATTGTATTAAAATATTCTTGGTGACAAATGCAAGTTTGGAATTAAAATTAGGTGTGCTCGGAGAGGGACCAATGTGCCGGAAAGGGTTGATATTTGTTTTAATCTCAGTGTTTCAGTTTTTAGAAACATTAGGTTTTCTGTAGACCAGGGTCGGCGAACCTATGTCACGCGTGCCGTAGCTGGCACGCGAAAGGATAATTTTGGCACGCCGTTGATTTAAATTCTAAATCAAAATTCTGTGAAAATCCTGAAAATGCTGAACCTCATTATTTTTCTTCCATTAATATACGAGTTTGACTGAAAATAGCTTTTGTTTGTTATAATAAGTACATGTGTACTCGTCATATCACTGAATTAAACACTCAGAACATCTGATCTCTGACCCCTTTTTCCTTGGTTTTGAACTGCCGGTGCCGATGATTGCATTGGAAGAGAGAGAAATATAGCAAATAAATTATTTTTGCTTTATTGTTTGTGAAATTTCTGCACCATTTTTGCATGTCTAATGCATGTTGATATGCATATGGGGCTTTAGTTAACTGTTGCTGTAATTTGTTAATTAATTTTTAATCAGTTAAAATGAAAAAAGTATTAATAAAACTAATAAAACATGCCCTTTTTTCAGATAAGTTGGAAAAAAATATAATACATTGGTTGTTAAAACAGCTATAAAATGAAATGAAAACTATAATTTCAAAAGTATGTTGTCTGCCGATAGTGAAAGAACATGACAAAATGGGATTTGTAAACAATTTAAAGATATTTCCAATAAATAAGTACCAAACAACAGCTATTAGATTTTTCCTGCCTTAGAGATAGCTTACTCTAATCATTTTTAATTATTTAAGTCATTAAAGATGCAAAGCTAATAGTAAATGATAATACTAATATGTTGAATATTGAATAACGAAAAATATTTTTGTCCTTTTATGTATCGGCTTCGTGGAGCGGGGAGAGGTTCTGACTCAATTCTGCTATATATAAATCTGAGTAAATTTAGTGGATAGTCATTTTATCATTATTATGATTTGCTTTTATTCTAGTGATGCTTTCATCAACTCTATTATGCATGATCTTTTTTTATTGTTAAACTAACTTCCTATAATCAACGATGGTAAACTAAGACAGATTAGATTGCACCGTTAAAGAAATATTTATTCAACATAACCAATTTGGCTAAAAAATAGAAAGTGCAAGATAGTAGAAAATTTCAAACGTGGTGGACTGAGAAACATGGTATGGTTAATAAAGATGTTAAGGCTCTGTGCGTTTTAAGTTCTGGGTCAGTGGTCTGCATTAAAACAGCATTATGAAACAAATCGCAAACCTCTTTCCTCAAAACGTTATGCAGAACAAAAGGAATTCATTTCCAGGGCAATTAAAGAGAAAATAAACTGTTGACATCTATGATTATATATATCAGCAATGTTCTCGAACTGTAGTGTCGCAAGTTTCTTGGCTGCAAGTGTCATTGTTCGGAATGGTACATTTTTCTACGATAGAGAATTTTTGAAGGAATCCTGGTTAACATGCGCTCCATCACTTTATAACAATTTCTAAAATAAAGATGAAATAATTTAACTGATTTAAGATATTCTTTTATCAAGAAATACAGTCAAAGATAGAATCTTAAAAATGGCAGAAAATGTAAGAGAGCAACCAAAGTCTGCTATCGTCTTCTCCTTTCAGCTTATTTTGTCTTGATAAAAGTACAGATGTAACTAAATCTCTCGTTTAGATGTTTTTTTACGGTATTTTGTTGAAAATGACAATAAGGAAGATTTATTCTTGTTATTATCATTAGCAACTTAAATCAAAGGTTCATATGTTTGTACAGGAGTTATAAATTCAATTACTGTAAAAGAAATAAATTTGTATAAAATAGTTTCTGTTACAGTTGAAGAAGGCACCAGTATAATAGGTAAAAGAAATGTTTTTTTCAGTTTATTTCAAACTCACATTGAACATATTATTCTTGGATTTCACTGCATAATACATCAACAAATCCTGGGTGCATAGAGTGGTTTTGAATCTCTTGGTGATATTAAAGCTGTAGTCACAAAAATAGTTAATCTCATATCGTCACAGGCTTTAAATAAACGAAAGTTTGACGCTTTGTTAGATCTACCTTATTTCCACAAACAATAGCTGCTTTATAGAAGTGACAAACATTTGTGATAATGAGAATAACGAACTCAGTGAAGAGAAACTAACACCGAAATTCCAAGATTCTGTGGCTGCATTACGTACCTTAAGAAGTTTTAATTTTTCGTCTGAAAAAAGAAGATTTTGCTGGAATGCTTAAGAAATTAGAAAATAAAATTCAATCAACAAAAACCAAAGAGAAAGCAGATTTCTTAGGCAGACTTTTTAGGTAATGTTTTTTTATATTTCCTAATTTCTTCTTATGCATTGTAATATATTTTTAAAATAATAATTTTCGATTTAATAGCAGGTGTAAAACAAATATTTTGCAGATATTATTCGTAAATGTTTTTTTTTTTTCAATATTTCTTTTCTAATTGTCTATTTTAAAATAAAATTACCTTAATTATAAAACCACCACCCCGCTTGAAATGTCAAAATCAACAGATCCCAAGGGCAACGTCATGTATTACCATAATTATTACAGTCATTTGTCAAGTTTTCTCGATTTGAGATTTTAATACTTTTTTTACGATTAATATAATTATATCTTATTATTTCTTTATAATTATATCCACTTCTTTCTAGAATTATTACTATCATTAATTAATCTTTACTTCTTCTAAGTTTTTTTTGTTTGACTTTTCAATGTTATACGTTATTTATTTTAATATGTATGTTGATATTACCTGAAGGTTTGTTATCCATATCTTAATCTAATAATAATATAATAATAATAATAGTAATTTTATTCATTGTTTTTATAGGGGTTTTTTAGAGGGGGGTCGTTGGCACGCCATGGTCCCTTGAAAAGTTTTTTTGACAAAAATGGGCACGCGGATGTGAAAATGTTCGCCGACCCTGCTGTAGGCTGATAAGAAATATGAACAGTAATTAGCTATGCGCAATTCTGATTATCTCCTATAAATCTGTTCAGTTATATGTATGTAATATTACAATTTTGTAACTTTTTTTTAATAAATATCTGGACTGTTATCTAACTACTCCTAATAAGCAAAAAATATTGCTAATATTTAATCTCACGCACAGTTATTATTAAGTGCACTTAAGTTCAAAACTTCATCGCGTAGTTATCGTATTATAGGGATTTTAAAAATGAACTTTAATTATGAAAAACTTATCGATTTTATTATGCTTCAGAGTTCATAGGAGGTTCCAATACATAACTCTGAGGTATCTAAAAGAAACTTTCGGCAATTTGACTCCTATTTTTTAAAAAAAAATTAACTATTTTTTTAATCGGTTTAAGGGGGCACATCAGGTTGAACAGCCGGAAAATGACAATAATTTGACCATTACTAATAGCTCTGTAGTTTCAAAATCGATTAATGAAATGCAACAATTTTTTTTTCTATACTTTCATAAAATACTAATGATTTTCAAAAGACATTCAAATTTATATATTTAGCAATATTAATTAGTTAAATTTTAATGACAAAATTAACGTTTTAAAAATATGAATTTTCAAGTAATCATTTTGCGCGCAAGATTTTAAAAATTCTACTGCAAATATATATTTAATATTGTATTTATATTTACTTATACTACTATATTTTACACTAAACCTCAATGTAGCCTGAGTTTTGTCATAGAAAATTTTATATTGAATAAATAAACGTATTTTTTTTACTAAATTTCATAACTATGATTTTTAAAGTCATTAATTGTGCAAATTAATTTGAATATACTTTTAAATTGAGGTTCAGTGTAAAATATAGTAGTATAAGTAAATATAAATTCAATATTAAATATGTATCTGCAGTAGAATTTTTTAAATCTTGCGCGCAAAATGCATATTTGAAAATTCATATTTTTAAGACGTTAATTTTGTCATTAAAATTTTTTCTCATTAATATTGCTAAATATACATATTTGAATGTGTTTTGAAAACATTAGTATTTTATGAAAGTATAGAAAAAAAATTGTTGTATTTCATTAATTGTTTTTGAAACTACAGAGCTTTTAGTAATGGTCAAATTATTGTCATTTTCCGGCTGCTCAACCTGATCTCCCCCCTTAATAAATGCAATTCTTTAATCAGTAATAAAATCACATATTCACATAATCAAATCTAGAATTTTATACGGTTACTCATAAAATATTGGGAAGCATATTATGAAGTTGCTTTTTCAGATATTTTCTATAGATTAGAGTAAATTTGTTTGATTTCTTAGTTTCCTTATTATTAATGATCCACGTTTGCCACCATACTTTGAATTCTATACGTTATAATTCTACGTATTTATTCTGCGCAACGGTATATATTCTCAAATCATACGAATAGCCTTATTAAATTACCACATTGTATCGGAGCTTGAATTTGCAGCTTGTATCGGAAAACTATCTTTTCAAAATGTCTTACTAAAGGCAAATATTCCGTAGCTAAATGACAAAGAGCTTTGTTTCTGGATATTTAAATAGATTTTCATTCAAAAGGACATATATTTTAAAACAGCTAGGAATGACTATAATCTTTCACATTTGTCAGATTTTACACTGTAAGAAATATTACTTTTCACAGAAAATATATAAAAGTGAAGAGCTATTTAAAGAAATTTTCCTAATTATGCGTGATAAAAATGATAAGTGTTTTGCATATATATATATATATAAACTTACATTTTATTTACAACTGAAAAATATGTTTGAGATAATTTAAAGTTTCTTCTTCTAAAAATATTAAACGAGTATTAACAACCATGGGGGGGGGAGAGGAATGCAATTGTTGTGGTCTGTGTGAATATGTACATGTTATAATAAGCATATGCATCGTGATAAGATAGAAAAAATACTGAGGAAGTGGTTGAAATTCAAAAGAAATTCAATTAGAATCTTTTATCACTGATGTTGTAGAATATTTTCAGTAGGTTAACTATTATCTGGGTAATTATTTAATCAGAAGGTACAGAAATTAGAAACAGAATCTTGATGGTATATCATGCAAACATCATTATTTGCTGCAAAATGTGTTTCCTTCCTATGTAAAAATTATATTTTAGTTTTTTCACCAATATTTCTGCAAACAAATCTGATCTTCTTTCACAAATGATGACGGAAATGATGATCGTAACTGCTTCTGGTGAGTAACATTAACACTTTTAACATTAACATTAATATTAAGAGTTTACAGAGACATTAATATTATGATTACGAGGGTGGGACATATATCACCCTAGCGACTATTTCTTTATTCATTTCGCACTACTTTTCGAAAATAGTCTCTGTTTTACACTTATACTAGGATACATTCAAAAGATATTTACCACAATTTCGTTTGTGAATTGGCGTAAGAGTAAATATAAAAATAGTCGCCTGTGAGTAATTATAAACATTCCTACACGTTACCTATGCGCAAACATTTCATTACCTTGATGTTTACCTTGACGTTCTGGACCCCACCCCGGGTTACGCCATTGACTGTAATCGTTGTTGTATGTTAAAATATGTGTGCATTAACGCTTTGACTATCAGATAACTCGTTTTTATTTATCCAAACATAATTGACTTAAGACGTGGATCCTACCTTACAGGAAGTGCATTTATGTCATATTGCGCATATATATATATATATATATTTGAGATTGTAAAGTATTTTATATTAAATCCTTACATTGAAAGATACTTACTAATGCATAAACATGAGAAACCGATTTAGGAAACCGATTTACGAAAGGTTTTTACAACAGAGAGGACTTTCTACTGTTTTAAAATCCAGATTTAATAGAAATTGCCAGAGAGATCGGGCATTAAAATAGCAAATGTTTCGTGACAGGTTAAAAAAAGGGGAAATTGTTGAAATATAAATCAGTTTTATTTAAAAATTTTTATCACTGGTATAGAGGAATAAACTCACTATGTTAACTGTTATCTGGATAATTACTTAACCCGTTAGCTCCCAGCGTCCTATTTATAGGACGCCGAATTATTTTTCTCAATAAAATACAAATATTGCGTGTCACACCTCTTTTTTATCATGGCAACCTAAGAGTGACTTTATCATGGTGTTTCGTGCATCAAATAGACATCGTGCAAAGAAATTTTCCTAATTATGCTCGTGGTGTTCAATGTGTGATAAAAATGACAAATGTTTTCCATATATATTAATCCCTTGGAGCGTAAGCACTTGGTCTAAAAATGGTAAATTTTGCGATGTTTCGACACGAATACATTTTAATAATGAATTTTGATGTATAATGTTTTATAAAAGTTTTCACAAACACAAATCGTTGAGACTTACATAAAATTTTGTTTAAATAGGTTAACTATTAATATATATATATATATATATTAACATTCCATGGACTGCGGGAATACATTTTGGAAATCATATGTATATGGCTCACACGAGTCTTGATTCTGACGCGACTTTTTTTACTATTTCCAAATCATAACCTTCATTTTACTTAATCGCAGAATTTCTTTCATTAAAAATGGTAAAGTTTAATTTGAAAATATGGGTTCTTAAATGCAGGAGGCAATCCAGACCTGTCTATATTATACATATTTTTTCCTTCATTTCACACCAGAAAAATATTTAGTAAGTGAGTTGAGTATATTAAATAACGTTTAGTGCTTTCTGGTTCTCGATTACATTTTATTTTTATTTCACGAAATGTGGCCGTCTGTGTTGACTGCCATACTAATATTAACGTATCGCCGTTCGGTAGCGAGAAATCTCTCTTTTGTTATTAAAAAAATTACAGAAGCAGTCACAAAGGGTGTGGTTTCTACCTCACAGAAAATGCTTTTATAGCATGTTGTCTATACTTTTTAAAAAATGTATATGACATTTTATATTAAATACGCAAATTGAAATATTTATATACCTATGCAGAAACATATTTAGAAAACCAATTTACGACAGACGATCAGAACATGGAGAGCTTCTACTGTTTTAAAAGCCACCTTACACAAAAACATACCGTCGGTAATGTTACGTCAATTTACTTTTTTTTTACTCTAATCATTGTGGTCTGTTGGAATATGTACAGTCGTGGAAAAAAAAACTGGACACCCCCCACTAACTCTGCAACAAATTATAGTAGAAAAAAGTGACTGGTACCAAACGATTGGAAATAATGTCTACTTTTAAATGATGTATATAAAATTTGCTTAGGGGGCCATCTACATATAAAAACACACCCAAACTTTGTCTTTTTCAATAGCAAGACGCAAATTTGACAACATATTTGAAATCTGCAGTTCAAACTATGCCTAGATAACAAATTTTATTACATTCCTACGATTAGTTTCTGAAAAATTAATTACTTTATAATAAGCATATTTAAGGGGTATCCAAATTGAAGTTCGGTACTCGATTGTTGAAATGCTGCAGAATGTCACTTCTTTTAATGTATTATTTTTTAAAGATATGACCATTTTACTCACTTAATAAGTTTCGGTTATTGTTATATGCGGTAAAATAATGTTTACAACTGTTGAATTATCCGATTTTAACCCCTTGGGGACAAGCGACACATATACGTGACGCATAAGATGCTCAGAGTCCTCGATTTTTCCCACCAGTTATTTTTTATTGTAAGCTTTGCCTTATTATATCTTAGCATTTCCACGATTCAATTAGACGAAAATTTCTATTTTAAAAAACCGGTGGTAAATTATTAAAAATTCTGTAATAGACGCTCTTCACGAAGGGGTTAAAAAACCATAAGATTATTTGTAATTAAAATAGTTTTAGAATATGTAAATGTTATTGGAATTTTACGGGTGCTTTTATAATGCTTTTTCTCAGATTTTGCATCTATTTAACTCGCCTTTTTTTTTTAGTTTATTGTCAGAAACGTGAATAATAATGACAAATACAAAATGTAGAATTTTACAAAATATTACAAAGCAGCGTAAGGAATCAAAGTAAAAAAAAAAAAAAAAAAAAAAAAAAAAAAAACGCAGATAAATTGTTTTTTAGTCTGAATATAAATCCAGACATTGCTTTTTTTTAGTAGCAAGGGGAGGCGGGGGTGTCTTGTTTTGAGATATGTTCGCAGGATTTATATTCCGATTTATTTGAAGACCTAAAACTAAATCTATGTTATAAAGACATCTGAATAACTTTACATCCGTTATTCTCCTTCGGAATAGGGTTAATAATTCTATGATTAAACCTATTCTGGTAGTTCATTTGAAATTTTACAATTAACTTATTAATGCCTCTTGGCAAGAAAACTTACCGTTTGCCATTTATTATTATTATTATTATTATTATTAGATTTCTTTGCACACTGCTAGCGATTGGGAAATAATCTTGCCTATCAGAAAACCATAAAAATAACTTGTATTTTTTTTCAATTAGCCTGTTTAATCGAATAGATCTAAATACGAAAATTATAGAAGAAAAAGTTTAATTATTTTAAGTTCGTTATTAATGGAATAAAAACTGAACATCCATACATATTTGTAAAGATTACAATTTTTGATTGATATACAAAAGTTAATAAAAGTTTAAATTAGCATTTTTAAGTAACAAACTAATACTTTCGCGATAATACTTTATCTGACAACCATTTAGTGTAATATTGCAAACAATTTAACAAAATTTGAGAAAATCTTGTTTTAATCCCAGCCTATGAGTATAATATTTTCTCAAACAGGGATGAGCTCGCTCCGATCCGATTATCGATTCTCACCACTAAATTTTAATAGTATTCTCCAACGTAAAGAATTTCAGAAATTTTGTTCTTGAATAAGGTAACAAATACTATTAAAAGTTAGTGGTGTCAATCGGGATTTCGAGTCGGAGCGATCCCATCCCTGTTCAAACTAGGCTTTAATGCACATCATAGACAGCCCCCCTTAAAGCAGCATCTTGCCGTTTTTTAAGAATAATTTGAAAACTACTTGGAAGAAAAATTTGAAATTTTGAATACACATAAAGCAGGACATAATAAATAAAATCCATCAAAAAAATTATAGGTTGCAATTCATAATTTTTTCGAATATTAATTTCATAATTCATAATTGATATTATAAAATTTTAAAAATTAAAAATTTAACGTAGTTATGTTTGGGTTTTTGAGTTTCATAACCAAACAAAACATTAGCACATTAGGATTATACTTTCACGAGATATTAATAAAAATATGAAAATGTAATTTAACATTAGAAGCTCTAAAATTTGAATGTTTATAACTCGAAAACTTATCATCCAAATGACTTAAAATTTTGTATCTAGGCATAGTTTAAACCAAATATTTAAAATATCATGTCAAAAGTGGGTGTTGCCATTGAAAAAATAAAGTTTAGGCTGGTTTTTATATGTAGATGGCCCCTTAAGCAAATTTTAGATACATAATTTAAAAGTAGACTTTATTTCCAATCGTTTTGTACCAGTCACTTCTTTCTACTATAATTTGTTGCAGAGTTAGTGGGGGTGTAAAGTTTTTTTTTTTCCACGACTGTACCTATTAAAATAGGCACTTGCTTTGTGATAAGGTAAACAAATTAATAAGGGATTTATTTAAATTGAAAAGAGATTTATTCAGAATCTTTTAACACTGGTGTAGTGGAATAAAATCAATAAGTTAGTTATTATCTGGGTAATTATTTTATCAGACAATATACAGAAATCGGAAATAGAATTTTTATAGAATATCATCAAATAGCACTCGGAAACCAGGGTTCCTATACTTTCAGTTAAAATAGCTGAATTTTCTTATTATATTCTCACATTTAGAAAAAAGCGACTTATGTAGTCGCACGGTTGCATAAGGCGCGTTTTTCTCTAAATAAATACTGGTAGTTTCTATCGTAAAGTCAGGAAAATTCCCTGACTTGTAGAAACCCTGAAAAATTGATACCGATGTAAGTACAGTAAAACTCCAATTATCCGAACTCCGACTATCCGAATCGCTGGTTATCCGAATCGCTTTCAGAATTTCAGAAAAAAAATTAAGACGGAAACGTACTGCGATTCGCAAAATAATGATTCTGTCTACGCACGCTATATTGTCCTTCCCTCTGCGAATCTAGTGTAGGCGCAGCGTGAACATTATTGGGATGATGAGTGACCGTCTCATAGTGCAGTTCGATTATTGGCTATCGTCCGTCGCCAGGTGGCCGGCCCGGTTCACCTGGGTTTCAGACCCTTGGTTTCAAATTCTAAATGACGATGAACTTATTCAAAGTGTGAGAGAAGAAAGTATCGAGGAAGAAGATGACCTTAATGTCGAAGTTGAAGCAGATACGGGACCATCAGCTAGTGAAGCATTTACCGGCCTTGAAACTGCGTTGAAGTGGATGGAGCGTCAGCCTGAGTGTGACCACATGTAACTTCACACTGTCAAGCGGTTGCGCGACTTGGCTGCCCTAAAACTGATGAAAACTGTCAAGCAGCTTACTTTGATCGAGATGTTCAGCAAGCATTATGACTTTCATTTACAGTATGATACGTACAGTCGTGGAAAAAAAAACGGAACACCCCCCACTAACTCTGCAACAAATTATAGTAGAAGGAAGTGACTGGTACCAAACGATTGGAAATAAAGTCTACTTTTAAGTGATGTATATAAAATTTGCTTAGGGGGCCACCTACATATAAAAACACACCCAAACTTTGTTTTTTTCAATAGCAAGACACAAATTTGACAACATATTTGAAATCTGCAGTTCAAACTATGTCTAGATACCAAATTTCATTAAATTCCTGCGAATAGTTTCTGAGAAATTAATTACTTTATAATGAGCATATTTAAGGGGCTGTATCCAAATTGAAGTTCGGTACTCAATTGTTGAAATGCTGTAGAATGTCACCTTTTAATGTATTATGTTTAACCGATATGACCATTTTACTCACTTAATAAGTTTCGGTTATTGTTATATGCTGTAAGATAATGTTTACAAGTGTTGAATTATCCGATTTTAACCCCTTGGGGACGAGCGACACGTATGCGTGACGCATAAGATGCTCAGAATCCTCGATTTTTCCCACCAGTTATTTTTTATTGCAAGCTTTGGCTTATTATATCTTAGCATTTCCACAATTCAATTAGACGAAAATTTCTGTTTTGAAAAACCGGTGGTAAATTATTAAAAATTCTGTAATAGACTCTCGTCACGAAGGGATTAAAAAACCATAAGATTATTTGTAATTAAAATAGTCTTAGAATATGTAAATGTTATTGGAATTTTACAGGTGCTTTTATAATGCTTTTTCTCAGATTTTGAATCTATTTAACTCGCCTTTTCTTTAGTTTATTGGCAGAAACGTGAATAATATTGACAGATACAAAATTTAGAATTAAAAAAAAATAGTATAAAGCAGCGTAAGGAATCAAAGTAAAAAAAAAGGAGATAAATTGTTTTTTAGTCTGAAAATAAATCCAGACATTGCTTTTTTTTAAGTAGCGAGAGGGGGGGGGGTGTCTTGTTTTGAGATATGTTCGCAGAATTTACATTCCGATTTATTTGAAGACCTAAAACTAAATATATGTTATAAAGACATCTGAATAACTTTACATCCGTTATTCTCCTTCGGAATAGGGGTAATAATTCTATGATTAAACCTATTCTGGTAGTTCATTTGAAATTTTACAATTAACTCATTAATGCCTCCTGACAAGAAAACTTGCCATATGACATTTATTATTTATTATTATTATTATTATTATTAGATTTTTTTGCACACTGCTAGCTATTGGGAAATAATATTGCCTATCAGAAAACCATAAAAATAACTTGTAATTTTTTTTCAATTAGCCTGTTTAATCGAATAGATTTAAATACGAAAGTTATAGAAGAAATATTGTAATTTTTTCTTCGCAATAAACTACCAATATAAACCTTACCTATTAATCCATGTTGAAACAGTTTGAAGAGACACTTGAAAATGCCCAGCTATATAACGAAAACTTCTTCCAGCTTGCCACATGCCAATCATTTGGCATTTCGTTGCTTCAGTTAATTGTGAGGCCATTTTGTTTCAGCAAATACTCTACACATACGCATTTATAATAAACTTCACTTCAAACATATATACTGCAGAAAAAACAATATAGCTTTATTAGACTGGAAAAGAAGCTATAAATCCATTTAAAGGTAACAAAAATGATTAAGTTTTTTCTAAGGTAGAACTGATCATATTTTTCAAAAATGAGCTTTATTAATTTAAAAATAAAAGCGAAACTATTTTCCATAAATGAAAACATATATCTCATGCAAATACGTTTTACGTAATTTTAATGAAAAATTTTAAAGCAGACATTGAAAAAGTAAAAGAAATATATATATATATATATATACTAATAAAGGCTGGGGTTCTGGTGCCTCGCTATCTTATATCTTACTACAATCGCAGGTCGTTGTCAGAGTTGTTTAACGTAAGATCACGAAGCATTGAAATACGGTTTACGCATTGTTTATAGTGTAAGACAGACTTAATTTCTAAGTTTATCAAGTCACTATAATCCCAGCCTATGAGAATAATATTTTCTCTAAGAGGAATGAGAGCTCTCCGACCCGAATATCGATTCTTACCACTAAATTTTAATAGTATTCTCCAATGTAAAGAATTTCAGAAATTTTGTCCTTGATTAAGGTAACAAATACTATTAAAATTTAGTGGTGTCAATCGGGATTTCGAGTCGGAGCGCTCCCATCCCTATTCAAACTATGTTTTAATGCACATCATAGACGGCCCCTTAAAACAGCATTTTGTTGTTTTTTAAGCATAATTTGAAAACTACTTGGAAAAAAAAAATGAAATTTTGAATACACATAAAGCAGGACATAATAAATATAAATCCATCAAAAAAATTGTAGGTTGCAATTCATAATTTTTTCGAATATTAATTTCATAATTCATAATTCATATTATAAAATTTTAAAAATTACAAATTTGACGTAGTTATGTTTGGGGTTTTGAGTTTTATAACCAAACAAAACGTTAGCACATTAGGATTATAATTTCAGGAGATATTAATAAAAATATGAAAATGTAATTTAACATTAGAAGCTCTAAAATTTGAATGTTTATAACTCAAAAACTTATCATCCAAATGACTTAAAATTTTGTATCCAGGCATAGTTTGAACAGAAGATTTAAAATATCATGTCAAAAGTGGGTGTTGCCATTGAAAAAATTAAAGTTTAGGCTGGTTTTAATATGTAGATGGCCCCTTAAGCAAATTTTAGATACATCACTTAAAAGTAGACTTTATTTCCAATCGTTTGGTACCAGTCACGTCCTTCTACTATAATATGTTGCAGAGTTAGTTGGGGGTGTTCCGTTTTTTTTTTCCACGACTGTACATACTGTTCAGCACTTGGAAGTAAGCTTAACATGTAAAAGTGCTGCCTTTTCATTTAAATAATTAAAATATGTTTTCCTGTAAAAATAGTTTTTTTCTCCCATTTCCAACATACATACAGTAATTAATTAAAATAAACCCTATTTTCGAAAAAAATCCAATTATCCGAATTTTTGATTATTTTGATGGGGTCCGGTCTCAATTGATTCGTATAATTAGAGTTCTACTGCAAAATGGATATTTTATTGTTTCCCCAATATTTGTGTAAACGAATCCGATCTTCATTCGCAAACGATGATTGAAATATGGTAAATGTTACCAGAGAGTAACATTAGTGAGTAATTATAATTATTCTTAGATATTACACATACAGACAAATGTCATCACCTTGATATTTTTGCTGTACGCGGATAAACGTTTAACATTTTTACATATATTTAAAAAATATATATTCAAATTTGACAAGCACAGTGATGGTAAACTTCACATTAATTCAGAGCTGTCTCTCCTCCTGATATTTTAGTACCACTATTATGGAACAGAAACAATCACTACTTAATACAGTAATTGTACGTTTAAATAAGTAAAAAATTATGGTACTTACGTATTATCCGTGCCAGGAGATTGATCGCCAAAAATGGTTGTCAAGTACTAATCTTGTTTATCGTTGCGAATCATGTTTTCAAACGCAGTAATTTAACATTATCAAAGAACATTGTTAAAAATGGTAATTAATGTAAAATAAATAAAATGTAATATATGTTTATTAAATTTATAACATTGTTAAAAATAGTAAATAACATTGTTTTAGTAAAATTAATAAATGGTAAAAGATATAGTAAATAAGAAAGAATAATATTATAGATTATTAGACATTAATTAGAATATTATAGATTATTATGTCTCTCCTCCTGATATTTGAGTATCACTATTGTGGAATAGAAACAATCGCTACTTAACCCTTTTTATCCTGACAGTACTTATAAGTACCACTTTAACGCCTTCGCGACGAGCGTCTTTTACAGAATTTTTAATCTGTTACCACCGGTTTTTCAAATGAGAAATTTTCACCTAATTGAATCGCAAAAATGCTATGATTAGATAAGGAAAACTTAACAAAAAAAAAAAAACTGGTGGGAATAATCGAGGATTCTGTGCATCTAAAAAGTAGCTGGAAAATTAATTCAGGATATAAAGGGTTAATACAGTAATTATACGTTTAAATAAATAAAAAAATATTATACGGAAATGGGGTACATAAAAGTCTGTAGATTTAGAAATTTTACGCAGAGCTGCCAATTTGTCCTCCTGCATCATGCAATAATTCAGATTTCATAACAGAAATTGCGGAAAAACAGAGAACAAGAGTTTATATCTTACATCCTACAGATTACAGGTTATGTTTACTTCGAGACTATTAATAGGTTAATGATCAAGTTTGGCGTTAAATATAATGTCCAGGAATAGAGACTTTTATTGACCATACTAAAACTTTATAGACTATACTATTGACTATAATATTCACTATACTTAAAACGGTTATTTCACATAATGGCAACAAATATGACCCATTACGTTTTTTACCAGGGCCAGTAAAGTATACGACTGTCGCTTATTACTATATTTTTAATCATGAAAATGCAGAATCATTACATAGCATATAAACAAAAAAAATTAACTTTACTGCCAAAAGAATAAAATAAATGTGACTTATTTTATTTATTTGCTATTAGAAGGTTCAACAGGCTATATACATAAATGTAACACGTTTAGGCGCAAATTATAAAAACATTGTACGTGACAGAATGAAATAGAAGTCATTGGTGAGAAAAACATTCCAAAATTGTATATAATTAGTATAGTTCTTTTTTTTAAATTGACAAATGTAAAGTTTTAGATATGTGTAGTTCTTTAAAGTTATTAAATTTCTAAATAAAATGAGATTTTCCATGTATAGAGGGACACAGTTTGCACTAATTGTATACATTGCTCGCACGGTTTCTGATTCTGATTATCACTATTTCGAAATCGTAATCTTCACTCCCTCGCAGAATTCTGAACCAGGCAAAACCCTAATTGACGAACTAGTAATTATATCGGTATATTTTCACCTTCAAAAGCATTTGTACATCAAGTGCGGGTGTCAAAAACTTTGTTCAAGGACTACGGACCGGTTTATTTTTGGATTTCCGGATCCGAGGTTTCTGGGGGCTCGGGCACGTCCCGAAGTGTGATACGGCAGTTTCCATCTGTACATTGGCTCTGCTGTTATAACGACCGTTGTCAAAGTCTTGGGTGGAGCCAGTGATGCGCTGGTGCCAGTGTTCCCCTTGGCTGCAAAGTGTGCCTGCGTGGTGTCCCGGATTAACTGGGCACACCTGAATCCCTCGCTCGAGTTCCGCGACTCTCGAAGCGGCTTTGAAATACTAAGCGGCTTGGTTTTAGCTAATAACAGAAATTAAGCAAAGATTGCAATTCGGAAATGTGGGTTCACCACCCCCAAATGTAGGAAACAATCGAGACCTGCCTTATATATGCACACTTATTTTATTTTTATTTTTGTTTTCATCTATTTCGCACCAGAAAATATTTCAAACACAGAAATACATAAAAAATACTATCATTTCCGAAATGTGTGTATTTAATTAACAGATGATGTTTCACAAAATATGGCTGTCTCTTTGGATTGCCATGTAATTACATGGATTAAGATAAATGAGTGAACATGTTTAGGTCAATTGAATGGTGTAGATACAAAATTCACGATCTCCATTTTTCGAAAAATGCAAAATACCGATTATTATGAATAAACATGATATATTGACACATTTTTGTGATATATTTGTTGCCATAACTTATGACAACAAATATATCATGGATTGCCATGTTATTACTTGTATTAAGATAAATTAATAAACATGTTTACCTCAATTTATTTTTTAATATAATTTTCGAGGTACGGAAGTCGTTGAAATTTAAAAGAATTTTATATGGAATCTTTTATCACTCGTTTAGTGGAATAAACTAAAGGTTAACGATTTTCTGGGTAATTGCAGTGACCTCTCATTTATACACGATGTTCAGTAATTACATTTTCATACCACTATTTTAATATAGTAAAATTCGATTTATGAATTCTGCGATTTAATAAGGCGAAAATCACCTTTAAAATACTGGTGCTTAAAAGTAATTTCCGTGTATCGCGTATAAGTGAGAAGTCACTGTACTTAACCAGAAATTACAGAAATCTGTCCCGGTCGGATGATAGACCTAACGCGGGACTTTCAAGTCTTTTGTTCCCAAGCGAACTTGGTACGCATTTTAAAGACTCCGAACAAATGAAAGGTTGTGTGACCCTTGCCCAGCCCGATGTCGAAATCTAGACCTTTTGCATGGTGATCAGACGCGCTGATTATCACGTGCTGACGTGGTAATCACTACGCCACTGGGCCTAGAAAATTTCCTAGTATTAGTATTTAGCCGAGATTATTTTTCAAAAGGTAGTACGAATAGAATTCTAAAAAATAATCTACGGGACGAATAGGTTACGAACCGTAATCAAAAGGTTAATTGCACAACAAATTCTTCTAAAATTTGGGAATTTCTGCAAGAAATCCGAAAGTTTCAACTTTTATGGTTCAAAAATCAACGGTACAATTGTTAATTCGTTTTGCATGAGAGTATTAAAAAAAGCCTACGTAAGGGCATAACATTTATTCATTCTTAGGTCCCTTGTATTCACTTATTGAAAGCAAATCAAAATTTCTAATCTCTTAAGTAAAAAAAATAATAATAATAATCTGCGTTCGTAACACAAATTACAGAAATTTTCGTATACCTGATTCTGTCTTTACACGATCATGGGTTTAAAGGTTTAGATTCATTGAATACCATTACTTTTTCCATGATAATATTTGACTTATTTAATCACAGATTTCTGTAATTAAATGCGAAAAATACTATTGAAAAAGTGCTGAATATGACATTAGGGTTTGAGTAAAATTTCAAAAGTTTAATATTTTTTTTTTCCAACTGATTATTTATTTATTTATTTATTTATTTATTTTTATTTACGAATTTATCAACGTTAAGCTGTAATTCATATGATAGTATTCCTATTATAAAAAAATAAAACTTATACATGAAAATAAAATTACCACACAGCGGAAAATGAAATTATCCACACAGTTAAATATTTTAATTAATTTCTAAAAAATATCTAATAAATTTTAGAGATCAATTTAAAATTAATCCACTTGTTGTTTTCAGCTTAATAATTTTGCTCTTTTGTTGATTTTTAAAAGATTGAACAAATCTTCGGATATTTGCTACTACAACTACTAATAATAATAATAATACTAAAACTATACATTACTACACATTAACACAAAACTATACATTATTACAGAGCCAGTAGATCCTAATTATATAATTAATATTACAGTGTTATGTAAAGTCATGAAATAAATAAAAGAACATTAACGTAGTTAATTTTTCTTTCATTTTCAGCTGTGTTCCGTACTTGTTGCTCAGTGGTAGAGCCTCGGAGCGCTATTCTGATGAACCAGGATCGATTCACAGCTTGGGACATTTTTCACTCCTTTGGTTTACGCTTAGAAAAACAGGATACAAATTCACTGGTTATTTACAATATTAACGTTGTTCCAAAAATTACTTCTTGTTGAATAAGATAAAGAAAAAATACACAATGCTTTAAATTATTTTAATTTATATTTACTTGATAAGGAAACTGTCAAATGGTGTTTCTTTCATTTTTACCGACTAACGTCTTGCGTCTTATATATATATGGCAATTTTTTCAATATCCATATATAGTTAATTCTTTAATCACCAATTAGCCCCACCAGTGGCTGAGAGGTTCTGCTCTCAAAAGCTGGCAGACGGGAGGTGCTGGGTTCAAACACCTGTCGTGCACGTCTACCTAACCGTTCGGAGTTTTCCCTGGTTTTCTTCTAACCTTGCCGTAAATACTGGTTAGGATCCCTTAGAAACACCCCCACGGAGGGCACACCGCCTAGGACCTATATCCCTCGTGTTGATAATTGGCCGTCATAAAATTAATTAATATTTAATCACCAAATCTATAGGGTAGAAATATTCCAAAATTTCCCACGGAAATTTGCCACCAGAAGTTCCGAAAGTTATTATTTGATTTGTTTAATCGCACAGTTTCTATTATTTAAAAAATCACCTTTTTAAATTCATAAATAATCGTATTTTTAGCACAGTGTTCATACGCTTCACGTCATTGAGGGAATTTACGGGTTTTGAATACCAGATATTTCGTAAAGTAATGGTCGCCATATCTAGATGCGGAATTTTTTCTTTCATTAATTAAGGCAGAATATTCTTTACAAAAAACTCGGTATTTCTCCGCTAAGTCGTAGGAACCCTGTACTACTCAATTTAAGAACGCGCATTTATTTTCACCACTGCATCAACGCAACACCCGCAGGTTATGGGTTAGGGTCCTCTCCCTTCAGGCGAAAACACCCGCTCGCTAATGTTAATCCTATTGGACAGTTATTTTACAATACCTCGTTTGCAATTCAATACTTTTAAAACAATTTTTTTTTTTGCATTGAACAGCTTGGACCAATCTCTACAGCACCTAATTTTTACTTTTACTAATTTCTTTCTGATTTCTTTTTATGAGGATTCTTTAACTTTTATTACCTTGTTCCGAAAGTAAAAGTATCCTCGTAAAAAATCGCAAAGGAAATCGAAAAATTATTATTAAAAAAAGTTGCTGTAGATATCGATCTCATCTATCGAATGCAACAAAAATCGTTTAAAAATATGGAATTGCAAACGAGATATCGTAAAATAACTTTCCCATGGCCAGTAGCGGCTCGCGACTGGCTTTATTTGGGACACTAAATGCATGTCTGCCAAATTTATCCTTTTTCCCACCACTATATATTAAAATAAATCTTTGTCTTATTTATTTGCAGAAAGTTCTGCCATGAAATAAACAATGAATTTATTTTTAAAAAATAATGGTACGAAAAGAATAAATCTTTCCCGTATGTATTAATGGTCCAAAAATTGTGAGTCACGAGCCGCTGCTACCCATAACTTTAACATTAGCGAGCAGGTGTTTTTGCGCAAGGGGAGAGGACCCTTAACGCGTTTCATTATTTTTTGTGCATGTTCATTTACTCGAGCTGTCCTACATATTCCTACATTCCTCCAGAAAGCAGTGTTATCCAATTCTTTTGTTAGCTGTTTTAACATAAAGAGCATCCTAGGCGGTCTTTGGAATAGATTGTTAGCTTATCTGTACAAAGAGGCGTTGCTAGGGTGGCGTTCACAGGAACTAAATTCCACTTTTTAAGAGAGTTATCAGCTTGATTTAAACGCAAAACTTAGTGTCATTAAATAAGACGAAGTTTACTATACTAAAATAGTGGAATTTTTGCTCTTACATTGGCTACGCCATTTGTAACAAAGTTTTAAATTGAAGTGCTACACGTTTTACAGCTATGAAAGCAGAAGGAAGACTTAAATCTCTCATAAAAAGAAGGTCTCCATAAGTGCAAACTTAGCAAAATTTTAAAACATTAAATAATATTTTTCTTATAAGGAATAAAAAAAACTTTACGGAACCTTGAATCGTGTTTTTGGCGATTAATTACTGGTTGGCCACACTATGATAAACAAATACGCTTTTATGATAAAAACTCTTTAAGGAAAACCTTTTTCCTCTCTTCATACTGGACTAGTTTAAGTAAGTTTAACTTAGTTGAATGCACTTTTATAGCTATCATTTTGCCAAATACATTGATATGTATATATATAAAGAAAATTAAATATGGTATTCTAACGTTTAAAACAAAATTTATATTGATTAAAAAAGCTTTAAACTAAGAGTAATTGTCCGATTCTGATCATTGTCAATTTCGCTTCGATATTGTTAGTGTTGGAGACAATAAGAAAACCAAAAAACTATTTTTGCCACGAAAAGAACGACATATTCAATATCGAAATGTATATTAAAAGGCGTCCTTAATCGTTTAGTTACTGTTAAAATAGACTTACTTATCCAGTCGGTGAAACCGTGTAAAATTAAATAAATTCAGCAACACGCAACACGTATATATATTATGTGAGCTTATTACAGAAAAAACTATAAACTATTTCATCGTTTAAGTTTGAATTTATAAAGTACTGAGCATTTAAACATTCGTTAAACCAGGAATTTCCAAATGCATTATTCCTTGCATTTGTCAAGAAAAAAGTGTTTCTCACTTCTTTTTGTGCAAAATACTCGCAAGGCTTTTAATTTTTTACAGATTTTTTACAGGGAGTCCGCAGCTAAATTTGACTGATACTTTGTTACGTGCATGAGTAGTTTTATAAGCATTTTATTCAAAATATTCTGAGTATTCGCTTTAAAGAGATCTTCCTTGTTAGTGCTAGTTGTTTCACGCCTGTTAGAAAAATATCAATTATTCTGAGGAGCATTGATTTTGGGTTCTTTTTAAGGTGAGGTAAGAAGTGTCTTTCCTTTGTATTGTAAAAATAAATCGCAGAAAATACTCATCTTTCGACGTTTTAAATATATTCTGAAGAAATCACTTTCACATTCAAACTTTAAAAAATAACCTGTCACATAACGCAGGAATGCCGATCATTTTAGTAAGCAGGGGCGCACCTAAGCTTGTGTCAAAAAAGGAAGAGGTCCATTACTCACAAGACAGAAACATGGAACAATATTATGTTACTATAGAAACTATAGCGATACAGACAATATGCATAGTTGAGTCACAAAAGTAGCCCTATAAAAAATCACTTAAGTGATTGAGGCCCACATAGAAATGTAAATCATCATAAATTTGGTAATCTCTTATTCTGAAGGAAACCTGTCGCAAACTATTTTTCATTGGAGGAATCCGAAAATATTTATGCAATCAAAGTCATTAGACAAGTGGGTAAGTGTGATCATTTCGTTTAATATTTCTTTCAAAACACTTTATCTTTTCTTTAATAAATCCAATTAAATTTCACTTTTCAAAAATCAAAGTCATATTTTTTATAAAGTAAAAAATTACTGGTCTATTTTTTCGTTTTTTTTCGTTCCGATAGTGGTCGAAGCCCGCTATTATAATCTGTCATAATAATATCTGTCATGTGGACTAAATGTGATATAAAAAAATCTATTTCAGTTTTAAACATGTTGTATAGTGAACTCCAAAATGTTAAAATATGGTAAAATTTCCATAATCGGGTTTTTATCATGACTCAATACGTTCCTCAAACTCATATGACGTTATAATCACTTGCTGTCTCCATATTTACTTGCTTTCTCTATTACTCTTATTGATACTCTCGTTAAACTTCTAATATGACGTCAGATTGATTTTGTATTTAATTCTCTAATGATATAATATTAACCTGCCAGGGTTGTTACGGGTCAAAGCCATTAAATAATAAGCCCAGTCAGATAAATGGGAAACTTTTCGCAAGTTGAAAATAGCGCCATCTAGCGGTTGGGAGTGCTGCATTCGGCACCAAGAATATTTTAATAAAATTTTGCTTCTAAAATTAAAGCTTAAAATAAGGAGTTCGTATTTTCTAAGAAAATCGTTTGTAAATTCCGGTGTCAGTCAGTAATTTCACATTTTACGAACAGAATTTTTCTGTGCCGGAAAGGGTTAATTGCATAGTGATATAAATTTCCATCACTTTTTATTTAACTTTTAATAAATAATTCAACTTCTTCGCCACCACTATATTTATATAGAAATATTAATCCAGTAAATTTCCACATTTTTTTTTTTCATTATAGTTTTAGCTTTAATGTAAAAGATCCCAATAATTAGCATGCTTTTAAAGGAAGTGCAAAAACAAAACATCGATAAAAATCGTATAAAATATCGATATAAATAAATCGTATCGTTTCTCTGCGACGCACTTCTGTTTTGTCCGCCTTCCGCAGCACAGGTTTGGCGCTAGTGTGTCGCTAACAAATTTAACACTATCTGACTGGGCTTATTATTTAATGGCTTTGTTACGGGTCAGGGAATCTTTCAAGGAATATTCCAGTATTGTCATAGAGAAAAACTCGCCTTATGTAACTGCACGTTCACATGAGGTGAGTTTTTCAATAAGAAAATACTGGTATTTTCTGAAAAATTCCCTGACCCGTAGCAACCCTGACCTGCTTTCTGTAATTACACATACAAATACTCCTTGTATTATTCAGAAATGTTTGAAAATTTCCATTTTATTACAAATATGACGTCATATTAATTGATTTTTCAATTGCTGAAACTTTTTATTTCATTTTATTTTTCACGTCTTTCAATAAAGAATTAATTACTGTAGAAAGAATTTTATTGCGGAATTTTAATGATAGGCAACTGCTACAACGAAAAATGTTTAAATTTAATAGAAAAATGATGCTAAATTTTTGTTTTTTTTATCTCTCTATATTAAAATAATACGACTTTTTCAAAATTTTATGATTTTCAGCGTGACAGTAGATATTCAGCTGTAGATGCACAAATTGCAAGTCTGTAACTCATACAGTTTCTGAAAACTGGCTTTGTTACAAACAGACAGAGAAGCTATACGAATCAGGTTTCGTGAGATGAACGAAACCCTAAAAAATCACGCAAACATTCATAATTTTAAAGCAAAATATTTTTAATTTGCGTATCATTTTTGATACTTCGTATGAAGAAACATTCAAAGGGCGACATGACCGAAACATTACTACGTTGGACAACCCTCCTTAACTTATACACTAAAACTACAATTGAGGCTAATGACACACAATTATCTGTTTAAAATATATTTAAACTGCTGGTATGCAAGGATTTGTGTTTTAATACCAGGGGATGCCAGAGTCAAGGGTCTCATTGTCGCCTGTAATTAAAATCCAAAAAAAATTAGGTAGCATATTGAATATATTTTAGGATGATCATTTGAAAAATGCGTTATGATATCAATATCAGAAAAAAATTACTTTATTTACTTTTGTGTTATTCATTTATTTAAATAATTATCATTATTAATTTTGTTATTATTAGCGACAGCCCTATTTCCTTCAGTACGAACATTTCTGTTAGAAATGGGTAGGCCATTTGGAAATATGTTTCTATTTTTGTATCGCTGGCATATCACTTGAAAATATTTCAAAGTTTGATTGTTAATATTATTGTATAAGAAAAAAACTGTAGTTCAATTTAGTGACGATTTATGACTTTTTAAATACTTTGGAAAGATGATATTTTAAAATTTATCTGTGCCGAGGTTACATTATGACACATGGTTTAATTTTCATATTTCGAATCTTCCACCTTATCCGAGATGGCAGGAAAGCAAAAAGCAATGCCACCTCCTAGTATGTTGTGCCGCATCACCTAACGGTCATTGGCCGAAACTCCAACAACTCGATATTTTTCTCTAGCCGGTGTATAGTTGAAACCTGGCCCCGCGTTATGTTTCCTAAATCCGGATACTTTGTGGGCTGAAGCTTAAAGCGAATGAAAACTACCGTACACAGGTAAATATTATTTGTTCTATTGAGTTAATGTGGAGCAATATAACCTTTGTCAATTGATATTTATATGAGATATGGCACAATAACTAAAACTCTGAAATCAAGCCATACTTCGTAACACACCGACACGGTCACAAAACAATTCTCACTCAACAAACGTCCAACACTTTCAGCTATGGCAGAGCCAAGACTGATCAAGAAGTAATTTACATATATTTTATGAACTTGGAAAATAATTTAGAAGGTATTCCGTTAGAGAACCAATGGAATTACGAAGTGACGACAAATTTGGTGGGCAAAAACATGATTATTCGAAAAGAAAAATACCCTGAGCAGATTCAAAATTTTTCGAAGACTTATAATTAAATTATGATAAATTAAATTATGGTTACGGAAGTGCTGCGGAGGCACTGGCATCAATTTACCTCATCTACAAATATGAAAAATTCTGGTCAACTTGCAGCGAGTCCGGAGAGAGCAAGGACAATCGAACAAAATTTGGATACAGTGATTTCTCACTTATACGCGATGGTCAGTACTTACTTTTTCGCACCACTATTTTAAAACAGTAAAATTCGATTTAAAAATTCTGTTATTAAACAAGGAGAAATTTAAATTAAAATGGTGCTGAAAAATAATTACCGTGTGTAGCGTATAAGTGAGAGGTCACTGTACTTCGACCACTAGTTGTTTGAGGACTGGTTTACATCACTTATGCTTCCTATTCTGAAAAAGCAAGATGGTCCAGAGGCAATCATCGGGATTTGTGTGAAGTTTTGTACGAAAGGAACGATGTTGTATTCATCATTGCCCCATCAATGACAGTGGGCAGATGAGACTATTTGCGATGAAATAATCTGCCAAAAAATAGTTAGCACTATATAAATAAAAGTTCGCAGAAACGTTTTATTGGCTAACTTTCTGACAGTATATATTTTTCTTTCATTTCAAGGCAAAAACACACCTATCACAAAGTAAACCCACCCGATGGGGAAACTATATGACATGTTTTAACCTAAATTTCTCAGTTGATATTAAAGTTAGCGTAATATGGCGTTATGTAGGCTATATCTGTGTTTATCCAGAGCTTGATTTCTAACAAAAAAAGTACCGGAGCCCAAATAGTCTGAAGTACTAATACCCGTAGCGTACCCCCCCCCTCCGCCGTCACTCGAATCTGCATATTTATATATCATACATTATTTTTAAATTTTAAAGCATTGTTTTCTTATTCAGCAAAATGAAAATTTTAAATACATCTATCTGTGTATACTTAGCTATCAACTATTCCACTTTTTAGTTATTACTTCTTCCAAATAGAAACCTTTTGCCTAATGTTAATTAACACCTTGGGGACGAGCGACATGTATACGTGACGCATAAGATGCTCAGAATCCTAGATTATTCCCACCAGTTACTTTTTATTGTAAGCTTTGCCTTATTTAATGACAACATTTCTGCGATTCAATTAGGCGAAATTTTCTGTTTTGAAAAACTGGTGGTAAAAGATTAAAAATTCTGTAACGGATGCTCGTCGCGAAAGGGTTAATTACAGAATTATGCAATTAAATAAGCTCAGGATTAGGGTTCGGAAATAGAGTTAACACAAAAAATGAACAGTTCGCAGCAATGCAGAATAGAAAAAGACTGTTTCTGTTTACTCTTTATTCTTATCAAAAACGCATTAAATTAAAAATAAATAAAATTTTGAATTTAAGACAAATTGAGCTCGAGCCTGCCCAAACTCGAAGACTGATATAAAAATTCAGCCCGTTCCATCTCCATCTCTTACGTGAGTGACGTATTAGGTCACTTATAGGTGTTTTGATTCAAAAGAAAGAGATAGAAAGGGTAATTTAGGATTCGTTATTCGAAAGATTTATTACACTGTGTTCCGGAGCGCAGTGTTTATGAGCTCCGGTGAATTCTGGCAATATATATATATTTTTCTAAATATAGAGAAGTACCGGATAATGGCTCCGTTGGGCTCCGTCGCAAATTAAGCCCTGTGTTTATCAATAGTCAGTTTTGGGTTATTTATAAAACAGACCGGCTAGTGTGAGAAAACCTTAAAGTATGTGACAAAGTCTTACGGTATATCAGTAATCAACACTTTGCTACAATAATGTAATGTTACTAGTGGCAGAGGTTCCACGATTTGCAATTTATTTCCCGGGAAAATTTTCCAGGAATACAACGCATATCAAACATTAGATCTAATGAACCATATCACACCACACATTGACGCTAAAGTTAAAATTTTTAACTAAAGTACATATAGTCATTTTGAGGTAAATACAAAATTAATAGCATGTTACACTTAATTGTTAACACTATTTCTATCGCTGTCAAATGACGCATTTTTAAGGTCTGTTTATATTGTTTATGGTAACTGTTGCACTGTATGCGCTGTTCTGATTATCTTCTATAAATCAATTCAGTTACATGTAATATTACATTTTTTTAATTAATAATTTATTTACTTTAGCTAAAAAGTATACAGAAATGTATAAAAAATAAGTGCTCAATGTATTAACCCTTAATTGCCTAGTGATGTAAATTTCCATCAGTTTTTATTAAACTTTTAATAAATAAATCCACTTCTTCGCCACCACTATATTTATATAGAAATATTAATCCAGTAAATTTCCTATGAACTATGTTGCTGAACAAAGTTAAAAATCTATCTTAAAATTTCTGGTGTCTAATATTTAATATATGTATAAAAAACACAATTGTAAAAGAAAAACTCATGCAAAGAAGGGTTGAAACAATCTACAATTTACAAATAAAATAACCATAGCAGACTTGCCAAGTCTCCGGCTTTTTGCACACCAGTATTATTTTAGAGAAAATGTTGTTCTTTTAAACCGCAGATTGTTCCGATTACATAAAACAACATTTTCTGTACTAAAATACTGGTGTCCGAAAAGCCGGAGACTTGGCAACTCTGCCATAGATCGAAATATTTGAAAAAATCAACTTGTAGAAAAAAAATTAAAGATATAACACACCGGAAAATTTAAAAGAAATATTCTATTTGGAAAAAAATAAAAGTTTGAAGTGATATTTATACATCATAACAACAATGAATCAAGGTGCCTAACTGTGCCTCTGATGCACGTTAGAGAATCCGAAATTGTATAGTTACTCTTCTATGCATCAATGTTTGCAATTATTAACTTAACACATTAACGGACAGTAGGAACAAGTGAAGTTCGAAAATTGACACTATACGTTTTTGTAATTTTTAGAATATTAGAAGTATAGTTTTACTCTTTCTGCTTAAATAAACTTAATTTTGATTAATTTAGCATCTTTAATTAGGTTGCACTACTCATTTCACAAACACGTCAGGGTGGCTAGTGGTCAGGGAAAAATACACAAAAAAAAGTGATGTACACCAGTATATTCTCATAGAAAAATTTATGTTGATTATTCGATCGATTACTGTGCTGCTATAGCCGTAGTATCTAAAAACGACCGTTTCGTTTTGGGCAGCTATAGCCGTCATGCCAAATTGTGAACTTCGCTTTGACGGCAATAGCCGCAACTGACCATCAACGTGTTAATATTTGTTGTAATCTTAGTGTTTCAGTTTTTAGAAACGTTAGGTTTTCTGTAGGCTGATGAGAAACATGAACTGTAGTTAGCTTTGCGCTTTTTTGATTATCCCCTATAAATCAGTTCAGTTACATGTAATATTACAAATTTTTAACTATTTATTTTTTTTAATATCTGAACTGTTATCTAATTACTCCTAATAAGCAATAAATATTACTAATATTTAATCTCACGAACTGTTATTAAGTACATTTAACTTCGAAAATTTCATCCCGTAGTTATCTTATTATAGGAAATTTAAAAATGAATTTAAAAAATGAAAAAATTATCGATTTTATAATGCAGAGTTCACAGGAGATTCAAATATACAACTATGAGGTATTTGAAAGAAACTTTCGGCAATTATCCTCTTATTTAAAGAAGTTTTTAACAATTTTTTTAATCGGTTTAATAAATGCAATCCTTTAAATTAGTAATAAAATCACATATTTACAAAATCAAAACTACCATTTTATAAGGTTACTGATAAAATATTGGGAAGCATTATATGAAGTTGCTTTTTCAGATATTTTCTATAGATTAGAGTAAATTTGTTTGATTTCTTAGTTTCTTTATTATTAATTATCAACGTTTTCAACCATACTTTGAATTCTATGCGTTATAGTTCTACGTATTTATTCTGCGCAACGGAATATTTTCTCAAATCATACAAATAGCCTTATTAAATTACCACATTGTATCGGAGCTTGAATTTGCGGCTTGTATCGGAAAACTATCTTTTCAAAATGTCTTACAAAATGCAAATATTCCGTAGCTAAATGAAAAAGAGCTTTGTTTTTGGATATTTAAATAGATTTTCATTCAAAAGGACTTAAATTTTACAACGGCTAGGAATGACTATAATCTTTCACATTTGTCAGATTTTACGCTGTAAGAAATATTACTTTTCACGGAAAATATATAAACGTGAAGAGCTATTTAAAGAAATTTTCCTAATTATGCGTGTGGTGTTCAATGCGTGATAAAAATGATAAGTGTTTTGCACATATATTAAAACATACATTTTATTTACTACTGAAAAATATCTTTGAGATAATTTACAGTTTCTTCTTCTAAAAATATTAAACGAGTGTTAACAGCCATGGGGGTTAACATGTATGGGGTAACAAATGCATGATTTTGATTATCTCAATTTTTTTTCTTTTAATGCAATTGTTGTGGTCTGTGTGAATATGTACGTGTTATAATAAGCACATGCTTCGTGATAAGATAGAAAAAATACTGAGGAAGTGGTTGAAATTTAAAAGAAATTCATTTAGAATCTTTTATCACTGATGTCGATGTATCACTGATGTTGTAGAATATTTTCAGTAGGTTAACTATTATCTGGGTAATTATTTAATCAGAAGGTACAGAAATTAGAAACAGAATCTTGATGGAATATCATGCAAACATCATTATTTGCTGCAAAATGTGTTTCCTTCCTACGTAAAAATTATATTTTAGTTTTTTCACCAATATTTGTGCATCTTCTTTCGCAAATAATGACGGAAATGATGATCGTAACTGCTTCTGATTCGTAACATTAACACTTTGATTACGAGGGTGGTTCCTGGACGTTGCCTATGCGCAAACATTTCATTGCCTTGATGTTCTGGAACCCACCCCTGGCTACGCCATTGACTGTAATCGTTGTTGTATGTTAAAATATGTGTGCATTAACGCTTTGACGATCAGATAACTCGTTTTTATTTATCCAAACATAATTGACTTAACCCTTTCATGGGCAAAGTACTCTTGTAGCTAAAATATTGAAATGATTGATTGACACCAGGATTCACGAACGAATTTACTTTAAAATAAGTAAAAGCTTCTCCTCGTGTACCTTATAAATTAAAAATTTTATTATAAAATTCTGGTATCATTGTGGCATTTTGGGATTAAAATTAAGTGGTATATATAATATACCGGTGCCCTTCAAGGGGTTAAGACGTGGATACTACCTTACAGGAAGTGCATTTATGTCATATTGCGCATATATATATATTTTTTTTTGAGATTGTAATGTATTGTATATTAAATCCTTACATTGAAAGATACTTACTCATGAGAAACTGATTGAGGAAACCGATTTACGAAGAATTTTTACAACAGAGAGGTCTTTCTACTGTTTTAAAATCCAGATTTAATAGAAATTGCCAGTGAGGCCGCGCATTAAAATAGCATATGTTTCGTGACAGGTTAAAAAAAGGGAAATTGTTGAAATATAAAACAGTTTTATTTAGAATTTTTTATCACTGGTTTAGAGGAATAAACTCACTATGTTAACTGTTATCTGGATAATTACGTAACCCATTAACGCCCAGCGTCCTAATTATAGGACGCCGAATTATTTTTCTCAATAAAATACAAATATTGCTATTCACACCTCTTTTGTATCATAGCAACCTAAGAGTGACTTTATCATGGTGTTTCGTGCATCATATAAAACGAATATTTATCCTAAAAACAAACTGGTGTTACCCTAAAACCGGGTGTAAAAAACATAATGTTGCGAAACAGCAATGTCGGGCCTTAATGGGTTAACTCTTTGAGGGGCGGTGGTATATATTATATACCACCTTATTTTATTCTGATTCGAACCAGAAACTTTTAATTAAATTTTACTTTTTAAACTTTGACGGGTAGATGTTGAAATATTGCTTTTCCTTATTTCGAACTAAATTCTTTCGTAAAAACCGGTGTGAGTTCGAGGTTACAGGAACAAAATTGCTTTCCCCTGAAAGGGTTAATCAAAAAATACGGATATCCGAAATAGAATTTTCAGAGAATATCATGCTTAACTGCTGAGAAACGTGGTAACAGCCTCAGTAAAAAGGACATTTTAGTTTGTATCAAACATTTGTGTTAATAAATATCATCTTATTTCGTAAATGATGACTTTTATATATATGTGTACTGGAGAGTAGCATTAATGAGTAAATATAATAATACATAGGCGTTACATGTGCACGCATATTCCTTTACCCTGATGTTAAAATTTTGAATTTTATGTTTCGGAACACATGGAAAAACGTTTGAATTTGTTATGTATATTAAAAAAATATTGTTTTCAAATTTTTGAAGTACACCGGCTATAAACTCCGAAGATATTCCAGACTGAATGCTGCCACATCTCCGGGTCTCGAATAACACTATCTATAAAATAAAATCGCAAGTCATATGACTGAGGAAAACAAATACGGGCTGTTCACTTCGTTTTTCATATGTAAGGGTACCACTTTAACTCACAATTATTTTTCGAATAAATGTGAATAAAAGTTTCCTTTTTGGAAGAATCGTTAAAAAAAATTATGTTTGTGAGATGAGTTACATTCAAATGTGTATAATATTCTGATATAACTTCAGTTGAAATTAGGTTGACAATACAATGTATCATTCCATCAAAGTAAACAAAACAGATTCTTTCATCATGAAATATAAAAAAAAAAATTAAACCAGGAATGTAATCATTCATAAAGCAAGTTTTCCACGAAGGAATTATTGCATAGCTGTCTGGTGTCAAAAAAATAAATCGTGCCTGTAAGCCAATCAAAGTTTAGTATAATTATTTTAGGTAAGTGTTATACAACTCAACTTCCTTCATGATTTCTTTTGACGTAAATTACCCAACAAATCCAAACTTATGTAATAATATATAATGAATAAAATTTCAAAACGAATTGTAAGTTAATTTGGTACTTACGTATTAACCGTGCCAGGAAGATAGATCACCGAAAATGACTGTTAATCGCCATTCGTAATTACCTTTGTCAATGGTCAATTGCGTCCAAAACAGTAATGTAATATACGTTCATTAAATAAATAATTTCTCTAAAAATGGCAAATATTATATAAGCAAACTAAAATAATACAAAACAACAATTTAGTATACATTTAATAAACACATAACATTAGATTGACGGCTTTTTGGTAATATTTACGATGGCATTATTTGGCTATATGTTTTATCTGCCGGAATGAATATACATATATCTATGAATGTATTATATATACAGGGTGTAACTGAAATGCTTCAACAAATTTTGAGAGATGATAGTACTCATGAAGACGAACAAAAAATGCAATGGAACATGGGATCGCAAATGACGTTTAACCCCTTCAGGGGCAGTGGTATGTTTATGAAAGCGCTTAATTTTAATTCCAAAACGCCATAATGGCACCAGAATTTTGCTAAAATATTTTCCATTTAATATGTATGTGAAATATAGCCTTTTTCATATTTACAAACAATTTTTTTTATAAATTCCGGTGCCAGTCATTTATTTCAACATTTTAGTACTAAAAGTAGTTTGCCCCTAAAAGGCTTAAAGGATACAAATAGAGAAAATGCGTCTGAAAATGGACTGGCACCGGAATTTACAAAAAAAATTGTTTGTAAATAAGAAAAAGGCTACATTTCACATAAATATTAAATGGAAAAGATTTTACCAAAATTCTGGTGCCATTGTGGCGTTTTGGAATTAAAATTAAATGGTTTTTTAGACATACCACTGTCCCTGAAAGGGTTAAATGTCATTTGCGACCCCGTGTTCCATTGCATTTTTTGTTCATCTTCATGAGTACTATCATCCCTCAAAGTTTGTTGAAGCATTTCAGTTACACCCTGTATATATACCTATATCAATATTATATTCTATTGTACAGTTATATATAAATGCTTTTGCAATTGATTTTAATATTTCTGTTACATATTACACTCATGTCCAAAATTAAGGTCACAAACATAAAATTTGTGAAAACTGGTGAACTATTCACTGTGTTGCCACGGAATTGGGCACAAAGGTATGTTACAATGGGAGAAAGAATATAGCAACATAACAATATGGAAATGATTTTAGTTGTGAATTAAGATACATGGTATATTAAAAAGTGTTAAATATTGAATAAGAGATAAAGCATTTATCTCGGGAAAAGTCTGTCTAATATGGAGTATGATCACCGTGCACTGCTATACCAGCTTCACAACGATCCCTCATTCTGTTTATGAGGCTGTCAATAAATGTATGTGGCAACAATGCCCATTCAACCAAAAAAGCGCGGCTTTTAACTCATGGCGGGTACTGTGAGGGGGGTTACGCTGTACAATGGCTCTTCCTAGACATTCCTAAACATGTTCAATACGATTGAGGTCCGAAGACCTCGAGGGCCAATTCATACGGCGAATATCCTCTTCTTCAAGAAAATCATCAGCAATGTGAGCTCTGTGTGGATTCGCATTATCGCCCATAAACAAGAAGTCCGGGCCTACAACAGTCCGGAACATCCTCACATAGGCTTCAAGCGCCTCATCCTTATAGTGATGTGCGTTGACAGTACCCGCATCGACGACATGCAGTGGTGTACGACTGCCCAACATTATGCCGCCCCAGACAAGAATTCCTTTGCCACAAAATCTGTCAATTTTTTTACGTAGGGGGGAGGATAGCGAGCTCCAGGTTCTCTCCAGATGAAGATTCGACGAGAATCACTGTGCGTGGGGAATCTCGACTAATCACTGAAAAGAACACGCTCCCATTCTTGTTGTGTCCAAGATCGATGTCTTCGGCTCCACAACAACAGGGCTGTCCTGTTGTATGCAGTGAAAAGGACACACACGACTGGACGCCGGGTGTAAAGGGTCCTCTCTACTAGACGTCTATATACTGTTTGCCTGGAAATTCTTATTTCAGACGCAGAAGTAAGGTCACGAGCAACCTGAGGAGCCGTTGCCAGGCTATGTGGTCGTGAGCTTAATGACAAGTAGCGATCATGTGCAGGTGTCGTTGCTCTGTAGCGGCCTTGGCTGGCCCTCCTGGTGACATTGGGATGGTCTAGGAAGAGCCATTGCACAGCGTAACCCCCTCCAAAGACCCACCAGGAGTTAAAAGCCGCGCTTTTGGAAAAATAGGCTTTGTTGCCACAAACATATATTGACACCCTCATAAACAGTATGAGAGCTCGTTCTAAGTCTTGTATAGCAGTAACACGGTGAACACACTCCATATTAGACAGACTTTTCCCGAGATAAATGCTATATCTCTGATTCATGATTTAACACTTTTTGATATACCCTGCTGCTTAATTCACAATTAAAATCTTTTCCATATTGTTATGTTGCTATATTCTTTCTCCCATTACAATATACCTCTGTGCCAAAGTTCGTAGCAATACAGTGAATAGTTCACGAGTTTTCACAGATTTTATGTTTGTGACCTTAATTTTGGAAATGAGTGTATTAACTATAGAGTTACAATATAGAAAGAAAAAAGGGTTATTTTCACTATTATTATAGGAGCAATTGCTGGCGGGGTGTATTTACCTGACACGGATCTCAAAAGTCAGTAGACATTAAGCATAAATGCTGAAATCAATGAGTTACGCAGAAATAAAAACTCCTGCACTGTATCAACAAAAGAGGGCAAAGAGAAGAAAAATCGGACATAAATTGCCATCTAGAAGAAAATGCGTGGATTTTAATCAGATTGCACGCTAAGGGTAAAAAGTGGGCGATACTGACACCAAAGGAAGGTGATAATCAGAAGGGGCCTTCAATAGTTCTATGTTTTACAAAACCATACTCGCTAAAATACATCAAATGGTATGTAGCCCGATTATGCCACATTATTCAAGACGATTAGATCAGAATAATAATAGATATCCTACCCTTACGTAATCGGATTTACAGCCAAGGTTATCGTGAAACAAAAATGATATTTGCAACAATATGGTTCAGTGTAAACGTGGATATCATTAACGGCTTTTCACACACAAAAAAGCATCGCACCAGATCGTATTTGCTAACATACGCCGATTGACAATGGACCCAATTAAGGAAGATTACTTAATATGTTTAAAAATCTCTGCATTAACGAGCGTATTGCATCTGATAAGCAAAATCACTATGAAGCAAAAATGCCTAAGTGAGTTAAGCGGTTTTAGTCAAAACGGATGAAGTACATAACAACAAAAAATATGCGAAATGCTGCCATGATCGCAAAATGTTCTTCAATTGTCTATTAATATTTTCAGATTTGGCGAAAGATTAACCCCTTCGCGACGAGCGTCCTTTACAGAATTTTTAATCCTTTGTCACCGGTTTTTCAAAACAGAAATTTTCGCCTAATTGAATCTCAGAAATGCTAAGATTTAAAGAGGCAAATTTTGCAATAAAAAATAACTGGTGGGAATAATCGAGGATTCTGAGCATCTTATGTGTCACGTATACGTGTCGCTCGTACTCAAGGGGTTAAGCAAGTAAACTAAATTATGAATAACAGCAACATGTTTCAAGAATTAGCATGTTAGCTTAGCGTATAGCTGCAATATTTAAGGTAGGCGAAACTAGTCGCCAGAAGCGGCTAGTTTTCGAATATTCGCTTTATTTAATGCAGAAATTCGGCGTTTAAATGAGACTAAATTTACTTAACGAAAATGTGGTACTTATAAGTCCTGTGTATTGACAACTCTTCACAGGGTTGCTAGTTTTGTACTCCTATTTATAGAGAAATTCAGAAAAAATGCCAGAAATTAAGAATGTAATTTTTGCTTGATTTAATGATGCTGCTGCAGCTGATTTTAAGTGAAATATACACAATGATGCATTTCAGCTATTCTATCAATTTTAAGACGCTTCTACAATTCAGTTCACCAAATTATGAATCACATAATACTGCTGATGATGACTGTTGATAAATAAATATGAAATGATTCCCCTCCGCTATTCAATCAATCGTAACATTCTGACAACTTTTAAATATTTGGAGTTGTCTAATTATAAGAGATCTGCCATAATTTTAAGCCCCTGTGGTAAAGTAAAATACTTGTTAGCTCCTAAAATATCTAATTCTATGTATATATCAAGGGCACAGGAGTTTATATCTTACTAATAGCAGAACCACTTGGCTTTGCCCGGGTTAACATAAGTTAAAATACAATAATACGACAATAACAATGACGAGAATATGATTTGTGTATACTCAACCATAAATCGATAAAAAAAGACAGAAAAAAAAGCGTTACTTTAACTTAACCATAGTAAAATTTCTCAGCTTTATAAATGAGAATGCGCGTTTTCTTTGCGCATACAATATAAAAATATACGATTTTCCTGACAATGAAAAAAAAATTTAACAAATGTCGTAACATTTTGCGAAATTGGCTTTCATATGGCATCTATCTATATTATAAAACAAAAAATATCCGTGAGTAATATCGACATCATACTGACGGTAGCAACTACATAACCATTAAATTGTGCTTGTACTGCATATCTGTAACTACTAAATACCGCATAATTTCATTTTTAAAAACTCTAAATTAGAAAAAAAAAATGGACTTTCAAATATAGTTTGAAAAGTTTATACCAATTTACTTATTTTTTATGGATTTTAAAGTAATTTTAAAGTATGTATATTTTTATATCTGTGTCCAATCAAATTACGAAAGATTAACTTATTTGTAATAAATGTCTTTATAAAGTAAAGACATTTATTTCTAAATATAGCACATTAAATTTTTATGCGGTCGAATAAGTACTCTCAATGTTATTCGTTTGAAAAGCGTATCTGAATTTACTGATGTTTTATGATTTTTAAAGTGATTTTAAAGTAATTTAATATTCTGGAAAATTGTACGGTAAAGGAATGTTAAACTTATACTTTAGCGACCAATACATTCTGTGTAAATTACGCTACTTTGTGTAATTGCTATGAAAATACTAATATTTTGTGAATGAAAACTGGCACATGATTTAAAATATGACGACACTTTCACCGGGGTAGATTTTCCTCTGAACCGGTACGTGTCTAGTTAAAACAAATTATTTCACTTCATGAATCATGTACAAATATGCATTTATATTTATAGATAAGGTGCATGTTTGTCAACTTAACGTAGGCAAAACGTTGAGCTAAATTGCTTGAAGCTTCGCCAAGTTTCTCGTAATTTTCAAATAGTTAAAATACATTGTATTATGTGTAGGAAATAATCATTATGCATTACTAACTTCGCAAGAATTGTTACTTTTCGCTTACAGTTAATTAAGGAAAACAACCTTACTTGAGTGCGTGAATTAATACGCACATTTGTATTTAAAACATGAAATCGATTAAAGAAATCCAATACTACTGTTACTCATAGACAAAGTTTAAACTATATTATTAAATACTAAATTTAACTCCAAAATTATATTTACAATGTAATTTAATCAGAATTTGCTAAATTTGTGTTTTGAAATCATGTGATTTTTGATGCAAAACATTATTTTTCAAAAATATAGTGTTCTTTTAATAATTTGATAATAATTTCGAAGCTGGTGAAATGAAAATCTCGCCATGTTGTCGAACTTTTAAAAAATAAATTAATTTTTAAAATTAAAATAAATAAGTTATATTTTTGTTAAAAATGCATTTAATTTTTTTTTTCTCATGATAAACCATTTTACTTTTAATCCCATTTTTCAACACCTATTTTTGAAGAAAAAATAATGGAAAATACTGTATTGTTTTCTTTAAATCCAATTTTTATTAATAGGGCATCTACTGTCAACCTATATCCACGCACTTTAAATATGCCTGTTTGATTGAGACTCAAGCTGAAAAAAGTTACGATGTAATGATTGCTAAATGTCAATATTTGACAGACGATTTTTGATTATGTAGCATAAATTGAATCATAAAGTTTGAATGAGCAAAAATATGTTTTTTTTTTCTTAGAAAATTTACTTTAATATTAACAAACCAGTGGAAACAATTTGCCTTTGTAAAATTAGGAGCTATTTATTTTTTTCAAAACACTTTTAAATATATGTACTATGTCGTTTAAAGCACTTATAGTAATCTTTGTAATATGCGAAAAAAATCACTTCTGCCAAAATTGACGTCAGTTTCGAATTTGAAATTATAGCGAGTTAATCTGAAATTGGTTTAAAAAATATTGTCCATACGCAGTTCCTTTGAATGGCAACGGGAAAGAAATTGCATTAGAAATTGAGAGAAAAAAAAAGATTTCTGTAATGATAAACTACTGGAAATGTTAAAAAAAGTGTTAAAGAATGGTCTGAGAAAATTTTTAAGTTGACAGTGATTTTACTCGTGTTCTAAAACGTATGTACATAAAGTTTCGTTCCAATCGGACAAAAACTGTATATTTGTATAAGGAACATACATACATACATACCAAGAACGGCTTTTATATACATAGATTTACAGATTGCAGACTAAGTTTACTTCAAGAATATCAATCAATTGAGAGACAATTTTGACGTTAAATATAAATTCCAGGAATGGAGTCTTTTTATTGGCTATACTAAAAGATGTCTCAAAACGGTTATTTCACATAATGAGAACAAAAATATGTATGTATCTTTTGCACTTCTGTGACGTACTGGATGCGGCAGGTGTTTCAGAACAAAATCACGCCTCCAATCAAACAGGAACAGACATTAGAGAAAGAACATTTTTTTTTACATTTTAACGTTCTATACAGGTGACCAGATAGACAATGGATGACATCATTCAACGAAATCGCCGCAATAACAGTCTCTACAGGTTGTCGAAACCGAAAGCAGACAATAATCAGATGGTTGTTGAGGATGTTTGGTGTTGCTTACATAACGACCGTCCTGAGAGCCACAACTGTGTTGTGATGTTACCTATTGAAATACTTCTCCAACACGCCCCATACATAATAGTTCATCGGTTTAACATTTGGGGAATTAAGGGAGCACAAGTTGAGTTTAACAAGGTCATGAAAATTTTGGGTCATCCATTATTGAATGTTCTGGGCAATATAGGATGGTGAGGAGTCTTGTTGAAAACCTCACGGGCTCCGTCCTCTTGCAGAAGTAATCCAGAACTCTAATTCCTCTGTATAAAGCAGCGGCGTTGACTCTACCACATAGAAGAAATAAATGCGGAGGAATCAGGACGCCTTCATTGCTCACGACCCCCAGAATCATGTGTGAGGCTGCATATTGTATGTGCCTTACGGTCGAAACCTCTTCAGGAATTTTACACTGCCACCGATCATTTTGCGGTTCATTTTCTGGACCTGGACAAAGTTTTTCTCATCGGAAGAAAACCGCAGCATTCCTGACTCCTCCGTATGCTTCATCTTGTTCAGAAATTGCTTGGATCTGTTCATAAGATTCACCCTGCCTCTGTCGGACAAGCATTGTCCTCTCCGCATCACGTACAATTTTTTACGAAGGTCCTCATGTACTACACGTCGGATGTTAGCCTAATCAAGCTGCAGCTCTCGAACGCGTGCACTCATCTCATCCGCTTTCTAGAATTCTCATCGACAAGACTGGCTAATTCAGGCATCCTGATCATCTCAGATCGCTGATAATGTCGTTTCCTGTTTGAAAAAGTTATCACATCAATCCTGGCAGCCTTCGCACCTGACTTTAAAGTCTAATGACCGTGCAAGATTAAAAAATACAGCAATCTCTAAACTCGGACTTACGAACATCCAAGGAGAGAATAGAAGAACGCGTCTCTTTATTTCTTGTGTTAGTCTAGGTTTTGGCATGTCTACATGCAACAGAAAAGTAACTGTGGCGTACAGTGTGTACAGTGTGGTATTTTATATAAAGTGTTATTTCTATAATACCTGCCGCAACCCTGTATATTGTTGTAGATAATTGCTGGATATTTAATCCTGAAAATGCATAATCTTTACATATCAAATGAACCAATTAATGAAGCTTCCCTAGCAAAAGAATAAAATAAATTTTATTTAATTGTCATTGTAAGCTATAACAGGATATATACATAAATGTAACACGTTTAGTCGCAGATTTTAAAAACACTCTACTGTACGCGACAGAATGAAATTGAGGTCATTTGTGGAAGAAGCATCATAAAAATGTATAGAATCAGTATAAAGTTTTATAAAAGTTTTCACAAATATAAAATCATTTCGTTTAAACTTGCGTTTAAACTTAACTTTCGTTTAAACTTAATTTTTTAAATATGTTAAATATTAATGTATATATATATATATATATATATATATATATATATATATATATATATATATATATATATATACATATATATATATACAGGGTGTAACTGAAATGCTGCAACAAAATTTGAGGGATGATAGTACTCATGAAGATGAACAAAAAATGCAATAGAACACGGGGTCGCAAATGATATTTAACCCTTTCAGGGACAGTGGTATGTCTAAAAAACCACTTAATTTTAATTCCAAAACGCCACAATGGCACCAGAATTTTGCTAAATTTTTTTCCATTTAATATTTATGATAAATATAGCCTTTTTCTTATTTACAAACAATTTTGTTTGTAAATTGCGGTGCCAGTCCATTTTCAGACGCATTTTCTCTATTTTTATCCTTTAAGCATTTTAGGGGCAAACTACTTTTAGTACTAAAATGTTGAAATAAATGACTGGCACCGGAATTTATAAAAAAATTTGTTTGTAAATAAGAAAAAGGCTATATTTCACATACATATTAAATGGAAAAGATTTTAGCAAAATTCTGATGCCATTATGGCATTTTGGAATTAAAATTAAGCGCTTTCATAAACATACCACTGCCCCTGAAGGGGTTAAATGTCATTTGCGACTCCATGTTCCATTGCATTTTTTGTTCGTCTTCATGAGTACTATCATCCCTCAAAGTTTCTTGAAGCATTTCAGTTACACCCTGTATATATATTAATTTTCTATGCACCGTGGATAATACATTTTCAAATCTTATGTACATGGCTCACACTTCTCTTGATCCTGACCCGATTTTTTTTAATATTTCCATATCATAAACTTCATTTTTCTTAATCGCAGAATTTCTTTTTATTAAAAAAGGCAAAGTTTTATTTTGAAATACGGGTTCTTAAATGCGGGAAGCAATCCAGACAAGTCTGTATTAGACATAATTTTTTTTTCATTTCAGACCAGAAAAATGTATTGTAAATGAGTTGAGTATATTAAATAACGTTTAGTGCTTATTGGTTCTTGACTGCATTTTTTTTTTTATTTCACGAAATGTTGCCGTCTCTATTGACTGCCATGTTAATATTAACGTATCACGGTTGGGAAGTGAGAAAATCGTTTTTGTTTTAAAAAAAAATTACTAAGGCACTGACTAAGGGCTTGGTTTTTACCTTACAGAAAATGCATTTATAGCATGTTGTCCATCCTTGTTTTATTTGTAGGACATTTTATATTAAATACGCAAATTGAAATATATTTACTGATGCATAAACATATCTAGGATACCAATTTATGAAGGACGTTCAGAACATGTAGAACTTCTTCTATTTTAAAAGCCAGCTTACACAAAAATTTCCCGTCGGTAATGTTACATCAATTTACTTTTTTTTTGCTGTAATCATTGTGGTCAGTGGGACTATGTATGTATTAAAATAGGCACTTGCTTCGTGATAAGGTAGACAGATTGATGAGGAAATCATTAAAATTGAAAAAAAAAGATTTATTTAGAACCTTTTATCACTTGTGTAATGGAATGAAATCCAATATTAGCTATTATCTGGGTAAATATTTAATCAGAAAGTACAGAAACCAAGAATAGAATTTTGATAGAATATCATGCAAATAACACTTACTTTCTCGAAAACGAGGATTCCTATAATTTCAGTTAAAATACCAGAAATTTCTTATTATACTCTTATATATAGAAACACTCGACTTATGTAATCGCACGGCGATTACATAAGGCGAGTTTTGCTCTAAATAAATACTGGTAGTTGCGTCGTAAAATCAGGAAAATTCCCGGACTTGTAGAAACCCTGAACACCTAATACCGGTGTAAGTAAAAATGCTATATATTTCTGGAAGTCTGGAAATATGTACGTAATAAAATAGGCACTTGCTTCGTGATAAGGTAGACAAATTAATGAGGAAATCATTGAAATTGAAAAAAAAAAGATTTATTCAGAATCTTTTATCAGTTGTGTAGTGGAATAATATCATTAAGTCAGCTATTATCTGGTTAATTATTTAATCAGAAACTACAGAAATCAGAAATATAATTTTGAAAGAATATCATGCAAATATCATTTAAGTTCTCAAAAACCAGATTGTCTATACTTTCAGTTGAAATACCAGAATTTTTTTTATTATATTCTTATATACAGAAAAACTCGACTTGCGTAATAGCACGATTCCATAAGGCGAGTTTTTCTCTAAATAAATACTGGTAGTTCCTGTCGTAAATTCAGGAAAATTCCCTGACTTGTACGAACCCTGAAAACTTGATACCGGTGTAAGTAAAAAGGATATTTTATTTTTTCACCAATATTTGTGTAATCCAATCTGATCTTCATTCGCAAACGATGATGGAAATATGGCAAATGTTACCAGAGAGTAACATTAGTGAGTAATTATAATTCTCCGTAGATGTTACACATACAGACAAATTTCATTACCTTGATATTTTTGCTGCACACGGACAAACGTTTAAAATTGTTACATATATTTAAAAAATATATATTCAAATTTGTCAAGTACAGCGACGTTAAACTTTTATTACAGACTAAGACCTGTCTTTCCTCCTGATATTTGAGTACCACTATTATGAAATAGAAACAATGACTATTTAGTACAAAAATTCTACGTTTAAATAAATCAAAAATTATTATACTGAAATTTGGTACAGAAAAGTCTGTTTATTTAGAAATTTTGCACAGGGATTGTAATTTGTCCTCCTGCATCATGCAAGAATTCAGAATCCGTAACATACATTGTGGAGAAACAGAGAACAAGAATTTATATCTTACAGCCTACAGATTACAGTTATGTTTACTTCAAGAATATTAATAGATTGATGAGCAGGTATCGCGTTAAATATTAAGCCAAGGAATATAGACATTTATTGATTATACTAAAAGAGGTGTTAAAATGGTTATTTCACATAATGTCAACAAATATGACTCTTTACGTTTCTTACCATGGCCAGTAAAGTATATGATTGTCGATTATTGCTATATATTTAGTCATGAAATTGCAGAATCATTACATAGTAGATAAACCAAAAAAAAATTAAACTTTACTACCAAAAGAATAAAAAAAAATTGACTTATTTTATTTATTTGATATTACAAGGTTCAAACGGCTACATTAGAAATATTTATATTTAGAAATTTTGTACAGGGCTGCCAATTTGGCCTCCTGTATTATGTAGGAATTCAGAATTCATAACAGAAATTCAGGAGAAAAAGAGAATAGGAGTTTTATATCTTACAGCCTACAGATTACATATTAAGAGTACAACTGTCCTCCTAAAACCTCTACTAGTATGTATGTAACCAGTGTACAAAAGTTATTCACCAAGTTTACTTCAAGAATATAATTAGATTGATGAGTAAATTTGGCATTAAATATGAAGTCTAGGGATAGATTATACTAAATTAGCTATACTAAAAGCAGTCTTAAAACGGTTATTTCACATAATGGGAACAGATATCTGTCTTTTCCTTTTGTACCAAGATCAATGGAATATATGACTGCTAATTATTGCTAGATATTTAGTCATGCAGAATCATTACATAGTAGATAAACAAAAAAAATAAAACTTTAATACCAAAAGAATAAAATAAATTTGACTTATTTTATTTATTTGCTATTACAAAGTTCAACCGGCTATATACATAAATGTAACATGTTTAGGCACAAATTGTAAAAACATTGTATGTGACAGAATGAAATTGAGGTCATTGGTGGAAAAAGCACCCAAAATTGTATATAATTGGTATAATTCTTTTTAAAAAGATTAGACAAATGTAAAGTTTTAGACATGTGCAATTCTTTTAAAGTTATTAAATTTCTATTAAAAAAAGAGATTTTCCATGTATTGCGCAGACCCATTTTGCACTTATTGCATACTTTGCTCGCACTGTTTCTGTTTCTGATTCTGATTATCACTATTTTGAAATCGTAATCTTCACTCTCTCGCAGAACTATTAAGCAGGCAGTTGAACAGTTGACACGCTAGTTACTATATCTGTAGATTTTAACATTCAAAAGAACTTGTAAATAAAGTGCGGGTCTAGGAAACCTGTTTTAAGAACTAGGGACCGGTTAATTTTTGGGTTTCAGGCACCGAAGTTTCTGGGGGACGCCGGCACGTTCCGAAGTGTTATACGACAGTTCCCTTCTGTATTTTTGTTCTGCTGTTGTAACGAGCTTTATCAAAGTCTTGGGTGCAGAGGAGTGATGCGCTGGTGGCGGTTTTCCCTTTGGATGCAGAGTGAGCTTGTGTGGTATCCCAGGTAAATCGGGCACACCTGGCTCCCCCGCTAGGGTTCCGTGACCCTAGAAGCGGCGCCGATGTACTAAGCTGCTTGGTTTTAGCTAATAACATAAATTAAGCAAATATTACAATTCGGAAATGTGGGTTCTCCAAATGCATGAAAGAATTGAGGCCTGCCTTATACATTCATACTTATTTTAACCCATTTGCTGCCAATCACGCGATCTCTAAATCTAAAATTATGAATTCGTACCAGAAATTACGAAAGAAGAAATTATATTTCATGTAATTGCAAACTGCCTGTAATTAAATAATGTAAATGTAATGTAATGTCTCTATTTTCTGGTATGAATTTGAATTTTCTAAATAAAATGCAATTCGGTAATTTTAACTCGGCAGCTAATGTGTTAATTTTATTTTTGTTTTTATCCATTTCGCACCAGAAAATATTTCATACACATAAATGTATAAAAAATACTTTCATCGCTAAAACAATCTTTTATTTTCCATTTGATCTTTCTCGAAATATGGTTGTCCCTCTGGATTGCCATGTTATTTCATGTATTAAAATAAATGAATGAGCACGTCAATTTTTTTTCAATGTAATTGTTGTGGCCTGCAGTGTTGCCAGTAGGCTACTTTTTTAAAATTCAGATTACTACATTGGCACCACTTTTTCAAAATAGTTTAATTTTCCTTGTTTTCGCCTTGTTTAATCTGTCATTAAATAAGGCGAATTTTACTTTCTCAAAAAACTGGTAGCAGTCAAGAAAACTGAATTTTAAAAAAGTAGCCCACTGGCAATACTGGTGGCCTGTGTGAATGAGTATGTAGTAAAATCTGCACTTGCTACATGATAATATGGAAAAAATAATGCGGAAATCGTTCAAATTTAAAAGATTTTATTTAGAATCTTTTATCACTCGTTTAGTGGAATAAACTCAGTAGGTTAACGGATATCTGGGTAATTACTTAACCAGAAACTACTGAAATCAGAAATAAAATTTTGATAGATTATCATGCAAATATTACTTAACGTCTGAAAAACATTGTAACAGCCTAAGGGCATTTTATTTTTTCTCCAATATTTATGTAAACAAATCTCATCTTCTTTCGCAAATGATGATGGTAACTGTTAACTATGGAGAATAACATAAATGAGTAAATATATTTACCTTTAGACAATATCTATGCACACATGTCTTTACCTTGATGTTTAAATTTTGAATTTTACATGTTTGCCACACATGAATAAATATTTTACTTTGTTACATATATTTAAAAGAATATATATATTTTTTAATTCCGCACTTATTCTATACTAAGAGCTGCCACACCACCGGAACTTCAGTAGCACTATTTTTGAATATTCGCTTCATTTAAAGCAGAAATTCTGTGTTTAAATGAGGCTAAAATTAATATACGGAAATGTGGTACTTAAAAGTCTGGAGAGTTAGAAATTCTGCACGGAATTGTCAGTTTAACCTCTTTATAAATTCAGAAATTCGGAATTCATGCTCGAAATCAAGAATAGTAATTTTTGCTTTATTTAATGATAGATATAACGTAAATAAAAATTCTTCTTTCAGAATGTTTCATATAAACTCGGAATTTCTGAGTGAGTAATAGGGGCAATGCTGATTCTGTATAATACGCTTACATTTTCACTTTATTATTATTATTATTATTAATTTAATTTTGCATTATGTATCGTAATATATATATATATACAGTAAATGGAAAACAACTGAGCCGTTGTAAGTATCTATCGATAAATAATCATGTTTTATGTTTCAATAACTGTAACTGTCAGGGTTTCTAACCTCTGCCAAAGATTTTCCTCTAGTTTTAATTCAACCCCGCCCCCCTCCCCCGAAATATCAGTTAAGGTACTCTTTTCAAAACAAAACAATGAAACAGTTTTTAGGTACGTTCGTAATTATATAAATACGTAGCACCTATAGTCGTCGTCTGGTCCGTCCGTCTGTCCACGTATAACAGCGTAAAAACCACCCAACCGAATGATTTGAAATGTAATCGTTGCAGAATTTTGTCGAATAATTTCAAATTCTATGACAATCGAATCAAAACTTCAAAAATTATTAATGAAAGTTTTCCTTATTCTGTTAACTCCTATCATACGTAATCTATATAATAAAAGCGCAAGTCGTTTGACTGAGGAAAACAAATACGAGCTTGCCACATCTTTTTACCTTTGCCAAGCGGCGATTTTTATTCAAAAATTTTTTTTTCGAATAAAATTGCATAAAAATAACATTTTGAGAAAGATCGTTCAACAAAATTGTTTGCTTGAGAGATAAGTTACATTCAACAGTGTATAGATTCTGAGATAACTTCAGTGGAAATTAGGTTAACCGAATATCTCAATCCATTAGAGTAAATAAACACAGAAGATTCGTTCATTATTATGAGCTTTCGCATGGTGTTTTTCTCTGTTAGTCCTTTGATTACGGGGGTAGGACATATGTTGTCACAGATACTATTTCTTTATTCATTTCGCACTTTTTTTTAAAAATAGTCTCAGCTTTACACTTATACTAGGATAAATTCAAGAAAAAGTTACCACTTTTATTTATTTATTTATTTATTGTGCATTGTCGTACGAGTGAATATAAAAATAATCGCCAGTATTAGCCCGTAATCAACAGGTTAATGAGTAATTATAAACATTCCTAGACGTTACATATGCGCAAACATTTCATTACCTTGATGATTTTGCTACAAGGCGGTAAACGTTTAAAGTTGTTAGGTACATTGACAAAATATATGACATAGCATATAAACCAAACACAAGGATCTTTAAAAGCAAATAAAAATTGGTCTATTTCATTCATTTGTTATTATAAGGTTCAACAGGCTAACAGTGTTACCAGTAGTTTTGTCGATTGCCACCAGTTTTTGATAAGGTAAAATTCGCATTTTTAAATTGACAGATCAAGTAAGGCGCGAAAAGCGACACATATATGATTTAAATAAAGTAGCCCACTGGTAACACTGCAGGCTGATGTAACACGTGTAGATGCAGATTGTAAATACAAATATACATGATATAAATAAATAGATCGTTTGCGAAATAAGCATCCAAAAAATGTACAGAATCAGTACGGAAAATGTACGTAATTTCTGCTACATGTGTAATTGTTTACAGTCTTTAAACATTTTATATATATATATATATATATATATTTGGAATTTTTCCATGCACGTGGAAATACATTTTGAACTTATTATATACAGGGCTTGCACGGGTGCTGATTATGAGTAACACAATTTACAAATAGTGATTTCAAATTACTTAATCACAGACTTACATTCATTAAACGAAGTAAAGTTTATCATTCGGAAATATGGGTTCAAAAAATTAGGAATGAATCGACACCTGTCTATAATAAGCATAAATATATATATATTTTTTTTTTTCATTTCGAACGAGAAAATATGTGGAAGTAAAAAGATGTCTAAAAAGCTCAATAACACTTACGATGTTGTCTTTAATATCCTTTTATACGGTTTCTCGTGAAATGAGGCTGATCGTTTGGATTGCCGCGTTAATGAAAGTAAATGCATAATCTTGATTGCAACAGTTTATTTTTTTTACTGGAATTGTTGTATGTGAAAATATGTATGTGGTAACACATTGACGATCAGAGAACGAGAAATCTCGTTTTTATTTACACAAACATAATTGACTTAAGACGTGGATCCTACCTTACAGAAAATACATTTATGTCATCTTGCTCATATATTTTTTAAGATTGTAAAATATTTTATATTAAATCCGTACATTGAAAGATACTTACTAATACATATGAGAAACCTGTTTAGGAAACCGATTTACAAACACTTTTAGAACAAAGAGGTGCTTATACTGTTTTAAAAAACCAGATTTAATAGAAATAGTTAGTCGGCAACGTGGTAAAATAGTATATGTTTTGTTATCGACTAAAACGAAGGAAGAAATGGTTGAAATATAAAACAGTTTTTTTTAGAATATTTTATCACTGTTGTAGAGGAATAAACTCACTATGTTAACTGTTATATTGATAATTACTTAATAAAAAAATACGGATATCAGAAATAGAATTTTGATATGGTATAACTCTTAACTGCTGAAAAACGTGGAAACAACTAAATAAAAAGGACATTTTAGTTTGGCTCAAACATTTGTGTAAATAAATATCAGCTTAATTCGCAAATGATGACTGCTACATGGGTACTGGATTTAGCATTAATGCGTAAGTATAATTATACCTAGGCGTTACATGCGCACGCATATTGCTTTACCCTGATGTTAAAATTTTGAATTTTATGTTTCGGAACACATGGAAAAACGTTTGAATTTGTTACGTATATTAAAAATATATATATATTTTTTAATTTTCGAAGTACACCGGCGACAAAACTCGCAGATATTCCATACAGTTTGCTGCCACATATACTTATCTTGAGTACCACTATTATTATATATGTAATAGCGTTAAGTGTGTAACACTTCCGGAGTGAACTCATCCGGATCCCGATAATCTTTCGTTAAAATTAGCCATTTTATTTTAATTTTCAGAGATTTAATTTTTTCAATAAATCTGCATAAGATTAACCTAGTAAGATTGTGAAAAACGAAAAAACAACTTGAGTGATGACTTACATCGAAATATGCATGTTTGTCAATATATCTTGCGTTGAAAATCGTATCACCCACAATCAGCGATGGTAAACAATATGTGATTCATTCCTTTGAGATTCATTAAATATAGACCATAGATGCAATGTAAAACATACAAAACTAAAATCATTTTTGCAATCATTTCATGATTTCAAAAACAATATTTAATTATGAATGTTTTCGATTAATTCCTTTCAGGTTCATTAAAATATAGACCATGGAGCTCATTAGCAATATAGCGCCTTGAACGAACCCCATGCATTAAAACTTTTTTTAAAAAGGCCAATTTAAGGCAGGCGAAGGTGTGTATCAAATGCAGTATTGTTAGGATTTTTATAGTCGGGCTGTTTTAAATTTTTGTTCGCAGCCGTGAATGACTTTCGAGAATGACTCCATTGTTATTCCTAAAAAATAGATTATTTCAAGTGGCATCACGAGGGAATGTTTACTGTTTAGATTTACCTTTTCAATCTTATAAAGTGTGTTCTTTTTTACTATTAGCTAACACGTTTATTAGGAATTGAAGTCTTACAGGCCTTTTTTTTCTTGGATTTATGAGAAATTCAAAATGTTGTAGATTTTAGTAACTTTAAAATACAGTTTTTGTTTGATTTATGTTTAATTATTATCTTAATTACAGATATAATAAGCATTAACTGAGTATACTTATTTTACCCCATCCCATGGGGTATAATAGTTAATTGACAATACGTTTTAAAATAGAATTATTAGTACTAATTTGCATGTTTTTTGTGAAATAGTTCTTCAAATTTTGCGAGTGAAGTTGCACTTTCTATGTCATTATTTTACCCATTCAATTAATAATTTTCTTGCAAATTAAGTTTAAATGAAAAATGGGCTGTTTTTAAAACTGTTTTACCCCACCTGACCCTATTAGTCAGATGAAATAAAATGTATTACTTCATAATTCTTTTGATAATGCAATGCTATATCATTTATATACTATATTTTTAGTATACAGTAGTTGTAATTTTATTTTGAAGTTATATTATCGAAGAGATAGAGCAAACGTCATAGCGGATATTTCAACGTGATAGTACATTGCGATTTAAAAGATTAAATTCGTTGAAAATAGCAATACTTTCAGATGCTTTTCCTGGAGCGTAAAAACAACAAAAGTTTTGCAGATTTATTAAGAACACTTTCTATTGAAAATTAATCCTTTATTTTGAAAAGAATAGTAATGTTTATTGATGCAATCCAATAAGTGGTTGACTCGCCCCATAACAGCGTGGAGAAGAGACAGTGTTGTTACATTCACATCTCAGGAAAGAATAATGAATATAATATGGTTACAATGGTAAAAGGTCATTGAGTGGTGTTACGCTAAACACAATTAGTAAGACTCATTAACGACAGACAAAAAAATCCGTTAATGATGAGAGATATATACATTTAAATTTGGCGATGAAAGAGCGGGTTGTCATTTCACAAATCTCATCGTAACCTTTTTGTGGTTTTTCGATACAAAGAAACCCATCTGCGATCAGCGGAAATATTGAGGCAGAAATAACATTTTGTATAAACAGAAAATGCAGATGTCTTAAAGTGTCTTAAAGTGAATCAATTACAAGGTTAAAAGTAAATGTATTTTGATAACTAGAGGATGCTCACAAAGTTAAGAATTAAGCAAAGAAAATGTTACTGGACAAAGTCTGCATTCTCACACAGCGTGAAACATATTGGTAATTGTTATAAGGCTGCGGTGTACATGTAACATTAAAATATAAAGACAAGACATGCGAGAATAAATTGCATCTGCATGCAAAAATGCTAAAGCATTCCTCTATTAATAAACGAGATATGATTTTGGAATAAAAGGAAAAAGAAGAGATAATTTTAAGAAATGAATTAAAGGATGTGGGGTTTTTTTATTAAAAAAATGCATATATATGGATCTATACCATATCTATATTCTTTTAAAAATGCAAACACGTCATTCTGACGGACTATCTTCTCGTCTATATAATAGAAACGCAAGTCATATGACTGAAGAAAAGAAATACAGGCTGACCGCTTCGCTTTTTATATGCCAGGCCAGGGCTTTACAAATTTGATAAAGGCTGGTACCCAGCAAAAAATTCTAGTCGCCAATCAAAAATATTTACTCCCCTCTTATGAAAAAAAAAAGAAAAATAGATTGTGCCAAAGCTGTATTGCCAACATGTTCGGAAAATGCTGGTTGCTAATGCTTCAAATGACCGGACAGTTGAGTGCTACAAACTGTATATCCGTTGATGAAGAGGGCATCGATTAAATAGTGAAAAAAATAAACGATATTTTGCCTATTTTCCTATTAAACTTAGTCAAATTATTTTGATTTTATTATTATAAAAATTGAAGTTGATGAACTTCTTTTTGTCAAATTAAAAATAAAAGTTAAAACTATGTTTTGTTTGATTATAGTTTCTAAGATTATTTCTTAATAGGGGGGGGGGATTTAATAAAATGCCGTTTGTGTTCATTTCTTAAGTGAATTTCTGTAAAAAGAAAAGAAAAACAAGTGGGTAAGTGTGATCGAAGATCCCTCAAAGGGTTTCGTTTAATATTCCTTTCAAAACACTTTATCCTTTCTTTAATAAATTCAAACAAATTTCATTTAGCAACAACAACAAAAAAAAGTAATGTTTTTTATAAAGTAATAATTTACCTGTCTATTTTTTCGTTTTTTCGAATATCTAACCCAGCCCGATAGCGGGCGAAGCGCGCAATTATATTCTGTCATAATAATATCTGTCATGTGGACTAAATGCGATATTTAAAAAAAAAATAATTTCAAAATTAAACATGTTGTTAATGTTTAAATCCTCCAAAATGTTAAAATATGCGAATATTTCCATAATCGGGTTTTTATCATGATTCAATACGTTCCTCAAACTCATGTATTTACTATTCTCTATTACTCATATTGATACTCGCTTTGTATTATTTTGAAACATTTGAAAAATCCGCTAAACTTCCGATAGGACATCAGATTTTCTTTTTAATTCTCTAATGACGTGATATTAATCTGTTTTGTGTACATACACATACTCATACTCTTTGTATTATTGAGAAATCTTTCCGTTTTATTACCACTATGACGTAAAGCAATTTTATTTCATATTAATCTTTTTTTCAATTGGTGAAACTTTTACTTCATTTTCAGAGTTGCCAAGTCTCCGGCTTTTTGTACACCAGTAATTTTTTAGAGAAAGTATTGTTCTTTTAAATCGAAAAATGCTCCGATTAACTAAAACAAAATTTTCTGTACTAAATTACTGGTATCCAAGAAGCCGGAGACTTGGCAGGTCTGCATTTTCATTTTTCACGTGGAAATCGTCTGATAGAAAATTAGTTATTGTAGAAAGAATTTCATCGTTGATTTTTAATTTTTGGCATCTGCTATAACGAAAAATGTTTAAATTTAATAGGAAAAGGCTGTTAGAATTTCGGTTTTTTATCTCTATTTATTAAAATAATGCGAAATTTTCGCATTTTAATATTTTGAGCTCTTTATAGCTGATATTCAAATATATACACAAAGTTTCAACTCTGTAAGTTACATAGTTTTTGAGAATGGCTCTGTGACGGACAGACATCGGAGCGGGAGTAATAGGGTTTCGTGAGATGAACGAAATAACAAGAACGATGAACAATCACAAGAGATTCGTGAGCTATAGAAATATTAAACCATGAAGATAATCATTTTCAAAGCTCCTTCTTTGCGAAGGAATTTTTGCAGAGCTGCCTGGTGTAAAAGAAATACGTCGCGCATGTAAGTAATCAATTTTAGCGTAATTCTGTTAGGTGAAGTGTTATGCAACTCAACTTACTTCACGATCTCTTCTCACATAAAATAAATGCAAACAATTCCATCTCATTTAATAATATTGAATGAACCAAATTTCAATTAATTTGTTTGTGAGATATTAATCGTGCAAGGAAGACAGATCACCGAAAATTATTGTTAATCGCCAATCATAATTACAAATGTCAATGCTCCATCGCGTCCAAAACAGTAATTTAATATACGTTTAATAAATACATAACTGATTAAAAATGGTAAATAATATAGAAGCAACCAAAAATAATACAAAATAATAAATTAGTATACATTTAATAAACAGATAACGTCAGATTGACGACTTTTAGTTAAGATATTTACGATATTTTTATTGGCTGTATGTTTTGTCCACCGGAATGAATATGAAATATGCATACTAATCACATATTATATCTATGAATCTATTATGCGCATCTGTATCTATACCAATATTACATTATATTATACAGTTATATATAAATGCTTCTGCAATTGCCTTTAATATTTCTACTACATAATATTAACTATATAGCTAAACATATTGAAAGAAATAGCGGGTTATTCTAATTAGTATTAGGAACCATCCATAGGAACGTTAGCGCAAAAGACGATGAAGCTCGGTTCCCGTAAGATCACCGAAAGTGAAGAGGCATCGACCGTGGTCAGTGCTTGGGAGGATGTAAAACTCTCTCCACTGCGGCTCCTGTGGGACCGTGTACTTTTATGGGAGCTGGTGCACGTAAAATCTGTTCGTGGCTCCAATGTCCTCCAAGTTTGAAAAAACCATACCTCTGGGGGTGCCAATCCAGGTGCAGGTCTCTCATCTGGAATTAGTTAAAAAATTAGGAAACCTTCTCTAGAAGTCTAACCTCTCTTGAGGCTCTGGCAGCCGTTCTTTCAGAGAAGTGCCATGGCACTTTCTGTGACACAGCAACAACAACAAAAACAATTCTTGGTGCGGCGTATTAACCGGAAACGGATCTTAAAAACCAATACAAATTAAGCAAAAATGCCTAAGTCAATGAATTATGCAGAAATAAAAACTCCTGAACTATATCAAAAAAGGACAGCAAACAGAAGCCAAATCCGACAGATATCGGAATCCAGAAGAAAGACCGCGAATTTCAATCAGATTGCATGCCAAGTGTCAAAAGTGGGCGATACTGACAGCAAATATTATTTAATGGGAATATGATGATCAGAAGGAGCTTCCAAAACTTCTACGTTTCGATAAACCATACTCGCTAAAATACACCAAATAGTTTGTATCCCAATTACGGCACATTACTGAAGACGATTAGATGAGATTAATAATAGATTTTCCATCCTTCCATATTCAAGTTTACAACCAACGTAAGTGCCAAACAAAAAAAATTTTTAGAAACAGTACGGTTCAATATAAATATGGATATCATTAACGGCTTTTCACACAAAATCATTGCATCAAAAAGGAATTAGATAAAGTACGAAAATTGACAATGGTCCCAATTACGGAAGGTTACTCAATAGGTTTAAAAATCTCTGCAACTGAACAAACACACTACGAAGGATAAATACCAAAGTGTGTCAAGCGGTTTTTGTGAAGAAGGCTGAAAAACATAACAACCAAAAAAAAATGCGAAATCCTGCTATGATCGAAAAATGTTCCTGATTTCTCTATTACAATTTTCATATTTGGCGAAGGATTAAGCAAGTAAAAATATACGAAATAATGCCATGATTGCAAAATGTTCTTCATTTGTCAATTAATATTTCCAGATTTGGAGAAGTATTAAGCACATAAACTAAATTATGAATAACAGCAACATGTTGCAATGATTAGCATACTAGCTTAGCATATAGCTGTTATATTTAAGAGAGACCAAACAATTCGTCAGAAGAGGCTATTTTTCGAATATTCGTTTTATTTAATGCAGAAATTCTGGCTTTAAATGAGACTAAATTTACTTAACGGAAATGTGATACTTAAAATCTTTGTGTATTGACAATTCTTTACAGGGTTGCCAGTTTATACTCTTCTTTTATGCAGAAATTCGAAAACATGCCAGACATTCCGAATGTAATTTTTGCTTGATTTAATGAAGCTGCTGCAGCTGATTTTAAGTGGAATATACACAATGATGCACTTCAGCTACTCTATCAATGTTAACATTCTTCTACAAGTCAGTGCACCAAATTCTGAATCACATAATGCTGCTGATGACGATTTTTGGTAAATAAATATGTAATGATGCCCCTCTACTATTCAATCAATCGTAACATTCTGAATTCATCAGATATTTAGAGTTGTCTAATTATAAGACATCTAAGAATTAAAATAACTTCTTAAAACACCATAAAAACTTTAAAATGCGCTAGGCCTTTCGAAAGATCTGAGTCTTTCTTCGTCAGGCGCAAAAAGACGTGCGTCTACTATGAAAACAGCAGCAAGACTGAAAAGAGAGGTAAGGGAGAGGAAACAAGCTGATGCAACAGCCAATAGGAAAGTAGAAAACAACAGCCAATAGGAAAACAGAAGACAACAGCCAATCACAGAAGAGTAAAAACAAAACAATAGTGAAGACAAAATAGAAGGGGAATAAGGAAGTAAAAAAAAATAAAAATAAAAAATAAAATAAAAAATAAAATAAAATAAAATAGAATAGAATAAATAAATATATAAAATAAAATGAATAAATAATAAATAAATAAATAAATAAAACTTAATTTGAAAAAATAAATAAATAAATAAATAAAAAATAAGTAAATAAAATAAAAATAAATAAAACCAAACAAATACATAAAAAAAATGGAAACACATGAAAATTAAGAATTAAATAAGTAACCAAAATATATAAATATATATAAAAACAGACTAAAATTAATTAATACAAAATAAATTATATGGAAGTACTGAAGAGGTTTTTCCAAGCAGCAGAGAGCATTGTGGAATCGGATTTATCATTAACAATAACTTCACGATTAAGATAAATAGCTAAATTTTCAAGAAAGTCCAATTCAGAGATACTATTCGCATTAAATATAATTTTAGCATTTTAAAAATTAAAACAATGGCCGGAATCCCAAGAGTGCTTGGCAATTGAAGATTTAGAAAATTCTTGATTAGTTACATAACGATAGTGTTCTTTTAAGCGGATTTCGAGATTTCTTTTAGTTTGTGTCTTTTTTTGTTTTAGTAGTGCTGGTTTCATAGTAGACGCACGTCTTTTTGCGCCTGACGAAGAAAGACTCAGATCTTTCGAAAGGCCTAGCGCATTTTAAAGTTTTTATGGTGTTTTAAGAAGTTATTTTAATTCTTAGTATTTCACACCAGTTTCAACTTATTTTATTTTATAAGACATCTGCCAGAATTTTAGGCCCTGTGTTAAACTAAAATACTTGTTAGCTCCTAAAATATCTAATTCCATATATATATCAAGAGAACAGGAGTTTATATCTTACAATTTACAGATTGTGGACAACGTTTACTTCAAGAATATCTATGGATTGATAAGCAAGTTTGACGTTAATTATGAATCCCAGGAATGGAGCCTTTTTATTGGCTATACTAAAAGAAGTCTCTAAATGGTTATTTCACATAATCAGAACAAACATGTGTCTGTTCTTTAGCACAGTCGGATGAGGCAGGTGTTTGGAGAACAAAATCACGCCTGCATTCAAACAGGAACATACATTAGAGAAAGAACATTTTTTTTTACATTTTAACGTTCTATACAGGTTACCAGATACACAATGGATGACATCATTCAACGAATCCGCCGCAATAACAGTCTCTACAAGTTGTCGAAACCGAAAGCAAACAATAATCAAATGGGTGTTAAGTTTCTTTGTTATTCCTTACATAGCGGCCGTCCTGAGAGACCCAACAGTGATGTGAGGATACCTATTGGAATCCCTCTCCAATATGCCTTATACATAATAGTTCATCGGTAGAATATTTGGGGAGATAGGGGAGCACAAGTTGAGGTTGACAAGGTTATGAAAATTTTGGGTCATCCATTATTGAATTTTATTCCGACGTCTTGCATATGTGATACAGAACCTTAACTCCTTTGTATAAGCAACGGCGTTGACTCTGCCACGTAGAAGAAATAAATGCGGGGGAATCAGGCCGCTGTAAATGCTCACGACCCCTTGAATCATGCGTAAGGCTGCAAATTGTATGTGTCTTACGTTCTGAACCTCTTCATAGATTTTACACAGCCACCGATCAATTTGCGGTTCACTTTCTGGACCTGGACAAAGTTTATTTCATCGGAGGAAAACCACAGCATTCCTGGCTCCTCAGGATGCTTCATCTTTTTCAGAAAGCGCTTGGCTCTGGTCAGGAGATTCACCCTGCTTATCTCAGATAAGAACTGTCCTCTCCTTATCACATACAACTTTTAACGAAGGTCCTCATGTGCTACACGTCGGGTGTTTGCCTCATCAACCCGCAGCTCTCTAACGGATGCTCTCAGCTCATCCTCTTCCTAGGATTTTCGTCGACAAGACTGACTAATTCAGGCCTTCTGATAATCTCAGATCGCCTATAATGTCGTTTCGTGTATGAAAAGGTGATCTCATCAATGCTGGCAGCTTTCAGTTCGCACCTTACTTTAAAGTCGAATGACCGGGCGAGATTAAAAAAATGCAGCAATCTCTAAATCGAACTGGCCTACAGCCAAGGAGAGAATAAGAGCATGTCTCTTCACTTCTTGAGTAAGTCTAAGTTTTGACGGGTCTACATGTAACAGTAAAGGACTTGTAACTGTGGCGTATAGTGTGGTATTTCATCTAAAATGTGTTTTCTCAAATACCTGCTGCATGTATATGACCGTAGATAATTGCTGGATATTTAATCGTGAAAATGCATAATTTTTACACATCAAATGAAGCAATTAAGGAAGTATCACTAGCAAAAGAATAAAATAAATTTTATTTATTTGTCATTGTAAGGTATAACAGGATATATAAATAAATGCAATACGTTTAGTTGTAGATTTTAAAAACACTGTACGTGACAGAATCATTGCGTGGAATAAGCATCATACAAATGTATAGAATCAGTATAATGCTTTAAAAAAGTTTTCAGAAAAACAAATCGTTTAGACTTACGTAATTGTTTAAATATGTTAAATATTAATATATATGTTTTAATTCTCCACACACCGCGGAAATACATTTTGCAAATCTTATGTAAATGGCTCACACTGGTCTTGATTCTGACCCGATTTTTTTTTTACTATTTCCAAATCATAACCTTCAGTTTACTTAATCTCATAACTTTTTTTTTATTAAAAAAGGACCTATTAAATGTTTAATTTGGAAATATGGGTTATTAAATGAGGAAGTAATCCTGACTTGTCTATATTATACATATTTTTTTTTTCGTTTCAGACCAGAAAAATATATAGTAAATGAGTAGAGTATATTGAATAACGGTTAGTATTTATGGCACTTCCACTGCAATTTTTTTTTCTTCACGAAATGTGGCCGTCTCTTTTGACTGTCTTTTGACTCTTTTTGATTAATGTATCCCTGTTGAGAAACGAAAAATCTCGTTTTTATTTTTATAAAAGATAATTACTAACGCAATAATTAAGGTCGTGGCTTCTACCTTACAGAAAATGCATTTATAGCATGTGTTTATAAAGGATTTTTATCTTTTTAATGAAATTTGTTATTGAGTCATACAGTTTGCGTACATGTGCTTAATTTTTTAGTATCACTATTTTCGAAGAGTAACCTCTGCCTAATTTGACCACATTCCTGTGCCCATCATTTACGCTTTTTTTTTAATTATTCGACGAAATCTATGAATTTTTAAAATCTCTGATTACATAATGCAGAAGCTTGTGTACTAAAATACTGCTAATCAAATTGAAGGATTTCGTACACCTTAAACGGTGCGTATACGTGACGCTCGACAGAGGTTCTTAAACGCAGAATTCTGCGAGTACATCAGAAGAAAAATTCTTTTCGGAAATAGTTGTGCTTTTTTAAGCACCTCTATTCATTTTGTACTATGTACGGCAGATAATTTGATGGAGTTAATTTTTCGGTTTATTTCTACGTATAATTATGAACATTGTGTTTTTTTCTTGTTGTTGTTTGTTTTCACAATACTAATTATATGGACTTTTTATCTTATTTCATAGATCATATGTATAATTTCACGACCTTATCCTATTCACCTAAAACATCTCAAGTGAAACAAACAGCTTTATTTAAATTCCAAAGTTTATTTGTACACAAACTATTATACAGGGTGAGCCAAAAGTCTCCGTACAATTTCAAAAATTTATTACAAAAAAAAATAATAGGCCTACAGCAAAAATAATTACAACAGTACATAGAGTAACTTAAAAAAAATTTGTTTACTACCTTAGTATACTTGTACATGAGATCCTTTTGTTGCACGAAGAATATCAAGTCGATAGTCCTATTCCATCCACGTGCATTTCAGCATGCTAACATCAAGAGTAGTTACTACAATTTCATAAAATCTGAACAACTATACAACAAAAGTTAATCTTAACTCTCTTAAGTCTCTAAAAGTTAATCTTAAATAATGCAACAAAAGTTAAAGTTGTCTCATGGAATTGAAACAAAAGATCCAAACAGCAGTAGCTACTGTTCATGTTAGCATGAAAAACGTTCCTGGATTGAATTGGAATATCGTCATGATATTCTTCGTGCTACGAAAGGATCTTATGTTGAAGTTTACTAAAGCAGTAGAAAAAAACTTTTTAAGTTACTCTATGCACTGTTGTAATTATTTTTGCTGTAGGCATATTATTTTTTTTGTAATAAATTTTTGAAGTTGTAGGGAGACTTTTCGGACACCCTGTACTATTATGACTCGCGAAAATTAAAGTTTTGATTATCTTTTTTTCCATGGAATTGAAGCAAGTGTGTATTGGGAAATTGTCTTCTTATAAACATTATGGTTGAAAGAAAAAAATCTGTAGATAATCGAAAAAAAAAAACTCATGTATTTCTATATATCGGTTAAGTAGTTTTATATATCATATATTTTAATATAGTATTTCAAATTGATTTCGAATATGATTTTGAAAGTTCAATAAGGTTAAAGGAAATTTCATATATTTTTCTCGAAATACATAATTTAATGTTCATGAGTTCGGTTGATGCGTAAAATCGTAGTACATTTCTTTATGTAATGCATTGCAGAGTTCGGAGGTTTCTATTAAATATTTGCTAAATGCACTGTAAAAAATGAAGTACTCAGAAATGAGTAAGTCCATATACTCATTTCGAAATGAGTATTTTTGGATCAAAAATGAACATGAGCATTCTCAAAAATGAGTAAGTCCATGTACTCATATCGAAATGAGTATTTTTGGATCAAACATGAATATGTGCATTCTCAAAAATGAGTAAGTTCATGTACTCATATCGAAATGAGTATTTTTGGATCAAAAATGAACAAATGTATTCTCAAAAATGAGTAAGTTCATGTACTCATTTTGAAATGAGTATTTTTGGATAAAAATGAACATATGATCAAACCCAACATACTTGTATATTTCAGAATGTATAATGACGAAATTTCGGAGCCTAAAAAGCTATTATTTTAAGGAAAAACGAAGAATACGATAAATGAAAAGTGGATCTGGTTGTTCGGGATTTTCATCAAAGTGGATCCACTACAACACATTCTTTCTTTTTCCCTCACATTTTACACATCTACTTTTTTTTTTCTTGATAGTACTTCAAAATTATGATTTTTTTCGGACTAATTTTTTTTAACGTGAGGCAATATTTTGTTATTTAAAATTTTCATAACATGATATATCTCAGCAAATTAGTATTAAACTAAGCTGATTTGGCTTACAAATTTATGAATTACGCTAAAATTTATTATTTTATAAATTATAATTTTACAAAGTTTATAATTTTTTCCTTAAATTTACAAAATTAGTTAATATTTTTTCTTTACTTTTATAAAAATAAAGTTTTTAACTTTATAACGTTTTTAATTTATTTCTTTAGCTTATATTTTTATAAATTAAACTAATTTAATTTAAATAAAATCAATAAGTCCAGATTTAAACCTACCTATCCCAAAGTCATTAATTTCAAATTTGTCTCTAAAAATAAATTTTTTTAACTATTTAGTTTAACCGAACCGTACGCAAAAGCTCTCAGCATAGCTGAAATATAATAATTTAATTTATTATAAAAAAATTTATTTACATAATTTATTTTAAATAAGACATTAAAAATATATATATTTCAATAGCATGTAATAAACACGTCTGATTAAGATAATTGTTGTTTTTATTAGAATTGATAAATAGATAATCAAGCAAATAATTTAAAAAAAAAGTGTATGTTCGAATAAAGAAATTGTTGGTACTGTTGCAAAAAGAAGCAATCAGTATTCTTAATTCAATGTTTTACGCATATAATACATAATAAATTGAAATTTATCTGTTATAAGGCACCAAATCATACAGCAAAATATTGAAAATTATGAAAAGAAAATATTAAAAACATTGGAACTGAAAACATCCATCTACAGATGAAACCTCAAGTTTTTGCAAGTTTTGCAAAATAACTAACAACATTTGAGAAGGAGGCGTGACCACTCATGGGCGTTGGTCTGAGTCGTCAGGTTAGTACACAGGACATCACGGGTTCGATTCCTCTCATGGACAAGGGTTGGTTAATTACTATAAACTCACGCGGGAATGAAAAAAAATGAGCAGAAATGTATGTATCCCTTATAAGGTTGTCCTCGCCAAGTAACTTTTTTTTAATCCTATACATTTTATATTAATGACATAATTTTTTTTTAATTTGAATACATCCATGGGATCAAAAATGAGTACATAGCAGTTCATATTTGAATACATCCATGCGATCAAAAATGAGTACATGTGTTTCTCAATTTTGAGTACATTTGGATCGGAGCTATTTTGAGTATGTGACGTATTCAAAATTGAGTACTTTTTACTCAATTTTGAGTACCCATTTTTTTCAGTGTGTCAAACGTTAATTAATATGCTGTTCTTATGAATAAGTCTTAAATTTCTGCAATGTCAAACTGTCACAAATTTCAAGAATATTTGTGAAATCCTGTAAGAGTTGGCACTTAACCTGCTTTGTTATTCATATAACTACAACTATTTGAAAATAGCTATATTTGTCTTATTTAATGGAAGGTTAAATAATGCAAATATAAATAGAAAAGCCACTAAATTGACAACATAGAGTTTTACGTTACAGTTCTCCGAAGAGAAGAGAAGACATACACGCTGAAACAAAAATGTTCTCTATCAAAAGCGACTTTTTTTTCAGCTATTGCATTTAAATGCCAGTATATTCTAAAAGTATTATATTTTATATTTAATTTTATAAAAATAAGACGTGTATTACTTTGAAAAATCACTGGTATTTAAATTCGAGAGTGATATTACAAACGATAAAAGAATCGACGTACGACAGCCGCCATTTTTATGTCAGTGCCTTAATATGTGGAGGTCTGTGTTTAAAACTTTAAATGACAGAGTTTCAGGGAAAAAAGTACATATGTGATTTTCAGCATTCTGAGTTTAACTGAAGATGAGACACAACTAAAGTGGCATCTATGCGGAGAATTCAATGGATGAAAACGCGAGAACACTGTGGAATGGTCGTTTAAAAGATGGACACTTTCACAGGAGCGATTTGCCACGTTTATGAAGACCACAAGACATGCCAACCTTACAGTTTCTTTTTAAGTGAAAGAAATTTATTGCAATCAGAAATTTTATTTCATGAATGAAAAAAGTTAACTACTACGAATTAAATAAGTAAAGCTTTATTTTAAAAAACATTTTTGTTTGAATTATGCATATCATATTTTAAAAAACTCCCTGACGAATCGTCGTACAGGGAAAGGTAGATTTCGAAGACGCAAACCGTAGGGAGCCCGTTTATATAAGAAATGATCATGTTGCCTTGATGCGACATTTGGGACCGCCCACATCGAAATCTACATGTATCTGTAGGCGGAGCCGGCAGGCTTTTTTTTGTTTTTATTTATTTATTTATTTATTTATTGCTCTAAGGGTTGGCCCTATAAAAAACTTGTCAATATAAAAGTTGTACATAATATTAAAAAAGATTTATAATATATCTAAGCGAATTTGATATCTTCTGAATTGATAAAGTTATGATGTGCGAGGCTAGTTGAGTTTAAGTCGGAAGGTAGGCCTCCCCGCTCGGTTTGACTTTGACAAAATTATGAATTTTTTTTCTTATTAAACCCATAATCCACCCCACACACGGATGCCATTTTTAATGATATCAAAAATATGTTATACATAAATTTGCGGTACTTTTCCCAGAAGTAATAAAAACTTTAACCGGATTCGATACGTATCATAATTAAGAAGTTATGGGTGTTTTTCTTTTTTCACAAAAAGCCCAAGTATTCCCCGACCCTTGGTTCAATTTTGACCATTAACGAACTTGACCGAGATTTTATGCTCCTTGATATTACGTATCAGTTTGGAAGAGATTTGTGCAGAATTATTGAAGTTAGTAAAAATTATTGAAGTTAATAAAAAAGTGATATAGATAGATAGATAGATAAAGTTTTGAACTGGGTGTGGGTTTGGGTTCTGGGAGTCATGATCGGCGTAGATCATCAAAATTCTTAATTACCCAATCCACCATTTTATAAGCTTACGAACAAAATTTTACGAAGCATGTCATGAAGTTGCTTTTCCAGATATTTTCTATATATTATTTGAAATTAGTTTGGTTTCTTTGTTTCTTTATTATTAATGATCAAATGGGATATTATAATAATACTATATTATAATCGGGATATTATAATTATAATAAACAATATCCCACTGCCCATCACAGGGTTAATGAATTTCGCATGTTTACCGAATCCACCATTGTATTAGATTTACTTAAACAATTTTATGAAGCATGTTATGAAGTTTGTTTTCCAGATATTTTCTATACATTTTTGGAAATTTGTTTCCTTATTATTAATGATCAATGTTTTCAATCATACTTTGAATTATATACGTTATATCTCTAACTCTACATATGCACTCTGCAAATTGGAATCTTTTCTGAAATGATACAAATACTTTTATTAAAATACTACTTTCATTCTTACATAAACTATTAGACGTGTGGAAACTTAAATCACTTTTTATTCCATATCTTTTATCCCACGCAATTCAAGCGATATTGTAATCTGACTTAATGTAAAATATTCTGTAGATAAATGGAAAAGAGTTTGAATGTAACTGTATTGATCTAAAATAGATTTCCTAAATGATTGACTTTTACTAGAATTTATGGAAAAATTAATTAAAAATAAATAAAAGCTTTTCTGCGCGTTCATTTTGTAAGTAAAACTTTTATTCCAAAATTCTTGTGTCATTGTGGCCTTTGGAGATTAAAATTAATTGGGATATTATAATAATAATATATATATTATAAGTGGGATATAATAATAATAATATATATATTATAATCGATATATTATAATTATAATAAATAATATCCCACTGCCCGTCACAGGGGTAATGAAATCAGGAATGAAATCACATGTCTACCGAATCCACCATATTATAAGCTTACTGACATAATTTTACGAAGCATGTTCTGAAATTGCTTTTCGAGATTTTTTTCTATATATTATTGAAAATTTGTTTGGTTTCTTTGTTTCCTTATTATTAATGATCAATGTTTTCAATCATACTTTGAATTCTATACGTTATACCTCTAACTCTACATATGTATTCTGGAAATCGGAATCTTTTCTGAAATGATACAAATACTTTTATTAAAACTAGGGAATCGAACCCGGGCTTCCCGGGTTACAGAACGCAGGCGAAAACCATTTTTTCCTTAAATCTAATAGATTTTTCATATTTTTATTTGTCAAAGTTGCTGCATTTAGTGATTTTTTTTTTACTGGTTTCTTTGCTTTTCTTGTGCGTGAAGCGCTCATACATGCGGTATCCATCCAGTTTTTTTTTTTACTAAGCGTTCATACATGCGATAGAGTGATCGCGAAATTAACGAATTTCAAGGGTTTTGTTTATTTTTTATTTTTTTGGTATTATTAATACAGGGAGTTCGCTGCATCCAGTGATGCTTCTTTGTTAATTTATTATTCATCATCTTATGCATGCGATATTAACGAATTTCATGTATATTCGTTTTTTCCAACTTCGCAATGACCGTTAACATTATTTGTAATACTGATGAAATATGAATTAAAACGTTGTTTCTTACTGCTCATATTAACTTGTTATATGCATTTTTATTAAATTTGCGAAATAATTTTTTTATATTTCATTCATAAAAATGCAACATCTAAAACTATATCTTCTGTTTATATTATCTGTTAAAATATCCGATGTTTGTTTATGGTGTAGACAAATAATTTTCCTTTAAATTTTTAAATTACTACAAAGCTTCCTTTTCTCCAAAATCGTCTGAACTAATCAAATTTTGTATCCGGTATAACGCTACTCTCATATAAGTGCACCCTATTCTTGTGACGTTTTTATTTCAAAATTCATTAATTTTACTACCTGTAACTATTTAAAAATTTATAATGGCAGCATTCTTCCATTTGTTTATTGGGCGTTTCAAAATTCATGCTTAAAAATTATTTTATAAGCCATAATATATCAGGCAATTAAGATATAGTTTTCAAACAAATTGTATTTGAAAGTAATTTTTTTTCCTCTATAACGGTGTAAAAATTGAAAATGTACTATGTTTAGAAATTAAAAAAATTGCAATAGCAAAAATCACAAAACCGAAATTTCATCGTCAGCTGTTGCCATTCGCAAAATGACGTATGCGTTACGCACGGACACGTTTGGCCTTTATAATATGGATACTACTTTCATTCTTACGTAAACTATTAGACTTGAGCAAACTTAAATAAAAGTTTTGATTCAAGCGATATTGTAATCTGACTGAATGTAAAAATTCTGTTGATACATCGAAAAGAGTTTTGTAATTGTATTGATCTTAAAAAAGTCCTTCCGGCCTGTACCGGGAGGAAAAGGTAGCTTTCCTATATCTTCGTTTTAAAATTTTAGCTAATGTTACTTGAAAACAGCAAGCTAAAATGCAAATAAACCGTTTACAAAACATTCGTTGATACTGAATTTGAATAAGAAATTCGCCAACTTATTGAGCTATAGCCAAATTGGCTTCATTTATGAAGACTTATTTTGGTCACCAAATTTGGCGATATTTCGCCAAATGTCGCCAAGTTTGGCGAGAATTTGGTGCTAACGGATATGAATATATAGTTTTATGCGTATGATTGGGAAAATTATTACAACAATGAAATTTTTTGTAATGTGCTGTCTTGTTTCAAAATGTCAGCCACCCTAGAATTTCAAACTGCTCTATCTCAGCCATTTTTTAAGATAGAGGTAAACCAAAAAATGCTCTGGAATCCTCGTATCACTTAATTAAAAAATAAATTTGAATTTTTAACTTTTATGTATATTTATTTTAGTTTTAAATTTTTAAATGGCCGCCATCTTAAAACAAAATGGCGGACCAAGCTGGCCAAGGAACTCGGTCGAGACATTGGTGAGCTTAATACACACAATTAGTTTCATCAAAATTGATTTATAAATACGAGCGTTATCGTATGACATAGGTCATATATATATATATCGAGGCTAACGAAAAAGAAAGGCTACCGCGATGCTTTACGCGTATCTTTTTTTACAGACCGTGGGAGTCACGTGATGCTCGAATCCACCAATGCAGGTGTACGAAAAGAGCATCACGTCACTCTAGCGGTCTGTAAAAAAAGATAAGTGGAATGCACCGCGGTAGCCTGTCTTTTTCGTTAGCCTCTTATATATATATATATAGATATGGATATATCTATATATATATATATATATGGATATATCTATATATATCAATCAACATTTGAACGGAGGGTGGTTTTGGGGTCTGGGGGTCATGATCGGTGAAAATATATCAAAAATTTCCGGAACTGCTTTCCTCCGAACGGCTGCAATAGGTAGCTTTATACTTTTTTTGTATTGAAAGCTACCTAATATATTTTCTTTTAAAAGGTCTGCAATTTTACAATAGTTCTGCATTTGTCAGATTTTCAGTTATAAGAAATGCTTACTAAAAATATAATAAATGTGAAGAAGTATTAACAACGAGGGTAGAATCCTGCTACTCAAAGTGGACATACTTTATCCCACCAGTTATTTCTAGTATTTTTGTAATAAGTTTTTACGATTAAATAAGGTGAAGAAAAGTAAGGTTGTGGGAAAGAACATACCCAGATTTGAGTAGCAGAATACCTTTACTGATAAAAATAATTTTTGTGACCCTCTCGATATATTCTAGTACCACTATTTACGTATAGAAATGTTTGACTTATTTAATCATAGATATTCTGCGATTTTACAAATATAATATTTCGATATAAAAATTTTGGTATTTAAAAATCAGGAGGTTGGTAACTATGGTATATAATATATATGTGTGTGTGCGTGTGCGTGCATACATCTAAGACTCTTGGTTTGTCTCGAAACCTAATATATATATATATACATTTACTATACATGTATATATATATACATTACCGTACCCAATATATTATCTCCATTATATAACAAATAACATACCCAATATATATATATATATACATATATATTATAAATATACATTTATGTGGAAGAAATTAATTTCACAATCATACATATACATTCAATTACACAAGTAATAAAATTAATATTTTTCTCTGTCTATACCGTAGAATTTCATATTTTGTTATGAAAACATTTCAATTGAATAATAATTATATATGTCTATCTTTTTACTATCTAACTAAGGCATTTTATTTTTAAATCACAAAAAATTCTTATAAAGAAATATTTTAACGAATCCGAACGGTAGTTAATATTATATTAAGAAATGTAAATTTATTGTTTTGTACACCCCAAGAGATAAATAGAAATGAAACTACAGTAACAAAAAGTATTAATTAAATGTATCTTTCTTTAAAAGAAAAAAAAAACTATTTAAATATGTGATTTAATATGAAAAACCTTTTATTATTCTCCTATGAATAGAAATAACAAAGAACTGTCTCTTTAATTACGACATTAATTTAAATTATGTAAGAACTTTTGTTTTCTTTAAAGATTAAGAAGTTCTTTTAGACAACTATATATTTTTAATCGTAATGAGAAACTTTCATTGCTCGGTGTTGATATAGCAACACTAGTAATAAATCCGGTTAATCTTTAAAGATTTGTTTTCTTCTGTATGATATTGTGAACGATTATTTTAGTAACTAAACATTATCTTTTTAGAGTTAATAGTGTTTGTCTCACATTTCTTGTTTCAGAGCACATGGATTATGTCTTGACAAAATTTGGTCAATGGTGATATATCTTTTAAATATATTTTGAATTGGTTTTTAGTAATCAGATACACTAGATATTTCTTATTTAAAAAAATTTAAATTTGTTTCATTGAAACGTTTTGACACAGTCGTAAAAGTACATAAAAATATATTTGCGCATGGAAAATATAATTCATTCTTGTACAATTCGATCGCCCTACATGAATCCATTTAATATTTTACAGTGATTCTACAAATCCCAAACTGTGTTTATCAGAAAATTGTTTCGAATTTAGTTATAACAAAGTAATTTCACAACATGATTCAAGTTTACTTCTTTATGATATTGTGAACGATTATTTTAGTAACTAAATATTTTATTTGTACAGCTAATAGAGTTTATCTCACATTTCCTGTTTCAGATCACACGGATTAAGTCTTGACAAAATTTGATAAGTATGATTTATCATTTAAATATTTTTTGAATGCATTTTTCAAAATCCGACACACTGGATATTTCTTACTCAAAAAATTAATAAAAAAAACTTATATTTGTTTCATTAAAACGTTTTGAGACAGTCATAAATATACATAAAAATATATTTGCATATAGAAAATATAATCCAGATTTCTATTTCGGTACAACCCAATCGACTTACCTAAATCCATTTAACATTGCAAAATGCAATATGCATAAGTTGTTGAAAACTGGAATTTTGAAGAGAACTGCTTCTAACATTGGCAACTAGGCATAAGAACATTACTAATATGAACAAAAACAATAATCTTTGGAACGATTTTATGTGAGAAGGGGTACGAATAAATGGAATGTCTTGGCAAGGGGTACGTGAAAGAAAAAAGGTTGGGAACCGCTAATCTAAGGTACAAAATGCTTCAAAGTCTGTTAAGTGAGAAGAGAGGGGACTCATTTTAAACAAGCACTCGAAATGTAACAGAAAACTAGTACATCGTTATTCTGTCATTACGGTAAAAGACGTTACATTCATTAAATTTACGAATAGTAATTACTTTGAGTGATGTAATAAGAATAATGGAGAAGAATTTTTTTTCTCTTAGGTGTAAAGTGTTTTCCGGAGACATTCACAATGGTTTGAATTTTTATGATTACAGCGCAATCTACATTTTTTAAATGTTTATGAATAAAATTAATGTATTGTGTTCCATAGAATCCGAATTTGACAAAAAATGACGATTCCCATTTGAAAGTTAAAATTTATCCCCCACCACCACCCTCATGCGGGAGGGGGGGATGGGGTGCCTAATTTTGGCACCAGTAAACATCTTTCACAAAATATTCGGCACACATTTTTTTTGTTTTGTTATCTGACTTCTATTTCTCGAGATGTTACCCCTTTCCGAGAATAAAATAAAAAATTGTCCTCAGTGGCAATCTGAGATATCCAATTCAAATTGTTTATTTTTATGAAGTTTAGTTCAAAACATTAATGTTGTGTATTGTTGTGATTTTTATAAGCTTATACGTATTTAGATATTAAAAGAGTATTTTGCATTTTCATAGCGTATCCTTGTAGCAAAAATGTTTTCCACTGTAAAAAATAAGTTTTTTTTTTTTTTTTTTTTTTTTTTTTTATCATCAACGGATTGTAGTAAGGTCGGAGAATCCGCGTTCCAGATTCCATTAGGCGATTTGTTTTTAACTGCTTCACGAAAAATTTTTTAGACTTATTTAATGAAAGAAATTTTGTTATTAAATCAGTCAGGAAAAATTACGGAATGAAAGTGGTTTCAATTGGCCTGCTGATACGCGGGCTTTGGCGTCCTTGCATTATAGCTAAATTCTCTCTTCTCGAAGGAGAATTAATTCTGATTTGTTTTAATCATTTTAGTAATTTATGATTACTGTGTTATAAAGTCGAGTTCAATTGTTATATGTGTTATTCATTACACGAAAAATCTATGTATTTTGATAATTAAATCTTAAATGCATTATTTAGAAAAATACTATAATGTAATTTGCATAATTCGATATTAAATTCAATTAATATAAAATTTATATAATAACATAGTCCATACAATGTTCCCAGTTGGGTATTTCACAATTCCGAAATTTAACCACATTTCCGAATTGTGGTATTCACTTTATTTAATCATACAATTCAGGGCTGTCCAACATGGCACACGCTATTCACCGGATAATTCTTGCAGGAACATTTGCCTTATTCAATCTTGGAATATCTATGATTAAATAAAGTAAATATTTCTGTAATAATTTTCATGAGAATAGCGGGCGCCAGTTTGGGCAGCCCTGGTATAGAATATTACTATTTGGAAATAGTGGTACATTTTGAATTAAAAAACCCTACTAAATGGCAACACTGGATCTTGATTAAAACATACTATTGTTATAGCTAATGTTTTGCTTTACCAAAAAAAAATCAGGTGAATTGCAAAGGGAGAAATGAGATAACATTCGCAAACTCGATATTGTTCTATAGTAGGGATTCCCAAACTATGGTACGCGTACCAGTCATGGCACGCAAAGCTCTAGTTATTGATACGCGAAATTGCGATGCTGCTACGTAAAATGAAATGCCAGCATAACATTACAAAATCAAAAATGGCATGACTTTATCACTTTGGAAAATTTCGAAAGAAAATTAGAGGCTGTAAATGCTTTTTTTTTTTGTTGTTGTTGTTGTTGTTTATGATGGATGTTTGTTATAACAAACTCTCTGAAAATTCAATAAACTTACATTCCAGAAAGAAAATCTGTTTAATTTAATTATCTATCAATGTACCTTACCTTCTTCCTCTCACCGTAGTTTTTAATAAATATACTGTAAAATATGATAGTGAAAAATACTTAACTTGTTCTGTTACATTTATTATATTGGGTTGTAATCGAAAAATTCGAGCCATTAAAAAAAAAAAAAATAATAATAATAATAATAATAATAATAATTCGTACCAGAAAATTCTGCCTGTTAATTATTAAAAATTTGCTATCGGAAACGATATCTAATAATTAAGTGGTAGAATTTTCCGGTACGAATTAATTTTTACAAACGGCACAAATTGTTCGGAAATATCCCAATATTTTCAAACACATATATTATTTTAAATTTGAAATACTCATTTGAAATTCCTTTAAGAATATAAATAATATTACATGTTTTTTTCGGAGCTATTTATTATAGCTCATATATTATTATTCTATTTAAATTTCAGATCTATGAGTCGTATTTTTGTTTTAAAAATTATAATATATTTACTCCTAAAATATTTGCAACTTATTATTTTTAAGTGATGAGCTTTATTCAAACGAAAATTTAAAAGTTGATCTATTTATAATACCTTGTAGAATTTATGATTTCAATTATGTGAATATTATATATTATTGGTAAATATAATATTGGTAAATATAATTGGCAAACAATTATTAAAGTAAGCAATTATGTTTGTACATATTATGGTATTTTAATTTACAGATAATTTCTTCAGAAACATTTTACGAGCTGCAATACTTTATTAAGAATACAATTCATTTAGATAGATCTTCATGTAAAATTATGAAATTTTATAAATTCAAGGGCGTGCTCTTCCGAAGTCAGTCAGTTCTGCCCTCAACATGCGATTTTTTTGGAAAGAATTCCGTTTATACTGATTTTAAGTATATTTAAGGTTTATACCATGGACACAGGCAATGCAGGGCGGTTGAACTAGTTTATTATAAAAAAAAATCTATATTAAAAAATATATACATACACCGGAAAAGAAATAGAATATACTCAATTTAAAAAAATAACAAACTTTAGTACGATAAAGGAATCTGGTACTATCACTAGATCAAGTTACCTAACTGTTCTCTCTGCGGCACGTTAGAGTTCCTAAATATATAAAACAGTCGTTCTCTTTTTCATGTCCGGGTTTGGAATTATAAATTAAAAAATCGCTGCGTTATTAGAAATATTCTGATTTCTAAAGCTCATTCTCTACGATGATGGTAAATATAAAGTCTGTCAGATATGCACTTTTATTATTATCTCCTATAAATCAATTCAGTTACATGCAATATTACAATTACGGAATAATTATTTTTTTATATATGGATTATTATATAATTGCTCGTAATATGCATTAAATATTACTAATATAATATATCACAAACTGTCAAAAAATGCATTTAAGTTAAACAATAAATAAATAAATAAAAACTTCTATCCAGAATTTCCCGTATTATAGATTTGTAAAATTGAATTTTAATTCCGTAAACATATTTCAATTCATAATACATCAGATTTCATTGGAAATTCAACTATATAACATGAGGTATCTGAAAGACATTTTCTGCAATTTACCTTATATTTAAAGAAGTTGTTACATTTGTTTGTAATCATTTTATTAAAATCAGTAAAAATATCCCATGCCCACCAAATACACCATTTTGTAAGGTTACTGACAAAATATTTTGAAGCATGCTAATAAGTTACTTTTCCATGTACTTTCTCTACGTTAGAGGAAGTTTGTTTGCTTTGTTTCATTATTATTAATGATAAAAGTTTTCAATTATACAGGGTGCACGATACGAAACACCCTAATTTAAAACACTTATACTGAAGATAATAAACAACCAAGACATATTTGTTAGGTGGTACATGGTAGCTTAGATGTGGCAATTAATATTATGTAATAGCAATGATTTATATTTTAGGTGCTGAAATATCGGTAAAAATGAAAAATGACAACGAATTCTAAAAAAGCACAAAACGTGTGGAAACGTGTGGTATACAGAACTGGTATCCATTGTATTACACATTTATATGAATGTTATATATTATTGGAAAATATAATATTAGTGAATATAATTGGTAAACAACAATTAAAGTAAGCAATTATGTTTGAACATGTTATGGTATTTAAATTTACAGATAATTTCTTCAGAAACATTTTAAAAGCTGTAATACTTTATCATGAATACAATACATTTAGATAGATCTTCACGTAAAATTATGAAATTTTACAAATTCAAGGGCGTTTTCTTCCGAAGTCAGCCAGTTCTGCCCTCAACATGAGATTTGTTTTTGGAAAGAATTCCGTTTATACTTATTTTAAGTATATTTAAGGTATATACCACGGGCCCAGGCTATGCAGGGAGGTTGAGCTAGTTTAGTATAAAAAATCGTTTATATTAAAAAATATATATACGTACACCGGAATAAAAAAATGAAAAATACTCAAATTAAAAAAATACAAACTTCTGTTGAATAGCTTCTATTCCTTGCACTTTGGCTATGATTTCAGAAAACGGATCACTCTCCGCGCATCGTGCTTGTCTGATACTTTAAAATTTTGTTCTAAGCCATTTCAAAATGAGTGCGTATAGCTCTGTGTTATGTCATTTCTTTTCCGTTCTGCGGTCTTGAGTTCGAATCCCAGCGGCGGGAAGTTTTATTTTTCAGTATTTATTTGAGTTATAAAAAATTATTTGAATGAAAAAAAAATGTAAAGTTTCCGTTTTTCAACATATAAGCGATAGAAAGTTTGAAACAAAATGGAAATAAATATGAAATTTGGTTATAAATGAATTTCGTACATTCCAGAGAATGCTGTACAGCGAGTTTCATGCGTCCAGTGATGTTTTTTGTTTTCGGTTAATGTACGCGAAGCGTACATACACAAGTTATTGACCGCGGCTTGAATGAATTTCGTGCATTCTAGAGATTGCTGCAAAGCGAGTTTCGTGTGTCCAGTGATTTTTTTTTAATGTTAAAAATTGTTTTTTTTATGTTAAAAATTCGCTTTAAAACGCTATAAAATCGTTAAAAATCCTTAAAAATTGAAAAATCCGGAGGAAAAAAGAATGTATTTTAGTAAAAGTCTGAAATTGAATTTCGCTAAGAATGTTAAAAAAAAAAAAAACTAAAAATAATGAAAATTTTGAAAGAAAATATTTAGTTATATTACGCTAAATGTTTTAAATCAAAATTATTTTACGAATTAAAAAAAAACTGCAGCGGAATGGAATAAAATTAATATGGTTCTCGTTGAAACTGCCTAGAGCAATGCGCATGCACGCAGCACGATCCATTTTTTGAAATTGTAGCCAAAGTGCAGGGACTAGACGCTTGTCTTCTGCTGCGGTAAAAGACTTTGTATTGACAAGGGATCAAGTTATCTAACTGTGCTCTCGCTGGCACGTTAAAGTTCGTAAATAGATAAAATGGACATTCTCTATATCATTTATTTTTTTGGAATTATAAATTAAAAAATTGTTGTGTCCTTAGGATCTCCGTTATTAGATATATTCTGATTTCTCTACGCTGATGATAAATATAAAGTCTGTCAGTTATGCACTTTTATTATTATTTCCTACAAATCAATTCAGTTACATGCAATATTACAATTACGGAATACATTTTTTTATATCTGGATTATTGTCCAATTGCTCGTAATATGCATTAACCCCTTAATCGTCGCGCCCGATAACTGTAGGCTACTTTTTTAAAATTCAGATTGGTTGATTTCCACCAGTTTTATTTTAAGTAGAAATATTCGCCTTATTTAATAGGCATAATAATGCGAGAATAAAGCCAATTACACTATTTTAAAAAAACTGGTGGGAATCAAACAATCTGAATTAAACAGGCGCAACCTACGCTGCCCGTGAATGTCTCGGGCACGACGATTAAGGGGTTAAATATAACTAATATAAAATATCACGAACTGTCAAAAAATACATCTAAGTAAAAAAAAAAAAATTGTATCCAGTATTTCCCATATTATAGATTTGTGAAATTGAATTTTAATTCCAAAAGCATATTTCAATTCATAATACATCAGATTTCATTGGAAATTCAAATATATAATACGAGGCATCTGAAAGACATTTTCTGCAATTTACCTTATATTTAAAAAAGTTGTTTCATTTGTTTGTAATCATTTTAATGAATTCAGTAAAAATATCCCATGCTCACCAAATACACCATTTTGTAAGGTTACTGACAGTATGTTTTGAAGAATGTTATTAAATTACTTTTCCATGTACTTTCTCTACGTTAGAGGAAGTTTGTTTGCTTTGTTTCATCATTATTAATGATACAATTTTTCAATTATACAGGGTGCACGAGACGAAACACCCTAATTTTAAACACTTATACTGAAGATAATAAACAACAAAGACAAATTTGTTAGGTGGTACATGTTAGCTTAGATGTGGCAATTAACATTAAGTAATAAAAATGATTTATATTTTAGATGCTGAAAATCGGTAAAAATGAAAAATGACAACGAATTCTTAAAAATCACAAACCGTGTGGAAACGTGTGGTATGCAGAACTGGTATCCATTGGCAGAATAGAGCATCTCCACAATGGCATTTGGAAATCCGGAACACATTTACTGCCGAATTTCCACAAAGATGGATTGGGACAGGTGGTTCAATTATCTGTTTATTCTCCTTAGACATCATCCGTGCCATTCGTGAGGTACATGTAGCAGTGGTATGCTTGTACAAACAAAACTTCATAACGAAACTTAATGTATACATTGTTGTTTCAATCTTCTTAATGCAACGATTACATGCTGTATTATGGACTGATAAAATTATGGTGTTTAGTGTCGTACACATTGTACTTTAAATTTTATATAGTACTAGATCCTGGACAGTTTAACCCAGTGGTTTTAAACTGTTTCCCGCGTGGCTCCACAATGCATATTTAACGGATTAGCGAAGGTATTGCGTTAAATGTACAGAGCGTCTCATAAATATAGACACAGATGTTTTTGAAATTTCATTTATTAATTCAGTATAAGAAAATATATTTTATACCTCATATTAATAACAATGAAATGAATCTGTTATCGGTGTTTAAATTTAAATAAAATAATTTCGACTCGAATAATAATAATAAAAAAATACGCTATCCCATAAATATAAAGACAAATTTTAAACTGCTTCATATGCTTTTTTTTTCGAATGCGTGCGTAGAGAAATAATGCGCACGCGCAGAAATACGTTTTAAGTTTCCCAAACTAGCAAAGTTGTTTGACTTGTTTCAATTGCAAAGATGCCGCGGAACATTGAAATTTCTAAAGATGAGATTAGCAAAATACGCGGATTTAATTAAAACTAATGGCTTAACAGTTTCTCATATTGTTTGTGTAATTATCGTCTGCAGCTAGCCAAAAGCTGCATGTTCTTTGATTTCATGTGCTCCGAGTTTATGTAAGTTTCTATTTCTTACTTTCCGCGTTTGGCAACACTCAGTGTTCTGTTTTGCTTCTTGTTGTTTTAGAATCTCAAAAAGAATGTTGTGGAATAAGCCGTGTGATGGCTCGCTTTATTTATGTGTGAATAAAACCGCATGTATACAGTCCATTATTGCATTTGTGTTTTAGTTAAGAACCAGCAGTTTGTGTATGTGTATAGTTTAAAACGCAATAACATTCTTGGTACAAGTCTAGCCGGAGTGCTAGTGAAAAAAAAAAGTATAGAATGGAACTTTTTTCTGAACTGCTGTGTGATGTTTTTTTGTGGCGAAATATTACCTCAGCTTGTGAGGTAAGTTAACTTTGAACATTATTTTTCGTGTGTAAAAATAATTTGCTATTTAAAACTGTAGAATTGTGATGAGAATAATAGTTTAGATTTAAACTAAATTTCCTATTAACGTATTTTAGAACTAGTTTTGTGTTTGATTTAAGTAAAAATGAGTGAATTAACAACTTTTAAAACGAAAAGAACTGCTCTACGAAGAAGTGTAACGAATTATATTAAGAAAATAGAAAGTATAATCGCAGATGGTGAGATTAATTTAACAGAATTAGAAGAAAATATTGAACTGTTAAAACAGAAAGAAACGGAACTAAAAAAACTTGATAGGGAAATTGAAAGTTTAATTACAGATTCTAAACAATTAGAGAGCGAGATAGATACCGCACAGGAAATTTCAGATAAAATTGATTTGTGGAAATTTAAAGGTGAAAAAATATTGAAAATCGAAAATGCGAAGTTAAATAAGAATGAAAATAAATCTGATAGTGTAATTTCAGAAACAATTTTTGAGAATATTAAATTACCTAGGTTATCATTACCTACTTTTGGAGGCAATATCACTGAATGGATAGCTTTTAAAGATCTTTTCAATGCATGCGTAAACAGTAATACGACTATATCTAATGCTCAAAAATTGCAGTATTTAAAGGCTTCATTGAAAGGTGAAGCGTATCGCGTCATTCAGTCTATTCAAATTTCGGATTCTAATTTTGAAATTGCATGGAATCTATTAGACGAAAGATATTCAAATAAGAGAGAACAAATTTTTGCATATATTAAATGATTTCTAAGTTTACCAGCAATTCAAATAGAATCAGCTGTTGCTATTTTAAATCTAGTTGATAACATTAATGAAGTTATTTGCTCGTTAGAAGTATTGAACCAAACCATTGACAAATTTGGGGATACATTAATGACTTATTTAATTTTGCAAAAATTGGATCCTTCTACAAAATTGTGGTGGGAACGTCAGCTTAAAAGCAATGAAATTCCGAAACTTAAGAACTTAATTGAATTTCTTAAGAATTACGCAAGAACTCTTCAAAATAGCAAGTTAGTGGTAAATAAGGTACCTAAATCTGTATTTCCAAATAAGAGTAATGCTTTTATAGCTACTTTGAGTTGTGGTTACTGTAAAGAAGAACATAGTTTAGCTAAATGCTCAAAATTTCTCAATTTGCCTGTTCAACAACGAATAGATTTCGTAAAACATAATCATTATTGCTTCAATTGCCTATCTAATATGCATTTTCTCAATAAATGTAAGAGTCTAAATACGTGCCACCATTGCTTTAAGAAACATCATAGTATTTTGCACATGGTAAACAATTCAAGGAATAAGACTCAGACGAATAGTATGTCCCCACACGCACAAGAATTTATCCCTAAAAAAGTTGAGTCAGCGAGTGATAATGTTTCGTCTACAGTCTGTGCCTCTCATTATGAATCAAACGCAAAGAGTAATCAAAAGAGTCATATTTTGTTGTGTACCGCATTAATAAAAGTTCAAAATTCTAAACAAGAATTTGTAAAATGCAGATGTTTATGTGATACAGGCTCTCAGAAGTCATTTATTTCTAGAGAATGTGTAAACAAATTAGGATTAAAGGTAAAAGATAGTTCTATTTCTGTGTCATGTTTGGGAACATTTAATACTGTGAGTAATGGGGAAGTCGATTTATTATTCACTTCTCACTTCAAAACTGATCTTAGAGTATCAACATCAGCATTCGTAATGGATAAAGTGACAGATAATATTCCCTATGTGTCTTTACCTTCAGTCATTTGCGATAATTTCAGTGATTTAATGTTAGCTGATCCATTGTTTTACAAATCACAAAAATTGACATTTTATTTGGTGTAAATGTATTTATGCATTTAATGACTGGTGAAATTGTCAAACGTGAACCTAACCTTCCATTTGCCTTAAATTCGAGACTTGGGTGGATAATTTCGGGTACTACAAATTTTGAAACGTTGGCAACTGATCCAGTTCATGTAAATCATTTAAGTACAAAAACTGACGAGTTAGTAAATTCATTCTGGGAATTAGAAAAAATTCCAAATGTGCAACCTTTAACAGTTGAAGAAAGACATTGTGAAAAACATTTTGAGAGTTCGCATTTTAGAGAAAAATCAGGCCGCTATTCAGTCGCATTACCATTCAAACAGGATCGAGATATTTTAGGTGATTCACGCCAAATGGCGCACAGAAGATTTCTTTATCTTGAGAAATGATTAATATCCATGCCAGAAATTTACAACCAATATGTTCAATTTATGAAAGAATATTTATCTCTGGGCCACATGGACTTTGTTCCGAATACAGATCGTGAATTAGAAACTAAACATTATTACATCCCACACCACTTCGTCTTAAACAATTCTAGTTTAACTACCAAATTAAGAGTAGTTTTTGATGCGAGTGCTAAAACAACAACAGGTGTTTCTTTAAATGACACTCTAATGGTAGGTCCCAAAATACAAGATGATTTAATTTGCATTTTATTAAGGTTTAGATTTCATAATATTGCCATAACAGCTGATATAAGAATGATGTATAGGCAGGTAAAAATTCATGACAATGATAGGGATTTTCAAAGAATATTATGGAGAGATACTCCAGATAAACAAATACAAGTCTTTTGCTTAAATACTGTCACGTATGGAACTGCTGCTGCTCCATATCTTGCAACTAAAGCTTTGAGTCAGTTAGCAATTGACGAGGGTCTTAATTTCCCAAAAGCAAAGACTATAGTTTTAAGAGACTTTTATGTCGACGATGTTTTAACTGGTGTTGAGAATAGCCAGGAAGGTACTGAATTGATATCTGATTTGCAAAAAATGCTAAAAAGAGGTGGGTTTGAGCTACATAAATGGTCCACAAATGAACCATCACTATTGAAAAATTCTGGGTTAGCAAACACAATTAACGATAATATACATAGTGTAGTGGGCAATAAGGCCACAAAAGTTTTAGGAGCGGAATGGCATCCTGATAATGATATGTTCAAATGTAGTTTTAGTGATATAAATTATCAAGGTGTCCCTACTAAACGAATTATTCTGTCATTTGTCTCAACGCTGTTTGATCCATTGGGGTGGATTGCACCTTTTGTGATTCTAACTAAAATGATCCTTCAAGAACTGTGGAAATTGCAATTATCATGGGATGATCCAGTACCAGAAAATATTGACCAAAAGTGGAAAATTTTGTGCCAAGAAGTCAAACTCTTAAATTCCATATATATACCTAGAAAAGTAATTTTGCCCAATTATTCTCGAAGTGAACTTCACGGATTTTGTGATGCGTCAGAAAAGGGTTATTCAGCAGTTATTTACGTTAAAACTTGTGATAGCTCTAACATTGATGTGAAACTTTTAACAGCTAAAACTCGCGTGGCACCACTAAAACCTGTCACGATTCCAAGACTGGAATTATGTTCTGCAGTATTACTGGCACACTTAATACAGGCAGTCAGAGCTGCATTACATATAAAACCTGATTCTGTGCACGCATGGAGTGATTCACAAATTGTATTGTCATGGCTAAGATCAAATCCTAAAAGATGGCAAATTTTTGTAGCCAACAGAGTATCAGAAATCCAATCCATTTTACCAGCTGAGAACTGGAACCATGTGGACGGAAAAGAAAATCCTGCTGATTGTGCATCACGTGGGTTACTTCCTGCAGAACTACTGTCCTATGACTTGTGGTGGAACGGCCCACTATGGTTAAGAAGTAGTGAGGTTCCAGTGCATGAACCTATTCCTATAAATGAAGAAGAATTACCAGAAGCACGTAAAACCTTATCATTTGTAGCTTCTGAAACTGTAAAAGAGCTTGATGTTATATCAAAAATATCTTCGTTCTCCAAATTGCAACGCATATTTGCTTGGATATTGAGATTCATCTCCAATTCAAAGGTAACACGTGTAGATAGAAATGCATCCTTTTTATCAAGCAGTGAAATTCAAGCCGCAACACGCTGTATTATTCGGATAGTTCAACAAGTGAACTTCAGTAAGGAAATTCAATGTTTAGAAGCTGGAAAAGAGCTACCTGCAAATAGCAGTCTCATGTGCTTGTGTCCAATTTTAGATAATAACAAAATATTAAGAGTAGGAGGAAGATTGAAAAACGCACAGCTGTCGGAGAATGAAAAGCACCCAATCTTATTACCATCAAAGCACCATGTGACTAAGATCATAATTAAACATTATCATGAAAAATATTTGCATGCAGGTCCAGAACTTCTTCTTTCTTTAATTAGGCAGCAATTTTGGATCATTACTGCTAGGTCTGTTATTCGGAAAATGGTAAGAGCTTGTGTTACGTGTTGCAGATATAAAGCTCAAACTGCAAAACAGATAATGGCTGATCTTCCAGCATCCAGAGTAACACAATCACGACCATTTCATTGAGTTGGAACAGATTTTTCAGGACCATTCATGATTAAATATCGTGCAGGACGCGGAGTAAAATCATTTAAATCATATGTGTGTGTATTTGTCTGCTTCGTCATCAAAGCAGTCCATCTTGAAGTCGTAGAAGATCTTTCAACAAAGGCATTCTTAAGTGCATTAAAACGATTTATTGCAAGAAGAGGGAAACCTTTTGAGATTTTTAGTGATTGTGGAACCAACTTCAAAGGTGCAGAAAAAGAAATTAACAAATATCTTTTGCAGTGCAAGCAGAATGAAGAAATTCGCAAATTTTTGTCGTCAGAAGAAATAACTTGGGCATTTAATCCGCCTTCTGCTCCACACTTTGGTGGACTGTGGGAATCTGCAGTAAAATCCATGAAATCGCATTTGAAGAAAACCGTTGGTGACACTGTATTAACCTATCCTGAGTTCCAAACCTTGGTTACACAAGTTGAAGCTTGCCTCAACTCTAGGCCACTGTGTCCCATATCATCTGACCCAACAGACTTGACTGCTCTAACGCCAGGTCACTTCCTAGTTGGAACTTCTCTAACTGCCATACCCGAACAAGATCTAAGTCACAGTTCCTTGAGTCACCTTGATAGATGGCATGTGAGACAGTTCATCTTACAGCAATTTTGGAAAAGATGGAGCCAGGAATATTTGGCTCAACTTCAGCAAAGACCTACATGGCAGAAAAGTCAGCGAAATTTAGACGTCAATGACTTAATCCTCATAAAGGATGACAATCTTCCACCACTTAAATGGAAATTAGGGAGAATATTAACTGTTCATCCAGGTTCAGATAATAAGGTCAGAGTTGTGACGATCAAGACTAGTAGTGGTGTAATCAATCGTCCAGTAGTGAAATTGTGTCCTCTTCCTAAAGAAACTAAAAACTGTGAACTAAAACCTTTTTAATACATTTTTCTATTTCTTTGCATTAATTTGTTTGTGTTATTAATTGTTTTTTCATTATAGTGAGAAATTGTATGCAACTAACCATTTGTTGAAATCCCAGGGGATTTCAACGGGGGCCAGAATGTTTGTGTAATTATCGTCTGCAGCTAGCCAAAAGCTGCATGTTCTTTTATTTCATGTGCTCCGAGTTTATGTAAGTTTCTATTTCTTACTTTCCGCGTTTGGCAACACTCAGTGTTCTGTTTTGCTTCTTGTTGTTTTTAGAATGTCAAAAAGAATGTTGTGGAATAAGCCGTGTGATGGCTCGCTTTATTTATGTGTGAATAAAACCGCATGTATACAGTCCATTATTGCATTTGTGTTTTAGTTAAGAACCAGCAGTTTGTGTATGTGTATAGTTTAAAACGCAATAACACATATATTTAATAAAATCTAGGAGAAGCGGAGCTACAGTTTCTAAAGTTTTATCAAAAAACTTACAATTTAAAATCAAGAAAACTGTCTGGCATACCGAGAAAGACTCGATCGCAAGATCATGCGATTTGTTTCGTCGCAAAAAATGTCACTCCGACAAGTTTCTCAACGGGTTGATGGTATGATATCAAAGGACACAGTACATCGTCGTATAAACGAAAGCAAAAATATTGTGTGCCGGCATATATGCAGATTTCGTTTACTGAAAAAAAGAACACAAAAACGGAGACTCTGGACTAAAGATCATATGCATTGGAAGAACGAATGGGTGCAAGTCATTTTTCAGATGAAATCAGATTTGACTTGAATGTACCAGATGATTGGAATTCCTACTGATACGATTTAATACGTAAACCTCGAACATTCTTCAGTAGACAGAAAAAGGGCGGTTCTGTGATTGTTTGGGGTGCCTTCTTTTTTAATGAAACTACAGGTATTGCTTTTCTGGAACGTAAACAGACATCTAAAGAGTATACAGAAGTGCTCAATAGTCACTTGTTGACAATTGCAGAAACTCTTTGTGGTCGGAATTATTTGTACCAACAGGATAATGCGCAGATTCGCACATCAGGACTCACGAAAAAAATTATTTTCTGATAACAATTTTTATGTCATGGTGTAGCCTGAATGTCGTTTAATTCAGCATCCTGTCCCTAGCAATAATAAACCAAACTATCGTAAATTCCAATATATACCTATTATATTTGAAAGGATTAAAAGGGCCCTCCGTAAATACAATATCCATCTTATTGCTGTCCCTCCCAGAAAATTGGTTGACTTAGTTTCATGTAAATTAGATCCTATCCCCCCTGATCAATTCGCAGGTGTTTATGAAATCCCCATTAGCTTAAATAATAATAGTATAATTTTTTACATTGGTATGACTAAAAGAAAGTTTTTGGAAAGGTTAAAAGAGCATAAAAACGACATAAAATTTGGAAAGTTATTCACTGCACTCTCCCGGTTTTACGCTAAAAATAATGATACTGTAATTAATTTCGATAAAGCAAGAATTATACATAGGTTCAATAACACATTTAAAGCCGCCATTATGGAATCATTGGAAATTAAAATTAGAAAAGATTGTATTTGTAATGATAACTTTTCTTTCAACATACCTAGTTTATGGGATACATTTTTAACCCCTTGTTAATTCATTGTTTCGTTTTTCGCTCTTTGGCAACAGAGAGCGCCCGCTTATTTTATTTAAATTTTTCCATACTGTTGATTTCAATTTTCTCGTGTCGAAAATTAAAAGAACAGTAGTCGTTTGTGTTGTTCCTCTTCCCCGATGATGGCTTTAAGTTTAAAGCCGAAACATGTAGGATTTTAGCTCTTTTATGAGTTTAAAACAATTTTTACACTGATTTTAGCAACTAATAAGCACAATTTGTGCAATTTGTGTTTTTAAAATACTAGTTAACAGTGTAGTGTCCAAATGGATTCAATTGCGAAATAAGTTAGTTTGATAAAAAGCCAAAATACTTACATAAGTGAATAAACCGCATGCCAGCTAGAATATTTGCTGTAATCAATAAAAACAGATATATTATTGGACAAAAGTATGTAAAATATCTTTATATTTATGAGACAGCAAATTTGTTTCCATTTATCATTTTTCGAGTTGAAATTATTTAATTCTAATTTAATTTACTGAAAAAATATTTTTTGGTACATGCTTTTTGTTATATGCATAAAGATATTTTCAATACTGAATTATTAAAATGTTAGTTCGAAAATATCAGTGTCTTCATACTTATAAGACGCATTGTATTATTATCATTATGTGCGTTCATAATTATATATAAAAAGTAACACGTATAGTCTCGTAGTCTGGTCCGTCCTTCTGTCCGCATATAACAGCGCAAAAACTACCCAACCGAATGGTTTGACATTTAATAAATATTATCATTTAAAAATTTTGTCGAGTCATTTCAAATTTTGTGAAAATCGAATCAAAACTTAAAAAGGTATTAATAAAAGTTTTCTTCATTCTATTAAATCCCATCATACGTAATTAATTTATTGATATCTCATGATAGGTAATAGATTGCCATGGTGATTACGTCATATTTAAGACAGATTCATATTATTTCTGTATTACTGAATTTAAAAACTGAATTTGTATACTAAAATTGCTTAATTATAGGAATCATATAATCTACCGACAGTTTTTTGGATAGATATTACCAGAGAAATAGATATTAGATTGAAAAATAGTCTAAATATGGATTTCAAGCTCTGAAAATTTCAAAGCTAGGCTTAAGTTTCCCATTGGAATTTTCAGTAAATGTCAACAAATGATAAAATATTGCCAACTTAAAATGCACTTATGTTATTACGGAAATTAATCGTATCATAATAACAGACGATATAATTCATTTCACTGAAATAGTAGCGATGATTTTTTTTACATTGTCTTGTATTGGATATTTGCGCATATTATAATTTTAATGTAGCAGAATTATAATTAATTGTTTGTAAAAATGTATTGAAACTTAATTTCATAAAATAATAATAATATATATAATATGAAAATCTGCACATAAAATAAATTTTGTATTCAAGCATTTTTGCGTAAGAGTGCAACAGCTACTGCACCAATATCTGAATATTTATAAAACTAGTTATAGTATGAACGCACCTAATTTGTCACGTTTGATGTGCAACTTCCAACTTAATAGTGTGCAGAACCAGAGATAAATATTTCAAATTTTACGAATTATGTCAATTTCGGCTTAGGAGGTTTAATTCTATCATAATTAATTTTTATATTATTTATTTAATATTCTAAAAAATACATCACTAATTGTAATCTTAAATCCTAGGGGTATACGGAAATAGAGGAAATGTATTAAAAAGGGTTCCGTCATATCTAAGATATAAAGAATCGCTGGGTTAGCCTATTTGCATCATTTGCGCATATATGCGCAAAATTTAGGAACTTCGTTTTTTTTATAAAATATTCTAAATCCATACCAGAAAATCAGAAAAAACAATTTTTACTTTATGTAATCACGAAACAACTGCATTAAATAAAGCAGAAATTACTATTTTGAATTTCTCCCATTAAGAGCCTACATCAGTCACGCGAAAAAACTCTCAAGCTAATGTTAAGTCTATGGGAAGGTTCTAGCGCGATTTCTCGCTCGCATTTTTATATTTTTAAATGCTTTTTTTTGCGTAGGATAGCTTAGGTCAATCTCCAACATTGTTAGTTTCTACTTTTTTCGATTTTGGTTACAGTTATTTGATATGAGGGTACTTTCACTTTCAGAACCGGTTCCAACCGGTTCAAAATTGAAAATGACCGCTTATAAAAAAAACTGTAACCAAAATCAAAAAAGTAGAAACTAACAACGTTGGAGATTGACCTAAGCTATCCTGCGCAAAAAAAGCATTTAAAAATATTAAAATGCGAGCGAGAAATCGCGCTAGAATCTTCCCATAGACTTAACATTAGCTTGTGCGTTTCTTCGCGTGACTAGCGTAGACTCTTAATGGGAGAAATTCAAAATAGTTCATGCTAGAATTTCTTAAACTAAATTAAATTTTGAAATGCGCTATATATATACGACTATGATGTAAATGGGTTAACACATTGAACCCCTTGGCATACAAGTGTATACGCCAGAAATATTTACTGTGGCGCATAACATACGAATACGTGTGCCAACAATATTGAAGACAATTTATTGCTACGAAACGGGACTGTTGATAAATTTTACGATCTAATAGAGAAGTTAAATACACTCTCTAACAATAAAATCGACGTACCAAGAAAGAGTTTGCATGAAATTGCATATGCAAAGAAGTTTCTACCCAACATGCAAATAATTAAAAATTGTCCAATTAAAAATTATCCAACGAATGAATAGCCGGAGTTCCAGCGCATAGGAACTGCACGTCCAGTGGGTGTATATAGGAAGCGATTTTTGGTCTCATGTTGAAAGTTTCTGTTGCATTTCGAGTGCATCTACAGCAAAAAATACCTTGCCAAAGGAACCGTGCTCATTACGAGCATATTTCATAGTTTCAAAATGGTCGTGTCAACCGACTGAAAGAGGCTGCAGGGGCAAATCACAGAATCTCTCAACATCTGGGTCAAAGAGTTGCGGCAATTAGACGATTCTGTCAAATGTGGATCAACAACGGCAGATTTAGCGTCATGATTACAGCGGTAGACCTAGGACCGCAAAAGAATGGGGGGGGATAGAGCGATTGTCAGATCAGCTGTTAGTGCACCAGATTCGTCATTAACAATTATCCAATGTGTGACCCGCACACATGCGTCCAACATGATCAATGACAGATGACTGAGAGAGCCAGATCTAAGCTTGCACCGACCGTTACGCCTCTTACTCCTCATGCCTATACACCGTTAAGCTCGATTACAGAGGTGATTCGTTACATCAATTTGGAAATGCGCAGACTGGGGACGTATTGTCTCTAATGGTGAGTCCTGTTTCCTACTGTGTTCTCACAACCACCGAAGACCTGTTTGGAGACGTCCAGGGCAGCATGGGGAGGTATCCCACGCTCCAGAGGAGCCCAACAGGAAGCTATGGTCTGGGGTGCCAATTATTTGATAGCTGAATGCTTTTGGTAGTCATTAGTTGTATCCTTACTGCACAGCGGCACGTAGACAACATTCTGCAACCGGTTTTGTTGCATTCCGTTCTGCTTTATCATGGACTTTCTTTTCAACAACATAATGCTCGGCCGCATACGGCACGTGTTGCTGCGAATATAATTCATGCTTGCCAAACACTTCCAGGTCCCACCTAGATCGGCTGATCTCTCCTTCCTATAGAACACATTTCGGACGTGATGGGAACCCAATAGAAACTACCATGAAATGTTACCGATTTAGTCCGACAATTGGACAGAATTTGGCAAAAGTGCCTCAGGACATCATTCGAGAACTTTATCAGTCTGTGCTATGCTGTTTGACAGCTTGCATCCAAACCAGATGTGGCCCAACGCCTTATTGATTTCGTCATTTTTAACGATCAAACTTTGGAGGAAGTTATTCAGTTGCTTTGAAATTTTAATCGTTTTCAAGTCCGTGTATTTCTTCACATCCATCAACTTTTCACATCCACCAATTTCATTCGGGCAACTCATTCTTGGTGCGATGATTGTTTTGTTATAAAGTTTATATAATTAATGTTTTATAGAAGATCAGGTCACTCTGGTGTTGAAGGCATCAAAGGGATTTCACATCGAGACCACTTGCGGCAACGGCTTAACAACTGTTACAATTTGCAGATAGAGAAAGACCGAGAAAGAACTCGTCAATGAACTAATAATGAGACGTTTTCAATTAGTTGTAAAAATTACAACATTTCAACTTTTTCAAAATAATGAGATAAAACTCTTTTGACTATACTTTATCCGTATGAATTAAAATAGCGTTGTTTTTTTATGTATAACAAAAATACGTCAGTTGTCAAAGCGTTTTATCCTAGAATATCCCTGAATAATTCATTTCTTTAAGAAAAATCATTAGATCAGCAAGTAGTGTATTTCAGAGTACGGGTAAAAAAAAAAAAAAAAAAAAACGAAATCGTACCTAAATGTATAAAACGAATTTGTAAATATATAGAAATATATTTTAGCACTAATAGTTCTACAATTTATTTATTTTTCATTTAACTCTATCAACTTACATTTAAAAAACGTCAAATTATTTCTATATAAAGTACAATTCTATGTAAATGTTCTAGGAATAACATTTAAGTAAAATATAAATAAAATTTTACATCTTTTAAATTTGAGTTTCTAAACGCACAGATTTCATATTGCATACTTTTTTGTAACAACTCCAAAAACGTCATTATAGTAGTCAAATAGTAGTATTTTTGAACCACAAACATAGTTGTCCATTAGCCATTAATAGTTTAAAAAGTATATTTTTAATTGACCAAATGAAAAAGTTGTCATATTTGCATAGGTTATTATACAATGCTACAAATCTTTAGACAAATGTCTACAAATCTTCAGATAATAGGATGCGATAAATAAGATAATTTTAACTTTATATTTAACTTTATATTTAAAAACAAATAGTCATTAATTTTCTTTTCATGCATGGAAGCGTATTCTACGATTGCTAACATGCTTTATACTTAAAATACGACTTGTGTCACTTTAGAAATAAACATGCGATACGTATATTTAACTTTCTTATAACTCCATCGTTCACGAATTGTGGAAAAAAGCGTAAAAGAAATTCCATTGTGTGTAAAGGTACCCAGAAAATGCTCTTCTAAATTATGTAGAAAAAGAATAATTTGTGGCGTCAATTTCATGCCACAAGTGTCAGTGTCACTTCGGTGAACAAAAATGGGATATCTTTCATACGTCTCGGTATTACTCAAAAGTGAACTTAATTTTGTGTCTCCACTGAGACGTTTTTGTGACTGATGTTTTTGTCGAGTCCCTTGGTAATATTCCAATAAAGTGAACGTGTGATTTTCATCTGACAGTCGTTTGTAAGTTCCATTGTAATGTCACTATGATAGTCGTTTTGTGATGAGTTCCAAAGTAACAGGGAAATGAAGTCATCTTGTAAGTTCCGCGATTATGGTGGCTTCACAACAGATTGTCTGAATCTTGGTCACTTGAGAGACATCATGTGACTTCGATGTGCGTTATTCGGTAACACATTACAGTTCCAGCACCTTAAGATACAGCGCCTAGAATACGTAGTGTCGAAAATATTACTAAAAAATTAATCCGATAAATATAAAACGATGCTGAAAAGATAATGGGTCGATCGTAGCGACATCTTCTATCAGTGGCGTAGACAAAGGTGGAGGTCCAGATGGTTTGGATACCATTAATTTTATAAAAATATTTTTGTCTTATGTAATTGGAGAATTTTCTGTGATATTGAAAGCGAAGAAAATTTTATAATATTACTGGTTTCCAAAGTATTTGGACCACCCTCTCTGGCTATGCCACTGTCTTCTATCTGTTTTCAACGCAAACATTGTATAAGAGTCGAACTGAGAAAACGATTCAGCTGGTGGTAAATATTTTAGATGATTAAATTATACCCTATTTCCTTTGAATTGGATAGTGATTTTTATAAGCTTTGAAAATATGAATGATATTGATCAAGGCCAAAAAACGTGATACGCATTCTTTTGTGCCTGGATGTAGTACAGCACAGAGTAAGACAGAGATCCAACTTCGCCTGAAAAGAGCGACTGCGGCGGATGCTTATAAACTAAATCATCGCTTTGGCGATTTTTTTCGTGATTTCCGTTTAACACTTTCGCTGCCAATTACGAGTATACTCGTAGTGCTATCTACGTTTCTTTAATCTAAAATTAGTTATTCGCACCGAAAATTTCAAAAGAAGAATTTTTATTTTATGTAATCATGGAATGTCTGTAATACAACAAAGTAAATATTGCTATTAGTTTTTTCTGGTATGAATTTGAACTTTCTAAATAAAATGAAAATTCCGGCATTTTTAGCTTGGCAGCGAACGTGTTAATTGTAACCCTATTCAGCTTGACAGCTTTTGCTGTTGTCATTCGCACAAGTACAAATTTTCGGCGTTCGCTATTTGATTTTTGAATCTTGATTAATATTTATTATTAAAATTACTCTTTGAAGATCAAATAGGTCATTATAATTCTTCAAAATGTAAGTTATGATTTATTTTCATGTGTTATGTTTGTTCTTGTTTTTCAAGTTCCGTAATGTTTGAAATATTTTATATACATTCAGTGTTGACAGATTTTTGCCGAAGCGTCATGTTAAGGCTCACTGTGGAGACGCGAAAAGTTTTTGGTTTCCATCTGTCTGTTTTCCGTACAAATGGTCCGATTAGGTTGATTTTTAGTTGGTATGTTGGCCAGGTATCCGGAATTAGCTGTATAGCCTTTGGTTAAATTTGGTTCATTCATTCGGAAAATATAGAACATTTTTTTAGGCCATAATGCTTTCCTATGAGGATGCAGACGATTTTTCAAATTTCATTTTTATCTGAAATAAAAATAGAATATTTACATAATGGATTTAGACGTAAAATTATGAATGCTAAATTTTCGATATGGATTTCCACTATTTTTAAAATTTTGCCGATAAATTTAATAGAATTTAGAAATTAATTGCTTAAAATATTTGAAAATGTTTTTGCATCTATTCGGGAAATATAAACATCTTATTTTCATATTTTTTACAAATTTTAAAAGCGTTTATTTTTACTTTCCACTTTAATTTATTCGTTGCTGATGAATACCAGTTTATTTTTAAAATTAAAAGAATAAGCAATTCATCAGAATTTTACACAATCATTGTATAACACCGTGTTTAACATTCCTGCCCTGAATGGGTCGAATAGACCCACTTCTATAATTTATTTAATTCGATTGGAACCAGATTTTTTAGTAAGTTAAATAAATGTAAGTTAAAGTAGTAGTAAAAGTAGTAGTGTAAGTAAAAAAAAAAGAAAGTAAAATAAATGCTACACAAAACTACGTTAAATAAATATGTTAAATCATTTTCAAAAACAAATACTGGTGTGAAATCTTTTTATCAACGTTGAGTAAAATTTCAACAGGGTACGAAGGTTAATTTAATGATTCTAATTTCTTGAACATTCGAAGAATTTTATATGCTTATAAATATGCATGCAATTGAAAAAATAATAATTGCGGATTGTACGATGTTAAATAATATCAAAAATAATATTTAAATAACAAGCAGCAACAAGCAGTCGCCGTTTTTTCCTCTTCCCTCATTTGTCGCCAAGAAAGCGATATATAGCCGTTATTAGAAACCTCGCTTCTGTTATGGGCGTAGTTTCTGCGTCATCCGCAGATATCGCCACTGTCTATGTGTAATCCCATGTTAAAGAAGTTACCATTGAAGTCTATGAGAGTTGATTCTCTGTTTAAATCTCCTTACTCTGTGTAGTACACGATATAAGACAACAAACTAGGAACTATCCCTATTTAGCATACCAAAGGATGAATCTCTGCTAGAAAAGTGGAAAAGATAGATTCCCTTATATGATAAAAAACTAACTTCAGAATCAGTTACAACTGAAATACACACACTCAAGAAATTTTTTTTACAGAATTTATGTTCATGTTGTCAATAGTGAAGCGGTTACTTTTGCTTGAGGTAAATCTATTTTTAAAGCATATGTCGCTGTGATCGCCGTATATACTGTACCGCATCGTTGCACGTTTATCGGCTAGAATTTTTTAGCACTTTTTAAAGCATTACCAGTTTCGCTTTTTTTTAAATTCCGAAATTTGGCATTCATACCAGAAATTCCATATAATGTTCTTTTCCTTATTTAATGCAGATCTTTCGCGACATGTTAAAGTAAAAATTATTGTTTCAGAATTTCTGGTTTGAATTCGAAAATTTTGAATTAAAAAACGGTAAAACCGTTTTCCACACTATGTATTCTAGGCGCTGTATCTAAAATTTCAATATAGAGTCCCCAAATAACGGTCACATGTGATTCACAAAGTGGCTTAATTGTAATATAACCTGGGAACTTGACACAAATCAAAAGTACAGTAACTGTGATTTCTCATTTGTTTCAGTAAATGACGTTTACTTGACAGTAATAATGAGACAAATGAAAGCTATCACATTTTTGTTAACCGTAGTGACTGTGACATTTGTGACGCTTTTTAAGGTGAAAGTATAACAAATTACATACTGATTGTGCATACTGAATCATACTTATTGTGCTGTAGAGTTAAATCAGATGTTTATATCACTTTCTTTTGAATGCTCACAATTAGCAAAATTGATATTTTGTTTGTTGCTTAAATTTTGGACATCGGAGTAGAGTTAATTACATGCGAATTACGCAGCTTTACAAGGTTTGTACGGATCGTTAAATTTGAGTTCCACTATTCCCGATTACTAATCTATGTCTTATCATCGTGTATTATGTCCCTTGATTAAATAAAGCCAAAATTACTATTTAGGAAAAACTATATTCATATTCAAGGACCATTACGAACGATTAAAAATAAGATATGTTTTAAAAATTCTCGTACAAGTATTTGTCAAACTCATTTAATTTTTCTATTTACAATGAGAGTATGCGTACAGATGTTTCCTTTTGAATACTTCTATTTATGAATAGTTGGTTGCAATATGTTTGATTTGTTGGAAACCAAAAGCTGGTATATTCTGCATGAGTGTACGCTGCCGATGTCAATAGGTCCCTCAACCACGAGGGTCATTTAATTCCAGTTTTTTTGGAGGGAAACCTATCCGGTGAAAGTGACAAATCTCCGCTTGTCAGACATATAAAGGTGAAATAAATGAAACGTTTATCAGGTAGCCCATAAGTTTTATATATAGTCTTTTAAACAATACTTCACATTATCGTAATTAGATTGCCCTGTGATGGCTAAAGTGGAAGAAAACTCACATTAAAATGCAAAACTGTATTCAAAATATCTCAGTGTATACTTCATCTTCTCTGTCAGTACTGAAATGCGAATAAAAAATATTTGTATTTTTAAATTATTAAAATTTCTTTTTGAAGCTAATTTACACATATTTATAATATGAGACAGCGCAGCGTCATATATTTAAAAATCATTTCTAAAATTAATATAAACAAAGTATTTGACCTATCCATTATACATGTCACATATTTCATGCTTGTATTTATTAAATTTAATGAATTGTTGAATTTTAAAATTATGGTATCCTTCATAAAATACATTATATATCTTCTATATACTAAAATTAATATTATAAAGTTATTTGTCCTGATAATCTTGGTATGGAATTTTGTTTGATTTCTTTGTTTTCCGAGTACTTTTGACCTGCTTTTTGCGTCTTGCTTTGAATTCTATACACTATATTCATAACTTCACGTACTTATTCTATTCAACCAATGCATTTCACAAATCATACGAATAGCTTTATTTAAATTCTACTCCCACACGATCATAAACTATTAGACATTTCGAAGCTTAAATCAAAGTTTTGATTTCCACATATTTTATTCCGTAGAATTCGAGGAAGTTTGCATTGGAAAATAGTCTTTTCATAGAATGTAACCGAGTACAAATACTCGGCAGACAGATCAAAAACACACCCCGTTTCTATGCGGGCCTTGAAATATATTTCCTTTTAAAAGGTATAGCAGTTCTGGCTATAGTTTTATTGTCTTAGTAAGATTTTACTATAAGGAAGATTTCTATTCTTGAAAGAACCGTATAATTCATGAATGTGTACAGCTGTTTAACCCGTTATGGACGAGCGACACGTATACGTGACGCATAAGATGCTCAGAATCCTTCATTATTCCCACCAGTTAATTTTTATTGTAACCTTTGCCTTATTTAATCATAGCATTTCTGCGATTCAATTAGGTGAAAATTTCTGTTTTGAAAAACCGATGGTGAAGGATTAAAAATTCTGTAAAGGATGCTCGTCGCGAAGGGGTTAAATATGTTTTAACCCTTTATGTACTGAATTAGGAACTCATGAAAATTTTATCTTCTAAAGCATTTTTCGTGAAATTTTGAAACTACATTAGAAGATTTCCATAGTCATTTAATAAATTTTATATTGATTTTAGAAGGAATGAAGGATTTAGAAGGATTAATTAAATTTGAATTTATAGGGATTTTTGCAATATTTATAATCCCACTCAAATATTTTTATTTTAAATATTTTTTTTAGTATTTTGTGGAATTAGGAAATGTACAAATATAATGTTCTTAGAATAGAAATATAGAAATATTTCTGTATTGAAAATCACCCCCCCCCCCCGCAACGGCAAGAAAGCTGAAGATGCAAATGCAAAACAAATCATCCTTTTAAAAATATTTTTGTTTTGTGTAACCAATAACGCTTTTGGAACAAGATAAATTAATGCATCTATAACTCATTCTAAACTGTATTACTACTTATCGATGTATTAAATGAATTTTAAAACAAGTTATTTTACTGGTACTTATAAGTACCGTCAGTAGATAAAGGGTTAAAATGTTTACTTTTTTCTATATACATAAGAATTAATAATTAAAATCGTGAAACATTTCGAATTTCGCAAATGTAGGATTTACACATTTTGGGATTTTCTGCATACTATTTGAATATTTTTTGGAATATTTTTTTGTCTGTGAAATTTGTAACCACTTCTTCTCAAAAATTAAAGAAAAGAATTTCACCAAACCTCAAATTCAGTTAGACCCACTGAGCTCCATAATAATACGGAGGGCTAACTCATCGATCCACTTTTTTGGGTCGCGTTTTTCCGCAACCCAATCACACTTTCATTGCGCGCAAGGAATGAATCCTGCAATTTTCTTAATAATACAGGCATTCTTTTAAACTTTTCGGCGTACTTTTTGTCACTTTTAGTTATTTCTACAGCTTTTTCATATTTTTGTGAGCAACACTTAACATATTTTTCTTTTTTTTATTGAGCTTATATTTAATTTCCTGTTTAACTAATATAAAATTAAATATTGGTGATGAATTTAAATAAAACCTGTAGTTTTTACAATAAAAAAAATATATATCAGCGAAAGTTATAGCAACTTCGTCATATTTTTAAGAGATAAACTAATTTGAAGGTATCTACCCCATACTATTCTATGGGAGGAAATCTGTGTTTCGCCAAAGATTTTCCACGAAAAATCTTTGTATTCATGGGCAGACCGCTGGATACAATGTCTCAGAATAGGAAGTTAGCTCTTCGTTCTATTAAGGAGCTCAGTGGTTAGACCTTGACATGGTTTCGTGCTGATTAGGTTTGAATGTATATTGCACTGCTATGCTGCCTTTTTCACGATTTCCCGGTTTTCTATATCCCGGCATGTAAGGAATGGAACTTCATCAAATGTCTTTTTCAGTTAGATCGAGTCATATATGAATGCTTATTAAGTTTTAGTGCGTATAATCCAAAAGATCCTGCATATTCTCAAGATTTCGTCGATTGCTATATCTCGCTATCTGTAGAATAAAATTTCACCAACATATGTCTTCAGTTAGAGCTTGATATAGGTAGATGTTGATTAGGTTTCGTGCATGTATTCCAACAGGTGAAGATGCTATTCTGTGTGTCTCACACCTTTTATGTTATCTATGGGATAGCATTTCATTAAATTTTGTGTTCAGTTAGATCTTGGCATAAATTGGTGCTGATTAAGTGGGGATTTTACTTTTTTGAATCAAAAATTACGATTTGAATTTTCATTTTTTTTCCATTTTTAAGTGATTGTTGCAATAAAGCAGTTTCGGGATATTCCAATTCCTTACAACCTTTTTCGTTGTTTGGGCGTAACACCGCAGCACTCAGAAAACAGGGCTCCCATATGGTCCGCTTATTGAATACCGGCATTTTTTTTTAAATTATTTTTAGATATTTCATCCAAATTTTGCAGAAACCACCTTCGGAGGTATTTTTTTGCGGAAATGTTGTAAAAACCTATCATGAAATTTTCTGTTAAAAAATATTGGTATTATGCTGGAGAACCATTTGGGAGCCCTTAGAAAACAGTTTTCTTAAATTTCAAACCGTTTTTGCTGAAGTTTATGTCATCAAATTCTATTATTTTCATTCCTTTATTATTTTTCTAAACTCACAAAAGGTTAAAAAAAATTGAAAAAATTACATTTTTTTTTCAGAGACCGCCATTAACAAACAACAAAACAAAAATCAACTTTTTAAACAATTGAGTTTTCCGGAAAATTCGTCCCGGTTAGGAAAATCAATTCTTACCGGAAAATTCTATCATTTAATTATTAGACACGCTTAGTTTAGTATTACCTCTCATTTTCTGAATTATAGTTATGAAGTACTGTGTTTTCAGATACATCATATCATAGTAGTGTAGTAGTGTTTCTAATCTCCTAGTATGCAATAGACTATATATCCTAGTATGTAATAGACTGTCCTGTATCGCATTTTTCTGCTTTCTTTTACTTTTTTTTTGTTACTTTAGTTTATTTTAAACTTTCTTCGCATGGCTCTCTTAAGATGTGTTATACTATTACTCATATACAGGGAGTGGAGTTACTTTTAACACGTTGATAGACACTTGCGTCTATAGCCGTCAAAGCGAAGTTCACTATGTGGCATGACGGTAATAGCCGTCCAAAACGAAATGGTCGTTTTTAGACACTGCGGCTATAGCAGCACAAATGTGCGTTTACCGGCGTACATGTAGAAGCCCAGTGTTATGTTTTGGAAACAATTTTTTAGGTTGAAGTCCGTTTTCCACCTGTTATACGAGTTGAAGCTTCAGTATGCAGGTGCAGGGTGGCTAGTTGTCAGGGAAAAATACAGTAAAAAAATGATAATTACCAGTATATTCTTATAGAAAAATTAAAATTGATTATTTGATCGAATAATCAAGGTGCATTTTTCTATAAGAACATACTGGTGTTTATAACTTTTTTTTACTGTATTTTTTCCTGAACACTAGGCACCCTGACGTGGTTGCGAAGGGAGTAGTGCAACCTAATTAAAGGTGCGGAATTAATCAAAATTAAGTTTGTTTAAGCAGAAAGAGTAAAACTATACTTCTAATATTCTATAAATTACAAAAACATATACCGTAATTTCGCGCGTACGCGCCGCACCTTAGTTAAGTCTTTTTCAAACCGGAAATTTTATTAAAAATAAGAAGTCAAATGAATGCTAAGCTGAAGTAAGTCACATTTTATTTAAAATAAATTCTGGTAGGAAAACGAATTGTCTGAGGTGCGGCGTATACCCGCGAAATGACGGCAGTGTCAATTTTCGAACTTCACTTCTTTCTACTGTCCGTCAATGTGTTAACTAGGCATCCCCTCGAAACGTTAAACTGTTTCGGTGTCTAATAATTAACGGGTAGAACTTTCCGGTGTCAAAGGATTTTTCCAACAAGTACGAATTTTCCGGCCAATGTTTTCCCAGTAAATGTTGGTATAAGTTCCAGGGAATTTAATAGTTAATACCCATTCATAATGGAAAACCAAATTTGTGTCAGATGCTTGTGACTGGAGAATAACGATCAACCGTTTGCAAATTACGGCGGCCGGCGTACCTGCAGGAAGCCCATCTGCTGGAACTGACAAGGCGTATTATTTTTTATTTTATTTTTACAAACCAAAATTTAAATATATAAATGAAATGCGATAAATATCGTGCAAAAGTGTGGAAGGTGATATATTTTTTCTTTGTAAACGAAAGAAAATCGTAAAAAAGAACGTGAATTTTACGCTAAAGAAGTAGAACCTCCACTGATAAGAAAATGTAATTGTTGATGATTTGTGGCATATTTTGCCAAACAGGTAATGCTTCTGTGCTGTATTTTTCACGATTTTCATGATATCTATAGCATCTATGCGATTGAAATTCACCAAATTTATTCTATAACATCATTGTAAAAGTTTCTTATGATTGAATATGGTGTTTCAATCGTCAACAAATTGCATTTCTATTCTGTGCTTTATACATTGTCATTATAGTTATATAAAAGAATTTGTTGTGTTAAAATGTATCAAATTTTAGAGATATTATTTGAGATTAATATAATATAATATAATATATATATATATATATATATATATATATATATATATATATATATATATATTTATATATATATATATTGATATTTTTATGAAGGTTCTTTCATTTTCGAAACCGGTTCCGTAATAAAAAGTGATCTCACAGAAGAAATCTACAACAAAAATTGAAAAATTAAAATAAAGCCTGGTTAGTGGTTGATTTAAGCTATCATGTTCAAACAAAATTATTTTGATACATTATAGTTGCCAACCTCCCGACTTTTTGAATACCAGTAAATTCATACAAAAATTTTCACTTTATTGAATAACAGAAATTGCATGATTCAATTAAACAAATATTTTTTCATAAAAATACAGGTATGAAAAAATCGGGAGCTTGGCAACATGCATTGATATGCAAAGTAGAAATTCGAAAAGAATGTGTTTCTATTTATAACTAGCATAATTATAGGAAAACGTTTTGTGCGGTTTGTTATAAATGCGCAGAAAATGTTGCTCTTTCATATAAATATTCCGCCAAAAATCAAAATTTTTCAAGATTTATCAATAATACATGCTACCTTAAGGCATAGCTACCAACTTTTACGCTTTTTTGTTACCACTAAAAATTAATAGAAAATTTTTGCCTTATTGAATCATGTGATTTCGGATATTCAATAACATAAAATTTTCTATTAAATTTTAATGGTAGGAAAAAAGCGTAAAAGTTGGCAGCTATGCTTAAGGTAAAAGCAAATTCTTAATTACGACAATTCCTCTTTTTTTTCTTTTTTTTTTTTGTTTACTGCAACCGCTTTGGTCTGTGTGAATCATATATACACTGAGAAAAATGACACTTTCAAATCTCAGTAAATCAATGTTTTCACTTTGTTATGAAACTTTTTGTTTCAAATAGGACGACCCCAATGCTTTCAATTCAGAAATACCAGAAATACTCAGAATATTAAAAGATTGACATACACAAATCTGAGCAAATAGAGGTCAGTTCATACTCATTTTTGAATCATGGACATACTCAAATAGGAGCACATGATGTTTTATTTTTAAGTGTGTGCATATTTTTTCAGAAATGAGTACACACATGTTGCAAACTTGAGTAATTTTGATTCGGAGCCATTTTGACTATGCGACATACTCAGATTTGAGTATTTTGTGCTCAGTTTTGAAAATGTCGTTTTTAGAGTGCATTATTTCTGTTGTTAACATCCTTCTATTTACAGGGTTCGTACGGCTCCTGGAATTTTTCAACCAGGAAATACTTCGGTACCAGTATTTTTTTACAAAAAATATCTCCTTAAAAGAAGGCGAAGTTCCGTTAGTTTAATCTAGATTTAGATCCTTAATGGACAAGTCACAAGCACATCGAACATATCGTTTCAAGGTGTAGAAAACGATTAAATATACTTAAATATATAGCAGGCAAAGACTGGGGAGCCGTTGCAGTCACTTTAAGAGATACCTATATGTCACTCATTAGGCCAATCCTGGAGTATGGTTTTCCTGTGTACTGTTGTGCTTCAGCCACCAACTTGGATAAATTGGAGAGGGTTCAACTCAGTGCTGCGAGAATAATTACTGGGCTGAGACGTAGCTGTCCTAAAGAGATAGTTCTCTATGAAGCTGACCTACAACCTCTCCAAACTAGAAGAAAGGATAACCTCACCAAATATTTCCACAAACTTTCTAGCTATGGTCAACATAACAAAACGTCTCTATACATAAACAATTGGCGTAATAATCAGCGACTGAAGAAAAACAGCCCATTCAGTCATGTTTAACTCCTGCACTTACCTTATAGTGGGGTTGAGCCCCACTCCTTAAAATCTTTTCTGAGTACCTCAGAGGGACTCCCCAGAGTCCATTTCCACTTCGGTTTTTCCGCTCCGGTCACTAAGAAGGCCCTTATACCAGCTCATCTCAGGCAGTTGGCATTAGAAGTTATTAATGAGATCTCTGATAACGCCATAAAATTATATACGGATGGCGGTAAACTGGACGACCACGCTGGGAGTGGGATCTACATTGAGAAACAGGGCAAAATTTGTCCATCAGTCTCCGTAACCCTGATTTCTCTTCAGTCTTTAAAAGCGAGCTTATTGCAATTGAACACGGCCTCGAGGCTATTCTCAGCGAGCGAGACTTCGGAGACCTCTGGATTCTTTCAGACAGTCGCAGCTCACTTCAACACCTTCACAATTCGATTACAGTTGGAGATAAAACTAGTATTTCCATCCTTCTTAAACTTAAAATTATTTCAAAGTTCCTTGATGTTCATTTTCAGTGGATTCCATCCCATGTAGACATTTATGGCAATGAGCAAGCTGATCGCTTGGCCAAGGAGGGTTGTTGTCAACCTATATCTTCCTTTTCAGCCCTTACCTACTCAGAGCATCAATCTAGAGTTATATCTGAAATTTCAAAGGAGTGGAAAGTCCCTCCCAGCCACCACTGGTACGCGGGCAAAGAGCCGGGCTCTTCGTTCGCTCTAAACTGTGACAGATCCTCTCGAACGGCGATTTTAAAATTGGAAAGTGGCCACACAAATAGTCTCTCGTTCTTTGAGGGCAGAAAGATTTTCAAAATCTCCACTTAGCTTAGGTCTTTCCAAAGAAGACATATGCTTCCCCCCTTCTGGTTCTGGACTTTCTTAGGATTAACGGAATTTTGGATCTTGTCTGACTTCGTCAGACAGTTGGAGGATAAGCCACAACAACAACAACAACAACAATCTAGATACCCCTTTCCTTAACCCCTTCGCGACGAGAGTCCTTTACAGAATTTTTAATCTTTTACCACTGGTTTTTCAAAACAGAAATTTTCGCCTAATTTAATCGCAGAAATGCTAGGATTACATAAGGCAAAGCTTACAATAAAAAATAACTGGTGGGAATAATCGAGGATTCTGAGTATCTTATGCGTCACGTATACGTGTCGCTCGTCCCCAAGGGGTTAAAGAAAGTACTGGTGATTATCCTGGAAAATTTCTTAATCTGTACGAACCTTGTATTTATGCATTTACGAAGCACACAATAACGAATGAGATTTCATTCGAAAAGTTTTTGAACCGGCTTCCAATAAAGTACACTCACATTTTGCTGAAACATATTTTTCATTAAAAATCGCAGTTAATTAAAAATTAAATCATCTTTGTTTTCATAAAGGAAATGAAAGTTTTTTTTTTAATCAATGTTGCCACAAAAATAAAATACAGCAGTATACCGTGCTCAGCAATGATTATAAAAAAATAAATAGTTCAAAAAAGATAAAGTGGGACGTCTACGCCCGGGCTAATTTTATATTTATTATTAAAAAGCAAAATTCAAATTGATGAGTTTAGAAGAAAAAGGCACCATTGATAAATCAAAGCATTAGCATTTCCGTGTAGAGATCATCCTCTAGTATAGTTAAAATACGATTGTTATTTATTTCTTTCGATTGGCTTTTGCTATCTTCGATCAGTTTTTACTGTAGCACTGATGGAATAAATTACATGATATTCTGGCTTGATTATGTTGGTTGCGGATATTTTTATCTTTAATTTTTCTGTAGAAGTTTAAACCTACATCTACAAAACATTAGATATTGCTAAAAAATATTGGAATGCAGAGCAAAATCGTCGCACGGGTTCACTGGTATGTATATATTCCTTTATAAATGTGATTCATAATAAGCTAGTAAAGTTAATGAATAAATTATTTAAATTTAAAAAAGGTTTATTTAGAAATTTTTATCACTTGTGTAGTGGGATAAATACAGTAAGTTAAGTTATATTTGGCTAACAGAAAGCACAGCCGTAAGCATCCTTTTCTGAAAACAAATCAGGCCACTTTTGACTCCTGGAGATTCCCAAAAATGTGAAACTTCGTTTATCTTGAGTATGTGGCACACAGGACCCAAATTTAAAATTTCACGTTTCTGTCTTTTCTAGTTCAGACGATATATGAACATCAAATATTCGATTTTTTGTCTCTCACTCACTCACCCATTCACATGTCATCAAAAAGATAAGGTAAATGTCGTGGACCTATAAACTTAAAATTTTGAATAAAGGTAGTGTGTAGGATACAAAGAAAGTAAACAATAAAAAAACCGGAAATTTCGAAAATGTCAAAGATTCCAACAAAATTTGAAATTAAAAATAATTCAATCTCCTAGTCTTACAAACTTATAATTTAGTGTGAAAGTAGTGTCTAGAAATCAGAAAAAGAAATAATTAATAACACAATAAAATTCGAAAATAAAATAAAAAAATTAAAAATTTTAAAATAATTCGATTTTCTAGCATTCGAAACTTGAAATTTGGAATAAAAGTAGTATTTTAGGATACAAAAAGAGAAAAAAAAAATAATTTCGAAAATTTGAAAAAAATTGAAAAAAATTAAAACAATTTGATCTCTTAGCCTTAGAAATTTAAAATTCGGCGTAAAGGTAGTGTTTAGGATTCAGAATAAGGAAAAATTAAAAAACACAATAAAAATCGAAAAAAAACTTAAAAAATCGAAAAAATCGAAAATTTAAATATAATTATATTTTGTAACGCTAGAAACTTGGATTTCTGAATAAAGATAGTATTTAGGATACAAAATAAGAAAAAAATAAAAAATCCTGAAAATTCGAAAAAAATGTCAAACGCAACAAGCCACAGGTAACTCATTTAAACGATTGGAACGTAGATGAACTTTATTTATTTTTTAAACACAGTCATATTGATAAAAAAAAGATATGAATTATCACTTACTACTCATCGTATAACCAACAGAGTTAAAAAATGTCCAGACTGGGGTTCGAACCCGTAACCCCAAAGGTTCCGGGTGTGATTCCCGGTCTGGACAATTTTTTAATCTGTTGGTTATACTGTGAGTAGTAAGTATAATTCATATCCTTTGTTATATAAATAATCTCCACCGTAATTGCTGAAAAACATAACTAACAGTCATACCGATAATTAAAGATATCATACGATTTTTTCCAACTATGCGAAAAGGTATTTTTTCACGCAGTTGGAAAAATTTTATGTTTGTTTATTGATATCAGTATGATTGTTTTAATATACATTTTTTAAAATCTATTTCTCAGTTTAGCATTTTTTCTGCAATTCATCCGAGAATTTTTAATATTTTCCTGGGATTAAATAAGGCGAAAAATTGTATTCGAAAATCCTTGCAGAGCTGTGCGTAACCTGGATATAGACTATCTTTGTAACTAAACTTTTAAAACTCTTTAAATACATAAATACCCAAAACTTTTAAAACAAAAAACAATAATAATAAAAAATTAAAATAAAGTATATTATCACAAGTATGTTCAAATCTTTAATGAACCTTATAATTCCCTAAATGTATGTTATTAGATAAGATATGGAAACTAACGATTTTATTTAAATACGAATGTTTTTTAGTATTTTTAAATATTTTTAATATTTTCCTGGGATTAAATAAGGCGAAAAATTGTATTCGGAAATCCTTATAGAGCTGTGCGTAACCTGGACATAGACTTTCTTTGTAACTAAACTTTTAAAACTCTTTAAATACATAAATACATTAAATACCCAAAACTTAAAAAATAAAAAAATAATAATAAATAAAATAAAAATAAAGTATATTATCAGAAGTATGTTCAAATTTTTAATGAACCTTATAATTCCCTAAATATGTGTTATTAGATAAAATATGGAAACTAGCGATTTTATTTAAATTCGAATGTTTTTTAAATACATTTTGATGTTCTAATTTTTTCTATGTCGTAGAATTTACACAAGTTTCTAGAAAGTTTCACAGCTTTAAAAGTTGAATTAAAACTTCATTTTCTTTTTAAAAGAAATGTACGGGATTTTTATGATCGCTTTAATGAAATGCAAATCCGTAATTACATTTTCAAGTGTAGCATATCTCTTTTGGAAAGTATAATTATATTTACTTTATTTTATTTAAAATGCAAAACCAATATCATAAATTGAACTGTATTACAGTATTAATAAATATTACATAATAATAATGAAAAATACTTTATAATAATAAAACTAGCTATTATAGTATAATAATAATAACTATGATATAATAATTATAATTGCTATAATATAATAACAATAATAGTTTTCCTATTAAATCAAAATTTACTATTTGAAACTAACGTTCCATAGCTTCTGCGATAGAGATGCTATTATAATGCGGCTAGTCTATGTCCCAGAGAAAGTTATTTTCTTTATTATGCAATTTACAAAATGCGAATGCATTGATTTGATTTTGAGTTATCATGTTTTGCACAAATGTCAAATTTTCACATAATTTTGACTACTTTTTACTTCTAAAAATTATTTCTGTGTAATTTCTAAAATGGTTAAATATTGTTGAAAGTTTTAACTTAAATGTCATTAGAAAAAATTGATATAAAGTGAAAAATAATAAAAAATAATAAAAAAATCGCCCCCGAAGGTAAGTGGATACCTTAACTATGTTGGAAAGTGTTAAAAACGTTTACCAAGAAACAGAAAATTTATTTATTTAAATGTATCTGCATTCTATGTGTAAACTCTTCGAGATTTTCTTAATTTCATTTACTAATAATATTTATTTTGTGAAATATGTTTTTGTTTATTTTTTAAAATTCGATATTGGCATGTATTCTTGTACTTAATTTACAAATATAGGCAGTAATAACAAGAAAGAAAAAAATCACGTGTCAATCATGATTAATAAACACTTTCCAACAAATTCAAAATACCGTAATAAAACTTCAATCCTCAAAAAGGTGAATGGCGATATTTAAATAAACAATTTGGAAAAAATATAAAATATTTGAAAACTCAATTTTAGCAATTACCATCTACAATCCGATTTTTTTTTGTGAATATTTGTATATGATCTACCAATTTGTACATAGAACATATAGTTAGTTCAGTTAGAAAATGCTTAAGATAGTTGAAAATTCCCTTTCAGTAATTTCCGCCAAGATATGGAAATGTATTCGATTTTTTTTGTACAGCTCTGTATATAATACATATAATTTATACACACCAAGTAATATGCAAAAAAAGTCGCTATATTTAAAAACACATACCACAACGGAAAACTCACTTTCATCAATTATCGCTCATAGACCGATACTTTTGCGTGTCCCTGTACATTAATGATAAATGCTACTCACACGAAATTAATCAGTAAGAATACTGTTGTCCACCTCAGTGGTATATATCAATTTCAATACGTTTGAAATAGTGCAACGTTATTAAAATCTGTTGCAAACTATTTTCCTCAAGCGACCATAATAATGTAACGGAATTCTTTTGGGCGTCCCTGTGAACCCTTTAACCCTTTCAGGGGCAAGCAATTGTGCTCCTGTAACGTCGAATTCACACCGGTATTTACGAAAGAATTTAGTTCAAAATAAGGAAAAGCAATTTTTCAACCTTTTCCCTTCAAATTTAAAAAAGTAAAATTTAATTAAATGTTTCTGGTTCGAATCGTATTAAAATTAGGTGGTATATAATATATACCACCGCCCCTCAAAGGGTTAACGGACATTGGTTTCCCTGTGAAACCACAAAATTTTAATTACGAAATTCAACATTGACAGTAGAATTTTAATAGAAATGCTTTCTATTTATCATGTATGTGATGTGCAATAGTGCTTTTTTTTATTATATACAAATAACATTTGTTTATAATTTCCGGTGTCAATCATTTATTTCAACATTTTAGAAATTGAAGTGCTTTATCCGCTAAAGGGTTAAGGAACTATAAGTGCTGTCCACACAAAATTCTATAGTACGCCTCTTGTAGTGCACCTGAGTGACATATATCAATTTCAATATGTTTGAAATAGTGTAAAAATTTAAAGTATACCTCAGCCGATTTCCTCCATAGACCATATTGTAACGGAATTATTTTGAGTGAGCTTGTAAAAAACTATAAGTGCTGCATACTTCATTTTCAATACCGACCATGCCCTAGTAAAGCTCAATCACATATATTAATTGCAAAACAATCCAAATATATTTACGCGTGTTAGAACTTGGACAGACAGACAGACAAACCGAATTCATAAACACGTTTCAACTATGTTGTTAAATGCTAAAAATTCCGAAATCCATTTTTTTTAACCTTTTAAAATGCACTCAATTGTGTTTATGTCAAGATGAATTTACACCATAATTTTCGAAAAGCTTTTGAAAAGAAGGAAATGCAATTTTGCAGCTTTTTTCACCAAAGTTATAAAAGTAATTTTGCTTGCACAAATCAAGATTAAAATTGATTAAGAAATATCTCACCGAAATAAGAAGAAAGACGTAAAAGAAAAAAAAATATCATTAAATGATTTTCTCTTAGACTGTACTATCCATTCAAAAGAAACCTTAAAATTAAAATTTATTATTTCTAACTAGCTTAGAGATTAGTCAAAAATGAAAATTTAAAAAAAAATTCCAATATTAATGTGTGGACTTATTATTATGACGAACATTCAATTTTCCTTTGTTTTCTATAGAAAGGTTGTATTATTAGATTTTTAAATTATTCCATTAATCATGATTAACTATGTACCTATTTATGTATACAAAAGGACCATACATCGGTCTAAGACAGGAAAATGTTTTTAGAAATAAGTTAATATTGATAATTTAAGCCACAACATGATTAAAAAACGTAACATAAATCAAAAGGTAAGCTGATGGATTAAATTTTCAGTATGATTTTTTGTGTGTTTAAAATATTGTTTAGTTACTTGTGCTGTAGAGTTGCGCCACACACGCAAAGATGTTTTTGTAATTAAGTTGTATAACTGGCGATTGTTCTGCCACTAATTTTTGTCTGTCTGTTCGCTCGTGCTCTAACTCCCATAAATATACTGCAGTTTTTATATGTTGTTGACGTTTATTATAGTATGACTCCCATTGAAAATGGAGTGTGTAGCAGTTAAAATTTATTTACATAGCTAGTCAAAATATTCTGTTACATTACAGTCAATGAGAAAGTGCATTTTGATGATGTTACGCCAATTGAAACATGATGAAACTGATACACAGTTAAGACGCGCTCTAAAACAAGGCACAGTTGCAAAGCATTTATTATTCATTTGCATGGTCACACAAACGAATTCTGTTACACAATTAAATGTTTTATGGAGAAAGTTTATTTGCAATGCAATTTAATGTTGTTTCAACTTTTCAGACACAAATAAACTTATATGCATTACCGGGGTGCATTATAAATCCTCACTGAAAAGTATCGTGTGCATTGATTTTATCGTTCATTCGAACGCGCAAAAGAATTCGGTTACAGTCTTAATGCGATAACTACAATATATGTGTGATAAGTGCGTTTTCAACTTTGGTTTGCGTTTTAAAGTTTAACTAAATCTTTGCATAATACGTGGTGTGTATAATTTTGTTGATCATATACAGGGCTACATGAAGGAATTCCTGATATTACTAACTATCGGAGTGGATTGCTTAATGGTATTTTTAATTGTGTAACACATTTTCCTGCTGAACTATATTTAGTATACTAATAGAAGATTGTAAATTAAAAATAAATTTTAGCTTACAATAAATTTGCTACGCAAAGAACAAGATACATTGTCGTTTATAGTTGGTAATTGATGGAAGTGAGTTTTAAGTTACCTTAAGCGTTTTTACCCGAATTGAATTTTAGATGACGATATTTTGTGTACAAAAGTATTTAGATAGTATACAGGGCTATACAAAAGATTTTGAGTGCACTTCCACCGATTGGCAAAAACTTCTAAATGTGAATTTTTTAATTAAATTTTTTATCAGGCTATGCAGTATATATCCAAAATTATAGATCATATACAGGGCTTCAACATATAATTAGACTACATTTTTTTACTATGGATGGTAATTGCTAAAACTGGATTTTTAAAATTGTTTCCAAAATTGTTTTTTACATATCTTCTTTCACCTTATTTAACGGTGAAGTTTCGTTACAGTTTTCTGGATGTGTTGGGAAGTGTTTCATAATCTATGCTCGACGCATGGTTTTTCGTTCTTGTTTATTCTCATCGTCATTTTAACTGATCACAGAATTTCTTATATCAATTAATCTATCAAAACAAAGAAAAAATTAGCATCTATACTTTCAAACCAAAAAAACCAAAAACCCAAAAAAAACCTCGTATATTTGTGGTAAATAACTAACAATCATAAGAAATACATTTCATAATGTATGATGCATCCTTTTATCGATATGGAACACATTTATATGTGATCGATAAACGTCTCATGTGAAAACAAAGCATCATATATTATTTCATGGATTGCATGTGCAAACATCAAGATAACAGGTTGAAGGATCACTGCTACTTTTATTTTTGTTCCATCACATTTCGTGAAGTAAATATCTAACCGAATATCTTTCACAATATACACTGTTTATTATTTCATATTTTGACAGTCATTGGCTGTTTAGATACAGGTATAAATAATTAATATCTCTCGGTGCCAAAAATATTTAACTTCTCTCTGAATAAATAAAGTTACTAGGATAGTTTATTCTTGATTTGAGTAATTTTTCTTATCCTTAACTCTTTCCGGCACAGACAAAGTCTGTTCGTAAAATGAAAAATTACTGACTGACACCGGAATTTACAAATGACTTTGTTTAGAAAATAAGAACTCATTATTCTAAGCTTTCATTGCAGAATTTTTTTTAAATTAAATATTCTTGGTGTCGAATACAAGTTTAGAATTAAAATTAGATGTGCCCGCAGTGGGACCACTGTGCCGTAAAGGGTTAAACACTCGGAAGGTCGAGCCCGAATTCAGCGACATATATATTTTTTTTCTGTTGTATTTTTCGATCGTTTTATAGTCTAGAGTTCCCCGTCTCCATATTTTATTGACTCCTATTCAAATTTGATTCAGATATGAACTCTGTGTGCTATCTGCTAAATATTCAATTTTTTTCTCTTATTTTCTGTAAATGCTACATTAGTGTAAATATTAAATTATGCATAGTTTTTTAAAGAATTTAAAAGTGCTTAAAAAGAAATACTTTTGGTCATAAAAATTAGAAGTAAAACAAGATGGCGTCCAATATGATCGATTAGTAACACGTGTGAAACCAAAAGTAAGGTAAAATGATAGGCTAAAAGACATTTAATAAAACACTTTCAAAATTGAAATAAGTTAAATGCATAAAAGTATTTTTCTTGTCAAGGGGCTCTGCACTAAACCCCCTCCCCCCCTATTCATTACATATTAAAGTTAAAACGTACTGACATTTAATTCCCACTCAAAATTATTAACAAGAAACATTTTATTGATTATTTATTCAAGAAAAATCGCAAAACTATTAACAAGATACTCAAATGAAATATTTTTATGACAAGAGCATTGTTTTCAAGCACTTTTAAATTATTTTAAAATGCTTTGCACAATTTAATATATAAATTAATTTAATATTTACAGAAAGTACAGCTGATTACATAAAATAAGAAAAAAATGTATTGAATATTTAACAGAGAGCACTGACTTTCAAAGCTTTCGGCGAAATCTTGAATCTAATTTTCTTCTAAGACGCGCTCTAAAACAAAGCACAGTTGCAAAGCATTTATTATTCATTTGCATGGTCACACAAACGAATTCTGTTACACAATTAAATGTTTTATGGAGAAAGTTTATTTGCAATGCAATTTAATGTTGTTTCAACTTTAAATCTAAGACGCACTCTAAAACAAAGCACAGTTGCAAAGCATTTATTATTCATTTGCATGGTCACACAAACGAATTCTGTTACACAATTAAATGTTTTATGGAGAAAGTTTATTTGCAATGCAATTTAATGTTGTTTCAACTTTTCAGACACAAATAAACTTATATGCATTACCGGGGTGCATTATAAATCCTCACTGAAAAGTATCGTGTGCATTGATTTTATCGTTCATTCGAACGCGCAAAAGAATTCGGTTACAGTCTTAATGCGATAACTACAATATATGTGTGATAAGTGCGTTTTCAACTTTGGTTTGCGTTTTAAAGTTTAACTAAATCTTTGCATAATACGTGGTGTGTATAATTTTGTTGATCATATACAGGGCTACATGAAGGAATTCCTGATATTACTAACTATCGGAGTGGATTGCTTAATGGTATTTTTAATTGTGTAACACATTTTCCTGCTGAACTATATTTAGTATACTAATAGAAGATTGTAAATTAAAAATAAATTTTAGCTTACAATAAATTTGCTACGCAAAGAACAAGATACATTGTCGTTTATAGTTGGTAATTGATGGAAGTGAGTTTTAAGTTACCTTAAGCGTTTTTACCCGAATTGAATTTTAGATGACGATATTTTGTGTACAAAAGTATTTAGATAGTATACAGGGCTATACAAAAGATTTTGAGTGCACTTCCACCGATTGGCAAAAACTTCTAAATGTGAATTTTTTAATTAAATTTTTTATCAGGCTATGCAGTATATATCCAAAATTATAGATCATATACAGGGCTTCAACATATAATTAGACTACATTTTTTTACTATGGATGGTAATTGCTAAAACTGGATTTTTAAAATTGTTTCCAAAATTGTTTTTTACATATCTTCTTTCACCTTATTTAACGGTGAAGTTTCGTTACAGTTTTCTGGATGTGTTGGGAAGTGTTTCATAATCTATGCTCGACGCATGGTTTTTCGTTCTTGTTTATTCTCATCGTCATTTTAACTGATCACAGAATTTCTTATATCAATTAATCTATCAAAACAAAGAAAAAATTAGCATCTATACTTTCAAACCAAAAAAACCAAAAACCCAAAAAAAACCTCGTATATTTGTGGTAAATAACTAACAATCATAAGAAATACATTTCATAATGTATGATGCATCCTTTTATCGATATGGAACACATTTATATGTGATCGATAAACGTCTCATGTGAAAACAAAGCATCATATATTATTTCATGGATTGCATGTGCAAACATCAAGATAACAGGTTGAAGGATCACTGCTACTTTTATTTTTGTTCCATCACATTTCGTGAAGTAAATATCTAACCGAATATCTTTCACAATATACACTGTTTATTATTTCATATTTTGACAGTCATTGGCTGTTTAGATACAGGTATAAATAATTAATATCTCTCGGTGCCAAAAATATTTAACTTCTCTCTGAATAAATAAAGTTACTAGGATAGTTTATTCTTGATGTGAGTAATTTTTCTTATCCTTAACTCTTTCCGGCACAGACAAAGTCTGTTCGTAAAATGAAAAATTACTGACTGACACCGGAATTTACAAATGACTTTGTTTAGAAAATAAGAACTCATTATTCTAAGCTTTCATTGCAGAATTTTTTTTAAATTAAATATTCTTGGTGTCGAATACAAGTTTAGAATTAAAATTAGATGTGCCCGCAGTGGGACCACTGTGCCGTAAAGGGTTAAACACTCGGAAGGTCGAGCCCGAATTCAGCGACATATATATTTTTTTTCTGTTGTATTTTTCGATCGTTTTATAGTCTAGAGTTCCCCGTCTCCATATTTTATTGACTCCTATTCAAATTTGATTCAGATATGAACTCTGTGTGCTATCTGCTAAATATTCAATTTTTTTCTCTTATTTTCTGTAAATGCTACATTAGTGTAAATATTAAATTATGCATAGTTTTTTAAAGAATTTAAAAGTGCTTAAAAAGAAATACTTTTGGTCATAAAAATTAGAAGTAAAACAAGATGGCGTCCAATATGATCGATTAGTAACACGTGTGAAACCAAAAGTAAGGTAAAATGATAGGCTAAAAGACATTTAATAAAACACTTTCAAAATTGAAATAAGTTAAATGCATAAAAGTATTTTTCTTGTCAAGGGGCTCTGCACTAAACCCCCTCCCCCCCTATTCATTACATATTAAAGTTAAAACGTACTGACATTTAATTCCCACTCAAAATTATTAACAAGAAACATTTTATTGATTATTTATTCAAGAAAAATCGCAAAACTATTAACAAGATACTCAAATGAAATATTTTTATGACAAGAGCATTGTTTTCAAGCACTTTTAAATTATTTTAAAATGCTTTGCACAATTTAATATATAAATTAATTTAATATTTACAGAAAGTACAGCTGATTACATAAAATAAGAAAAAAATGTATTGAATATTTAACAGAGAGCACTGACTTTCAAAGCTTTCGGCGAAATCTTGAATCTAATTTTCTTCTAAGACGCGCTCTAAAACAAAGCACAGTTGCAAAGCATTTATTATTCATTTGCATGGTCACACAAACGAATTCTGTTACACAATTAAATGTTTTATGGAGAAAGTTTATTTGCAATGCAATTTAATGTTGTTTCAACTTTAAATCTAAGACGCACTCTAAAACAAAGCACAGTTGCAAAGCATTTATTATTCATTTGCATGGTCACACAAACGAATTCTGTTACACAATTAAATGTTTTATGGAGAAAGTTTATTTGCAATGCAATTTAATGTTGTTTCAACTTTTCAGACACAAATAAACTTATATGCATTACTGGGGTGCATTATAAATCCTCACTGAAAAGTATCGTGTGCATTGATTTTATCGTTCATTCGAACGCGCAAAAGAGTTCGGTTACAGTCTTAATGCGATAACTACAATCTATGTGTGATAAGTGAGTTTTCAACATTGGTTTGCGTTTTAAAGTTTAACTAAATCTTTGCATAATACGTGGTGTGTATAATTTTGTTGATCATATACAGGGCTACATGAAGGAATTCGTAATATTACTAACTATGGGAGTGGATTGCTTAAGGGTATTTTTAATTGTGTAACACATTTTCCTGCTGAACTCTATTTAGTATACTAATAGAAGATTGTAAATTAAAAATAAGTTTTAGCTTACAATAAATTTGCTACGCAAAGAACAAGATACATTGCCGTTTATAGTTGGTAATTGATGGAAGTGAGTTTTAAGTTGCCTTAAGCGTTTTTTAACCGAATTGAATTTTAGCTGACGATATTTTGTGTACAAAAGTATTTAGATAGTATACAGGGCTATACAAAAGATTTTGAGTGCATTTCCACCGATTGTCGAAAACATCTAAATGTGAATTTTTAATTGCATTTTTTATCAGGCTATGTAGTATCAGAGCTGCCAAGTCTCCGGCTTTTTGGATACCAGTATTTTAGTACAGAAAAAGTTGACTTGTTTAATCGGACCACTCTGCAATTTAAAAGAACAACATTTTCTCTAATAAAATACTGGTGTGCAAAAAGCCGGAGACTTGACAACTCTGTAGTATATATCCAAAATTATAGATCATATACAGGGCTTCAACATAAAATTAGACTACATTTTTTTACTATGGATGGTAATTGCTAAAACTGGATTTTTAAAATTGTTTCCAAAATTGTTTTTTACATATCTTCTTTCACCTTATTTAACGGTGAAGTTTCGTTACAGTTTTCTGGATGTGTTGGGAAGTGTTTCATAATCTATGCTCGACGCATGGTTTTTCGTTCTTGTTTATTCTCATCGTCATTTTAACTGATCACAGAATTTCTTATATCAATTAATCTATCGAAACAAAGAAAAATTTAGCATCTATACTTTCAAACCAAAAAAAACAAAAAAACAAACAAAAAAAACCCGTATATTTTTGGTAAATAACTAACAATCATAAGAAATACATTTCATAATGTATGATGCATCCTTTTATCGATATGGAACACATTTATATGTGATCGATAAACGACTCATGTGAAAACAAAGCATCATATATTATTTCAGGGATTGCATGTGCAAACATCAAGATAACAGGTTGAAGGATCACTGCTATTTTTATTTTTGTTCCATCACATTTCGTGAAGTAAATATCTAACCGAATATCTGTCACAATATACACTGTTTATTATTTCATATTTTGACAGTCATTGGCTGTTTAGATACAGGTATAAATAATTAATATCTCTCGGTGCCAAAAATATTTAACTTCTCTCTGAATAAATAAAGTTACTAGGATAGTTTATTCTTGATGTGAGTAATTTTTCTTATCCTTAACTCTTTCCGGCACAGACAAAGTCTGTTCGTAAAATGAGAAATTACTGACTGACACCGGAATTTACAAATGACTTTGTTTAGAAAATAAGAACTCCTTATTCTAAGCTTTCATTGCAGAATTTTTTTTTAAATTAAATATTCTTGGTGTCGAATGCAAGTTTAGAATTAAAATTAGATGTGCCCGCAGTGGGACCACTGTGCCATAAAGGGTTAAACACTCGGAAGTTCGAGCCCGAATTCAGCGACATATATATTTTTTTTCTGTTGTATTTTTCGATCGTTTTATAGTCTAGAGTTCCCCGTCTCCATATTTTATTGGCTCCTATTCAAATTTGATTCAGATATGAACACTGTGTGCTATCTGCTAAATATTCAATTTTTTTTCTCTTATTTTCTGTAAATGCTAATTTAGTGTAAATATTAAATTATGCATAGTTTTTTAAAGAATTTAAAAGTGCTTAAAAAGAAATACTTTTGGTCATAAAAATTAGAAGTAAAACAAGATGGCGTCCAATATGACCGATTAGTAACACGTGTGAAACCAAAAGTAAGGTAAATTGATAGGCTAAATGACATTTAATAAAACACTTTCAAAATTGAAATAAGTTAAATGCATAAAAGTATTTTTCTTGTCAAGGGGCTCTGCACTAACCCCCCCCCTATTCATTACATATTAAAGTTAAAACGTACTGACATTTAATTACCACTCAAAATTATTAACAAGAAACATTTTATTGATTATTTATTCAAGAAAAATCGCAAAACTATTAACAAGATACTCAAATGAAATATTGTTATGACAAGAGCATTGTTTTCAAGCACTTTTAAATTATTTTAAAATGCTTTGCACAATTTAATATATAAATTAATTTAATATTTACAGAAAGTACAGCTGATTACATAAAATAAGAAAAAAATGTATTGAATATTTAACAGAGAGCACTGACTTTCAAAGCTTTCGGCGAAATCTTGAATCTAATTTTCTTTTCACGAATATCCATGTTACTCGCACATACACTGGATAGACTGCGCATGAATTTGAATATAAGAAGCACTAAAAAAAAACGCATTATAAAGGAGGAGCAAGATAGGGTTCCTTCTAAGGAATGGTAATCTAATGATAATCCCTGTTTTCCAGGGAATATTGCATTGTTTTCCTATGAAGGGACATCGTTTATGCCGCCATGAATAAAATAAACCAATGCAAAGTACAGACTTATCGTTTCGTTTGAGTTTGATAACATGTGATATTTCAAAAATGCGATGAAATAGGTTCATTTTTGATCGAAACACACTCAGTTCGATATGAGTGCATCTAGTTATTCATTTTTGAGTACTTAATTTTTTCAGCGATTACAGATTACATAAGACACGAAACAGAGAAGATTGATATATATTACATAAGTCGGAAATAGTGTTAGATATTTTAATAAAGGAAAGTCCTCAATATTCGTAACACATATATTCATACCAACGAAACATATTTTTTTGTGTCATTCAGAGCATTTTGATAGATTATAAAATTTATTTAGGGGTCATCTAGTAATTACCAATCTTCTATGATTAATTATGGTTATCGAAGAGACCAAAACTTTCTTTTGTCGCATTCAGAATGCATTGAAAGACTATAAAATTTCCTTAGGGGTCATCTAGTAATTACGAATCTTCTATGATTAATTATGCCTATCAAAGAGACCAAAACATCTGTATATAACCTACAGGGTGGATAGTGGTTAGAGAAAAATACAGTAAAATAAAAATGATAAACACCAGTATATTCTTATAGAAAATATCATGATTATTTGATCGAATAATCAACATGAATTGTTCTATAAGAATATATTGGTGTTTATCACTTTTTTTTACTGTATTTTTCCCTGACCACTAGCCACCCTGACCTAGAAATAGTCACAATATTTAAAAGGCACAGAGCACAAAAAATTATAATGTAGTAATGAATGCATAGCGACCAACATTTACGCTGTCTTAATGCTACTAATTTTGAATTTTAAAATATGGCTTATTTAGTCGAGGAAATCTACAACTAAATGAGCCAAACTATTCTTTTAAAAACTACTAGCGAAAAAAGCATAAAATTCTGTAGCTATTTAAATGTGACAGCTGAAAGAGTATACAAATAATCAGGTCCTGATAACCATTTATGGAAAAACAAAAAATCTTCACGGAAAAATTGGCTTAATAAATCGTAGGATTCCGTGATTATATACATAAAACAAAACGTACTTAAAATTATGGGAATTTGCCAAGGCACTAATCAGGAATGTACAAATGAAATTACATGGGATTCTTCTTCCCAATTTCACCTATTTTTGCGAAATTCAATCTTTACACATAAATTGTGCGCTTTTTTCTTACCGATCTTTTCAAAAAAGAAAATATTGAATTATGAAATCGTAGTTTTTTCTTGATAAAATAAGCCAAGTTCTACAATAAAAAAATCCCTGACGGCTCGGCCTACAGGCACAGGTAGATTTCAAAGACGCAGACCGTAGGGCGCCTGTTTGTCGGGAATTGCAGAAGAAACGGCAATTTTTGCGATGATGCGGCAGTTGGAACCACCCCCTGGTTTGCCCATTAACGAACTTGACCGAGATTTTATGCCCCTTGATTTTATGTATCAGTTTCTAAAAGATGCGGGAGTTGGAACCGCCTACTTCGAAAAATAACTTGTTTGCAGGCGGAGCCGGCAGGGATTTTTTTTAAATTTTATTTTTGTTGCTATAACGGTTGGTCCTATAAAAAACTTGTCAATATAAAAGTTTTAGATAATATTAAGAGGATTTATAATAAATTTAAGCGGATTTGAAATCTTGGGAATTGACGAAGTTATGATTTTTTTTCTTCTAAACCCCCCCCCCCTTTAAGGCAATTTTTAATTATATCAAAAATCTGTCATACATAAATTTTCGGCCCTTCTCCTAGAAGTAATAATAACTTCAATCGGATTCGATACGTATCATAATTAAGAAATTATGGGTTTTTTTCTGTTTTCACAAAAAGACCCCCCCATCCCCCCCCCTGGTTCGATTTTGCCCATTAACGAACTTGACCGAGATTTTATGCTCCTTGATTTTATGTATCAGTTTCGAAAAGATGCGGGAGTTGGAACCGCCTACTTCGAAAAATAACTTGTTTGCAGGCGGAGCCGGCAGGAATTTTTTTTGTTTTTAATTTTTTTTTTTGCTATAACGGTTGGTCCTATAAAAAACTTGTCAGTATAAAAGTTTTAGATAATATTAAGAGGATTAATAATAAATTTACGCGGATTTGATATCTTGTTAATTGACGAAGCTATGATTTTTTTACTTCTAACACCCCCCTTTCCCTCCCCCCTTGGGAACGTTTTTAATTATATCAAAAATCTGTCATACATAAATTTTCGGCCCTTTTCCTAGAAGTAATAATAACTTTAAACGGATTCGATATGTATAATAATTAAGCGGATGACCACCTCAGGAAACCCGGCTTTTGCCTTAGAGTTGAAGTGCAATCCCGAGGGGCTAATAATAATTAAGAAATTATGGGTTTTTTTCTGTTTTCACAAATAGCCCCCCCATCCCCCCCCCCCCTTGGTTCGATTTTGCCCATTTACGAACTTGACCGAGATTTTATGCCCCTTGATTTTATGTATCAGTTTGGAAGAGATTTATGCAGAATTTTTCCAGTTAACGTGTTCATAAAAAAGTGACATAGATAGATAGATAGATAGATAAACTTTTGAACTGGGGGTGGTTTTGGGTTCTGGGAGTCATGATCGGCGTAGATCTGCAAAAATTTTTCAAAATTTCCAACTTAGGTGAGAATGTAATAGGTAGTATTTCTTACGAAATCTACCTAAATTAATGATATTAAAACTGACGTAACGACAACTATGCTTTACATAATCCTTTAAGACACCGTTTCTCAAACTTTATCCAAATAGCGACCGCTTTCATGTGTCAAACTTTTCTTCGGACCATTGGCGCATTACCAAGTGTAATTTCAAAACATTGAGAAGCGGAGTTATATTATTTGATTTTCAAATGGGCGGGATTATTTGAACTTAAGCCGAAAGTTACTCCTCCCCAACTGGTTTGATCTTGTTTGATTTTCAAGTAATTTTAATTTTATTTTTCTGCTTTTTTGTGGGGAGGGGAATTTAACAGAACCAAAACGTCAGACATACTGCTCTGCAAGCCACATTTTAAAAAATGCCGTTTTTGCTGTCCGACTAATTTTAAATATCCAATTTTTGAAGTAATCCACTAATTTATTTTAATATTGTTTTTTAATGACTATTGAATTAGCTATACAGAACAGTTTTGTTTTCTTTGGACCATCATAAAAATATACTTATGGCTGTTCAACTTTTCAGTATAAACGGATTCTTTCTAAAAATTATTTAAACTTTTTTTTTCAAGAATTTAGCATTGATCAAGTAAAACATCAAAGATTTTGAAGAATGTTATCAAACACCAATATCAACCGCCAGCTATACACACAATGTATAAAACATCATTTATACCCGCATAAACATTTTCGTAATAAATATTTCGTTTGTAAAACCATATAATTTTCAAATGATTTTAATTTTCAAAAGTATTGCTTATGTAAGGTAAAGAATTACATTACAGACATCCAGAACTATTCAGGAATTTAATAATTCAGAATAAATGTGCTGTGCTTGTTGTCAGTCACGATCGTAAAATCAGCCTCCTTCGTTCTCTTCCAGAATTTTCTTCATCAAGTGACACTTATTATGACGTCTCATTTTATTTGAGGCTTAAGTAATATTCTTAAGATAGATTTCTTATTAGATTTTATATTAGGATTTAAAAACTCTTAGTTTTTATGTGGACATTATGTTATGGAAATGACATGGATTTTTTACAGTCCATAAACGCACAAGCTAAGAAAATAAAGTAGATGAATAGAACAAGTAGATGAGTAGAAGTAGAACGCTGACCACCGCCCACTGAATACTAGGCCTGGGCGCTGACACAAAAATTGACGCAGTCGTAGGCTGAAATTTTTCAGCGTGTGTAAGGTCCCTTGAAATTCAATACCAATAATTTCTAAAAAAAAATTCCGCCTTATTTGTCTGAGATTCAATAAGTCAAAGAAAACTTTTAGAAAATACTGAGGTGTAAAGTTAGGGGACCGTACAAAGGTTTTACAAAGTAGGCCCACGAGCGCCACCATTTTTGTGCCAGAGATCAGGCCTAGTATTCATGCTGGTGGTGCGCTGATACAATATGACACAATCCAAGTTTCATCTCCAGATTTACGGAAGGTTCACTCAAACTATTATCACTTATGTGCTAAGTTAAATGAATATCAAGATTCTGGGAATTAAACAAATGTGGGGGAGGGTTGCGCTAGGTTGACCATCGTACTGCGATATATATTATATAGCATTCAGGGCCCATGTTTAAGAGAGCGGAGATGGGCATCACCGGCCCAGATCCTTATAAGACTAATCGTTGTAACGCCGAAATTTTTTAAAAATTTTCTTACATATCTTCTCTTAAATGTTGCATATAAAATTTTTAAATAGACACCAATATATATCGCTAAATTATCCCGAAGTTTCTCATTCAATTTTCAGTAGAAACTTTCTGAATTTTATTTTATTATATTTTAGTATTCCACAATAAACAACTTATTGTAAGTATAAAACAACAAATATATATAAAGGTCCTTTTAATATTCTGCATTGAATGTTTATTTGTCCTGCGAATATACAATAAAAATATAAAAAAGTTTACATTCTTGCCAACTTTGCGTAAATTTTTCTGGCAAAATAAACATATATTGAACAAAAAAAAATGTACCTAGAATTTTTTTTGCTATTTATTCTATTTCATTTATTCAAAATAAATTCTTGTTAAAATTAAATTAAATTGACGGTAAAGAAAAAGGTGGTTGCAAGCTATTCATTTATCCCATATATGCAGTTTCATAATATTTTTTGGCAGAACATTTTTAATTCTTTATATTCGAAAGTCTTAAACGTTACCATTATCTGAAGTGATAAATAACATTTCAGATATCCTAAACGAATCAGGAATTTCATTACGCATACGCAACGTATTTTATATATGTTGCTCAGCACGATTGTAAAAGAATCCCATTTGTTCTCTACCAATATTTTACTTCATTAACGCACGCTTTTATCCTCACATATTGTGCAATATTGTGTAAACAACCATAAAATTGTACTGGATAAAATGTGATAAATATAAATTACTTGATCGTTTAGTACCATTAAAATTACAGCTAAAATCCTGTACGTATGACATATAATTATACTAATCATAGTAACTACCATGTTTAAGAAATTCGAAAAGCTTAATGTAATATTTGTTTTTTTATGCTTTATGGCAAATAATTCATAAATGGTTTTTGTTTACCTACTTTGAATATAATGTATTGTGCATTGAAATAATCTGACAAGCAATTTCCATTCGAACTGTTAATTTTGTTCATTTTTATAAATGATAACTCGAAATCATATGTAAATAAAAAAAAAATTCAAAAATAGAAACGCTAAGTTTTTAAGCTATACAAGTCAGAACTCACTGTTGTCGTAATTTTTTATGGCATAATAATATAGTTGTATAAGTATGAAAAGTGATGAAGAGATGAGAAATTGTGTTGAATCGCTGCAGTATTCTCCATAATTTCTCATTCGAATATTCAGTATAAACTGTTTAAAATTCATTTCAACATTTTAAAATTCCACAATGTGAAAGATAATATGCGAACATCAAAGATTTCCAAGGATATTAACTATCTCCGATAACAACTGTCAAATATCCTCGCATTATATAAATCATTATTTACCCCACATGAAGACTTTCGTAATAAATATTTCGTCTGGAGAGCATCTTGAATTCTTTCTATTCGAAAGTCTCAAAAGAAACACTTATTCGAAGGTAATAAATTTTATTCCATACATCCTGAATGACTCAGGAATTTAATAAATCATATTAAGTGTGTTTTACATATGCTGCTAGGCACGATCGTAAAAAAGGAATCTCATTTGTTCTGTTCCTGTATTTTACTTTGTCAATTGACACTTATAATGTTTCATTTTCGTTCAATGACGAGATAGTCGAGTGATATACACAAATTTGATTTATTTCGCCATTTTATACTAGAATGTAAAATTTAATAGTATTTATTTTTATAAAAATCCTATCAGATATTAATTTTTATGTTGGAAATTTTAGAGTAAATAGGTTTACAAGCTTCGAAAACAAATTATTAACAAATAGATAAATGATACGAAATTTTCTTTTTTTTTTCTTTAACATGTTCAATGCCGGGTTAAAATTACCGGGATTTTATTTTATTTAGAAATTTCGAAGTCACACCAGAAAATAATAATAGCAATATTTACTTTATTTAATTACAGGCAATTCGTGGTTACATAAAATAAAAAATTCTTCTTTTGAAATTTTTGGTACGAATTCGTAATTTTAGATTGAAAAATCCCGAGTATACTCGTGGTTGGAAGCGAATGGGTTAAAATGGTGCGATAATATATTTTTAACTTTATATTAACACCAGAATTTCCGACCTTTAATCAATCCGCAGTGAACCAATTATGTTTCGTACATCTCTGTAATTATTTGACTTCAATAAATTATTAAATAAAATTTCAGGGTCGAAACATGATTGTTTTATTCGCGGATTATAGGCCGGAAATTACGGTATTCTATTTAAAACTTTATTTAGGTTGTTTGATTTTTGGGGGGACCTACAGCCATACGTTTCACACTGCTGTTAAGTACAACGGAATAACCGTTTATTGCATACACGGTCACCTGTGCAGATGTGCGCAGACAAACGCGACTATTGTTCATAATTTCTCTTCCCACGATTTCCAAACAGTAATTTGCTTGCCTATTAAAAATATATCACAAAGATTATGGCATGGTAATAATGGTCGACAGAATAGTAACAAAACGGTCTCCTGCGATAATCTTGTACCAATCAGGGTACAAAATTAGTATTCTAAAAATTGAAATATCATAAAGACTCAATTAATGTATGTATTAGGTTAACGCAAACATTCTGCCGTAGTTTAATTCCTTTAATACCGGTAAAATGTTAATACCTAATAGTTTTATTATATATGCTTGCTTTGAACTGATAGGTAAAATTATCAACATTTAAAATTTTCCCGGTATATAAACATCATCTATACAGTGTTGCCATATCTGCTGGATGTTTTATTCAGAAATTCCGAATTCTCATCAGAAAGTTTAAATATTTTTTTTTACTTATTTTACTTTATTTTTAATTATTTTACTTTATTTTTACTTATACGAAACATTCTGTGAAAAAATAAAAAAATAGGGTAAATGTACGAATAGTCGGCCTCTTAATTGCTTTTATATATACAGCGTGTAACTGAAATACTTCAACAAACTTTGAGGGATGATAGTACTCATGAAGACGAACAAAAAATGCAATGGAGCATGGGGTCGCAAATGACGTTTAACCCCTTCAGGGCAGTGGTATGTTTATGAAAGCGCTTAATTTTAATTACAAAACGCCATAATGGCACCAGAATTTTGCTAAAATCTTTTCCATTTAATATGTATGTGAAATATAACCTTTTTCTTATTTACAAACAAATTTTTTTATAAATTCCGGTGCCAGTCATTTATTTCAACATTTTAGTACTAAAAGTAGTTTGCCCCTAAAAGGCTTAAAGGATAAAAATAGAGAAAATGCGTCTGAAAATGGACTGGCACCGGAATTTACAAAAAAAAAAAATGTTTGTAAATAAGAAAAAGGGCTATATTTCACATAAATATTAAATGGAAAAGATTTTAGCAAAATTCTGGTGCCATTGTGGCGTTTTGGAATTAAAATTAAGTGGTTTTTTAGGCATACCACTGTCCCTGAAAGGGTTAAATGTCATTTGCGACACCGTGTTCTATTGCATTTTTTGTTCATCTTCATGAGTACTATCATCCCTCAAAGTTTGTTGAAGCATTTCAGTTACACCCTGTATAAATCTTAACGTAGAAATTTTAAAAAACGACACAACATTTTTAACAGTGATGTATGTTAAAACATACGTTTCTTTTATTCAGCATATATTTTTAAGAAACACGGTAATAGTTTTTTTAGAAAAAGTTAAGTTAAAAAAGGGCAAGTTCTCCAATAGTCGGCTACTTCAAAATTTTGTATTACCTACAAAATGACTCTAACAAATTTGAATAAATATTGCATTCTACCATTTTCGGTTATAATAAGATGATTGAGATATCTCACATGTTCGAGAAAATTCAATTAGTGGGTAATTTAGACTCACTGCGGGTAAAGCTAATTTTATTTTATCTAATAAATAACTTTAACGATTTTGACTAAGTTTTGTATCCCACAATTTTGGGGTAAAAGAAGACCATTGGACTCGGTCGCATGTTCGAGAAAATTGCAATAGTGGGTCATTTGGGGGTCACTATGGGTCAGATAAATTTTATCAAAAAACGTCTCTAACGATTTCGACTAAATTTTGTATCTTACCGTTGTGGGGTACGAAAAGACCATTGGGCTGGAACACATGTTTGAGAAAATTCGATTAGTGGGTCATTTTGGGGTCACTACGGTTCAAGCTAATTTTATCTAAAAACGACTAAAACGATTTTGACTAAATTTTCTGCCTTACCGATTTGGTGTACGAAAAGACTATTGGGCTGGGTCACATGTTCGAGAAAATTCAATTAGTTGATTATTTTCACTGCGGCTCAAGGTAATTTTATCTTATCTAATCGATGTCTTTAACAATTTTGCCTAAGTTTTATGCCCTACCTTCTTGGGATACAAAAAGACCATTTGGCTGGGTGAAATGTTCGAGAAAATTCGATTAGTGGGTCATTTGGGGGTCACGATGGGTCAAGCTAATTTTATCTAAAAAATGGTTCGAACGATTTTGACTAAATTTTGTATCCCACCGTTTTTTGGTACAAGAAGACCATTGAATGCCTAAGGGAGGCCACTCGGTCCAGCAAAGCCAGGCCGTAGAGCGTTAGCACCTCCCCCGGGATGTTCCCCGGCACGCGGGGATTCGTTTTGGGTGATTCCAGCCACCGGCGGAAGGGAAGGCACGATGCCGAGACCGCCAGCGCACGCGCAAACGGCCCAAACAACAACAAAAAAGAAAAAAAAAGAAAATACAAACTAGGCCAAAGGCCGGCACTGCCAGGACAAGCTTAAGCGCGACAAGGGGCAGGCAAGAAAGCTAAAAACAAAAAAAAGAAAAAGAAACTGAAAATAGCCTGAACCGCTGGAGCCTGCACTCCCTCGCGACAGACAGCGGCAGGTGCAGTGATGAAGAACTTGTAGGTGAACAGTCCTTAACGCTCCTGCGTCATGACACACAGTTCGCGGCCAAGGCGGTCCTTGGATAATAATGATGCGCCGGAATCTGAGAGCTCAGTTCCCACGCGACAGATGGCGCCACAAGTTGTTGCGTTGGAGAGATGAGGCCGCTTCTAAAGACTGCGAAGGGAGCACAGCAAGGTGCTCAAACACTGACAAGGTACAGCCAAAAAAAGGAAAAGTCAGGAGAAGGAGGGTAGGAAGATCAATTACAGTACTGATTGGTGGTGAAGAATTTAATATGTTTAGTTAAAAATTGATAAAAGCTAGAGTTGGTTACTTAATTTGTTAAGTTCGATAAATCCATTAAGAAGTTAAAAATATTTTTTAATTTTTTTAGTAAGATTGGTCTTGTTAGAATATTGTTTAGCCAAGAGGGTGGGGGAATTTCGGGAGATCTGAGATGCCAGGCAACGGTCAGTGGGCAGTCAAAATAGTAATGAGAAGGCAAGCCCCGCTGGCCACATGGACACACATTGGAGGCTGCACGTTTATAATATTTGAGGTAAGTAGGGAATGGACCATGTCCTGTGAGGAACGCTGAGGTGTGGGGGGCGAGGTTAAGCAGGTTTAGGGAGACAAAAGGGAGCAATTTGTGGGTATGTCGACCTTTATCCGAGTAATCCCAGTGGTCCTGCCACTGAGGAATGATTTTAGACTTTAAAAACCCTCTAATGTAGGATGGGGGAACAGGGAGGGAAAGATCAATATTTGTGCTTCTCGTAGCTTCTTTTGCCAATTTATCAGCTAATTCATTGCCAGCAATGCCAATGTGTGCCTTCACATGGCCCAGGGCTACTCGCCGTGCAAGGTCTTTTAAAAATAGTTTTATTTGGAGTACAATGGGATGTTTTGTGCGGTGAGTAAAGATTGCTTGTAGGCTGGAGAGGCTGTCTGAATATAGCCTGTAAAATTGTACTGTTGGGTTAGAGACAATCCATTCCAATGCCCGCAGAATCGCGAACAGCTCAGCCTGGAAGACAGTGTTGTTATCACCGATTCTGCAGGCCCACTTATGGGTCACGACCTCGCCTTTCATGGCACAGAATGCTGCTGCCACGCCAGTCTCCGTGCGTGACCCGTCAGTGAAAATGGTCGGACAGCGGGGAGAGTAGCTGTGTTCAAAACCGTGCCTGGTTGTGTTTATCTGTAAGTGAGATGTCTCTTCTGCGGGATGTATTCTCCAAATGGGAACCTTCCTCTGTAGTTGTATTTGTGGAAAAAGTGCTGCACACGTTGGCTCATGTTCTAGGTGTGTGATCCTGTTTTTCTGGTATTCATATTGGAGTGTTAATGTTATGGGAGGAATACCTGTTATTACTGTGAGTGCGTCCGTTGAGATTGTCCTGTATCCTCGAGCAATTTGCAGCAAAAAGAGCCGTTGCATCGAGGTCAATTTGTCCTTCACGGCTTGCGTGAGGTTACCTCCCCAGACGCCCACACAGTAGAAAATTATCCGCTCCACTATTGTGTGGTACCAGATTTTTAACATTGTTGGCTTTATTCCCCAGGATTTTGACGTTAGTTTACGTGCGTTTAAGTGTAATTTTCCTACTTTAATCCTGAGGGTGTTGATATGTTCCGTCCAGCTTTGGTGTTCATCTATGGTGAGGCCAAGAAGTTTGAGGTGTGAGACATGCTCGACACTAACCCCGTTCACTCTTATGATTGGTTTACGTTCAAGTTTGCGTGGTTTGGAAAATGTGACTGCTTGTGATTTTTGGCTTGATAGCTGGAGGTTGAGGTTTGTTAGCAGTTGGCAGAATACGGGGAGGGCTTGAGCCGCCATTGCCTCCAAGTCCATGCGCCGCCTGCCCGAGAAAATAAAGCTGAAGTCATCAGCGAATGCAAAGAGAATGAAGCCTCTAGATTCTAGCTCTTTTAGAATTATGTTAGCTATGAGTAACCAAAGTATTGGGCCAAGGCAGGAGCCTTGGGAGCAGCCCTTTTCGAGCTGATGTACCGAAGTGCCTGAACCCCAATTGATCATTATGCTACGAAGGCTTAAGTAGGATGCGATGGTTCCAGCTATATTAGCCGGGCAGCGAATTTCAATTAGTTGCTGGATAATGTCCCTCCATTCTACATTATCGAAAGCACCTTTAATATCTAGTGAAACAAGTGAGGTGTAGTCTCCTTTGCTGATGGTTTCATTGCAAGTGGTAAGAATGTCATAAAGGGCCTTGTCACATGACCGACCCTCTCTGAACCCATATTGCCTATGATGCAAGATGCCATTCGTCTCCATGAAGTGCACCAGTCGTGTGACTAGTAGTTTTTCTAGCAGCTTCCCCAGAGTTGGTAGGAGACAAATAGGTCTATAGGAAGTGGGTTCTGAGGCATTCTTTCCTTTTTTCAGGAAGTAGACGGCCTCACCTTGCTTCAGTGTTTGAGGGAAATAATTGTGATTGAGACACAGATTGGCCCATCTGGTGAACAACTTTGGGATGATTTTGAAAGTTAATTTTAAAATTTTGAAGTCCACGCAGTCTGGGCCAGGGGCTTTTTTATCATTAAATGTATGCAGAGCAGATGCTACTTCAGCTTTAGAAAAGGGTTTATCATTAGGTGTCGAAAAATTGAGGTCTGAATTGTCCCTGTTGGGATACGAGGATGGTCCGAAAAGTGCTGCAGTTAGGTGCTCCATATTCGCTTGCCTGGATGAAATGGAGGGTGGAAGCTCAAGTTTAATTTCGTCTGGTGTGAAGAAATTTCCTGTAAAAAATTTTTGTGCCGTGCCAAAAGGTTCTGATTGATTGCTGCAGAAATTCCGCCAGGCTTTGACTCTGGCATCCTGAACACTTTTCTTGAATTTTGATGAGAGTATTTTGTACTGAGCGCCAAGGTTTTCAAAATAAGGTGTGTTTCCGTGTGTTTCTCGTAGATGTTTAATCTTTCTCCTTAGCGCTGTGAGTTTGTTTCGTTGTGTCTTAAGTTCGGTGGTCCAGAACGAGAAGACTGGAGTCCTCCGAGTATTTTTTAGTCTAAAGGATGCTCGTGCCGCCTCTTGCATGGAAGCAATAAGTTTTTTTGTGAAGGAGTTAATGTCGGTGATGTTTGTTGCATCCCTTAGGTGTTGTGCAAGGAGTGGTCTGTGTGTTTTAATGATTTGTGTAAACTTTTTAAAATTTCCTCGGGTTGTGTTGAAACGTCGTTTAGTTGTAGTCAGTGGTGTAATGTCAAAGCCGAAACGTATGTATTTATGGTCCGAGGCATTGTGGATGTCCATTACTCGCCAGTCCCTGATTTTTTGTGCCGCCTTCGGATTCGCCAGCGTATGATCTGGGAATCCTTTGTGTGTTATAATACCTGTGTTGTTCATTCTGACAAATGTGTGTGTTCTGTTATCAATGTTAACAATGGTTAAATTATGGACTGCGAGATGCTCGATGAGACTGTCTCCGCGGATGGTTTCCTGTGGGCAACCCCAAACAGTGGAGTTTGCGTTGAAGTCACCTCCGCAAATGAAGTACTGCTTATGAGTTATTAAGTGTTGCCACTCCATAAGGGTTTCATCAAAATTGAAACGCGGTGCTGCGTAGGTAGAGCCTATAATTAGTTTTCCTTCCTTCGCCATTATAGTGATGAAAACACAGTTGTCTCCTGTGAATAGGTGTGAGTATGCCAGATCCGTATTCTGGACGACCAGATGAGCGCTGTTATCTTTGGACGCGAACTTCGCCCAATTTTTCGGAAAAATTGACAGCAGCGCTCCATCATTACCACAGTAGGCATCCTGCAGCAATGCAATGTCTATATTTACTGATATCATGTAATTTTTTAGGCTGACATTAGCTGCCTTGCAGTGATTTAAATTAACCTGAATGATTTTGATGTGGCCAAATGGTGGGGGGTCCGAAGGTGCTAGAAGAGACATATTGGTTTTCTGAAAAGGTACTTAAATAAAAGGTACTTAAATAAAGGGTTCTTGGTTAAGTTAGTAACAAAAATTATGTTAGATTCAATAGAAGGGCCTACCTTGCCAGTCATGGTGATGCCCGTTGTGGCCTCCTTGATAGAGTGGGTGGTATTCATTTCTATATGAACGATTACCATACCATTCATCGTGATGATAGGGGCTATTTGCTGGTGTTGCCTCTTGTATGGTTGGGTGCTGTGTGTTGAATTGTTGATGTCTGTTTGGTTCTTCTGGTGTTAGGTGAACTTGCGAACTGTTACCAATTTGGAAAAGCAGGTTAAGTCTTTCCCGTTCTGAACTATATTTTGAGCGGTAGGCACTGCAACAAGAATCTGATGCTTTGTGGCTTGTTGGAAAATGTGTGTTGTGTTGTGTGTTATGTTTGGTGCAGTTGATGCATCGTGGAGCTGCTGCACATGATTCTTCATGGTGTGCTTCGCCACAGCATGCACACACAGACGTGGCCGCCTTGCAGTTCCGTTCGTGGTGGGTAAGGCCTTGACAGCGGCGACAGCGCAGGATGGTAGTATGTGGTCGGAGGCGACAGGTCTTTAGGCCGATGACGATGCCTCCATCATTTATGAGCTCTATGCCAAGTGACTTAGGCAGCAGAAGAATCAAATCTTTTGTCGCCTCGTTGTGTCTATTAGGTAACTCCTTGAGGACGATGATGTCTTCTTCAGTTATATGGTATGTTTTGCCAAGAATATTAGTGAGGGCCTCCTTCGTCAGCGCCTCTGGGACACCCAGGAGAATCATTTTATGCTTTGGAACTGCCTTCTGCAGAAAATTGAGTTTTTTGTTGAGAACTTGATTGTGCTGCAGCTCTGCTTGTAGGCGCTTTAGGTCCTCTTCTGTTTTGCAGGTAACTTCTACGTGATTTCTCCTGGGGGCCACCTTATCCACGTGTATTGGCGTTGCAATTGCCTCTTTAGATAGCATTATTTCGATTTCTTTTCCCGGTGTTATTGATGTACCTTTAATGATGAGGGTTTTGCGGTTAGAGCTTTCCAGAACAAACTTTTTGGCTGGTTGTGCGGCTGTTTGACTGTATGTTTGTGGGACTTGAGGTGTTGCTGTTTCTGTTGGTGAAATGGTGGTGCTTTCTATTGCCGCTGCTTGGTCTGCTTGATTTTGTTTTAGTGTTGATCTGACTGCTTCTATAAGTGTGACGGTGTCTGGGATCCTTTCAATTATCTTCTCATTCGTTTGGCGTGCGTGATCTAGGCTTTCTTGGAGGTGCTGGCAGCTTGTCTGGAGGCTTGCTTCATTTATTTCTAGTTGGCGTATCCTGGACTGCAGTGCCTCTTCTGTATTTTGAAGGAACTCAAATACATATCTCAGATTTTTTAGTGTTTTTTCTGTGGGGAGTTTTTTTGTAGCAATGCTGTTTTCAGCTCTTGTTACGTAGCTCTTTCCCATCGTAATAAGTTCTGCCATCGTATATGTTTCTGTTTCTGCATCAGTGTTTTCATGTATTGTGGATGCTGCTGAGCTGTGGCTGACGCTTCTAGACAGCTTTGCTCTGGTATTTCTAGTTGATGACCTGCTCTTTCGAGCTGCTGACTGAGAGCTAGAGTTTTTGTCAGAAGGAAATCTTCCGTTGCCTGGCGACATGTTAGCAAGGGAAGGAACAGGATGAGAAGCTTCTACTACGAAACGATAAACAGAAGAAAATTATACTAAGTCAAAAACTAGGTCATTGGGCACTCACGCCACTTGACTGAATAAACCCATGAATGGCTCTACAGGTCTCGCAGCATGTTTCAAAATGGAAAAGTGTAGGAACAAAAGCTTGCCGTTTGTCAAAAACTCGTGACTGCGCTGAAAATTAGACTGGAATTATTAGGTTCGACTTTAGGGTAAAGAATAATGATTGACCAGTATCAAAAAGCTTAGACTTAAGGAATTGTTGGGTGAGAAAGGGAAGAGAAAATGAAACGATTGGGGCTCGCTAAGGTGATGAAAGACAAATTGCTATTCCTTGCTATGTAACTTATTAATAGTACATGTTTAAATATGGGTAGAGCAGAACTTGTTGCGATAGATGAGGAGGATTGTTGTTGATGATGATTGCTATTGGAGGGAGAGACGGGAGACTCAGGCTCCAGCCAAGGCCAGCCGCAGCGCGCCACCCCGACCGACGAGTGGTAAAGGGGAAATGCTGTGCAAAAAGCAAGAGAGAAAAGACTTGTGGCATTTTGCGAACACAGGGGAGTCTGAGAAAGTCTAAGAACGTACTTTGATGCAAGAGTAAATTAAAAAGTAAATAAAAAAATTATTATTCTACTCAGGAGTGTAAGAAAAATGAAGAAAAGTAAATAAAAATAAAACGAAAAAAAAAAAGACTTTAATACAACAAAGGAAAAAAAAACACACTAAAACTTATAATTATGCGGGCAAAAAAAAAAAGAAAAAAAAACTGTAAATGGGAAATAATTGTAAAAATAAGTTTGGTTACAGTTAGATGTTAGAATTGGTTATATGGTCCGAAAATGTTAAAGTCCGCAGATACGTAGGTATTCTAATTTGAAGGAGATAGTGAAACAGGGAAATGGAATCTGATGAAAAACGCCCCCCCCCCCAAAATAAAAAGAGAATTTCAGGATTGTGTAAAAAATGATAAAATTTATTAGAAGCGCTAGAGAACATAAATTCACTTAAGTTTATATGAGAGGACAAAAAAACGGTATATAACAGTATGAAAAAGGAATAAATTGCGAGACCTAGCCATATTTTCGTGAGAAAAAAGAGTGTAAACAAATGATGAAAAATGCATATATTTAGGAAAACTAGACAAAGAAACTTAAAAAAAAAAGTGGGGGGTATGAAGAGCAAAATGTGTTAATTTACGAAAAGAATTTTTATAGTTATTGAATGTGAGGAAGATTAGTTATGAATAAAAAAGTGTGTTTTGCGACAAACACACACTCACAAAAGGAAAAAAAAAAGAAAAGAAAAAAAAAATGAATCCGCTAAAACTAAAATTGCTGCAGGTGTGATGAATTTGGGGGGGGGGGGGGGCTAAAAACTTGGGGGTTACTAAAGCTAATTATGATGAAATATGTATGAATTATTTACAAATTAGAAGCAACTAGTGAAGAGAAATGGGGTTCAGCCTTACCCCAGCACCTCGGTCCGGTGCCGGCAAATGATCCCAGTGGTCCGGTGGAAGGTAATACGCCGTACTCGGGAGAAGAAAAAAGAAAGTAAGAAAGAAATATTTATTGGAGTGTAAATAATAAGTGTTGGGAAGTAAATTGACAAATTTTGATGAGTTTTACTGAGTATTTTTTGTAAGTTGAAAAAAACAACAAACTTAACACTAAGTGCAACTAAAAAGCCCCCAAAAATGCTGAAAATAAACTGTTATATAATGTGAGAATTTGCACGTAGAGATAGATGGGAAATTATTGAAAAAATAACAGTTTGGTAACAGTTAGGTGTTTGAATTGGTTACATGGTCCAAAAATGTGAAAGTCCGCAGCTAGGTATTCTAAATTGAAGAAGAAAGTGAAATAGCGGCCTGGACTGATGAAAAACGGGCCCAAAAAAAAACTAAGAAAATTTCAGGATTGTGTGAAAAATGAAAAAAATATTAAACGCACTAGAAAACATAGATGCTCTTAAGTTTATATAAGAGGGCAATAAAACAGTATATTACAGCATGAAAAAAAAAATAAAATAGCGATATTTTTAGGAAAGCTTGACAAAGAAAATAGTAGAAAGTAGGGGGGAGGGGGGGGGTAGAGAGAAACAATCTTTAATTAAGAGAACAGTTTTGTAAATATTGTATGCGTAGAAGTACAGTTATGTGGAAATGAGTGTCAAACACAAAAAAAACGCTAAAAAAAATAAAAAGTGGCGGGTGTGATGCTTTGTGGTGGGGAGGAGAGTAATATGTTTGGAGGCTTCGAAAATCAATTTTAGTGAAAATGTATGAATATATTAAAAGTTAGAAGCGTTTAAGAGTGATAAGTTGGAAAACCGCCTTGCACCGGCACCTTAAGAGTCCGACGGTGGCAGCGGCAAATGGCAAATGAAAAAAAAAAAAAATCCTGTAAGAATTTAAGCAGCACAAAGTAAATGGCCAACAACAAGAACATCCCCCCACCCAAAATAAATAAATAAATAAATAAATAAATAAATAAATAAATAAAATGTGAATATATGAAAAAAAAAGTTGACAGCTGTGAATGTTGGCCAATAAATACCAAAATCACTGAACATCACCTTTTGACATTAAGTGAAAGAAAATTTCTGCCATTGCTGAAAATTAACATTTGATATTGAGCGAAATAATTACTAACAATCCTGAAAAACATCCTGAGTTTAAAATACAATAAAATACAAAAAATGCGTTAAAATATAGTATAATGTACTGGAGAAAGTTTATAATGTTAATAGAAAATAGTAAGTAGAAAGAGTGTAAAAGAAATGCGAGTGATGTAGATGATTTCGAAAAAGGATTTAAAGTAATGCGAGTAACCTACGAGAGATGGCGCCAAACGTTTAAAAAGTGTCTAGCTGATTTTAGGATATGGGCTAGAATAGCCAAAGGGAAAGATCAGGGCTTGGGGAAGGCGATAGATGGCGCTACATGTCCAGTTGATGATCGTGGAGAGAGGTGGTGCTAAGGAAAGTTAGAAATTAAGAATTACGAGAGATAGAAGTATAATTAAATTGAAAATGAAAAATAAAATTGTTAGCTGTTCGAAAAACGTTTGCAAATGTATACTGGATGGCATAGTGATAAAGTGAGATTCTCTTAAAAAAAAAAAGGGCGTCTTTTCATGGCCATACATTTATAATATAATGAATAAAATTATGTATAAGTGTATTAAAAAAAAAACATAAGTTTTTTTTTTTTTTTTTTTTTTTTTTTTTTTTTTTTTTTATTAAATGTATTAATAATACATTAGATATTAGATGTTTTTTAAAGACATGTTATAGAAAGCTATTAACAAAAGCTGGTGTGAGTAGATTTCTCTGTTACTGGAGTAAAAGATGTGTCACAAAGATAAAACTATCATTAAATTATCTAGTAAAATTCAAAAACAAACGACATATTTATTTATTTTAAATATTAATTTTACGTACTTTGAAAAGATTTATTTAAAATAACACTTTTATTACTGAGTAAGTTGGAAATTTTGTAAGAAAAAAAAAATTAAAATAGGTGAGAAATTTAAAACTTAGGAATTTAAAGGAAATAAGACATATTAGAGCTTGCTGTGTTAATAAAAATGTGTCCCCCCCCCCCTTGCACAAAACTAAAAAGAAAGTTTTAACAACCCCAATAATTTGAAATTTACTTTATAACTATAGCTATAATACACGTACGACATTCAGCGACTAACAAAATATCAGCCGATAACGCCGCACTACCCGGGATGTTAAAGAAAATGTTAAATTAAAAAAAAAACAGTAAAGAAAAAAAAAAAAAAACATAAAACGAACAAGGTTTAAAAAAAGAAAATAAAAGCAATTAAAAAAAAAAACCGTTATTGCGTTGAAAACTGCTAAGTATTACAATTAAAATTATTAAAGTTGGAAAAAAGTTTGGATCATAGGATGAATAAGTTTTCTGATGTAAAGTACTAGAGAAAAAAAAGAGCTGAAAAAGTTAAAGTATGTAACCATTCCTTTCCTTAACCTACCCTCCCTATTCCCTTTACTTTTTATAAATGGTACAGTTGAAAGATATTCTAACTCATTTCAATAAATGTTAAAACGCATATTAAGGCGCAGGAAAAAAACGTCAAATTTAAGTACAACCTACATGATAAAAACTAAAAATTGAAAGAAAAAAAAAAAAAAAAAAAAAAAAAAAAAACAGAAAAATTCAAAGAATTCAAACTCCCCTCGTTACAAAATAGCAGACAGAAAGTTAATTAGGGGGGGCCGAGCGACTGAAGAGGCCACACCCCGGCCCTCCCCAAAAGCAAATGAGGGCGAGGACCCATAACCAAGCCACACTGTAACAATGCCCGTGATGCCAAACAGCCAGCCCCCCCAGAAATGAACCCCGTGTCCTTCAAGAATATATATCCTAATACATACTCTCAGAGGCCAAAATTTAGAGCAAGACATGCTGAACTATGTGGCTTGGTTAGCAGCAGAAGTCTAATAAAAAGCTTAATAACAATTAAAATTTTTAAGTTATCGCAACAAGGCTTTTCTATGAGCTTGCTAATATTAAGAGGTAACTTTTTATTACATTGTTTAAGCAAATTACAATTAAAACACAATAAGACAAAAAAAATTAAGATGGAAGCAGTCACTGGTTGACAAACAGCAGGCTAGGCTAGAGCAAATTAAGTAATATGTACATAAAACGATTAATAATTAACGTAGAAACATGCTGTTTACCTATTTTTGTAGCTGAGACATTCATGTATCCATTTCCATCAAGGGCGCCTGGCCCGCTGACCTTTGGAAGGGCTTTAGCCAGACATTTGTAGGAGCACAACACAATAACGTCCTTCCCCTCCGCGTACACTCAACCGACCATCACAAGAAGACCATTGGGCTGGGTCATATGTTTGTAAAAATTCGATTAGTGGGTCATTTTGGGTTCACTACGGGTCAAGATAATCTTATCAAAGAGACGGCTCTAACGATTTTGAGAAAATTTTGTATCCTACCGTTTTGGGGTACGAAAACACCATTGGGCTGGGTTACAGGTTTGAGAAAATTTGATTAGTGGGCCATTTTGGGGTCACTACGAGTGAATGCATTTCATTGTGAATGAAGGTTGAGACAGTTGTTGAACAGTTGACAGTTAACGAAGTCGCAATGTTGGCAATATTTCGTCAACTTCGCTAAGTTTGCTAAAAGTTTTGCGACATTGGCGAGATTTAGCAGAAAAATTGATTTTCAAGATTACTACTGCCAAAGCACATGCTTACCGTCAAATGAAAGAATGTGTCAAGTTTCCGAATTTTCGCAAATTTATGGCAACATTTGGCGAACAGATTGGTTTTCAGAAGCTGAAGGAATTTTCTAGAAATTCCTACTAATAGCGAGGATAAATAATGATTCAACCAATCAGAGTGCATAGAACGTTCTAAAAACAGAATTTAACTAATCAGGGTACATAGAACTGATTGTTATATGTTGTAAAGAGAATTTATTGTTATATCGTGTTGAAAACACAGATAATTTTAACGAGCCTAGCTCGGTGTTCCCAGATGATTGTAAATGACTTAACCCCTTGGGGACGAGCGACACGTACACGTGACGCATAAGATGCTTAGAATCTTCGATTATTCCCATCAGTTATTTTTTATGGTAAGCTTTGCCTTATTTAATCGTAGCATTTCTGCGATTCAAATAGGCGAAAATTTCTGTATTGAAAAACCAGTGGTAAAAGATTAAAAATTCTGTAAAGGACGGTCGTCGCGAAGGGGTTTTAAAGTAAAAGTTCTTAAAACGGGCAAAACATTTTTAGCAGTGCCATGCATAAATGCATACTTTTGGAAATTTTTCTGGGAATCTCAAGTTATTTCTCATACGTGTTATTTTTCAAAGTAACGTCAATCAAAATTATCAATCATGAACATTTTTTTTTAAATTTTGATATTATCTCATAAATGATTACTTTATGAGTGTTAAACTACGAGAAATTAATAACACAATACCTCTTTACATTTAAACCAAATTGATTTTCAGTGTAATGTAAATCTTAATGTGGGAGTTCTATTAAAAGTGACGCATGCAAAAAGTTTCATTATTTTATTTTATTTTATTATTTAAGTTTAATAGAGGCTGCGAAAAGGATTCTAAATCCCAAAATAGCCTCTTATTAATAGAGCGGCTAACTATTGGATAAAAAAGACCGGTAACAAGTTTTTCTTTTATCAAAACCAACGGCTTTGCACGCATGGTGGAAATATGGCAAGTGGTATTTGTGTACCAATTAACATTAGGGGATATTATACTTTTGCAAACAATTTAAATATTACTAAATTAAGTCACAATTTGAATAAACGTCATTTTTGTACCGCATTAGGTGAATGTGAGACTTGAAATAATGCGAAAATCGTTATTGCAAAGCATTGAATCCACATCCTTCCAAGAAAACAGATACAATGCAGTCTATTTGGAAACTCTGTTTATAATCTATCGTTTAGTGAAAGAATTTTTTTAATCAATTCTTTAGTTTCAGAATTTATTTTCTATAAAAATCAAACATTTCGTTTTACAATATTTATGTACTTTTATGCACAATAAAAATCAAAACACCGTAGAAATAATAAGTGGAAAAACATTAGTTTACTATATTTAATTGTCATTTGTGTACGGCTAAAGGCTGAAATACTTCCTTTCCTTATTGAAAATCATGTTTCTTAATTACTATCATTTGAATTAACCCATTTATGTCTAGCGTCCCTATTTTAGGAAGCTTTAGTAAAATGGGAAAAAGTGCATTCAACACCATTTTTATTTTATAGAAATTTGGTGTCTTTTTTTATTGAGGAGACCTCGATAAAATAAGACACCAAATTTCTATTTTTTTTTTTTTAAGTATGTGTATTTTGGTATGAAATTCACTTTTTCCCACTAAAGCACCGACGCTAGGCATAAATGGGATAATTATAATGCTTGCTCGTACCTATGTTTATCCCACTGCTCAGAAAAATTGTTCCTAACATGGTATGAAAGACTGTTTAATTTTCCTTTTCGTTTAAAGAAAAAAAAAAGTTAAAAATACAAATATTGTTCTCGTGCATCTACGTCTTAATTATTTCTATGCCAAATTTAAAGTTTCTAGACTGACATTTTTTGAGAAATCATAGTAAAAATATAACTGTAGAACGTTTACTTCCCAGTTCATTTATTTGAAAATCTTTAAAATAGAGGCATCTTTAGGAGCATCACGTCCCATAGAAACTTGCACGTCGAATTTAGCCTCGACAGTTTGGGAGTAAAATCATAATTATAGAGCGCTTTGCAATAGTTTCTTTCTTTTAAATATCAAATTCTTTGATGAAAGTTCTTAATGACCATTTACGTCTTAAAATCCATCACCATAAGGAGTTTCTTGCTCTTAGTCTTAACAGGTTCAAAGTAAACGGGATTTAAGAACATTATTCGTTCTATCAGGTCGTTTGTACAGAGATAAAATACAGCCTATTTTTAAGTGGAGAACGACATCATTTTTATCCCAGGACAAGATTTGAAATCGTTTCTGTAGTACAAAAGAAATCGTAATTTAAACCTTTTCTATTCATTTCTTTTTTTTAAATTTCTAATATGTTAGAATAGGATCTGCCGGCGCATTTACATCTTAAAAGTAAAAGTCATGTCAAGTTTCATGTATCTAGCAATCACCCTATTAACTCCAAATAAATCATAATCACAAATCATCATGTGTTTTACGTTCCTGAGTGACAGTGTTATCCTGAAAGAAATTTTGGATTCGGTATAGTGGGTCAAAAATAAATAATTTGGATTTTAGAACTTGTCTATCCATTTCCCCATTTTAAATTTAGATTTTTGTTTAAGAAAAACTACTCTGTGCGATCATTTGCGACTTAAAAGTAACCCCGGTGTCGAATATTAATTTTCTATCCCTATTAATTCTAAATAAATCATAATTTAGAATCATAAACAACAATTACTGAGAATTTCAATTTTTTAAATTTCGAATTTTATAGAAATTGCGAGAGTTCACATCTTAAAATAAACCACCATGCAAAATTGGAAGTTTCAAACCCAACAGTATCACAGAAATTGCAATTTTAGAAAATTTTTAGTTCTTTTAAATTTTGAATTTTTTAGAAACTGTTCGGGTAGGATCAGACCATTTACCTATTAAAAAGTTTATCCATGTCTAATTTGAAGTTTCTATTCTAAAATTTGTAAAAAAACCCATAATTCAGAACATTTTTCTCTCATTTCAACATTATAAATTTCCAATTTTTTAGAAACCTTTTTTAGCCGGTCATTTATGTCTAAAAATTAACCACCATGCCAAATTTTAAGTTTCCAGCACCAAAACTATCACAGATTTCAAAACTTTAGAAAGTTTGTTTGGTCCTTAACCCTTTGAAATTTCGTTTTTTTTTAAAGAAAATATTTTATAACCAGCGTCTACATATTAAAAATGACAGAATTGACAAATTTTAAATTTATATCCCTAGTAATTCCATATAATTCGTAATTTAGAATGCTTTTAGTATGTTCACAATTTTTTTCATTTTCTAAAATTCCTCCTTTTTTTAATTGTCCTGATACAGAATTTACGTCTTAAAGGTAACAGGCATGTTAAATTTCAGGTTTATATTCCTAACAATTTTACACAAATTGTAATTTAGAACTTTCCCCCTCATTTCACACTTTTAAATTTCGATTTTTTTAGAAAACAACAACCATGCCAAATTTCAATTTACTAGGCCCTTCAATATCACAAAAAGAGCAAGTTTAGAATGTTTCTTGCTCATCCATCTACTTAGGAAATGTGGCTCTGACGTAAAATATAGTCTATGTCGGAGCAGAGACTGCCGCCTTTACTTTTGAAATTCGTACGGTAGTTCCAGTAGTTTCTCCAACAGACACACAAACAATAAAACCGTTTATTTTTTTATAATATTAGTATAGATGTAGAGATAAAGTTATATCTACCAAACAATGAAATATAAACTAAAAAAAGTACAATAAGTTATGTATTCAGTATTTAACTTCTGGTGGCCGACTATTGAACATGTAAGGAAAATGTACCCAATGTTCGGCCCCTGGTGGCCGGCAATTGGACATGTAAGCAAAATTAATACCCAATGGTCGGCCCCATTAAAATTAATTAAAACCAACAAATTTATTTACTTTTTACACTCAAAAACATTAGTTAATTTACCCTGCTAATATTCGAGCCTTATAATTTTATAAAAAAAAATAATTAATACTTGCCTTTTAAACAAATTGCCATCAGTTAACAAAAAAATAGTAAAACTGGCAATTTGACCTCTATCTTGAAAAAAAGTGGATGATTACTAATTCAATAAAAATACCCACAATTATTTGGTGATGGTTTATGACTTATGAAAGATGGCTGCAAGTAACCAAATTGTAATATTTCATTTAGAAACAAAAATTTCGTAAGACATTTTATCTCAATGTGGTCGACTATTGGTACATTTAACCTATATACCATTTAAAATTCTCTGATGTAAATTTTGAATTACGGAATAAGAAATTCGTTAGATTTCACATTTCATTCAAGAGTTGCCAACTTCAGGATTTTGAACCTACAAAGGAATGTTTTGGGGGCAAGTATTAGAGGAGAAATTTTTGAAGAACATCAACATTTTGGTGGAAAAAGTTGGGATTTTTTTCTTTAATGCACGTTTCCAGGTTAAAGATTATTTTTAGTCATCTGAAAACACTAGATCTCGATTCGTCAATTCTTGAAAATAAATTTATAAATTATCAGTCATTATTCTCGTGTTCGTTGTTTACACTTTGCAGACGTGTCTTAAATTCTAATTTATTATTTATCTAATTGTAATAATCTATTTATTTTTTTATAATTTTTATTATTGTTATTTTCCTTAAAAAAGTAATCGATCACAATAACAGTGTTAGTAAAGTTCGTCATTTTTTTAAGGCTTGTGTTAGAGAAAATTTAGAGCTTAGTTAAATATTTTTTTAAGTAATAAATTTAAAACTTAAAATTCCCTTTTTTAAGTATAAACCGTGTTGGGGACATTTTCGAAATAAAACTACTGATTTACAGAAAAATTTAGAGCTTTTGGGGAAAATTGAATTTCAATTATCTGCCAACAGTGCATTTATCCCACATAAATATTTTCGCAATAAATATTTATTCCGCAGAACTATTAGAATCCTTTATATTCGGAAGTCCTCGAATGTTACTTTTATATGAGGTGATAAATTACATTCCAGACATCCTGAACGAATCAGGAATTTAATAACTCATACTAAATGTGTGCGTTAGCGTTGCCAGGGACGATCGCAAAAGCAATCTCATTCGCTCTCTACCAATATTTTACTTCGTTAAGTGACACTTATATGCTCTCATTTTGTTCAAACCTCGAGATACTCGAGTGATATTGAAAGTTATATTTCTTACGCAATTAAATAGTTGGAAATGAATTGATTTTATGTTAATAATATGTTATAAAAATAATAAAATAAATTATGTTGCAATGTTTAGAGTGTATAAATTTATAACTTAAGTAAGTGAAGTATTATGAAGTTGACGAATGATACAAAAATTTCTAAGCAGACATTCATTTGTTTACAGGGCTCGTACGTTTTTACCACAATGTTTTCATAGAAAATTCCTATTTAATATTGAAATGGCAGAAATTGCAAACGCCTTCTTTCATTACAGGATTTGTAGTACATTTCTGCATTTAAATAAGGCGAACAATTGTGGTAAACGCATACGAACCTGGTTTATAAAGGTACGATTTTTTCCTTCGTATAGAGCAGCGGTTCCCAACCTGGGGTACGTATCGGTGTACGTTGGGGGTAAGTGAAAATAATATCGGTAATGGCGGAAATCACAAAAATGGTTCAATTGAAAACACATAAACAAAGTTGATAGTTATGGATTACATAGGTAGTCTCATGTGTAACTCCAATATGTTACTCTCAAAATAAAGGAAAAGGCCCACTTGATCTAGTAATTTATAGGTAATTTGATGTCACTAGCTTCGCCCACCTCTAATCATATTGCATGATTACTTATGTTTCCCCCAAATCTTTGTAAAAAATGAAGAGAACCCAGAAATCGGTGATAAAGCATTTAGATACTTATTGCTTGTCACATAGAGCGAGCTGAATAGCTCAGAGAAATAACATTTTCGTCTTATGTATACATTAAACTCATCCACATGAAACATGCTCAAGGATTTCCATTATGAGTATTGAAAACCATGTTTGACTATTTTTTATCATAATACAAGTTTGCTATAAACTTTCATCGTAAGTTATTTAAAAATTATTTTATGCTATATTGTTGTTAAGCTCATATTATAATAAGTAAAATTTATTTTAAAATCCAAGATAAAAAATGAAACGTTAGAAATGACTATGTGATTTTAGTCGATTTATTGTTTAGTTCTGCTAAGAAGATAAATAATTAAAAAAAACAAGCATGCTTGATTTATGTGGGTGGATAGAGGCCCGTTTATAAAAAGGGGATTACTCGTAAATGAAAAGCCTAAGCAAGGAGTACTTGGAAGAAAAAAGGTTGGGACACGCTGGTGTAGTATGTCGTATAAATAATTTTTAATATTTTAGTAGCAGTCATCAATAATAGAAATATTTCCCTACCTTTATTACTGAAATTCCGTGATTAATATTCTCTGTAAATATAGATTCAATTCAAATTTCAATGAAATTTAAATTAGATAAAATTAAAAAATAATAATAATATTCATTCTTATGCGTTATCTGATCTGGATTTTGCACAGATCTCGAATAATTGAGACAGGAAATCTGGCAAAATTAGATCAAACGTTAACAAACTGTGAGAGAACGAAAGTAACAAGTTTCATTTTGTGAATCTGATTATGTTTTACTCTGACGAGAGCAGGCTATTTACAGTCTGACAATTGCATAGGGGAACTTCATCACATAATAAGACAATTTGTTTTGTCGAAAAAAATTGTCCTAGGTGCAAGGTTTATCTAAATACTCAGGCCCTGGTTATTTAGACAAACTCATGAAATTCGTCGCTAACATGTCAAAGTATCGAATATGAAAAGATGCATTTTTCATTACTTTTAAAAATGGGCCGATTATCAGCACTAATTTTTATTAGAATTCTTCGCCTAGTAAATATACTAATAAAATTTGTGTGAAAAACATGGTTACCAGTTTGGCCTTCGTTTTTCTTCAGAGATACCGAATTCATAGCGGAAATTTCGAGAGAATTGTTTTTTAAATTTAAGTAATCACGAACGAGGCTGTCATTATGCAATGTAAAAATTTCTAGTTTTAATTTTTGGTATAGAGTCCACATTTCTGAATGGAAAAGTAGGCCAAACTGGCAACCCTGGTGATGTTGTAACCCTGAAACCCTATTAAAATTATTGGTGACAATCGTCCCAGTTTTATAAGTTATGAAAAATGCATTTTTTCATATTCGATAGTTAGACATGGTAGCGACCAAGACTCCCTTAATAGATAAGACTTGACAATCCGGAGAAAGTCTATGGGAGAAAATGTCCGCGGTAATTGCCACTTATTAATTGACTTTCTCCCGGAAAGTATCGCCGCCTGGTGGATACTACCGCAGAGTTGCCAAGTCTCCGGCTTTTTGAACACCAGTATATTTTTAGAGAAAATGTTGTTCTTTTAAATCCCAGAATTCTCCGATCAAACAAAACAAAATATCTGTACTAAAAAACTGGTATACAAAAAGAGAAAAGAAAAATCTAGCAGCTCTGCTACCACCGATACTAGTTCATAAGCAAATGCATAGAACAAATGGAGCTGTGAAAAAATTTCATGTCGAAAATACTCCTGTTACTGACGATTGATGGCGCTAGTAGCAGCAGAATATAGCGGTCAAAGGAAACTTGCTGATTGTGAGGCCTGATACTATGATAAGGAGGCCTTGGTGATGACCCTCCTCTGTGCTGATCAATGTTATAGAAAAGTGATATTCAAAACAGTGATATCTATTTACTTACTTATTAAATCAATCTAAGGCATCTCACATGATTTTAAAACATTACTTGTACGTAAAAATTTTTAAAACCCATTATGAGAAAAAGGCATAAACACTGTATATTTGTTGTAATTATGAATTGGATATTTACCTGAATGATTTATAGGAATTCCAATAACGGAATAAATATTCCTTTATAAAATAATTTCATAACTTATGCTTGTAGGGCCTTTGCGACAAGCGTCGTTTTTAGATTTGTTAATCCTTTAATACCGGTACTGAAAATTAAAAGATTCTGTCTAATTTAGTCGTTGAAATACTCTGATTAAATAATAAAAAAAGTTTAATTGAAAATTAACTAGTAAGAATAATTAAGAATCCTAATCACTTTACGCGTCACGGATAAGGCGCGAAGAGATTCATACGTGGAGATACAGGGCACAAGCCAACGTCTAGGGGTTGACACTGATTTTTAATTGCAATTCACGCCGCCTATTTTAAATTCATAATTTCAGTTACAAGTAGAAGGAAAATTTTTATTCGTAAACGGTATCGTGTGTGTGTCACGATTCTTTATATATATTACTCCGGACTGTTTTCAAGTAAATCAAAAGTTTTCATCATGATAAGAACTCTAGTTCTATTTGCTAGTAATTAGATAGACCAACCCTTTCCAGTAAGATTATTCAGTACATGTTCTTCATAGAGCAACCAGGATTCATAGTCTTTTACCACAATATTTAATAGAATTTTTTGTCTTATTTAAACACAGAAAAGTGTTATAAATACTGCAATCCAACGAGGAGTCTTCAATTTCTGTTATTTAAATATTAAATAGAAAAATTCTATTAAAAATTTGTGGTAAAGAAGTACGAACATTGACAACGCAAATAATATTTTTCAGAATAACGATTCTTATGCTAGTTCAGTTATTCACTTGTCATGAATTTAAGATTATTATCATTTTCTTCCTTTTTTATATTTATTAACTTTTTTGTATATATGTATATATATATATGCTATCCCTTTTTAAAATTTATTTGCTATGTATTATTATTATTATTATTATTTTAGTGTTTCGTTCATCTCATGAAACCCTATTCATCCCGCTACTGTCCCTGTCCGTCACAGAGCCGGTTCTCAGAAACTATATAACTTACAGGCTTGAAATTTTTTGTACTTCTAGCTGCAAATCCCTACTATGAAGCTGAAAATCATAAAATTTTGAAAATAAAAATCGTATTATTTTAATATACAGATATAAAAAACCAAAAATCTTACAACCTGTTCCTAATAAATTAAAAAAATTTTCGTTATAGCAGTTGCCAACAATTAAAAATCCACAAAAAAATTCTTTCTACAATAATTAATTTTCTATTGAAATATTACCACGTGAAAAATGAAAATGAAATAAAAAGTTTCACCAATTGAAAAAAATAATTATATGGCGTCATATTGGTAATAAAACGGAAATTTTTAAACATTTCTCAATAATACAAAGAGTATGAACAAATGAACATGTGTAAGTACAGAAAGCAAATTAATATGACGTCATTAGAGAATTAAAAATATTATTAATCTAACGTCATATTGGAAGTTTAACGGACTTTTTGAAATGTTTGGGAATAACACAAAGAGAATATTGATACGAGAAATAGAGAAAGCAAGTAGATATGACGTCAGCAAGTGATTATAACGCCATATGAGTTTGAGAGCGTATTGAATCATGATAAAAACCCGATTATGGAAATAGTGGCATATTTTAACATTTTGAAGGTCTCTGTATACAACATGTTAATTTTTGAAATTGATTTTTTTAGTATCGCATTTAGTCCACATGACAAATATTATTGACACATTGACAGAGTATAATAGCGAGATTCGCCCGCTATCAGACCGTTTCAGATTTCCGAAAAAACGAGAAAAATAGACCGGTAAATTTTTACTTTATAAAAAACATTGTTTTATTCATTTATTTATTTTGAAAATGAAGTTTATTTGGATTTATTAAAGAAAGGATAAAGTGTTCTGAAAGGAATATTAAACGAAACCCTTTGTGCGATCTTTGATCACACTCACCTACTTGTTTATTATATCTTTTGTTAGTAGCATAACGAAGTTACTATTAACGTAGTTACTATTCTAAAAGTTTAACTAAACAGTAACAAACGAGTATCTAAATATTAATAATAAAAATAGAAATAAGTCATATTAATAATAAAGAACGTACTCATTACGAACGTTCCCTCCAATTGAAAGATCCTAAATGAAAATTTATCAGAAACTATTAGTATCTCCCTGTAAATGAATGTTAACTGTTATGTGCGTCGTATTCTACAGTGAGGATCTTCTAGTGCGCCTGAATAATAAATATAAACTTCGTTATAATTACTGTAATATTATTAATATACGCTCCAAACAATTTTTCTGGAGACCATCACGTAACTGAATTATTTTGTGTGAACCTGTAAACGAATGGTAAAAGCTTTGTTCTCCACATCCTATAGAAATGATGTTTTAGCGCAAATCCATATCAATTTCATTATGCTTGAAATAGTATAATGGCATTAAAATACGCTGAAAACAAATTTTAACTTTACACCATAATTTAACGGGATTCTTTGAACGTCCCTGTAAACAAACTATAAATACTACAAACATTATTTTCAATCGAAAACATTCCCTAGTAAACTTCAATTACATTTTAATCAAGGTGTATTTACGAGAATTAGAGCACGACAGATAGATAGACGGCAGATAGACAAACCGATGTCACAAATTCTTTTCAATGTGTTAAAAAACTGTCGCCAATAATATAAAAGCATTACCGTATTTACCCGCGTATACGTCGATCCCGCGTATAAGTCGACCCCCACTTTCCCGATCAAGAAATTTGAATTTTTATAAATCCCGCGTATAAGTCGACCCCCCACTTTTCCGATCAATAAATTTGATTTTTTTTCAAAATACATTAATCAAAATCACCTGGAAAAAAAAGAAAGTATACTAAATATACAATAATAAAGAAACTTTATTATTTTTATTTTTTTTGTACATTTATTCGAAATCATCTGAAAGAAAAAGTACTAAATATACAATAATGAAGATAATAATATACAAAGTTAAACTGATTCGAGGTCCAATTCAATATCGGACTCGCTAAACACTTCACATAAGTCCTTCGTCGTCATCGGCTCATCATGATACACGTTTTAAATATCTGTATCGCAACATTCTTCCTCGTCGTTATTACTTTCTTAAATGGCATCATCTTCTATGCCGTCTAGTCCGTTGCTTATGCAGCAATTCTTGAAGGATTTTATAATCATTTCGGAAGGAATTTGATTCCACGCATCTTTAAACCACTGGGCAATTAATGCAATCTCGGACTTTCTAATATTACCGCCCTTTGTTAATGTTGGACAACTGGATGAAATCCACTCTGAAAAAAAAAAATAAGGACCCTCGCATAAGTCGACCCCCCCCCCCCCCCCCCACCTTTAAAGTCTCTTTTTGTCCAAAATTTCTCGACCTATACGCGGGTAAATACGGTAGATCCCAATTTTATTTAAAATAAGGCATTGGCATGCGATGTACGTATTTCACCTTTATTTTCATTTTTGGTAGATAAGCCAGTTTTGCTTAGTTATTGTAGACATTGATGGAACTTTTTTTGAAAAAAAAAATAAAAAACAATCAAATATTTTTAAAATTTCGTAGGGTTTCCTGCCCAACAATATTCAGCCTTCGGTATACATTGTCGAGGCATTCAGTCACGGTTATTGACCGAAAATCGTGAAGGTGCACCTTCACGATTTTCGGTCAATAACCGAATACATCATCTTACTCGCTACATGTAGCGAGTAAGATGATATATGAATGTAACGTAGTGATTATGTAGTTTTGGCATTAAGACTTAGTGTTTCAGGACAGGTATTGTTTTATAGAAAATGGTCGATGGCATAATATACAAGTACCTACTTTTGAAAAAATGTCTGGCATTTTTTTGGAACATTCCATTGCGGACTTGTCCTTTATTCATGGGTCGAATTTCGTTTTCCTGTTGAAAGTAGCACACAAATTATATATCTTAAAAAAATAAAATAAAATAATTTATTCTGTTATAATTACAAGAAAATGATGACGCATCTGAACATGATCTATGTTGTTGGTGTTACATGATGCATCTGAAATTAAAAACACACTTTATTCAAAAATGTAATTCACTGATCTCTTATTAATTTTAAACTTTTAAAATTCTTGTTGCAGTTGCGAAAAAGAAGTGCCGCAGTGGGCCGATTGTCACCACTAAATTTTAATAGCATTTTCGCATTATTAAAGATCATAAATTATGACCATTAAGAAGGGAAAAAATACTAATAAAATTAAGGTGAGACAATGGACCCGCTGCAGCGCATCATTTCCACTATTGCATTTGCAATCGAAATGTATCACGAAGATTATTTTTTTAGAAATAGTGGTATAAAAAAGGGTGACCAGAGTAATACCTGGCAATAGCACAAAGTTTCAGGTTGATAACATGAATATGTATGATGTTTTATACGTTAACATATTGAAGACGATGTTTCTTTTTTTAAACATGATGTGTGTTAAACTGCATATTACATTATTTAGCACAAATACTTTCTCTGTTCGTGTTTATATTATAAATGAATGTGTATAATAATGGTGTTGCTTGTAATTGATATGTTTATGTACATAGTACTCTTACGGTAAAAATGCGAATTATGTGCATGTTTTTTGAGAAATAATATAACACATAAAATACAAAAGTCTTTCCGGCCTGTACCGGGAGGAAAAGGTAGCTTTCATATATCTTCGTTTTAAAATTTTAGCTAATGTTACTCGAAAACAGCAAGCTAAAATGCAAAGAAACCGTTTACAAAAGATTCGTTAATACTGAATTTGAATAAGAAATTCGACAAATTATTGAGCTACAGCCAAGTTGGCTTCATTTATAAAGACTTATTTTGGTCGCCAAATTTCGCCAAGTTTGGCGAGACTTTGGCGCTAACGCATATCAATAGTATATAGTTTTATGCGTATGATTGGGAAAATGTTTACAACAATGAAAGAAAATAATTTGCGAGAAATCGCGTTCAATAAAACTCATAAATTAATCATTGTTTTTTTGTAATGTGCTGTCTTGTTTCAAAGTGTCAGCCACCCTAGAATTTCAAACTGCTCTATCTCAGCCATTTTTTAAGATAGAGGTAAAACAAAAAAATGCTATGGACTCCTTGTATCAAGGGCTAAAACTTAATTGAAAATTAAATTTGAATTTTTAACTTTTTTGTATATTTATTTTAGTTTTAAATTGGCAGCGGCCGCCATCTTGAAATAAGATGGCGGATCAAGCTGGCCAACGAACTCGGTCGAGGCATTGGTGAGCTTAATACACATAATTAGGTTCATCCAAATTAATTTATAAATACGAGCGTTATAGTATGACATAAATCATATATATATATATATATATATATATAAATCAACATTTGAACGGAGGGTGGTTTTGAGATCTGGGGGTCATGATCGGTGAAAATATATCGAAATTTTCCGAAATAGCTTTCCTCCGAACGGCTGCAATAGGTAGCTTTATACTTTTTTGTATTGAAAGCTACCTAAAAATACCTTCTGTGGGCTGAATTACAAAAAGACGTGAATTCATGGCACTCGTCCACATTGTGTTAAACAGAGAATTCCCATGCGTTACGGTGTGACATGCTTGTCACACAGGGAATTTATCTTTTTAGGATATGAAACGTACCTTAAGTGCAAAGCTACTTCATGCTAAAAAGTGTGAAACACGCCTCAATAAATTGGGCCATAAGGGTATAACAAAAATTGCGGGCGATATTATCATGTGTATGGATATCGTATTTGAAAAAAAAAACATGTACAGGAACTTTCGATGGGATTATGGAGGACAAGGTTACTACTTAAAATGGAGTTGCATATCATTTAAATCTATTGTAACTCGAAAATAATAAATGAAATAAATATTAAATACTAACGCAAAATACAAAATAATACTGTAAATATTTAAATACCAAACATAAGAAGATGATATAATTATCTGAAATTTTCAACTGCCTATAACAGCAGCAGTTTCAAGATATGATTCATGTTGTTCAACATCCAAGAAGTACTTAACTGTAGAGTTTAAATAATCAAATACACATTTCTTTTATAAAAATATTGGTGCATATTGAATATAAAACAATTTGTTAATGCGTAGTCAAAAGGGAAATATAATGCATATAAAAACTCTTGATTGTTATGTTTTGGATAATAAATGGCATAACAAACTATACGAAATCATTTGCTTGTACTATTTGACATTTTACCTCTGCGTCTAATTCATGTAAACATTGCAGTTGCCTTCATAAGTAAGTTCTTTTCCTTTTGTTTTCTGAAGCCTTTCTTTCACATTTACACACACATATAAATATATTTCAACACAAATTTATTTTAAATTATTAAACAAATTTTAAACTTAATTATTAACTAATATATTTAAACATATATTAAAAAGTTAATATATATAATTATTATATATATATTAACAATAATAATTTATAAATAAACTAAAGTGTGAACTTATTACTTTATCATATATTCTAATACGAGCAAATCTTGTGTGTGGTTATATATATATATATATATATATATATATATATATATATATATATATATATATATATGCAAAAATTATCTTAAAAACGGCTCTAACGATTTTGACGAAATTTCTTCTCCTACCATTTTGGGACACCAGAAAACCATTGGGCTAGGTCACATGTTCGAGAAAATTCAATTAGTGGGTCATTTTGGGTCATTTTTGGTCATGGTCAAGCTAATTGTATCTAAAAACGGTTCAAACGATTTTGACTAAATTTTATATCCGACTATTTTCGGGCGCGAGAAGACTATTGGGTTGGGTCACATGTTCGAGAACTTTCTATTAGTGGGTCATTTTTGGGTCATTGTGGGTCAAGATCTAAAAAGCGGCTCAATTTACACTAAATTTTGCATCCTATGGTTTTCGAGCACGAGAAGACTGTTGCGCTAAGTCACATGTTCGAGAAAATTCAATTAGTGGGTCATTTTGATCATGGGTCATGATATTTGAACTTAAATTTAATTTTGACCGAGCATAGCTCGGTCTTCCCTGCTCGTGTTATTTTAAGATAGCAAATTTATTTTGCTTACTGTAAAATATTGCGTTGTTCGGAAAGTTCCTTCCGTTTCGGAAAACCAATTCGTATCGGAAAATTCTACCTGTCAATTATTAGACATAAGATATCGGAATTAATGTCTAATAATTAAATGATAGAATTTTCCGGTACGAACCAACATTCCCAAATGAAAAAAAAATCGAAAAACTGTATATGCGAATTACAAAAATAATGCAGTCGTTTCCTATAAATAAATCTTTGCTCAGAAGGAGAAATGCCCAGTTGAATCTGGGATGTATATATTCTTTTAAAACGACAACGCTAATGACAAAATAGAAAGCAGAAGACACAATTGGTATACTTGATATTCTACATATACACTGCTCAAAACAATTAAAGGATATTGCAGTTTTAGGTGGATTTTGTATCTGGGAAACTTTTTAGCTGATTGATACATGGTCGACAGACATAGCAGTTTATATGAGAATAAATTACACATGTTTGGCAGACAAAATGCATTTTATTGCGCATTTGTGTAGAAAAGGAAAAAAACACAATTTGTGCATATGAGAATAAAAGAATAAGAAAAGGTGTTTTCTTCAAAGAAAATAATTTTCAGTAGGGGGTATGGTTTACACGGGCAGCCAGCAACGTTGAACACAGCAACGTTGGCATGGACTCAATGAGGCTATTAATGACGAGTTGGGGTATTCTGCCCCACTCTTCCAGAAGAGCTCTTTCCAGTTCTTGGAGAGTTTGTGGGGGTTGTTGGCGGCCAGAAACTCGTCTTCCTAGAGCGTCCCAAACGTGCTCGATTGGATTCATGTCTGGAGAACACGCTGGCCATTCCATTCGAACGATTCCTTCCTCGAAAAGGAAATCCTCCACCAGGTTTGCACGATGTGGCCTGCAGTTATCGTCCATTAAAATGAAGTTATCTCCGATTGCTGCAGCGTAAGGGACTACAATAGGTCTGAGGATCTCATCCCTATATCGGCGACCAGTCAGAGCTCCATCTCGAATGATGTAGAGGTCAGTGCGCCCGTCAATGGAGATGCCACCATACACCAACACTCCTCCACCGCCAAATCTGATACTTTCGTGCACGAACGCAGGATTATCCCTACTGCCACGGTCCCTCCAGATGAAAATACGCCTATTATCCGGATGCACAGAAAAACGGGACTCGTCAGAAAACAGAATATTGCTTCATTCATTTCTCCTCCAGTTGACATGCTCGGTTGCCCACTCCCTGCGGTCGCGACGATGCCTTGATGTTAATCTAACACATACCATCGGTCGGCGAGCATACAGACCTACAGCATGGAGCCGGTTTCGGACAGTCTGAGCTGAAATTGTGGTGCCTGTAGCCGAGCGAAGGTGTTGTTGGAGAAGAGTAGCGTTCATTTTCCGAGCTGTTAACGCTAAATACCGATCTTCATTGGGCGTTGTTGCCCGTCTACGACCTTGCCCTGGTCTTCGGCCTGCACATCCACTCTCCAAAAAACGGTTCCAGATCCTGGAAATGACACTTTGTGACACTCCAATGGCTTGCTCTACTTCGGGTTGAGTTTGGCTCCCTTCTAACCTACCAACAATTCTCCAAGCTTCTGAATCTGTCAAATGACTTCGCTGAGACATCGTACTCATCGAAACAAAGCAATCACTGAATGCCGATCATCCTTGTCTTCATTCTCTTTTATCCAGTTGAAAGTCAAATTTCATTCGCTGCCGCTGAAGCGACGTTTTTGACACGTCGAACTCAAAATCTGCATACTACACAGTTTGAAAACCAGAAAAATTTGCATTTGTGATTCTCTTCTTCTATTTTCGGCAAAAAAAATTTCGTTTATACCTTTATTTTATATAAAACTTCAAATATCCTTTAATTGTTTTGAGCAGTGTACATTAATAACATTTATTTTAGTTTCTCCATAAGGATGAAAAAAAAAGTCTATAAGTTCATAAATGTTTTCTCCTGTTTGTCATTATCATTGTCGTTTTAAAAGAAGATAGCAATCCCAGATTGAACTGTGTATTTCTTCTTCGTAACACAGATTTATTTATAGCAAACGATTGCATTATTTTTGTAATTCGCATATTTTATAATTTATTTTTTATAAATTTAATATCTTAAAGTAACATAAAGTTAACAAGTGATTAGTTTATTTATAAATTATTATTGTTAACATATATACGAGGGTGGTTTGATAAGTTCTCGGCCTGATAGTGGAAACACAAGATTTTGGACATAATTGCATATTATTTTTCAATGTAGTCCCTTTGCAACTCAATATTTTTAAGATAAACTATTTTTTCGAATTCTTTAGTGCAGCCCTGTATGAGGGTGGTTCGAAAAATACGCGGCCTGACAAAGAAAATACAAGATTTTTGACACTATTTCATTTTATTTTTCAACTTCCAAAACAATACATTTCAGAAGACTCTTGAGAAATGTTCATTCTTTGGCGTTTTGGGTCGACGTTCAACAAATGCGGCACCCATCGAGCAGAAAACTTTTTCATACCCAAAACTTCGTGTAAAATGTACACGGTCTATCTAGATGTTTGCAATGTCAGCAGGTTCACGTATTTAAAATCGGCGATCGTTCAATACGGCATTGTGAATTTTTGAGAAGATTTCGTCGGTCGTAGCGGTTTTTGGGTGTCCTGAGCGTTCTTCATCGTGAATTAATTATCTACCCTGTTTAAATTCAGCAACCCACTTTTTTATCGTCGAATATGAAGGACAAGAGTCCTTTAAGATAGACTGTAACTATTTTTGTTTGTTCGTGAGGGATAAATAATTTTTAACAAAGTATTTCATGACAGCTCGAACTTCAATTTTTTCCATTTTTCGAAAATGTCAAAACTTGTTTACTTTACTTTATCGCCCAGCAATAACCAATAAACTCACGCATCTGAAACTCTGCGGCATGTCATCTAAAGTATCATACTTTATAAACTACATTGTCATTTGGTCATATTTGTTCCATGTCTGTGTTAGGCCGAGAACTTAGCAAACTACCCTCGTATGTATGTATAATTATGTATATTAACTTAATTTATTAGTTGGCGCCGCCGGCTACGCTGGTCGTTTTCTCCAAAAGAATCTTGAATCAAAGGTGACACAACTGATATTCACCACATGTGAATTTGTCCTTATGTTTTAAAGCAATGTGGAACTTTGCCTGTAATGTTTATCCGCATTGCTGAAAAACTATACAAACGTCGTTGAGCTATTATATTTTCAAATGTGTCCGATAAAATTTGGAGTGTTAACCCCTTCACGACGAGCGTCCTTTACAGAACTTTTAATATTTTACCACCGGTTTTTCAAAACAGAAATTTACGCCTAATTGAATCGCAGAAATGCTATCATTAAATAAGACAAAGCTTACAATAAAAATTACTGGTGGGAATAATCGAGGATTTAGAGCATCTTATGCGTCACATATACGTGTCGCTCGTCCCCAAGGGGTTAAGAACCAACGCTTTTAGATGATCATTAACAGTAGGATTCCGTTTAAAATAGTAGAACGATATATAATATACAAAACCCTTCCTTGAAACAAAATCTAATTAAGAATGTAGGTTTCATCAAATACCGTCCAGTAGAACTGTTTAAAAAAATCTAATCCTTCATAATAGGGTTCCGATGATCATAAAACTTTTCCTTATAAATCTATAACTGAACAATGTAGAACGATATTTTTTTTCAAAAACATTCTCTGAAAAATTATCTAGCTAAGAATGCAAATACCACAAAAATCTATTCAACAGAACTCAAGTTATATGCAGTAGGAACGAAATTGCCATTTGGATTTTATATATACAGGATGTAACTGAAATGCTTTAACAAACTTTGAGGGATGATAGTACTCATGAAGATGAACAAAAAATGCAATAGAACACGGGGTCGCAAATGACATTTAACCCTTTCAGGGACAGTGGTATGTCTAAAAAACCACTTAATTTTAATTTCAAAACGCCACAATGGCACCAGAATTTTGCTAAAATCTTTTCCATTTAATATTTATGTGAAATATAGCCTTTTTCTTATTTACAAACAATTTTTTTTGTAAATTCCGGTGCCAGTCCATTTTCAGACGCATTTTTTCTATTTGTATCATTTAAGCCTTTTAGGGGCAAACTACTTTTAGTACTAAAATGTTGAAATAAATGACTGGAATCGGAATTTATAAAAAAATGTGTTTGTAAATTAGAAAAAGGCTATATTTCACATACATATTAAATGGAAAAGATTTTAGCAAAATTCTTTTGCCATTATGGCGTTTTGGAATTAAAATTAAGCGCTTTCATAAACATACCACTGCCCCTGAAGGGGTTAAACGTAATTTGCGACCCCATGTTCCATTGCATTTTTTGTTCGTCTTCATGAGTACTATCATCCCTCAAAGTTTGTTGAAGCATTTCAGTTACACCCTGTATAGAAGAAGATAGATGTTTACATTGGTAAGTTAATAATAGCATCTTCATACGTTTGGTATTTAACTATTTACCTTATAAGTTTTCAAAATAAGTTTAATATTTTAAAGTATATTTATGTTGAAATATATATATATATATATATATATATATATATATATATATAATTTCAACACAAATTTATTTTAAACTATTAAACTTATTTTGAATATTGAACTTATTTTCAACTTATTAGAATACAAACAATCAGTAAACATCAGAATACAAAAAAGCTTAATTATAAAAATGTTAACATAAATGAAACGCCGAGGTAAAACATAAAATAGTATAAGTAAATGATTTCATATACAGTCATTCCTTAACATTCGCGAGTGTTACGTTCTAGAAAAACCTCGCGAAAGTCAAATCCACGAAATGTGAGTCTATCTCTCGGCACTAAAAAAGGAGTAACGTTCTGTAAAAATTTTTATTAGAGTGGCACAGCATTTCAAAGAACAAAAAGATATATGTATTAACAGTATGTTATGCATAACATATGCGTATGAATGTACTACACATATTCATATATCTGAAATTTATTTAATGAAGATAATTCAAATTAACTAACTGGAGAAATAATTACAGCTAAAAAGCATAGGTTTTTTTTTTAATAAAGTAATTTCGACTCGCTCTCTATTCGCAAAGAGATGATAATATATGCAGCTTCAGCTCCATCTCTACGAGAACCCGCACAAGCATATTTTAAAATAATAGATTGAAGATGCCGTTATCTTACCACTTTTAATATCCCCATTGCAATGAGTATTCTGTTGTTGTTATTATTTTGATTTCCTCCAACACTCGCTCTTTTCTCAGTAGACAACTGAAAATTGATTTCTAAATATATACTGAGAAAACACAGGGTAAACAACCTTTAACCACTGTAAATTCTGAAAAAGAAAGATATAATTGAAAAAAAAATCGCGAATAATCAAGTCAGATTCTCGCGAATGTTAAGTAAAGTTTTTCGCATTTTCATTTTCGCGAATAATCAAAACTCGCGAATGTTAAAACCGCGAATGTTAAGGGATTACTGTTGTTTGTTATGCCGTTTATTGTCCTAAAACATAATAATAAAGAGTATTTATAAGTTTTGTTATTTCACTTTTGGCGGCTACGCATTCACAAAAATGTTACAGATGTTGCATTTTCTAATTGACACCGATATTTTTATACAGTAAATGTGTCTTCTATTATTTTAACGGAAGCGTTGCGCATCGTGTAAGCAACAAGAACAAGCAAACATATCCCGTAACTGCTGCTGTTATCGGCAGTTGGAAATCTCCGTTTGGTGTTTAACTATTTACTTTATTCTTTGAGTTAGTATTTGAAAATGGAACAACAATATACTTTTTCCCCGCTTATGCCCATGTAAAAGTGCAGATAAATCCACTTTAATATGCTCCTAGATGATTTATCCCTTCAGGGGAAAAGTACTTTTGTTGATAAAATGAATGAATGGCATCAGGAATTACAAACAAATTTATTTGGTATTAAGTAAAATCTTCTCTTCGCGTACACTATAAAAGCAAAACTTCAAAACAATGTGGCATTTATGGATTAAAATTAAGTGGGATGCATTATATCGCACCGCCCTTCAAGGGATTAAAATATTACTCTGGAGTTAGTTTGTGACAGTTTTACTATATATAGTGTGTACCAAAAGTCTTGCGCTGATTATAATAATTCATTACCAAATAACCTTTTGTATAATAATCATTGTTGTATCATTGGATAGGTCAGTTTTAGTAGTTTGTAGATTAGATGTCGCGAATTGGATGGGAAGTGATGACCAACACCCTGGCCTTCGCTCTCTCCAGATATTACTCCTCTGGATTTTTTTCTTTTTGGTGTATACAAAGGACAGAGCCTTAGTCACACCAATTGCTGACGTCGAAGAACTGAAGACTACGTTTCAAGCTGCTGTGTGTACTGTAACAGAAGGTATGTTAAAAAACATTCGGCGGGAACTAACATACCGCTTAGACATTCTCTGAGCTCTACCATTTGTTAATTGGCTGATAGATGCTGCCATATAGTCGGAAAACGTTGAGCTGTTTTTGAAGTTTTAACTTATTGAGGAATTTTGAAAAATTCAAATGAACTATGTTTTGGTGCTTCTGCTTTATTTACACCCTTAAGTAATTCACCATTGTACGGAATTTTTTTTTACAATGTGTCGTTAGCAAGCGCTATTGTTACTATCCATTCTTCTGATCTCTTTACTATTTTTGTTTGGGATTTCTCAAAGGTCTAAATTACATAAAACACAAATTGGTAAATTGATTAGAGACGCTCATTTTATTGTACTCCTTTTATTTATTTTTATGTGCATGAAAGACCCTATTTATAGTTAGTTACCTTTGAAATAACAGATTACAGTGGAAATCAAATATATATATATATATATATATATATATATATATATATATATATATATACATACAATATATATATATACACTCAGGAATAAGTTTTGTTGAATCAACAAAAATTTGGTTGACCCAACAAAACTTTTTGTTTAAATATGGGTCAATGGAAATTTTGTTTGAATCAACAAAAAAATATTGTTGATTTTTTGTGCAATTCAAAAAAAAATTGTATCGTGAGCAAAAAAATGTTTTGTTACTCCAAGTAAAAAGGTTCAATTTTACTTGAATTAACAAAATTCTTTTTGTTACATAGATATATGCTATGTGTTATTTTAACAATCTATTTTCTTTTTTCAACAAAATATATTTTGTTTGTTTAAATAATAAAATATGTTATATTAAGAACTTGTTTTGTTTATACAACAAAAACTTTTGTTAAATGGACCAATCTAAATATGCAATTTTAACTATTTTTTAATTCATTTACAGCAGTGAATTACGCCTGTAAACCTTGTATAATAACAAGTTAATTTTCATCCTGCTTTTTTTCAAGCGCAAACCGGGAGAGTGAAAATTGCCTCAGGCGGGAGTCGATCCCGGGTCCTCAGAACAGCGCTCCGAGGCTCTACCACGGAGCTACAAGGAACGATACCTGATACCGGCATTTATCACTCTTATATATGTAGGAACGTCTGCAACCGCAGCACAAGATGGAAATATCATCTTGAGCACGCAAATTTCTGCGGCAAACATGAGACAACAATACAAAGCCCAGCATACGACAACACATAGTTAATTTTTAATTCATATTCAGCAGTGAATGACGCCTGAAAAAAGCATAATAAAAATTCACTTGTTATTATTCAAAGATTACAGGCGTAATTCACTGCTGAAAATGAAAGAGAGCTATTGCAGAAATCACGGAAAATGCTACATAGCAGCGCCACCTCTTGCGCAATTTACAGCAAACACTAATCAGCAACAATTTATATCAGGAAGTAACTGAATAAAATGTTTTATTAAATTCCGTTCTTGAGATAAAAACAGCCAAATCGTGTTCAGGACCTTCTAAAATCTGTCGGAAACAAGAAATCGAAAATTTTCATGAATCCAATATAGTTTCTTCTTGCAAAGATAGAAGACAAAATAAATGGGAAAGGGGGATTTTTAAAACTACCTTGGTCCGCCCCAATGAAAAAAGTTTTAATTACCCCCAAAATTATGTTAATCATGTAATTATATAGCTATATAAGTCAAATAAATCAAGTTACGTAAGAGAGATATGGCTACTACACAACAATTTAAATTTTGCAAAAACAACAAAATTTTGCTGGAATAACAAAATTATTGTAAAATTAAAGAAACAAATTTTGTTAATTCAAATAAAATTGATGAAATTTTGTTAAAATTTTGTACGAGTGTTAACAATATTTTTTTGTCCAAGCAACAAAACCAATTTTTTTACTTCAACTAAAAATTTTGCTAAAACAACCAAAATGTACTCAACAAAACATGTTTTGTTGTTTTAATCAATTTCTTTTTCTGGGTATATATATATATATATACGCAGGTTTCGTAATATTTCTTTCTTTTTTTATGTCTGTCTGTTTTATTTAAAACTATATTTGGAAAAATCATCTTTCAAGGAAATATCCTTAACCATTTTTCGTTGTTTCGTGTATTACTGAATTAGATGGCAACATCTTCTGTTTAATTCAATCAATAACACTACTCGTATTTTTTGCTGGATCCCTTCTCTAATTTTATACAATGTATTTTACTAATTTAAAGTAAACTAATAAAGTAAAGTATTAATTTAAAGTAACTTACATACTGAAATAATTTGATCCTAACATTTTATCACTGTTATTATTAAACTAATTAGGAAATATGTACTAATTTATTATTACGTAAAATTTTACTAAAAGTCTATGCTCATTTCGCCTAAATGTGAGAAAATATTTGAATGTGTGTATGAACATTCGAATATGTTCGCTTCGTCACAGGGTTCGTACGGGTACCGTTACTTTTCCAGGTGACATACCAGTATATTTTTCTAAAAAAATACATCAAGTTCAAACGTTCTAAATTTCACCTTATTTAAGAAGAGATTATCTATAAGAAAATACTGGTACCGAATAATTTCCCTGTCTTAAAATTCCAGGACCCGTACGAACCCTGCGTCAACACGATACGTTTTACGCATGTTTATTTCACCGATGTAAGTAAGAAAATTTATATTACAAAATTGTGTTTTGCGAAACAAATACATACCTTGAGTGGCCAAAATATTATGACCACTTCTCACTGAAATTTATATTCTTAAGATCGGTTTTAAAATATATCTATTATAGCGTACAGATATGCTTTACCATAATTCTGACCACGAAACCACGCGTTAGTGTAAAAATGAAAAAAATATAAATAAGCAGCAATCGAAAAAGCATAGTGAAACGTGTTTTGTGACGCATAAATGAATTGCCTTCGTTTTTCTGTTATCGATATATAAAGCCTAAAATTTTGCTACTTTATTGATTTAATAGGATGGAAGCAGGAGTGAATCATTATATTTACAACGTAAGAGCATCAAACTCCAGTCACTTGTCCATTTCCAGTTTAGTGCAAGGCAATACTCCGACATGATTCGGTATGATGGGTACTAGTTTGGGTTAGTACAAACTGGTCCACTTACATTTCAAACGCCCTTGAAATTTTGATTTTCGCAGAAGATAGAGCATTATAATCATTGCACTAGAGTTAAATTCATGAAATGTTCTTGGTACCACTATTTTCTACGCTTCAATCATTTTTTGGTTCAGTACCATATTTATCAATAGAATTTTTTGCGGGCTTCTTTCACTTTTATCTTACTATATTTAAATATGTTTATATTTTATATTACCGTAATTTCCGGCGTATAATCCGCAGCTCAAAGAGTCGTTTTTCGACCCAGAAATTTTATTCAATAATTGTAGTTAAATATTTACAGCGATCTTTTAAGTTACATTTTATAAAATAATACTTCTGGGTCGAAAAACGACTCTTTGAGCTGCGGATTATACACCGGAAATTACGGTAATCTGATTATTAAAATTTCTCAATCAGAACCAAACCTTTTCTTCCTAAATTAAACAAATAAATTAACAAACTTTAAGACTTTATATCGCGATATCTAGGAGACGAGGGCAATTGATTTATGTGTTATAAAACACATTTTACTCTTCTGTTTCAATTGCTGCTTACTTAGATTTTTTTTTCATTATTACACTAACGGCGTGATTTTCTGGTGAGTAGTATTGCGTTCCAATTTACTGTTTATGGCTTGTCTGTTGCTACAAACAATGTGTGGCAGTCACCTGCCATCTTTATTGTTCACAAGCAATTTTCGCACAAAATTCCACTTGTCGCTAGAATTCCTTGGCGGTGATACAAATCTTTAAAGACGTGAAAAATTCTTGTACGATAAATTAAAAAAAAAATTGGCGATTTCTGATCTTTCTGCTTCTTACATTCATGTTTTATTCAAAATCACCCAAATCTCAATTTTCCCCATGAATAGACAAAGTGCTTCTCTGATGCTTCTGAAAAGAAGATATTTTTTATCAGAAGACCCAGTTTTTTTATTTTTCTTTGTCGTCAGTGCACATGCTGTACGGACGAGTTGCAGTGAAAAGTTTGTCATACTCAGTGTATATGCACTTAACTATAAACTATAGTTCAAAGTTTGAAGTTAAACTTACCACCCTAACTTTGTCTTTTTTTTTCGAATTAAAAACGTTTTTAAAAATCATATATAGAAATCCTACTATATAATTTACCATAAAAATAAATAAAAATTATAAGACCAAAACTTCAGCTAAAAATTTAATAAAACAAAACATGGAACTAGGGAAAAAACAACTAAGGTTTATCTGTGAAAGGGCTATAAAAATGTAACTGCTTTAAGTACACACACAAACATATATATATACATGATAAAACATTGTGTAAATAAAATTACTATTAAATAATATAATGTAATTTTACTAATTAAAATACGTAATATATATATGTAGCATTTTGACGAGGTTGAGATATTACGATGAATAATATTCGATGAAAAAAAATGGCAGTCCGTCAACAATATAGCAAGTTGCAGTCGATATTAGCGAGTATGGCGAAGTAGAAGGCAATGAAATGAGTACACTAAATTTTTCCAATAAATCCAGCGAATCTCCAGACAAATAATTTTATTAGAAGACGAACAACACAGAAACAATTCCCAAAGGTCTAAAACTTATAGCCCTCGGGCTAACGTTGCTTCACTTCATTGAATTAAGATGTTACTGGGCCAGTTGAATATTCTACGGACATAAACACACCAGACGCATATTTGTTTAGCTTCCGAAAACGTCAAAAATCTAGTGCTCCGACCGGTGCGGGCGAGTTTTGTTCTCTCCGCTTAGATATACAGAAATTACGTCACGAGCGCACAACCCAATGAGTGAGAAGCTAGCTCCAGCCCAGCGAATGAGGCTAGAGGGCGAGGCTAAAACAGTAAAGAATCCCGTACTTGGTTGCGGAGAAATTTCGAAGTTAAAATCCCAAGCGCGCGAAAAAATCAGAGCAATAATAATAAAAAGAAAATGGCTTTTAAAAAACATTCGAAATGAGAACGCGTCTCAGAATTTTATAGATTGGGGAACTGATAAAAGCTACGAATGATCTTAAATTTTAGATTAAGATTTGGAATAAAATATTTATTAATATACGGATATTTTCTTTTAAAAGGACTTTAAATAGGAATAGATATTTTTAAGAATTAAGGAAATACTGACTATGACAGAAGTTAGATTAAATTTAAAAGATTAATGCGAATAAAATGGAAGGATACGAAGGAAATAAATTTTTATATAACATTATCCCCCCCCCCTAAAAATCTGAATGACGGGTAGATCCTATGATCTACAAGTTGATTAAGGCAAGCAAGAATTTGGATTACAAAATATTTATCTGGTATTCTAGTTAATGCCAAAAATTCTTTGATTTTATTAAAGTTAATTCAATAGTTATTTTTGTAAACGCGAACCTGTGGGAATTGTTTAAATACAGAAATACATACAATTACAATATAAATAAGTTAGTAACAAATAATTTTTTTTTCACTCTTCAAACATAAATAGTAAAAAGGATGAAAATGAAGTAAACAAAGCATTTTTGTCTAAGCAGTGAAAAGTATAATTGTCTAATAGTCCTCTTAATCAGTAACAGTCTGAGTTATAGACCTCTCATTTCCAAAAAAAAATTTCTTGGTATGGATATGAATGCACAGATATGTCAAGTATTAGCCAGTAATACAGTTTACGGCAATACAGTGTATTGATTCTGTAGTAGGATAATTCCAGTTAATCATAAAGTTCAAAAACATAAGAAAGTTTCATCCCCCTAAGTTCAATAAACAATTAAAGTACTGGTTTGTGATGATTCTTGATAAGTTTTGTGCCTTAATAAGTAGGTATAGCTTGATAAATGCACTTATTAAGTGAAGTCCAGTCAGTTAATAATGTTCCATCAATTAGATATGAGTATTAGATGTTTAGCTAGTAAGATGTGACTTTTTATCATCAACTAATATACTATCAGTGGTTCTCTTTTATCACAATTCTCAAGAATATTCTCTTTTAAAATCTTATCACATAATAAATAACAACAATAATTATAATAACAACATAATAATATCAACAATAACAAACAACTTCAAAATAATACTAAATCAGTAATTCATCTGTATATAATTTAATTCCTCATTCTTTTTCAATATCAGTGAGGAATGAAAATATACTTAATAAAAGAAAACAAAAATAAGAAATAGTAAAATAAGAAATATCTGTGGAAAATTATCAACAATTCAGTAAGATAATGTGCTCATTATGTTTTTAGTCAAACAAGAGAAACATAAGCTGTTCAATGAAAATAAGACTTTGAAGTGAACGGTGGATAATAAGTTTAACTATTACTATTAGTAGAGAGTTTTATTCTATTATTATAATTTAATTTAATCCAGTGAATTTTTATTCAATTATTTTAATTTAATGTATTATTCTAATCTAATTTGCTATTCCAATTTACTTTATTGTTCTAATTCAATTCAATCCAATTTAAGACCCTTTTAACTCAAATCAACTAATTTACGCCTGCATAAAAAGTTAACTCAAGCAAAAATATTGGCAGCAATATTCTTGGGAATTCCTATATTCAAGAACATACTGTTATACAGAAGAGAATTGATTAGTCAATTATAATTTGATTTCATTAAATTTAGTAAATTTTTGCTTTACTAAGTTTAATATTAAGCTATTGATTTAACATTAGTTTGTTGTTGCTCATGGGATAACTTTAATTTGTCAGGAGGGTAATAAGGGCGTAATTTTGATACATGGACTATTTCAGTAAATTTATTTTGAGTCTGTCTATTAATTTCAACATTTACATCAGATAATTTTTTAAGGATTTGATAGGGACCACTAAAAACTTGTGAGAGCTTTCTGGTATTGGGATAATGGAATTCTTCATAGATAACAAGATCTCCTATCTCAAATTTTGGCTCCACATAATTTCTATCATAATATTTTTTACTTTTCCAGTAAAATTCATCCGTGCGTTTTTTAGCAATGTTGAGGGCTTCCTGGACAGGAGGGTAATAATTTTGCTTAAGAGGGGAATCATAGGGTAATTTGCCAAAAAGTAAATAAGCAGGAGGGAATTTGGTTATGGATTGGGATGTATTATTGTATTCATTAACTACTTCAGTCAGAAGTTTGGTCCAAGGAATTTTGGAGGTAGTAGAATTAACTTTACACTTTAATCTTGTAACTATTGATTGATTCATTCTCTCACATTTGCCATTCGTTTGAGGGTGATGTGATGTGGTTAAACGTTGCTTAATATTGTGATTCCGCAAAAAAATTTTAATCTAGGTGAAGTAAAGGCTGCATTCCTATCACTTAATACCTTTTGAGGACCCTGTATATCGAAAATTTTGTTGAAACAGAATAATTGTTGAGGGAATTGAATATTGAAGACTTGTTTTAAGCAATTTGTGTATGTTTCTGTGGTAACACTTTTGGAAGGAAATGCCCAAACATATCTGGTTGCATGGTCGATGATGATGTGTAGATATTTTTTGGTGGAGTTATAATAATGATTGTAAAAATGAAGTATGAATCCTCCCACAGTATCAATAGAAAGACATTCAAAAGGTTGATCTGTGGTGGGCATAGCTTGTAATAAGCCAATTTTTTTCTGTCCGGGTTTTTTATTATTTTGACAAATATCACAATGTTTTACAAAATTGGTTATATCTTGCGTCATGTCAGGCCAATAATAATTAGGGGAGATTAAATTTAACATTTTTTGGATACCAGGATGACCAAATTTTTCATGAGCAACATTTAGTATTTTTCTCCTTAAAGACATGGGGACTACTATTTTTCGAAATTCTTTCCTTTTAATAATCATAAGTCCATTTTCATTTAGATAATTTTTACCACACACATTATCTTTTTCCTGCCTCTCTATAATTTTTTTAACGTCCAGAAGAAAAGTAAGTGGTTGAATAAAATGTGAAACTGGGTTTCTCGACAACATGTCAGCTTCGACATTTGTGGATCCCTTTTCGTAAACTATATTATATTCAAACATGCTCAACTTCAAAGACCATCTAAATAACCTGCCTCTCAGATGTTTAGTATTTTTTAACCATACAAGAGATGCATGATCAGTATGAATGGTAAAATTTACACCATGAAAATAATGATAGAATTTGTCTAAGGTGTCAATGGATCTCAGATGGCAAGACACTCTAACTCGGTAATAAAATAATTTTTCTCATAACTTCTCAATCCTCTAGAGTAATAAGCAATTGGATGTAAAAAATTATTACTATCAGGTTGTTTTAAGACTGCACCTACTGCCACCTGTGAGGCATCAACAAACATATGGAGGGGTAACTTAGGGTCATAAATTTTTAAGATAGGTCTGGCTATTAAGGCATCTTTTAATTTTTGAAAAGAACTTTGACAATCTGTATTCCATTCTCATAATGTATTTTTCCTGAGTAATCTATTAAGAGGGACTCGAATTTCGGCACATTTATCTATAAACTTGTGATAAACATTGATAGATCCTAAGAATCTCTGAAGTTCTTTTACATTTGAAGGGGGTTTTAGTTTTTTTATTACTTCAATATTAGCATTAGCAGGAGTTAATGTGCCATTCTGGATGGTATATCCTAAGAAGTTAATTTTACTTTGAACAAAATTGCATTTAGATAGTTTAAGTTTAATGTTTTCACGTCTACATAATTCAGATATTTGGTTGAAATGTTGCATGTGTTCTTCTAATGAGGAAGAAAAATAATGATATCATCAAAATAATGGCAAGCAAAGTCTATTTTGTATTTAGTAAGTATTCTTCTAAGGGTTCTATTAAATATCGGGGGCCTAATTTAATCTCGAAAGGCAGCAGAACTAACCATTTAAAGAGCCCAAAGTTGGTAGCAAAAGCCAATTTCTCAGTATCGGATGGATGTATGGGTATGTGCCAGGAGCCAGAGGCTAAATCTAAAGTAGAAAAATACTGTGCACTACTCAGTTTATCTAAAATTCCATCGATACGAGGTAGGGGTTCGGCGTCATTTTTCATTATTGCATTTAATTTTCTATAGTCAACACATAATCTAGTTTTCTTACCTTCTTCTCTTTTCATTACTAATGTAACAGGGGCAGAATAGGGACTATTGCTATCTTTAATTAAACCAGCATCTAATAGTGAATGAATTTGATCCGAAATCTCTTTTTCTTCTAAAGGGGAAGTTCTGTATGGCCTCAGAGATATTGGTAGGTCAGAATTAAGAAAAATACGTTGCGGTTCAATATTAATTCTCCCGACATCAAATTTATTTTTAGAAAAAATGTCTAAATAATCCCTTATACTTTCCCTTAAAGTTTCATTTCCTATAGAATTTATTTCCCCAATTAATTTAGAATTATCAACATTAGATGGAACAAAGGATTGAGGAGATATGATCTTTCCATAATCGGGTTGCACTCTCTGATAATCATAGTTAACATTAAAATGAAGTAATCTTAATTTATCACTGCATATGCTCTTAGATTCATTTAAAACAAAGTCTCCTTGTAATACTCGACATGTAGCACAGTTAATAATTAAATATAAACTTACAGCATTCTGTTAAACCTAATATAGCATAATCTAAATTTGTATTACGTATCAAAAATCTAATATTTTGTTGCACATTACCTAATTTAAACAATAATTTACAAGCTTTATCTATTACAACAGTTCCTTTGGCTTGTCCAATAATAACAGGTGGAATATTTATAACTTTAGCATTTAACAATTTAACAATTTTAAAAGGTAAAATACTTATGGTTGAGCCAGAGTCAATCACACAAGGTAGTTCCCTGTTATTTACATATCCTGATACAATTAACTGTCATATAGTATCAGTAGATGGTTGTGGTTGACTAAGAGGGGGTGCAGAAGATTGCAAAGGGCTCACATTGAATACACAATTTCTCTACCAGGGATAAGCATTTTGGATACCTCTATTTAAGCACATTCGACATGGTCTACTTGGGTATTTGCTCTGAAAATGTGTAGTAGGCAACCTAGGATTGATAAATCTAGAATTTGGAGCATTAAAATTGTTCTGTGAATGAAAATTGGAATTTGGCATATGAAAATTTCGACTTGGGCGAACCCAATGTCTAGGTGCCTCATCATATTGTGGCAACGATCTATAATTCTGAAAATTACTCCTAGAATTACTATTGTTGACCTGGGAAGTAGGAATTACTACTAGCTGTTTAGCCATTAGGTACCAGTCTATTGTATTTTTTGGTGGATTACTAATCATATAATTCTGGTACTCAGGTTTGAGACCGTCTGGTTATCCCTATACTATTATAGTTTCACATAAACAAAGTTGTCTACCTATTTCAACCTTTTTTTGAAAGTACTTATCCAAATCATTGAGATCATTTAATTTCATAAAAGCAAATTCTGAAAATCGAGGAACATGAACAGTTATGTATTTTTCAGTAAGAATATCAGTTATTTTGTCAAAAGCTTTACATTCTAAACATTCATTGATAAATACCTCCAGAGCCTCTCCTTTCAAATATTTTGAAATATTTTTAATCTTCCAATTTTCATCTTTCTTTTCAGAAAGGCATGTTTTGTCAAAATGGTTTAACCAAGATTGAATGTTCATTCCAGATTCGAAATCAAAAGGAATGATGTTTATTTCGTTTTCACTCATTTTGTGATCACCAAGGACTTTTACAAGTCCAGATTGCAATAACATTAATATAAAAATTAAAGAGAATTAACACAACAGATGTAAAATAAAATTTAAATTAAATAACAAATGTAAATACCTCCATCTCTAATAAATAGTGATAGTAATAATAATAATACAACAAATAAGAAAATCTGAGCGAAACTTAAATAACATAAAAATAAATAAAATAATAAGTAATACATACAGTAATAACTTTTTTCAACTTACGTAATTTCGTTCACAAGTTGTCTGCCTGTTTACTTTTTGAAATTTTTGAGACCGATCAATTTATTTATTTTTTTGCATAATGATACTTTTTCATTTTTTTTCTGTAAAAGAAAATATTATTTAGATCATTCCGTCATTATTGAGATGTTGTTTTGTAGAACATTCACACTGGTCTGCATCTGGTTTTTCCAGGGATAAATTATTCCAACACTTTTTGAAAAATTCGATGCATATTTTGGTGAGAATCAGTTTCACACACCACAATGGAAAATGTACAGCATCTGCATTCAGCAACATATCACAGCTTCTCCGTTTATCAGACGATCAGAAGAACAACTAATCGACATACTCTTCGCGAGAACTAGACGCACACTCTTCGCTATGAAGATGTACAACAGTAGCCGGCAATACATTCGCAGCTCATCCGTCCATCAGAACATTGGCATAGCTCAGCGCAAGTTCATGGAATCCCAACGGGCTTTTTGTAGCATTTTGACGAGGTTGAGATATTACGATGAATAATATTCGATGAAAAAAAAATGGCAGCCCTTCAACGATATAGCAAGTTACAGTCGATATTAGCAAGTATGGCGAAGTAGAAGGCAATGAAATGAGTCCACCAAAGTTTTCCAATAAATCCAGCCAATCTCCAGACAAATAATTTTATTAGAAGACGAACAACACAGAAACAATTCCCAAAGGTCTAAAACTTATAGCCCTCGGGCTAACGTTGCTTCACTTCATTGAATTAAGATGTTACTGGGCCAGTTGAATATTCTACGGACATAAACACACCAGACACATATTTGTTTAGCTTCCGAAAACGTCAAAAATCTAGTGCTCCGACCGGTGTGGGCGAGTTTTGTTCTCTCCGCGGAGATATACAGAAATTACGTCACCAGCGCACAACTCAATGAGTGAGAAGCTAGCTCCAGCCCAGCGAATGAGGCTAGAGGGCGAGGCTAAAACAGTAAAGAATCCCGTACTTGGGTGCGGAGAAATTTTGAAGTTAAAATCCCAAGCGCGCGAAAAAATCAGAGCATTAATAATAAAAAGAAAATGGCTTTTAAAAAACATTCGAAATAAGAATGCGTCTCAGAATTTTATAGATTGGGGAACTGATAAAAGCTACGAATGATCTTAAATTTTAGATTAAGATTTGGAATAAAATAATTATTAATATACGGATATTTACTTTTAAAAGGACTTTAAATAGGAATAGATATTATTAAGAATTAAGGGAATACTGACTATGACAGAAGTTAGATTAAATTTAAAAGATTAATGCGAATAAAATGGAAGGATACGAAGGAAGTAAATTTTTATATAACATATATATATATATATATATATATATATATATATATATATAACAAAATTTAAAATTTATCGCAATAAACCAAAGTATTTTTATTCCATCCTAGTCTAACTTACTCTATAATATTTATTTCCTCCGTTTATTAAAATATTTTAACTCTATGTATTCCGAAAAAACCTCATATCTAAATTCAATATTTCAATGGCTGCTAATTAGTTCAATAAATCGCGTCTTTATCTTTTAATTATAAAACTCCCTAATATTCATACTTTAAAAAACCCGCATAATTCCCTTTTAATTTTCTAAATTCCTAAAAAGACTGTATTTATTTTAATCAGTTCCGATATTAAAAATAATTCGCCAGATCATAAAATCTTTTTCTTATATTAAAATGTAAAAGCATTTATTCTAATCCCATTCTGGCTATGTTCCAAATTCGATAAACCATTTCTCTTTTTCTTTTTTTTTCTTTCCCTAAAAGTCAAAATCATTCCATATTCTCGAACCAATTAACTAACGATAATCAATTAATCTAAAACACTCTGGGTCATAGCTAAATCATCGAACATCATGGAACTTTCGAGAATTTTCTTTCGCGCCAAAAATTAGCGGAAACCATTTTATTACCATATTCTGGAGCCAGCGCAAAGAATCCCGGTTAGATCCCAGCTCACGATTGGCACACGTGACCATGTATTCCTACTCTTACTGAAAGAATATATCGTCGTCTTTTCCGTTTCGGAGAGCATTCTATTCGGAGATCCGAAGATGTGATGCATTGATGAAAGCTAGACGTATTCGTATAAGAACATTCGAATAGAGAGACGCTAGTTCGAAGTTTGATTTGTTAGGTTAATGATGGAATCTCTGCCTGGTAGTGGCGTGGAGTCCAGTATTTTCTTTTCTTATATGCCTGCGGAATGTTTATTTTAAATAAATGGCCATCGTGCTCTGCTGTAGTGGGAGCCGTGATTGAAACGAAAAGAGGACTCGAGTGAAAGCAGATTCTTCCCAGATGTCAATTTAAGCTTTAGAATAAAAACTTCTGTGTTCTTGAATGAGATGCTTAATTATGATTACGTACACACGCCATCTAATGTGGAGTGCTGGAACTTCCTCTTCGGTTGATTATGTGAAAAGAGCCCATCTTATTTTCAAAAAAACATTTATTGAAAAATGGTACTACTCAAGCAACTCGGCCTTAAAAATCACCACATATATATATATATATATACAGGGTGATTATAATTAAATTTTAAGTTTCAAAATGCTCTAAAAAACAAACCACTGATTAGAATGACGTCAAAATAGAACGGCGTATTACTGAAGAAAGGGGAAAGAACATGAACCAAAGAAAAATTGTTCCAAATTTTAGTGACAGATGGCGCTGTAAGTGTCAGAAAATGTAAATTAAAATACCTGGCATGCGCACGGCCATCTCAGGTGTTATAAAAGCGTTGGGTAAACGGCGTTCCCTCATTTCGCGTCTCATACGTTCGCCATGAGTGTCTCAATGAAGGACCGCGCTCTGTTTGTAAGGCTTTATTACAAGAACGGTGATTCTGCACCAGTAGCTTTGCAGAAGTTCAGGACCCTCAAGGGTATGAAAAAAGGCGTTGGACCGATGACTGTCATGGGTCTGGTGAAAATGATGAAAAAATTCGAAAATACAGGTTCGGTTGATGCGCGGTGTGGTAGAGGAAGGAAAAGATGTGATTCGGCGGTAGTTGAAGAAGTGGCCACAGCAGTTCAGGAGGAGTCGAGCGGTGGTGTGCAACCATGCAGTGCACGGAGAATTGCCCGAACATTGGACAGCCCTGTGAGCACGGCGCATAACATTCTACGAAACATCTTGCAATGCTATCCGTACAAAATTTGCCATGTGCAGGAGTTCTTTCCTTCTGACCTGCCAGCAACAGAGGGTTTTGATTTGGAATTTCTTGCTTGCACGAAGTGGACAATGATTGAACGTGGAAAATTCTGTGGACAGGCGAAGCCCATTTCCATCTGACGGGATATGTCAATACACAGAATTGCCGAATATGCGCAACAGAAAATCCACTCGCAACGAACCCAGTACCCATCCTGCATAGGTCAATGTGTGGTGCGGATTTACGGCATAATTTATCGTAGGGCCATATTTTTTCGAGGAAACGGGTGCTTTCGGTCCTGTTACCGTTACCGTCAATGGTCAGCGCTATGAGTCTCTTTTGCGTAATGACGTCATTCCAGCTCTGCAATAGCGTGTATGTCTGGATAGTATCATTTTTATGCAAGATGGCGCTCCTCCGCACATTGCAAATCGAATGAAGCAGTTGTTGAGGCGGCATATCAGAAATGCTAGAATTATCAGTCGTCATTTCCCTACAGCCTTGCCGGCCCGATCACCTGATCTTAATCCGTGTGATTTCTGGCTGTGGGGTTATCTAAAAGATGTTGTGTTCAGTACTCCGATTGCCAACATAGCTGAATTGAAGACACGCATTGCGCAACACATTCTGATCTTGACCCCGATGACAATTCGATCGGTTGTGGAACATGCTATTTCCCGATTTAATCTTGTTGCACACAACGGTGAAAGCATATTGAACATGTTTTGCACTAGTCTCGCGAACCTTAAAAACCGATTCAATGGATGCTTTTTATGCGGTTTTTGGCCTCAGGACAATTAAAAACCGATTTTTCCCATCCGATGTGATACGACCTTGCCGTGGTGGATGGGCTTACGTAACTAACAGTATCACACCTGTACAGTCATGCACACTAAACAGTACAGTTGGTTTATCGTGTAACTTACGCCTTAGCTGTTGTTTTACGATTTGCCATTTGTAGTCGAAATTCTGACGTTTACAGCGCCATCTGTCGCTAAAATTTGGAACTTTTTGGGTTCATGTTCTTTCCCCCTTCTTCAATAATACGCCGTTCCATTTTGACATCATTCTAATCAGTGGTTCGTTTTTTAGAGCGTTTTGAAAGTTAAACTTTAATTACAATCACCCTGTATATATCCAAATTTTATTCAAAATAGGTTGATTCATTGCATATGTTCTCGTTTCGTGTAGAGATTTCTATTGATACACGGATAATGGATGGAAAATAAAATATTGATGGCACAAGAGGCTTTAAAAAAAAAGCAATAAGAAAATATTAATCTTCACGTTTACAGTTGACAGAGGTCTCAAGTTCCCACTAATCTTCTTTAATATGTGGTTTAATTTGACCCAGTTTAACAACGCTTCAAGCCAGAAAAAATATTGGATGAATCAATATTTAATTAATTTCAGGTGTCTACGTGGAATTTATTTAATTTAATTTCTTTAAAAAATTCTGGTGCGAAATATGTTAAACCTGGGTCAAATTAACCCACATATTACGGAAGATTAATTAGAGTTTGGCACCTCTGAGTTGACCATTTTTAAGCACCTGCATGTATTATATATATTGTTTCATAGTTCCATATTTATAAAAAAATTGTTCTTTTTTTTTTTTTTTGAGAATAACTTATTTATCTTTTTAGATCTTGAAAATGTCAACTTTTATATTTTCACAACATGCCGAACTTTATATTAAAATGTTTTATTGAGCCTCTATGTGTTCTGTTTTATCGCTTAAAGCATGTACATCTTTATTTTAATGGTAGTTTAAAAAACATATATCGTTTCTGGCAAGATATATTACGCATCCATGATGTATGATACCCGGTATAGGAGCAATGATAGGGTTATCGCTGGATCTTCATCTAGTCACCTATTTTATTCTCTCCCTTCACCTTTATATTTTCGTAGATGTTGCTTTGGTAGGTGCAAAACATGAATATTGTAAGTGATCTTGCATTGAAAAAAACTAAAGGGTTATGGAATAAAATATCGACATTCTTCTAAATTCAATATTAATAATATTATAAGCCAGTTCACATATGATATTGATTTTTTTATATATAAAATTTCAATCTCTTACAATAAACCTGTTGAATTTTAATCAGTGGGAAATACCGGTTCTTGAACAATTAACTATTGTGTTAAAGAACAACAACTCAGGTCTTATTACTATCAATATGAAGCATATCTTCCAACAAATTTCTAATTTTCAAAAGAACTTTGTAATTACATATGTAGATAAATCTCCAAATAACTCTGCTATCATTCATCGCTACCATGTCAAGCTATCGAAAAGAAAAAAAAATGCATTTTTCATTACTTTTAAAAGTGGCCTGACTGAAAAATGCATTTTTTCACATTTAATAGTTTGACATGGTAGCGATGAATGTAAGTAATATTATCAAGACCTTCTTACATCCACTATTTCTGCTAATATTTTTTTTCTCCAAAAACTAATGTTATCACACTCATAAACAATAGTAAAATTCACAGTTATTATAAACTGATTAATATTCCCTCTACTAACTTTAATTCATCATAACTTAATCAATTCATAATAAAACCTTCCTAGTACCAGCTTTTAAATTATGATGAGTGTTCTAAGAATTTGAACCAGAAAATTATTCTATTAAATGTAGCTTCTTCTTAAAGCGTATCGTTTTACTTTTATTAATTTAGGTTATTATTATTTTTGTTGTTGTTGTTGTTTAAAATCATGCAGAATTTTCAAGCAAAAAATAACTGGGTCAAAAATACCCCAAATAGAACAAAGAACGCTAATGAATATTAATATTATATATTTTTTGTAAATTCCCTGTAGTTTTTATTTTGTTCTTTGTAAAAAGTCTTGTCAATATAATAATTATATTTCAGAAAAATTGGAAATACAGTGCGATGCTTGTACAGAAACTGGCCTTTTATTTCGCATTTATATTATAAAGCAAAAGCACCTTCGAGAGTAATATTGACATCACATTGACGGCGCGGCGGTAACAGTCTAACCAATGAATTTCTTTTTTTAATTATCAATTTAATTTTCAAATTTAATTACATCTAAACAACGACAATTTCGATTTTTTACACCGTGGAATAGGGAGAGACATATACTTTCAAATGCAATTCCCCGGAAATCTCTATCTTAATTTACTAATTTATCATGGTCTTTAATTTAATTTTCATACAAGATTTAAAAAAAAAATCAATACACGTTCAGCTCGATTACAGAAGATATACTCTTTGCAATTAAAACAATCTAAATAGTTCACTGTTTCTTCTCATATGCTATTTCATAAAGAAATTAAAACTTCATAATTAACTAACTATCAAAGTAACTAAAATAATGTAAATGAAACATAAATTTAGCAGCTATGTAATCGAACTGCCTCGTACACTCCGAAACTAGTCGTTGGGGGCCACCGTAATACTTACCCATCATGTATATGTATAATGTAAAATATTAAAATAAAAAATGTGTAAACTACTTATAAAATGCATTGATATTCAAATAAAATCGTGGCTTGATGACGTCATAAAAAGGCTCGATTACTGAATTGCTTGAAAGAGGTTTTTCCTTATAACTCCAAAAATAATACTCCTATTAACTAGCTATTTATTGCATCTGATTAAGCGTCAAATTTTCAATTAAAATATATATTTGAAGTGAAATTTGGATGAAATACAGGGTCATGAAAAATCGAAGAGTGTGGAAAATAGTATTACAAATATCTCGGCAACTCATTATCCGATCGACTTCATGTTTGATGCAAAATTTATGTTTTTTTATTGTCTTTTATATTTACTCCTTAAAATAATTAATTTAGAAAATTTTCATATACCTTTCATCAGAACGAATATTTCGAGAGTCCGAAAAAAAATGTTCCGGTTAATCGAGGTTATTGAAATGAAATAGGCTTCTTCCCATTATTACATACTAAGTACATACCAAATTGCAAGTCTCTATCTCAATTTCTTCGGGAGATAGAGCGTTTACAGACACAGACACACAGACACACAGACACACAAACACACAGATGGACACAATTTTTTTTTTCTAAAAATATATTTTTCGGAATCTCCAGTGTCTGAAACGTGTAAATCCGTCAAAAAAAAAATTTCGATTTTCAAAACGATTACAAGACTTACTTTATACTACGTATGATGGGTAAGTAATAATCAGAATTAAAAATGTTCCTGTAAGTAGAAAAAACTTTGATTATTTATTTGGCTATCAACTCTAACATGCGGCTAAATGTAGCTTTTAATAAATTAAAAACTTTACTTCAATACATTATTGATATTTTACTTATAAAAATATATTTATAGTAGAGTGGGCAATTTAAAAAAAAAGAAGATGATAAAACTAAAATTACATATAATGTACTTTTTTTTTACTTAAAATATGGTAAAATTGTAAAAAAAGATGTTTAACTACATTAGTATTAATCAATGTCAATTATTCCAAGTACTTTCAGCTGTACACATAGACATCATCACTGATAAAATACAGATTTAATTTTAAAATTATTATTTAATATATTATATATAATATATATATATATATATATATATATATGTATATATTATATAGTAAATAGTAAAATAATTTACCCATCAAGAGCCTACTTCCCATCCATTATCCATGAAACAATAGAAATCTACATACGTAACGTAAACATTTGCAATGATTCCGCCTCATTTGAATTGCCTAAAATTTGGCACGAGGTTCTTTTCCATTTCAAACAACAATAGCGAAATATAATTTTCACGATTACAGTTGTCTACTTCAAGCACCTGCTTTTCTCAGTTTTACATATTTGGATCTCGTGATTCATGTTTTCAATGTTATTTTTCAAATTTTGCAAGAATATTTTATTTATCAATATATTTTCTTGAAAATGACGCCGCAAAGAGCGTTGAAACGTATGTTGAATCATTAAAAAGGTCTTTATAAGCATTTTGATGTTTTATTTTAGTATCACTTAAGCATTTTCCCTAAATTTTAATTAATAAATTGTTTTTTTTTTTTTTATCCCTGCTGATGGTCATGAGTATAGCTGAAAGTGCTAGGAAGAATTGACATTGATTAATACTAATGTAGTTTAACATCTTTTTTACCATTTTATCATATTTAAAAAAAAAATAAAACACATTATGTGTAATTTATTTTTTTTAGTTTTTAAGACGAACTATCTAACATGAATTCTACTCATTTATATGCTTAAAAAGTAGATACTAAATGTAAAAAAATTCTTAGAGTCTTCAATATAAAAATTGTTTTCAACTATTCTTTTTACAGAGAACAGTAAATTATGAAACAATGGAAGCCCGGGTTAGATTTTTAAAGTAAAACAAAAATGAAACTTTTATAATTCAAATTTTAATACTTGGAAATTTTTCCATAGAAATAATGCTTCGAATTTCTATGGAAATTTTTCCAAGTATTAAAACTAGATTTATTCAGTCATCGATGCTGGATTCTCTTTGGTTTCATGTTTGCCCAATGTTGGTGGCTCACGGATAAAAATTCCATCTTGTGCTGCGATTATAGCCTTGCCAACTTATAATAGTGAGAAGCACTAGGCTGGGTATCGCTCCAAGTGTTTCAGTTGGTAGAACGTCAGTGCGCTATACTGATGACCCGGGTTCGAGCCCGGTTTGTATACTTTTTCACTCTGTTGGCTATACGCCTTTTAAGCAATTAAAATTTGAATTATAAATGCAAGGCGTGAGAAATTTTCTATGGAAAAATTTCCAAGAATTAAAAATAGAAACTTTTATATTTGAATAACAGTTAATGTAATATAAATGTTACATCAATTATTAAAACTTTAGCTGTTAAAATGGTCATAAAATATTACTAAAATATTCGAGTAAAACAAGAAACTAAACAAATGAATGAATCCCAATAAGTGAAATATTTATCAAACTTGACGATACGTAGATGTTACAAACATCATTAAGAAAATTGAGCACAACAAACATTTTAGGGTAAGTGCTTTAAAATATTTCAAACTCTTCTGGTAATGAGATAATAAGCAATCGTTATTGAAGTATAGTGGCGTATTTTAATGGCAATTCGCACTATGAGCTAGCTTAAAATTATTATATAAATTAAGAAATATTGTGTTTGTTTAGCAGGTGGAGAATTCGTACGTAAGTGTAATTTTCTTATTTGAAAGATAAGGGTTTATTTAACTCTGTAAAATTTCGAGCATACTTCATTACGCTAGTATTTTGATGAAGGTATATTTTAATGCAATATTTAAAATTGTTATTGCACATTGTTTACACATTTAAAAATATTGTATTTATCGAGAAACTACTGCTGTTGACGACAGTTGAATTGTAAAGTATAATGTACCAAAAATGAAGATGTAAAAGAATAATTAAAACTATTTCTTTACTAAACCGCCCAAGACGCCCGGCCAACCAAACTACTGGCAGATTGTCCGGACACCTCACGGTGGAGTATTTGATGCTAAATCATAGCCAGAAAGACAGAAATTATGAGTCATATCCGGCGGCTCCTAGCCTCAGTTGAAGTGAAAAATTCATTGTGAGAATACGTTATTTTTTGTTTTGTTTCAGCTTTGTTATTGTGTTTAATTGTATACTTTAACATGTGCATTTAAATAATTTTGCTTTTCATATAATAAAATATAATTAGATTGGAAAATGGGTTAATATTAAGCCTTTTTATATCTAATTTATTGAAATATATTATCTTATATATTCAAAGCTTTTTAAAGCTGTGTCATGGTTTGTCGGACCCCTTTTGAATTATAGTCGTGCAAATTATAGTTCCGAAGGCAATTTTTATTAAAATGTTTCGCATATTGTTTCCATTTTTAGATATCAATGTTTTTTCGTAGGACTGCAAATCTATTAAAAACACTCAAACACAAGCATATCTATACTATAGAGACTCAACTTTGGTAAATACTGAATGCAAGTAATATATATATTATATGCAACGGTTTATATAAATAATAAATAATTAAACATTTATATGTAGTAAAATTAACCACATTTAATTAAATATTTCTTGTAAATAAAACAAACCTATCAAAAATTAATTTTTTTCTTATAAACAGTAAACAATCAAGCAAACATTGTATTATACATTTATTTATTTTTTAATAAATACATACGTTTATTATATATAACATTAATTAAGTGTATTTACTGATAGTAATTCGTCAACCATGGTTTTAAATTTAAAACACATGAAAAATAATTACGGCTAGGATTTTGCCTCAAATACTCCACTGTGCGCCTGTTCCATTTGCCTCCCCCCCCTCGTAAATATTCAACTATTGTACCAGAAAGGGAATTATTGGAATCGACAGGTGGGGAAGTCTTTTGTACGAAGTAAGATGCTATTTCACTCAGACGAAAACACCGGCTCGCTAATGTTAATCCTATGGAGGAAATATTTTGAGATATCTCATTCACATTTCAATATTTTAAATGTTTTTATTTTGCACTGGATAGCTGAGGAGAATCTCTATGCACGCTCCTTTGTATTTCGATTTTTGTTGCAGTTTTTTTATTGAGGATACTTTCACTTTCAAAACCGGTTCTGAAAGTGAAAGTATCTTAATAAAAACAACTTGTAATAAAAATCGAAAAAGTACAAAAGAGTGTGCATAGAGATTGACCTCAGCTATCCAATGCAAAAAAAGTCATTTAAAAATATTGAAATGCGAACGAGATATCTTAAAATATTTCTTCCGTAGGATTAACATTAGCGAGCGGGTGTTTTTGTCTAAGTGAAGAAGCCTCTTAACTAAGGGAGGTTACACATTTCCTTCATATTATGCTGCTGACAAATACTCAGGTAAAAAAAAGGGCTAGAGATAATCTCGCAGCAATTTTCAGCTTTCGGGCGCTCACCGTATTTTCAATGCTTATAAGTTTTTAGTCTACAGTATTCAAAGGGCTAAGTTAATATACTAATTATAGTCTATAATTTGTGTAATTTTTGTTAATTGTAAAAATGATATTTACGCATATTTTAACATAACAGTTTATCCGATTTTAACTATGAAAATTTGCAAAAAACGTTATCTGTAATTTATACCTTGCAATGTTATTGAATACTTTCCAACCGTTATATTGCATAAGATTTAACTGACTAGAAACAACGTTGAATAATTCTTTGATAACGTAATCAGATAATTCATATTCCTTAATGCATAATCTTACGAATCTAATCATATATTTCTCGTGATACAGAATTATTACAAAGCAATGTTCTTTCGCTGAACGTTTAAAATTTAAAGGAATTAAAATAGAATGTCTAATAGGGTAGAGAGAAAAAACTTTTCCTCGAAATTCACATTGCCTGACTCATTATATGGTGTGAAACTGGCTGGAATAAATTGTTTAAAAATTCAGCTCAAAATGTTGCCATCTTGAGGTTCCACACATCAAGTGAGTATTTGTATTGCTCATTTTTCAAGTTTTTAATACCTTTTATCAAAAATAAAATAATTAATTAATTAAATAATTTATTAATTTGTAAATTAATATTAATTAATAACATTTTCATTAATAAATTGCTTTATTTAAACGTTATTGTCAGATGTTAGTGCTAGAAAGGGTATTTCGTACATAAATATCAAATTTATACTCCAAAATCTAATAGATGGCTTCACATATTCTAATATGATAACTATTTATCATGGCCTAAGGAGATACGTGACTTTTATTGTGTGGAACGATTCGTTTCTGAGACTGTTGTCTTTGTTTCACTAATTTTTTTTTTTTTTTTTGGACAGGACAATAAAGGACTTTTAATTTAAACAGACCTCAACAATAAATGAAATTTTGTAGTTCTTTTGAAACTCTAGTACAACTAAAGGAGACACTGTTACCCACGTATGCTGATTTAATGAAGCATTTTCTATAGATAAAAAATGATACCACATTGGATATTGTGGATGCAGGGAAACAAGAAAAATCCTCCAGTAAAAAAATATCAGCGAAATTGTTTCTTGTGACATTGAAAGAATTTGGAAGAAAGCCTCATTGCCTCTGATAAGTCATCAAGAAGTTATTCATTTTATTAGAGATAACAATGAAAAGTTGCTTCAATGGAAGAAAGGACAAAACTGTAATGAAAGAACAGAAGGCAAGTTCTTTACATATGACTATAGCTGTAGAAGAGCAAATTGTTTTGTTGTCAGAACCTGGTTCTGTTTATATAGGACATGTGACTCCGGATTCAGGCTCTAGTGTTGATATTATACGAAGCATCATCATATTCGTTACAAAGAAAGGAATTACACTTTCAGAACTGGTAGCCTCTGGCTGTGATGGAACGAACTGCAACGTTGGGAAGAAAAATGGCTCAATTAGACCGCTTGAACTCTTTGTTGGCCGCTTGTTTATATGCTTATTGCATACTAATGAACTACCTCTTTGCAGCCTTTTCTAGAAGATTGACGGAAAGACACCTGGACCACACAACCTTTCTGGAATAATAGGAAAATCTCTGGAAATGTGCAAAACCCATACTGTGACAAGTTTTGTTTCTATTGCAATTGCTCTGCCTGAAATGAATAAAAAAGACCCCAGTGCACACCAAAAATGTCCTTGATATTTCTGTAAACGTTAAAATTAAATAAAAGAAATTGATATTTTTAATTTTTTAGTTAACATTCTTTTCTTTGACCCCCTGTGTGGAACCTGAAGATGATGACTGATTGTGCTGGGATTTTTTTTTACAGTTTCTTTTTTGTCAAACAGCACCATTTGTTAAGTAAGGAAATATTAAAATTAAAAAAAAAATTTTGGCCTTTTTCACTCCACCCTAATGTCTAATAAAGCTTTTGATCACCGGCCGGGACTGGAGACTATTTTTATATTCAAACATACCAACAATTTACGAAAATGCTTCTTTATGGTATTGAGTTGGCTGGAAAATTCGTTCCGTTCAGTGTTGCCAGTGGGCTACTTTTTTTAAATTCAGTTTTCTTGATTCCCACCAGTCTTTTGAGAAAGTAAAATTCGCCGTATTTAAAGACAGATTGAAAAAGGCGAAAAGAAGGGGAATTAAACTATTTCAAAGAAGTGGTGCCAATGAAGCAATCTGAATTTTAAAGAAGTAGCCCACTGCCAACACTGGTTCCGTTTGGGAAAATTAATTTGTACCTGAAAAGTCTATCATTTAATTATTAGACACCCATTCCGATAGCTGATGACTAATAATTAAAGGGCAGAGCTTTCCGGTACGAATTAATTTTCCGGACAATCCAATAGATTTCTCTTAATAACATCAAATTATAAGTATACGGCAGAAACTATTTTTTAAAAATTGGTACGAGTATAATAAAAAAAGGCAACTGAGACTTACATATAAAAACGCGTATTCAATGGGTTAAAAAATGACGCTATTTAACCCGGCATTACACGCGTGAAAAAAAACGGACGGGATTACTCGCGCTGGGTATGTCATACCCATGGCGTTTTATTCCTATTTTCTACCGTAAAATCTACATAAAACATAGAACACCCGAGAAAGAGAAGAGATCATACAATTTTAGACATATATTAAACATGTTATTTACAGTTATTCTCTACATTTCCTGCAGATACATGCCATGTATTCCATACATACATGTTTTTGACATTTTTCACAAACAAATTTAGTTTTTCTGTCCCTTTTAGCTCCGCATTCAGTTTCCTTTGCATTTCTTTCTCGAGAAAAACGTTCTTGAATCGAGTCTATAAAAATTTTAGTCCATTGCACCAATTTCTTTACCAGATCAGAAGATATAAAAAGATTCCAAGCTTCCATGGGTGAAGTGACATTTTTTGAAACGTATGTATTTCCTGGGCGTTTCGATATTTTGTTTTTAGCATAAATTCTAGCATTAGCGCGGAATTTCTCTTTATTCCATTTTATTGTATTATCCCTTCCTAGGAAACTATCATTTTCATTTGAATCAGAAACCTCGCTTTCTAAATCAGATTCAATTTCTATCAAAGAATCGTGATTACTACAATACTCTTCATCATCTTGCTCTTCGTTATCAGAAAATTCATTATCTTCATCGATAAATTCTGCATCCGAAGAAACATTTTCCAGTAAATTTCTTACATGTTGCATTTCTTCATCTTAACTGCGGTAACGCGCCATAACGAATGAACGATTTTTTTAAATGCGTCTACCTGTACTCTGAGCTGTTACAGAAATGCTCGCGCTGGGTATGACACACCCATGCATAGCGATTACGATAGATCAATTTTTAGAATTCTTTCACCTCTTCTCCCCCTTCAATGTTATGTCCTTTGAGGCAGCTACACGAAGACTCGTCCAATTCTGAATAAAGGTTGGGAAGAAAAATAGCGAAAACGGAGACACTGGGACACATACCCAGCGCGAGCAATCTCGGGTTAAAAAATGTCCATTTATCACCAACAGAAAAAAAATCTTCCTGAAAAATCGTTGTTTTACACTTACAAATTGCATTGCTCCGGATTTCAAAAATTCCATTTATCGCAAAACATTTTACATAATACAAGGTGCGGACATTCCTTTGAATGTCAAAGTGTTTGCCATCAATATTGATATCGGAAAAAAAGGGAAAACATCTCCAACATTTTAATCTCTAATTTTTCAGGGAAAAAACGAAAACGGTCATTCGACAGGGAATTGTGTCTTCTAATTTATATTTAAAAAAAATTAGCTGAGGAGATTAGCAGAATTTTTTTCTTGATTAAAGAAATTTTGCGCCAAGCAAGACATCGTTTATTTCATCAGTAGTCAAAGACACCAATTACGAAAGTGTAACAAATATGTTTTTTTTTTTAAATCGCATAAAAAATGGTGTTCAATTTAACAAACGTTTGCATTTAACGAACAATTTAGAATTGGCATTGTGACAAAATGGTTTACAGAATCATGCTTAGTGATATATATATATATATACAGGGTGTGTTTTTTTAAACTGACACTATTCAGAGCCGTCTGTAGCTCGTTCTAATAACTGGATTGACACAAAATTTTGTGAATGGACTAAGAAAACCATGGGAAAAAAGATTCCAACAACAAAAAAATTAGTTCCAATCACCGCCGATAGGAGGAAATGTGGCGCTGTACATTGAAAAAAAACTCATCAGAAACCGACAAAATTAATAATTTGGATAAAATGCCACGTTTTATTCATCATTTACACTTTCCCTTTCGTTGATCGCAGCTGAAACATCCATTATCACTTTTTCTGCCACCGGTTTACGTCCTCTGCCTGACCGAACTGCTAGCGAGCCTGTTTCTTCGGATTTCAGAATCATTGCTTTCAATACATTAACGGATAAAGGTCCTTTGCGCAGTTTATGGCGTGTTCTAAGTAAACGAAGAGCGGCTGGTGCATTGTACTGGTGACTACTTCACAAGTAACGCGCGCTGCGGAAACGTGAGATTCATTTTCAACCTGAGCTGAAGTTATTTCTCGGTGTTTTTCGCATGCATTTATAACTTAAACTATTGGCGCTACTGTCGCTTGCGTAAGTAAAAATTTGCATTTTCATTTTTTGCCCGTATTTTATGCTAATTCCCAGTTGCATAAATGACCACAGCGCCACATTTCCCCCTATCGGTGGTGATTGGAACTAATTTTTTTGTTGGAATCTTTTTTCCCATGGTTTTCTTAGTCCATTCACAAAATTTTGTGTCAATCCAGTTATTAGAACGAGCTACAGACTGCTCTGAACAGTGTCAGTTTAAAAAAACACCCTGTATATATATATATATATATATATATATATATATATATATATAATGTATATATATATATATATATATATATATATATATATATACATGTTTAGATCCAGAACATTTACGTAAGTAAATTTTACCTATCGGAGAGTGGCACTTATTTGATTACAATTGTTAAAAAAATGTCTTGGTCTGCAAATGTTTGTTTTAATCACGTAATATATCCCAGAATTTATACGGTAACTATTTGAGTGAAGTGAAAAATTCTTGAAACTTCCAAAATATCTGGCACAACTATTTTTGAATAAATCCTTCTATATTTAACACTAAAATTTCCGAGTTTACAAATGGCTCGTTCAGTTTCTTAATTAGTATTATTTTTCTGCGTTTAAAAAAAGGCAAATTTTTCTATTAACACGTTGACGGACAGTAGGAAATAGCGAAGTTCGAAAATTGACACTACAGGTTTTTGTAATTTTTAGAATATTAGAAGTATAGTTTTACTCTTTCTACATTAATAAACTTAATTTTGATTAATTCAGCACCTTTAATTAGATTGGACTACTCGCTTTACAACCACGTTAGGGTGGCTAGTAGTCAGGGAAAAATACAGTCAAAAAAAGTGATAAACACCAATGCATTCTTATAGAAAAATTTATGTTGGTTATTCGATCAAATAATCAATTTGAATTTTTCTATAAGAATATGCTGGTAATTATCTTTTTTTTTTTTTACTGTATTTTTCCCTGACCACTAGCCACCCTGCACGTGCATACTGAAGCTGCAACTCGTATAACAGGTGGAACACGAACTTCAACCTAAAAAATTGTCTCCAAAACATAACACTGGGCTTCTACTTGTACGCCGGTAAATGCACATTTGTACTGCTATAGCCGTAGTGTCTAAAAACGACCGTTTCGTTTTGGGCGGCTATAACCGTCATGCGACATTGTGAACTTCGCTTTGACGGCTATAGCCGCAAGTGTCCGCAACGTGTTAAAAATGTGTTGAAAAGTTTACGCATCTTGTATTTCGGTAATATTTTATTAAATATAAATTTTACATCAATTGTTACAAATTTAACATTTAAAATGGTCATAAAATATTCTGAAAATATTTGGCGAAATCTCAAAACTGAATGAAATTACTACATACATATTAGTAAAATATTTATGAAACATAAAAATGCGTAACAGATACAAACATCATTAAGGAAATGGAGTACGACAATTCTTTTGGGGGAAGTATTTTAAAACGTTTCAAGATTAGCTTCTTCTGATAATGAGACCTTGTTATTAAAGTAATGAGGCGCATTTTAATGACATTTCGTTCTGACTATCAGCATAAAATTATTGCATAAATTAAGAAATATTATGTTTGTTGAGCCGATGGAAAAATTGTTCGTAAATGGATTCTCCATCGAAAGATAATGGTTTATTTAACTCGATAGAATTTTGAATTATTAATATAAGATATAAAGTAGCATAATTTGAGTTTGATAGTGAAAGTCAAACAAATAATTTAAACATTTAAGAGGCGTGTAATTGAGTTGCTGTAATGTGTAAATTCACACCAGTGTTTTCGATAAAATGTTACTTAAAAATGTAAGTAATTACAATTATACATTTATGTCTTCAAATTTATGAAAGTAAAATGCGTTCAAATATTTTGATGCAAGTGTTATTAAAAGTAAGTGCTATAGAAAATTCTCCGCTGCAGTTGGAAGCGGTTAGAAATTAAGGAATAACTTGAGACAAATCCATGCTGTTTTTCCGTTGTTTTTTATAAAATGCCTTATCAGTATAAAATCTATATTATAGAGACATTGGAATATGTATTTAGAAAGTAATACATTTTTTTTAAAGTAACTGGATGTTTATTTCGTTTTTTATAAAATGCCTTATCAATATAAAATTCATATTATAGAAACATATGTATATTATATATTTATAGTATATATGTATTTAGAAAGTAATACTAAAATTTTTAAATCAACTGCCACTTTGTTTCGCTTGCTTGTATTTTTACAATGAAAGGCAAAATTAAACATATATATATATACATAGACATCCAATAATACACTTTATTTTTTACACCGTCGAATATTGCCCAATCTTTGTCCATTTAAGTAATCTAACTCTTATTTAATTACATAAATTCTACAATTTTTACTATTTGGAGAAAGTCGTTGAAAAATGTGTAAAATAGGCAGCTATACATTTAAGTAACAGTTTATGAAATTTAAATGTTACACTAACCATTATAGCTGTAATCGTTAATAAAGTCATTGGCAATTTATTTGGTAATAGACAAAAATGTACAGAATCTGAAGTTTAAGTTAGTAAAGTATTTATGAAACTTAAAAATGAATAGCATATTTTACAAATATCATTATGGAAATAGGATACAACAAAACCTTCAGGGAAAGTCCTTTAACCTATTTCAAGATTAGTTTTTTTTTATAACAAGATTGGTACAAATTATTACTTTTGCATATTGGCACAGCTGCCAACTTTTACGCTTTTTTCTTACCACTAAAATTTAATAGAATTTTTTTCGTTATGTAATCACACGATCTTGTCAATTTAATAAGATAAAATTTAGTATAAAATTTTAGTGGTAGGAATTAAGCGTAAAAGTTGGCAGCTATGTATTGGTATTTTCTCAAAACAATTTTCGTCTTATTTAATCTCAAAATCGTGCAATTAAATCAGTCAAAAATTTCTTTTACAAATTAGTTGTAATGAAAAGTAAGCACCTTTGCGAACCAGAGTTGATAGTTTGGCCACCAGTTTTACTCAGAAATTTATTTTGTTTATTTAACCCCTTCAGGGGCAAAGTACTCTTGTAGCTAAAATATTGAAATGATTGATTGACACCAGGATTCACGAACGAATTTATTTTAAAATAAGTAAAATCTTTTCCTCATGTACCTTATAAATTCAAAATTTAATTATAAAATTCTGGTGTTATTCTGGCATTTTGGGATTAAAATTAAGTGGTATATATAATATATCGGTGCCCTTCAAGGGGTTAAGGACCAACATTTCGTGATTACTTAAAGTAAAAGTTATTCGGTACTTTTTCAGTGCACGGGACTTGGCGATTTTTTCTTAAAGCTTTGCGTTATTCATGTTTCAGAAATTGAGATTTGTTACAAAATCTCACCTATATGCCAATGGAAACAAGCCTGATAAACTTTTATAAAAATTTTATTTATATATATTATTATTACTGTAGTTTACATACAATTTACTTCTATTGGTATGTAAAAATAGATAAATGGCTTGTTGATATTAAATGAATTGTGTGAATATTGAAAAAAAGTATGAAACAGTGAATATTGCCGGAAAGTATGCATGGCAAATTTCCATCTCTCGACAACCCGATTTTCTCTCTCTTGCCAAGGCCCGTATACGGGAAAAGTATCATATCCTCTTTCGAAATTTCTGGTATGAATTTGAAATTTCTGAATAAAAAAGAATGTCAAACTGAAAACCCTGGTATGAACCCTGGAGTACGATCCCTTGTTATTAACCAATATGATCCAAATGGCATAATTTACTCCAAAGCTACACCGTCCATCAAAAATATGTTAATACCAGAAATATTTTAATAAACTGTTAATTAATATGGCATTGTGCCAATGTGAAATCAAAAGTTATGTAAAATTTATGGCACGAAAATTTATAAATCCAAAAAGTATTTCGGTACCAGAAAATATATGTAAGATAGTATGTGTTTTTTTATGTATTATTTTTATACTTAATTTATGTAATAAAATATCCGTTTTAACCTATTCCGGCATAGACAAATTCTGTTCGTAAAATGCGAAATTACTGACTGACACCGGAATTTACAAACTACTTTTTTAGAAAATAATAACTCCTTATATTAAGCTTTCATTGAAGAAGCAAAATATTATTAAAATATTCTTGGTGCCGAATGCAAATTTGGAATTAAAATTAGGTGTGCCCGGAGTGGGACCACTGTGCCGGAAAGGATTAAAATATGATTATATTAGTCTAAAAAAATTGGGAGGATGAAAGATGTGTGTTTCACATTGATAGGTTTTCCTGACAGGAACAAAGCTGTCCGTTACTCGACAATAAATTCGAAATATTTCCTCAGTCATACATAGTAGATTTCAAATGAAATACTTGCATGACTAAAATTCAAAGAAACTGAAGGGATAATTTTCCAAGCGAATGTGTTAATGACAAGTTTATCGACAGTCTGTTCTGAAAATTAGTTTAAAACTATTAGATAAATTAGGAAAAGTTATAATTCTTTAGAAGATGGAAAAATGAAAACCTTAAGAAAAAGTATTATGTTTTGAATTTTATGAAGACTAAGCAGTTTTCTTATAGTTTCTAAAAGGTGTTTTCTAATAAGATATTTATGTTTTAAAAACACTTAAAATACATTGCTGTCCAGTGCCAAACTTTCATATTTTGAAAAGGCAAATAAATATACAGTCAAACCCTTTCAATATAATCGGGCTAAAATGATGTCACGGTTAAAAAGAGCAATTTACAGTTTACGAATTGTTCACCATTTAAAATATATTAAGACCAGTGGACCCATGTGAAGATTTCGCACTGCCATATAATAATTGTTGACAATATCTAATAATTTTAGATGCTGCTATAAACTTCTAAAGAAAAATGAAGAATAAAAATATCTTCAAATAACATTAGCACAGCAAGAATATCTTCTCTTTCATTGAATCGATGTTTGGAAAATTCTTTCAAAAATCTTCGATTTTTCATTGCCCCATTTTATTATTCATAAAACTCTGAGTAAATTAGTAAAAGAAACAGTGTATTTTTTTCTAATTTAAAGTATTTAGGATGGATAAATATTAAAAATCACAATATTAGTAACTTTATATTTGGCCCTTTTTTTTTTGTACGCAAGCTACTTTTTAAAATTCAGATTGCTTGATTGCCACCACTTTTTTTGAAGTAGAAATATTCGCCTTATTTAATGACAGATTAAGTAATGCGAGAAAAAGGACAACTACACTATTTTAGAAAACTGATGCAAATCAAACAATCTGAAGTTTTAAAAAGTAGCCTACTCCGTCCGTGAGGGTCACTGGCTCATCAAAATTTGTATACAAATGACTGCCTGAGAAGGTGTTGGGAGTGACTATTAAAGTGAATTTGTTTTTGTTGTTGTTGGTTTACCCCAAAGGCCTGGTGAGCAGCTATTTATTTCTATACTGCTGGCATGATCCATATAACACAGAAAATAGTCTCCTAATTTTGAACCAATTCCAGATGAGAGACCTGCAGCTGAATTGGCACCCCCGGAGGTAACGCTTATATAGAACTTGGAGGACTTAAGAGCCACGAACAGATTTAACGTGCACCAGCTCCCATTAACGTACACGGTCCCACAGCAGAGGCAGACGGGAGAGGTTGTCACCATGCCAAGCACTGACCTTGGTCGATGCTGCTTGGCTTTCGGTGGTCTTACGAGAACCGAGCTTTACCATTCGCGCCACTGCGGGACGAGTGAATTTAAAATAATCTCTGGAATGTAAAAAACATTTTATAAACCATAATATCACGGCAGCCACTGGCAACTATATTTATAATCTTTTGACACCACTATTCTTAAAATATAATTTTTTATTATATTTATCTTGCCAGCTATGCTAACATATAATAAATAATTTTTCCTTTAAAAAGGTGGTGCGAGATAGAATTAAAATTACGAGGAGTTCAGCCAGTAAGGGTACACGGGCGCGACAAAATTTCTTCGGGCAATATATGTAATATATATACAGTGGAACCCCGATTTTACGTTTTTCACGGGACCAGCAGAAAAAGACGTACGAAACGGGAAAACGTAAAATCGGGGTCAAATACAGAAAAACATTTCAAGAAAACAAATTATACAAAAATAAACTTACCAATACCATATTAGTATTTTAAAAAATCCGTTATTTTTAATTGATTTTTCTTTTCAAGTGTAATTTCACATATACTATTTACAATGCATGCAAGTTTTTGCAAATTTTTTTTTAAATTTTCATGTCCAGTTAAAAAATGTTTTTAATTTTTTAACTCGTAATAGCCTTTGCCGATGAGAGCACGATGTCCTCTGGATCTTCATCTATATAATCCTCACTTTCATATTGCGAAATCAAATCAGAAATAGTCTTAATGCATGTGGTAGCGATAACATCCTTATCGCAATCAATGTACTCACATTGATGTCTGCAAGTTTAAATTCATCTTCTTTTGTGTAGTCTTCCATAGAGAGCTCTTCCGGCGGCTCTTCACCATTAATTTCGGATTTTGAAAATTCTTCAAAGCATTTGACATACAATTCCACGCCAATGAGATGAAATGAAGAGCATCCGGAACATTTAGCTTTGTTTTCCAAGCATCTTGAAGTTCACCAGAATCAAGTAAAACTAGTCGGATGTGCCAATCCCGAATCTTTCTTCTATCTCACACAAGTTTCGCATACACTAAAAAGAATCAGCACCATTTTATATCAAGGTCTAACTGAATCTAAAGTTTTATTAAATTCCATGCATTAGTTCTTGGTTGAAAAATATTATGACTATTGCTGAAATCGCGTAAATCCTGCAAAATGAAACAAATTATACAAAAATAAACTTTACAATACCATATTAGTATAGCAGCGCCACTTGTTGGGAGATACATTCGGCAAACATTTAATGCTTTGAAGCATCGGGGCTTGATGGATTCACCAATCACAAAGGGTGTTGGCTTCTCGGTTCTGTCTGTAAGATAAAATTTCCTGAGATACTTCACCAAAAATGACGTACCAAGCGGGAAACGTTAAGAGTAAATAACGTAAAATCAAGGTACTTTTAACATTAGCGGAATAGGAATTTTCTGGGACCGACGAAAAATAACGTAGGAAGCGGGATAACGTAGGAAACGGGTTACGTAAAATCGGGGTTCCACTGTATATATAAATGTATTTTATTAAAGACATTTTTTCTTCCAGTTATGTTATTTCATTTAAAACAAAATAGCTTATTTTCGACTATGAATAGTAGTCATAAACGAATAGTAATCATAACCTTATTTAATCACTGAATTCAAGAAAGGCGCAAATACTTAAGAAATTCTCCGCATCCTGTATATTTTGAATGTAGTATAAATCTTTAAAAAAATTGTTTCACATGTTTTAAATTAAGCAAAATTAAATTTAAATATTTGAATAACAGCTTATCAAATACTGACTTATCATAAATGAAATTTTTAGTCTTTAAAATGTTCCTAAAACATTATTAAAGTATTTGCATAAAACTCTGAAGTGAAAAATAATATTAAAACAAAATTTGTAAAACATATATGAATCTTATAACTATGCATAACAAAACATCACCACAATAATAATATTTACAAAGAGATATGAACATCATTAAACTATTAATCTCCAAACATATAAGGTAAGGGTTATCAACTTCTTTTGTTGAAAATCGTTACCACTACAAATTCCAAAAGGTAATCTTCGTTTTTACTTACCGATCATACGTAGTATAGGGTAAGTCTTGTAATCGTTTTAAAAATCGAAAAAAAATGTTAGACGGATATACACGTTTCAGACACTGGAGATTCCGAAAAACATATTTTTTGAAAAAAAAAATGCAGTCCGTCTGTCTGTGTGTCTGTGCGTCTGTAAACGCTCTATCTCCCGAACAAATTGAGATAGAAACTTGAAATTTGGTATGTACTTAGTATGTAATAATTGGAAGAAGCTTATTGAATTTCAGTAACCTCGGTTCTCCGGAACTTTTTTTTTCGGACTCTCGAAATATTCGTTCTGATAAAAGGTATATAAAAAAATTCGAAATTGTTTATTTTAAGGAGTAAATATAAAAGACAATACAAAAACATAAATTTTGCATAAAGAAGGAAGTCGATCGGATAATTATTTGCCAAAATATTTGTAATCCTATTTTCCACCCTCTTCTGTTTTCCATGACCCTGTATTTCATTCAAATTTCAATTCAAAGATATATTTTAATTTGAAATGAGACGCTTAATCCGGCGCAGTAAGCCGTTAGTTAATATGATTATCAATTTTGGAATTATAAGGATATTTATTTTACACAATTCAGTAATAGAGCATTTAAAACGAGGCTAACGAAAAAGAAAGGCTACCGCGGTTCTTTACGGGTATCTTTTTTTACAGACCGCCGGAGTCACGTGATGCTCGAATGCACCAATGAAAGTATACGAAGAGAGCATCACGTCACTCTAGCGGTCTGTAAAAAAAGATAAGTGGAATGCACCGCGGTAGCCTGACTTTTTCGTTAGCCTCGATTTAAAGTTTATGACGTCATTAATCCAGGATTTTATTCGAATTACAATGCATTTTATCAACAGTTTAGACATGTTTTATTTTCCTATTTTATAGTATACATATCCATGATGGGTAAGTATTACGGTCGCCCCGAACGTGAATTGTTTTTAATCGTGAAGTTTCTGTTACTATATAAACAATTCTTATTATTCTAAAATAAGATGATAGCTAGGTAGTGCATTTAAACATGTGCATTTATTTTATATCAACACAACGCCACCGTGTAATGGGTTAAGGAAATGAAGTGCAAACGTTTCACAATTCTCTTCTTTTGATAATGAGCTCTTGTTAATAAAGTAATCAGCTGCATTTTAATGACAGATCTTTCTCAAAATTAGCTTAAAATTCTTAGAAACATTAAGAAATATTATATTTATTTAGCTGAGGGAAAATAAGTGTTCCTAAATGGATTTTCTGTTGAAAGATAGTTATTTAGTTAACTTGATAAAATTTTGAATTATTAAATTAAGTGTAAGAAAGTATTATGTAGATTTCTGTTTGTGAATTTAAAACAAATAATTGAATATTTTAGGAATAACCCAAGCTGTTTTTCTTTTCTTTACTATATGATGTTTATCGATATAATATTTAAATTTCAGAAACTTTTGAAATATAATACAATATATAATTAGAATGTAATACAAATCTTCAGAAAAATTAGCAATTTATTTCACATGGTTTAATTTTTATTGAATTTAATTATTTGCACAGTCAACATATTTACGCAATGGTTACCATTATTTCCAAATAGTAATTTTTGTCTTATTTAATTGCAGAAATTCTGTAAATAAAGCTAGCAGTTTTCAACTTGGAAATAGTGATGACCAAACAAGCGTACATTTGTGTAGCTCTGTTTCACGACATATATTTTATTTAATATAAACTTTACATAAGTTATTACAATTTTAATCTTCAACCTTATCATAAAATATATATTTTTTTAATATTTCAGCAAAACTAAAAGCTGAACAAAATTACTAAATCTAAGTTAGTAAAATATTTTTGAAATTTAAACATGTGTGACAAACACAACTATCATTAACAAATTATTCAGGGATAGTTTTCGTCTGTCAAACAGGAAGCCTCGCTTATAGGCGTTATTCTTGCATTTTACATTATTTAATACACTAACAAGCTACGCCCACTACGCTGGTCAATTTCTCTTAGCGAACCTTTAATCAAACGAAATATTGACCTTGAATTTCACATTGTGTTTTAATACCATATGGACCTTTACTTGGAATGTCCTCCTGTATTTCTGAAAACGAGATACGAACGCCATTGCGTTGTTACATTTTTAATGTGTCAGATAAAATTTGGGCTGTTAAGGACTAACTCTTTTCGTTGATCATTTACAGTAGGATTTGGTAAAGAACGATAAAACGATATGCTAACCTCTTTAATAAAATGCTACGCGTTGCTGACGACTGGCTTTTTCGCTAATCGTTGTCAGATATTAATCTCGGAAAATGAAACATTTGAATTTACTTTCAAAATTAATAGCTCGAAAAGTATTTGTCAGAAAATTGTTAGACAAACTCCGTTAGAAACGTCTTCTTGATATAAAATTCAAATCTAATGATTATGGCTGTTTTTCGATTATTGAATTTCAAAAATTACCAAATTTCACAATGTAGTACCATAGAAAAACCTTCACTTGTAAAAATATAATGATAACGCAATGTGTCCTACCGTGTATACTGGTTATAACCACGAGTCACAAATTATAATAGCTTATATATTATTCTGTTAAAATATAAAAGTGAATTATGATGTCAGTAGTGCATGCTTTTTATTTAATTCTCGACAAATAGCATATTTTTGTCCACATCAGTGAGGCATATCAATTTTATTATATTTGAAGTATTGTAACTTCATTAAAATCCAACGAAATCATTTCTCCCCCATAGACACCATAATATAAATCCCACAGACACCATAATGTAACACAATTATTCATTTTTTAAAGCTGATCTATTCCATAACAGAGTCTACAGAGAATTGGCCTAATTTGGAACGAAGTTTTTTGGATACCTTTTGGTACTTTTCCGTTACACCAACATCGTGCCAAAATGTATGTTAATGCGCCATTTATTTAAACCCTGAATGTGAAAATAATTTTTATTTCAAACTGTGCCAAGTACTGGACTCGCTATTCATTCAGCGCGAAAAATCAACGTTATTAATTCAACGTATTTTTTTAAAATATATTATTTAACTGTAAGCATGCAAAACATTTCAATTTACTATTTTTTTAATCGTAAATACTTTTTATTAAGTTATAACTTGCATTTTCTGCTGATTCAAAAAGGATATGTTTACTGACCTTGCGGAATGGATTTTGTCGGGACTTGCACTGTTAGTTATATAATTAATCAGAGATGTTTTTAGTATGTCGCATATTTTTCTTCTTTCCTTAGTTATAGTATGGGGGAAAGTTTTATAATCAGATGAACCCGATTATGAAAGCTTAGTAGCTTTATAAAAATATTCTGTCGAATGGATTTTGACCTTCACTGTTATTTAGATGAGTTTTCAAGGATGATTAATTTAAGGAAAAAGGATAAAATCATAGCTGCCAACTTTTACGCTTTTTTCCTACCACTAAAATTTTATTAAATTTTACCTAACTAAATCATCGAAATCATGTAATTCAACAACACAAAAATTTCTATTAATTTTTAGTGGTAGCAAAAAAGCGTAAAAGGTGCAGCTATGATAAAATACAGAGTGACTAACGCAGGGGAAACTACCAAGCAGTATTATTAAAAATATTTTTTTGTCATATTTTAAACAAGAGCTCTGCGTTTTAATAAAGCGAAATTTTTAACACTAAACTATTGGGGAAAGTTTGCCTCTGCGGTATTTGGGCTCTAGATACAAATATGATTAGAATCTCAGATTAACCACTTAATTGATTTGCGTGTACCTCTCACGTACGTTGCTTCTACATCTTGCATGAATTATCCGTATGCGGTCCGTACTAGAATAGATTATTTGTGCTGTTGACGCATTCGTAGTTTTCACATTTGAGTACGACTTTTTTCCAATAATAAACTTTGTTTTATTTAATCGAAAATTACATTCTTCAAATTAAGGGACTAATGCTATTCCAAAATAATGCTACAAAAAAAGCGCAATGTTTGGAAGCTATGTAAACCGCTCATTACACTCTAATGAAAAAAAGTGATATTTAATGGTATTAAATTATTTAAAAACAGTAAAAGTTACGTTTTTAATAAGTTTTTATATTTATATTGAAATAATGTCTATATTGCAAAATGTTCCTTGACAATCATCCTTAAAACGAGGTTATCGCTAAATCGTCGAGCACATTAAATAAAAAATAAACTGATTACATAGTCTTTTTTTTTTTTTTTTTTTGCAAAAATTAATTATAGTTCTTTTTTGGCACATTAAACATGTACATTTAAATGGAGAAAGAACCGATGCATTTCTTATTTTACCTTAAGTCAGGGTTCCTACACTTTCAGCGGATATACCAGTATTTTATTATAGAAAAACTTGAATTATGAAATCGTGCGATTACACACGACGAGTTTTTCTCTAAGTAAATACTGGTGTCTATCTGGCCAAAAGTAAGGGAAATTCCCTGACCTGTAGGAACCATGTAAGTGTAATAGCTGACATGGATTTTTGGTTGTTCCAGAAGCATTGCATAAATTTACATAAATAGCCAAACCTCATTAGGTATTTGTTTCGCGAAAATAATCTAGATTTTATAAATTTGAAGTAAGTTTCGAGATATTATCAAGTTTTGTGTCAGAATCATAATCTAAAATATGCGGATTTTGCTTCTTTTCGTTACAAAACTCTTCAACATCTAGTTTCTAAAAAGGAGCGTGAGAGGCATATTCCATATAATCTCAAAACGAAACATTCTGTCTAGAAATGGTATCTGTATTGCCAGTGGACTACTTTTTTAAATTCAGTTTTCGTGAATGCAACCAGTTTTCTGATAAAATAAACTCCGCGTTTTTTAATGACAGATTATACAAGGCGTAAGCAAGAGGAATAATACCATTTAAAAAAGTGGTGCTAATCCAGAAAACTGCATTTTTATAAAGTAACCCACTGGTAACACTGAATGTCATACCAAATTCATGTTTCAAATTCCTCTCAATCAAAACACTCCAATGTAACACATCGGTCAACGCATAAACAACAAAAATGAAAAAAATGGCAATTCTTGTAAATAAAAAAAACATTTAAAATATTTAAAATTCATCAAAATTATCGTTAAATAGAGGAAAACTATCGATAAAACAAATATTATGTAATATATGACGGGTGACATAAATGTATTGTTAACGTGAGGAAGTCATTAAATCGTTTATCGTTAAGTTTGGTTATACTAGCTTTGTCTAATTTTTTTCAGGATAGGTCTCTTCATTTGCTATTATAAATATATTTTGGACGTTGAAGCAATATCTTCAATTGTTAATTAGATTAGATAGAAATCTGGTTTCAGGTATGCAAAGATTTTTTTTTTAAAAATAAACAGAACTTTACTTCCGAGACACTCTATTACTGAATCTCAATTAGTAAAATAATTATGAAACGTATCTATGCGTTGCATATAAAAACATCATTAAGAAAATGGAATAGAACAAAATTTTTAATTAAAATACTTCTAAACGCTTCCCGATTAGCTTCTTCTGATAATGAGTCCTTGTTATTAAACCAATAGGGCCCATCTTAATGATAGTTCTTCTGAAAATTAGTTTAAAATTTTCAGAAGTTTTAAGAAAAAATATGTTTATCTTTCGTAAATGGATTCTCTGTTGAATGATCGTGTTTTATTCTACTTTATAAACTTTTAAATTATTAATGTAAGATGGAGGGAAACATTATTTGAGTATGTGAGGGTGAATGCAGAGCTGCCATTGGCGACTATTTTTATATTCTGTTCGCACCAGTATTTTAAAATAATAAATTTTGTAGTATATTTCTCTAGGACAGTGGTTCCCAAACTTTTCGGCTTGCGGAGCCCTTTTTGGGAAGAATTTCTAAGGCGGAGCCCCTTAACTCCACGGAAATCTATGGTTTACAAATTAATGTTTTTTATGCCTATGGAGCAGAGAAAGATCTCTGGATAAGAGTCCGAACCAGTAGTTTCCAACATGGGGCCAGGGTTCTCAGTTTCGCCCTTTTCTTGATACAGAAATTCTGAATTCATACTAGAAATTTTGAAAATTAAATTTTCAATTATTTTACCCCTTAGCAGTTTTCTTTATTATTACTATTATTGGACACAATAAATTAAAAATAAGGAGTAAAAACCACCATTTTGTATTAAAATATCTGCCTTGTATAATCGAGATATGTCCACCAAATACAGCCAAAATTATAGTTAAAAATTTCTGGCTTCTGAAAGCTTTTAATAACGAAGAAAACAAACACTTCTTACCCGAGCGACGTTCGAGCAATACTGTTAAGGGGGGTTAATAACATCCATTTTTTAAATAAAAAATATTCTTTCGGGATTTCCAGTATGAACTCGTAATTAAAGATTAAAATGGAAACCCTGTACGGAACATGCATTGCATTGGGGCTTACGTGAAACTATTATTATTTAGGACGAAAACCACACACACACACACACAAAAGGGTAAGTTGCACAGTTTTCGTTTAAAAAGAGAGATTTCTGTATAATCCCATAGGCTACGCGAAACGAAAGAAAATTTGTAGGCCCAGCCGCCCATGAGTAATTATATAACACGTTTGTTTTCGCTAGTCCCGAACACCCGTAATAAAATCATGCGATTCTTTTTCGTTCTTCTTTACGTTTCTAGTACTTCTAAACATGCACCGAAAACGAATCGCCTCTAAGTTTCTTCTTTTGAACCATTTTTAAAAAATAAATTTAGAAGCAGATCATCGTTTTAGTGTTTAAGTGGGCGGGGCAAAATCTATAACCTGTATTGTTAGGGGCAGCATCGTTCATTTTTGAAAGAAACTTTCAACATTGTTTTTCATCCAAATAGATATACGGTTGAAAACTACACATGTTAAAAGAACTGCAACTAGTAGAAAAACTTTCTATGAAAACGGGATATATGGGTGGGGTTAAATTTATATCAGGGCGGGTACTCATTGACAAAAAGTCTAAACTGAGCAAAAGTTTAGATTGTTAATGTAAGTACAAATGTAAAGAACCAATATATTTTTTTATTTGCTACAGCCTTATCCCTGATAAGAAAATGTGGCATCATAACATAAGAATCTTAGCCAATGCCGAGACCAATTAAAACAAAATTTTAAAGAGGGATAACAAGTGATACAAAATGTTAAAAAATGCGTTTTCGGTAATATACATTGCTTTAAAAATTAAGTATAATTATGTAAAACAGCATAGAAAATTTATATAACTGAACAATAAACATATGAATAGGCGGAGCTCCAAAGAACAAAAGTGTTCTCCCTTTTGTTCGGAAAGCAAAGATAACAGCAGTGGCGCTCGTTTGCTTTTTCGATTCAAGTTGTGCATTCGATTCAGAATTCTATTTCTTGTTGCCTGTTTTGAATCGAATTTTTAAAAAACATTAAATGAACAAACTTAAAATAAAGTTTTTTAACCAAAAATATTATACAGAAAATGGATACAACTACAATGCAAATTTTTATATGATTTAGAAAATATATATTATAGTATTTTTTCAACTCAGTGATAGATGTATGGATTTTTGACACACACACGCACAAAATTCCTGCATACCTTCGAAAAATTTTCCCTTACAATATGCTAATTTCTTTCAAGTTTTTTTTTTTATTTTCCTGAAACGCCGCGGAGCCCCTGAAAAGTATAGGCGGAGCAACTTTAGATTAACCATCTCAGGGTAGATCTAATCATGAAAAACTGTGCATGAAACACTTTTTTTTTCTGAATGCTTCCAGATTGGCTTCTTCTGATAACGAGTCCTTGTTATTAAATTAATGGGACCCGTCTTAATGATAGTTCTTCTGAAAATTATTTTAAATTTTCGAAGTTTTAAGACAAATTATGTTTATCTTTCATAAATGGATTCTCTGTTCAAATATAGTGTAGTTATTTAACTTTATAAGCTTTTAAATTGTTAATGTAAGATGTAAGCAAGTGTGCAAGTTTGAATGTGTGAATGTGAATGCGTTTAAAATAGTTTCGGAATTTAGGAATAACTTGAAGCAAACTGTCTGCCGATATCATCACAACTGCAGATTAACCGTCTCAGGATAGATCTAATCATGAAAAACTGTGCATTAAACACTTTTTTTTTCATCATTAATATATATTTATAGCTGCAAACCTTTAGGCGTTTTCTTACAATTAAAATTAAATTGTAAATTTAATATTGATTAATACTCAGATTTCCAGGATTAAATAAGGCAAAAAATTCCATTAAGTTTAGGGGTAAAAAAATATTTTTATGTTGACTGCTCTGTATATTAATAAATAGTCGAATTTTATAAATTTGGACACGTATCAATATATATATATATATATATATATATATATATATATATATATATATATATATATATATTTCTCTGACGTGGTGAGTAAATAAGGCTGAACTTATAGCTTGCCATTTGTCAAAACTGAAGTTTCCGAAGCAACTATTCTGAATGGATCACTTTAAGGTGACAAGATCCATTCAGCAAATCAAAATTCAGAGCCAGAGCTCTTTTTAAACACAGCACGATCTTTCGGCAGATGTGTGAATAACAGTAGTCATTGTATCGTTTTCTGGTCAAGTGATGCATTCAGCAAATCAGTTTTTCGATCAAGAGTTTATTTTAGACGGAGAAGAAAATGTGTTGTTTACGTTTTGTTACTTTGCCATGCGTCTGGGAGATATTGTATTTTTCACATCAAACGAACTTTAGACGAATGAACTTTAATATCAAAATATAGTTACTGATTGATATTGAACTAACTTGCTATTAAGTAGTCAGTTCATTAAAAAAAAATCGAAATGAATTTAAGCCGTGTTGTACAATATTATAAACAAAATGAATGTTGCGCTATCAAAGCCAGTATTTACACATCGGCAACTACAGGTTGGACATTCAAGAGTGAGATCTATTGATTTTATTTTAGTGAGGACAACAACTAAAATATATTTAATTGTATTTTCAAAAAAGTTTTAAATTAACTGTGTTTCCGATGAATTTTTTCAGCTAATTAGTTTAACTTTAAAATATTAGTAAACTTTATAAGATTATTTGGGCATAATCCTTTATGCCTAATGGTAGCACCAACCAAATACATTTTTAATTGTGTTTTAAAAGAGTTTCTAATTAAATTTTTTACATTAAAAAATGGAAATTCTTATATGTTAAAATGATTTATATGTTAGTACTGAAACTGGTTAGAGTTGCAGAAAAAATGCGAGCGAGCTAAGCAACCTTGGGCCGCTGAGTGGTTCCAGTTGTGAGTTACTTTGCAATTCACGGGGGGTGAGGGTGGCGAGTGTCTCCGAACAGGGGGCGGAGCCTCTTAATTGGAATTGCATTAAATAATCCATCTTTATTATATCATAAAAATACATTTAAAAAAAATGAAATGTAATTAAAGACGATAATTCTGAAAGTTTACCTTGAACCCCAATTTATAGATAAATTGTAAAGGACACTTTTGCATTGTCCCCTATTCATTCGATTCAAAACTTGAACCATTGATCGTATTTATTTATTATCTGTTTAAATGTAAACCGCTATTATTGCATCAAAATTAGTATCATTTTATTATCAGTGCGTGAAGTTTCTTATTTAAATCATTTAAAATACTTAATGAAGTACTCAGCCAATATACAGTGTGATTCATAAATATCGAAACAATAGGCTATCTTCTTAAATACTGCTCCTAGGCACATACTTCCAATTGCAAAGTTTCATAAGAAAAGTGCAAAAGGTGATGAGATAAGTTGAAACTCCATGGGGGGAGGGTCTATTTGAGAAAATGCAAAAATTAAATTTTTTAACAGTCCCCGTAGGATAAAATTTCTAATCAGTAATCATTTCCTTATCCATTCCTGAATTAAACAAAAAAAATTCCATCTTGATATCAGCAAAATTCACAGAGCTATTAAAATACAAAATTTGTGACTTACACCACTTAAGCATACCTCTGAGGGACGCGATATCAGTTAATTTGAAATGCAAGTTAGGGATCGACCATAAATTTACACATTATTAAAAGTTGATCTAAGACAAAACCTTAACGTTTAGATATAAAATAATAGAATATAGATTTTTGCGTTAAACATGAAAGAGAAATATGCTAGAAGTCTGCATGAACCGGAGCTTGGCACAAGGCCCATAACCGGTACTGCCCGTGTCTTTATTGTTCTTAGGACGTGTCGGGCAGGCAATAGGTTTTGTAAAAATAGTAATAGCGATAATGAAACTTCTGTTAACAGAATCATTGGGGAATATATTTTAATAAATTACACAGAAATATTTTCAAAAATCTACTTTTTGTTATACAGCTTCGAAAGTTACGATGTTTTTAAACCAATTTTTCAATTATTACAAACGACATTTAAAAAAAAAAATTTTTTTAATGTTTTCGTCTAAGAGTATAAATAATCATTAACGTTGCTATTACGTATTTTTTAATAGATGCCAAGCTCCCACTAATATTTCGTTATAAGTGTGTTTATTTGATACAGGTTTAATATGTTCGAACCAGAAACTCTTTTAACCCTTTGAGGGGCGGTGGTATATATTATATACCACCTAATTTTAATCCGATTCAAACCAGAAACTTTTAATTAAGTTTTACTCTTTTAACTTTGACAAGAAAAAAAGTTGAAAAATTGTTTATTCTTATTTTGAACGAAATTCTTTCCTAAATTCCGGTGGGAATTCGACGTTACAGGAGCACAAGTGCTTGCCCCTGAAAGGGTTAAGAAATTCAGTTGAATAAATTCGACTTACAACCCTTAAATTAAATAAGTCAAAGATTCATTAAATTAATTTTCTGGTTTTAAAGTGGTTAACTGGTTCAAATTAATCTACATATTACGAAGGATTAGTGGGAGGTTTGTTAGCTATGTTTTTGTCATGCGAACACATAGTAATCTAAAATATACTATAAAATGTTCTTATAAATTTGTATGTGGTATTCTTTAAAATAATCTTAATTGTATTTTAAGAGAAATGGGAATTTTTTGTACAAATTTTGGCTTGTGCAGAAAAATAAAATATGCACAGACACCTGTATAGACATTGAATTAAATGAATTTAAGTGCATCGTCCATGAAAATGGTTTTCTTTCGCATCATATCAATAAACCCATCTAGGACCTGAAACATAAAGTGCATAAAATAAATCTATATCTCTAATAAACTTAAATTTTGAGACTTTGGCTGTATATACCAAATTTGTCTGAGAGACGAGGGTATGCGTTAAACAAATTATTTTCATGAGAAGGAAAATAAGAAGACAACTGTGCTAGACATTATGTGACTTACAATGTCATAAAACAGAATATCTCTGAAATAACGTATGATACAAGTATAGCGATATTTTGGCTCAAAACAGAACAGCTTTTTTAGTATTAAAAACTGATAACATAAAATTTGTCTTTTTTTGTCACAGTAGTTTGGTTCCCAGGTGCACATATTAATCCTGTGGCTGAAACAACAGCATTTCAATTTGTGCCTGATACGTTGAAACCTCACAAATTATTAAAAAGGACACATCTCTCTGAGTTTTGGATTAGAAATGGATAAGAAAAAAGATCCTCTGAGAATAGATAAGGAGAAATTTTCTAAGTGGATAATTTTATACTACGGGGACCGTATAAAAATTTAATTTTTTGTATTTTCTCAAATAGACTTCCCATGGAATTGCAACTTATCTCATCAAATTTCTATTGTTTCTATATTTCTGAATCACGCTGTATATATATATATATATATATATGTCACAATACAGGAATTCCTTTTTTTTAATTTACTTAGGTTGACTTACACACAACTTCAGCTTTTTAACATCATATTAATTTAATATATGAAAGTACAATATTTGGATTGCCTCGGGCAACACTTTTTATAACCTAGTTATACTACTATTTAACACACACACACACACATATATATATATATATATATATATATATATATATATATATATATATATATATATATATATATATATATATATATATATATTGTGGTAGATATCTCTGGAAGTGTTATAAAAATATAGGGCAATATTTATGGTTTGGAAAATGTCGTATGAAACCTTTGAAATAGAATAAAAAATATAGTACCATTTGGCATCACCGCACATAAGCTTACCTTAATACATTTGCCAAAAGCATTTTCGCATTTAAAATTTCAATTTTCTGCTATATCCAAATATAAGACACTAAAATGCGGTACAAGTTTTTGAAAAACTCCAGTTTAAATACATGTTGTCCACTTCAAGTCAAATGAAACAGACTTTCAATGCTTTGACGTCGATGGGAATATTTGATTTTCAAACATGTAAATAACGAAATTGTAATCTACATTATGTTGTACGACATGTACTGTTGTCGGAGTTTGATAATTATCGATGTTAACATCGTTAATTAACAATTAACGATGTTAACTGAAATTTGAAATTCTCCTAGAAGAGACTCTTTACAGTCAATAACGTGTTTTGCGTTTGTGCCTGAATGGCGGGTGCTTGATTATGTTACATATATATATATGGTTTTTTGTTAGGCGTTTAGGTTTAAGAACTTTGTCAGATGTATAGGTCATCACATTTAGGCACATTGTCTTTTTTTTGTCCTTTTCCTAAGATAATATTTATCTTATACATTTTTTTTTTATTTTGCTAAAAAATGAATTACATTTGTATTAGAGAGATTATTCTAATAATTAATTTTTATGTTTGACTGTAAATTGCATGCTAAGGCCTCCTCTAAATCATTCAGGAACTTAATAACCCTCGCTCTGTGTAGCGTTATTAAAAGTACGCTCTAATCAATATCATTCCCACACTAAAATCAATCTCATTTCTTCTAAAACAGGGTTCGTACGGCTCCTGGAATTTTGCGAACAGGAAATTTTCAGTACCAGTATTTTCTTACAGAAAATCTCTCCTTAAGTGAAGCCGAAGTTTCGCGAGTTTAACCTTGATTTCTTTATTTTATAAATAAAATACTGGTGAAACTGCTGGAAAATTCCATGATCCGTACGAACCCTGTTAAATGTAAACTTCGTTGTATGATTCTTAAAAATTTTAACTAACGATGTATTTTCGGCTTCTTTGAATATTCTCAATATCAACTTTAATTGAAACAAAACAAAACAAAAAAAAACTCGAGATTCAATTTCCCGAATTTTCAAATAAAAATTTGACAACAAAAATGATCGCAAAAGTCGAAATATCGAAAAGAAATTCGCCAAATCTTGTCGCTAAACTCGACTATATAATAAGCTTTGTCAGATTGGGGAAATCTTTTAAACAAAATATCTACCAGAAATTCCGAAAAAAATATTTTCGAATTCATTAATCACAGGACGTCGGTCATTAAACAAAGCGGTAATTACTATTCGGAATTTCTTGGAGATATTTTTGAGAAAATATTGACTAAAATTAGCCAATGTTTTCAGCTCTCCCACAGTATGTGGGCATTGCCTATTATTGTTGAATATAACCACATTTGACTCATTTTTACTCTTTTGATTTCCATTGTTGGATTTTCCTTACATTGTTGCTTGAGGAATTTAGTAACACTAAAAAAGTAGTTATAATGTGCTACAGGAGCTACAATACATTACAACTAAATATCCCTTTAACGGACATTGGTTTCCCTGTGAAACCACATTACGAAATTCAACAATGACAGCGGAATTTAAATAGAAATGTTTTTCATTTATTATATATATATATATATATATATATATATATATATATATATATACATATATATACAGGGTGTTCCGTTAAAGGGGTCCAATATTAATAGGGGTAATAGAGGAGATCACACGGAGCATAAATCAGTATATAATACCTGGCCGGATCTCAATAATTTAGAAGTTACATCAAATAGAATGAAAAATCGGAAATTTGTAAAAAACCCCTCATTGATAAACTATCGATAATGCTACATAAAAACGAAGCACATATTTAGAAAGAGCAGAAAAAATCCTACGAAATGACATAAGTTGTTTTAGAATATTGAGAATTAACGGCGAGTTACAAGCTCTGAAACAGTGAAAAAATACAAAATCAAATATTTAGCAAAATAGTTAATCGTTAATTCCAAAAATGCAACTCTACCTACATCAAGGAAAATGTTATAAAATTTGGTCCATTCCGAAAGCTTTCGAAGAAGCTGACAATAAACCATATCAGTTTAATTGTATGGGAGAAATCAAGCAGTTCCCTAGTTACAACTCTGTACTGTTGCACGCTCGGAAAGAGCGAAACTCCACCCATGACGATTGTAAACACCCCGTTTTAATATCTTTCAATTATACATTTCTGATCAACCTCTATCAATACCCTTTCATTATTCAGTCTGGTCAAGTGAATGACATATTGTGCAGCTCTCGCCTTGTCTTAAAGCAAACTCCGTGACTGCTGCGTTTCCTCCATGAACTTTCAGGATGATGAAGAAGAAGTACTTTTTATGCAAATTTTCTATGTGTATAGGAAGAAAAGTGTAATAAAACAGCAGTCATCAGTGGGCGTTATGTTAAAGGGAGGCTGTTGTAAGTGGGATTGTAGTAAGTTGATGTATAATAATTATGCCGGAATACTCTAACGAAGAATATGCGGACATGCATCTGATGTACGGGCAAGCTCATGGAAATGCATGTCTAGCACAGCGCATGTACCGTGAGCAATTTCCAAGGAGACGTTGCCCAAGTTCGAAACTCTTCATAAAAATTGATAGACGATTACGGGAGACTGGATCGTTTAATACAGCAAGCATTGATGCAGGGAAACCTCGACATGTACGAACACCTGCAATGGAAGAAGATGTACTGAATATTTTTAAAGATAACCCCTCCACGAGTACACGAGCTGCTGCGTCTGAAGTCGGTGTTTCTCACCAAAGTGTGTGGCGTGTTCTGCGTGCAGAAAACATGCACCCCTTTCATGTGCAGCGGGTACAACTGTTATCAGTAACAGATTGTGCTCAGCGGACAGAATTCGTACGCTGGTTGCTTAATGTAACAGAAAATAATCCACAATTTCTGGAAAATATTTTATTTACTGATGAAGCAACATTTACGAGAGAGGGCGTGGTAAACACGCACAATATGCACACATGGTCATATACAAATCCGCACACTGTTTTCCCGTCGAACGCACAACAAAAGTTCAGTGTGAACATATGGGCAGGTGTCCTCGGCGATTATCTCATAGGACCATATTTACTCCCAGATGTACTCAATGGCAGTACGTACTTGGTTTTCCTACGGGATATCTTACCGCAGTTACTGCAAAATGTGCCAGCAACATTGCGCCACAATATGTGGTTTATGCACGATGGCGCACCGGCACATTTTTTCATAGGTGTTCGCAATCACATCAATTCAACATATCCTGGGAAATGGATTGGACGCAGTGGACCTGTTGCTTGGCCTGCACGCTCTCCAGACCTCAATCCGTTAGACTTTTTTGTTTGGGGACACCTTAAATCGCTGGTGTATGAAACGCCTGTGGATACACCGGAGGATTTACTAGCGCGAATCGTTGTCGCTGCAGGAGACATTCCCAACTCCGTCGGAGTTTTTCGGCGTGTTCGCCAATCTTTACGACGTCGCTGTCGGCTGTGCGATTCTGTTAATGGGCGCAACTTCGAACACCTATTATAATAATGTCCGTTCGTCTGCCTTCCGACATTGAACTGTGCAGCGCAGGCCAGAAGACTATGCTTCACATATGTCATAAAGTACGTGGAATGTAATTCTTTATTTGTCCTTTTTTTTTATTTTCAACACTTTTTGGCACAGTATTTTGTAAGTCACAGACTGTGGTGTACTCAAATTGTAAATTACAAAGTTTGTATGAATTAATTTAAAATTTAGTGTCTTTTTTAAATTTATAATTAATAAAATTATTATGCTATTTGTTATTATTATTTCCTATCATAAATTATGATGCACATATACATACAATAATTGTCCATGTAAAACATGTACTGAAACTTCTTGCATAGTTACAAATCGCAATATTTTTAATTATTTCCGAATTTTCACCACCAGTTTAATTTTAAGGAATTTAACTTAAGCTTTATATCAATAAAAGACCACTTTAAAATGTAGACTATTATTGTAAAGTTATTTTGGTTCATTCAACTCTTGAATAATTAAAAATGTTGCATCTCAGAAGAAGCATGATCGAAAATGTATAGTTGAGAGTAATTAAAAAGGCGGTGTTTCCAATCGTGATGGGCGGAGTTTAACCTTTGCTAGTGTCAAAGCGGAGTTGTAACTAAGAAACTGATTAATTTCTCTCACACAATTAAACCGATATGGTTCATTGTAAGCTTTTTCGAAAGTTTTCGGAATGGACCAAATTTTACTACATTTTCCTTGTTGTAGCTAGAGTTGTCTTTTTGGAATTAACGATTAACTATTTTGATGTATATTGGATTTCGTACTTTTTTCACTGTTTCAGGGCTTGTAACTCGTCAATAAATATTGCTATTTTAATACAATTGATGTCATTTTGTAGGTTTTTTTCTGCTCTTTCTAAATATGTGCTTCGTTTTTATGTAGCATTATCGATAGTTTAGCAATGAGGGTTCTTTTACCATTTTCCGAATTTTCATTCTATTTGCTGTAACTTGAAAACTATTGAGATCCGACAATGCTTTATATACTGATTTATGTTCCATGTGATCTCCTCTATTACCCCTATTAATATTGGACCCCTTTAACGGAACACCCTGTATATACATATATTTACGAAGAATACAACCGAAAATGAAGACAGTTTTTTGTATTAGAATAATTTTAAAAAATTGCATATAAAAATACTCTTCAGAAATGTATTAATGAAATAAAAAACACAAGTTACACACCTGTGTATAATAATTTGTGCGTAACATTTCCGATTTATTGATCACATAAAAAATACAATTTTATTTTATACAATAATTATAGCAAGTTTCTAAAAAACAAATAAGAAAAAAATATATGTGTATGCTGTTTCATATTTTATTCACTTTTAGAGCTCTTTTTTCTATATAATATACTATGTTGTTGCATAGATTTGCTTAGATGGTTTTGATAAGTATAAAGAATAATGATAATTGGTTGCACTAAGGGAGAAAATTTTATAGATAAAAAAAAATGTATCAAAAACATTTATGTGTTGGTTACAAACAGGGATGAGGTTTCTCAGCTTTTTCGCATAACAGTATAATCTTAGGGAAAACTTTGTTTGGTTAAATCGCAGAATGGTCCGATTAAATAAAAAAAAAAACATTTTCTGTAAGATATTACTGGTATGCGAAAAAGCGAAGAAATCTCATACTTGGTTACAAAACAAACATAAAAAGAGCAAAAGTCTCAACGCAGATTTTAACATGTTTTATTATTTTATTTACTGTATCAAAAATCTCGTATAAGATTTTATAATAATGAGACATTTTATACGTGTAATTGAAGCATAGATTTTTACATTAATGCAACCCATATGTTAATAATAATACATTTTAAACTTTATATATATATATACATTTTAAACATATATATATATATATATATATATATACATTTTAAACATATATATATATATATATATATATATATATATATATATATATGTATGTACAATGTGTGTGTATATGTGTGTGTGTGTGTGTGTGTGTGGAATATCGCTTTTTTATTATATACAAATAAATTTATTATAATTTCCGGTGTCAATCATTTATTTCAATATTTTAGCAATTGAAGTGCTTTATTCGTTAAAGGGTTAAAGGGTGAAACTGCCAGTAACTGACACTTTAAGGATTCTTTCTTGTTCAAATCACTATTACAGAAATTTAAATCTGTTTTATATTTACTTTTGTTCTTGAAAGCATAGTAGAGATATATTAATAAATTACTGTTGGCAAAATTTTGAAAAATTATATATTTTATTATTAAAAATATTTTTTTTATAAATATGGACAAAAACTCCAGTAACTGACATCATCCCTATTTTGAAACACCAATAACTGACACAGAGTGAACCAGTGACTGACACTTTATTAAAAAAGAATTAAATGATTTAAAAAAAAACTTACAAAATACACCGTCTTCTGTTCTTCCTTGTTCTTTTTGCCCTTCTGAATTTATGTTTATAATTTTTTATGTATGATATGATACAGATGCATTTGTCTTTTTCAGGTTTTAAATTATTAATGCAGATATCGAATAACTGACATTTATGAACCAGTAACTGACATGTGGCGTCAAATACTGGTAATAGAACTTAAATTTTAATGGTGTTTACTAGAAGATAAATTTAATTTATTATTATGGATTTTCAAATTTTTCAAATAATAGCTTTCAACTTTATTTAACATAACCAACAACTGACAGCTCTGTTAGAGACTGGTGAAATAAAATTTCAGGGACCAATAACTGACACCCCCCCCTAAAACTAAATTAAATAACTATAAAACCTAAATCACTTGTTTAATGTATCACATGCATTTTTAAACAAATTTCTACAAGTATAACTTTAAGAAAAAGCTTAGGATGGTTGAATTTCAAATATATTAGAAAAACACTTCCTTAATTTTAGAAATAAGATGGTATCTTCAAAATGGCCCTTTTTATATTCATAAAAGTTACTTCCTCATTGAACTTGTTCTTGGACGTCTAGTGGTGAATAAATTGACACCAAAATAGAAATAAGTGTCTAATTTATTACTAGATGATGTTACTTTGTAGAATTTTACAAGAAAAAGCTCATTTGAGTTAGATTTTTGCTCAAGTGGTTAAGTGTCAGTAACTAGGGGTTTCACCCTATGGTATTAACATTTTTTCATCACAGAAAAAAATGAATTAGAGAACGCAAATATATAATATGTTTTTATTTTGGTATTTAAAAGTTCAAGAATGTTTAAAAGAAACTATATATAAAGAATTACACCAGTATTTTAAAAAAGAAAATTTTGCTTGACTGTTTAAGAAAGTTCGATACCTTGGCGGAATGTTCAGGTATCGGAACGTATCACGAAACTACTGCTCATAAGGGTAGTTGATAGTTACAGCAGATTGCAAATTGCCATTCCCTTTAACTATGTGCATGATACGCTCTGTCTGTTATACGTTTATTAATGCCTGTCATAATACAAACTGTCTAAAATGTTAAAATTTATGGTGTAAAAGTATCAGTGACATTTAATTTCATTTTACCCTCGACGATATTAGTAAAAGTTACTACATTTTTGAATGCCTATTTAAAATTTTATTGACAAGCAATAAGTTCTTGAAGTAATACGAAAATCCACCCATAGCTGATTACTACCAAATAAAATTCATTAATTAAATGTTTAAAATAACAAAAAATGAATTCTACACCAATAATAAAAAGGAGAAACGTTTGTTTTTTTTATAAAGGGAAATCCTTGAAAACACCTAACCGATTTAAGAAATAATGGTGCATAATAATGAAAAATAATGGTGGCTGTTCTTTCATAAGCTATATTTTATGCTTGTACCAGTACCTCCATGGGGGTGCAGGAGCAAAAACAAAACGTTCTAATGTTGTGATTTTTGGGAGAGTGCTGGGGATAGAAACTTGAAATTTGGCATGGTAGTTATTTTTAACCTTTAGATTACGGGTTAGGGCTGGCGACTATTTTTAACTGTAAAGTTGTCTATTAAATTCGTACAATTTATAAAAATATTTTTTGTTTTGTGATAGATATGTCTTGAATATATCCTAGTATAAGTATTTGACAGTGATTACTTTTCCAAACGTGGTACGAAATTAGAAAATAATTAAAAAATAGTCGCTGGGACATACGGTGTCCCAAACCGGTACTAAAAAAGTTAGGATATAAATGTTCGCTAAGAACGAAATATATCTGAAAAAAAAGAAATGTAATTGGGAAGATATAAATGTTCGCGCAGAACAGATTTCAAAAACTCGAAATTAAAAAAATATTCTAAAATTAAGATGCCTGTGAGACTGTTGGCGGTTGTAATCTGATATAGTAGTTATTTTTAGTATCTCTAACAAGAATTCAGAAGATATTTGAAATTTGAAAGGGTAAAATCTGAGAAAACATTCACAAAACGTTCTAAATTACGATTTAGTGGGACTAGTTAAGGTTACAAACTTCAAATTTCGCATGGTGTTACTTGTAATATCTAATTTATTACTTTAAGCATTTTTTTTTAAAATTCAAAAATCAAAAGTTCGAAGTCACCAGTAAACGTTATAAATAACGGTTTATTTGGAATTATTAAAGGATAATATCTTGAAATTTAGTATGGTTCGCACTTTAGGGACGTAAATACTCGCTCAGAACAGTTTTTAAATGTTTGAAATTCAAAAAGATGCAGGAGCGAAAAACTTTCTAAAATTGAGATTTCTATGATGCTGTTGGAAAAAAAAGATTAAATTTCGTTGAACGGATACTTTTAAGATGAACAGGACTACCACAATTCACTATTTTTATATTCTTATTGCACCACTTTTTTTTCGAAAAATAATTTTAGACTATTACAAATACAGTGATCTCTCACTTATACGCGATACACGGAAATCATTTTTCAGCACCAGTTTTTTTTTTCTCCCGGTAAATTTCGTTTTTTTTTAATCGCAGAATTTAGATAATCGAATTTTACTGTTTTAAAATAGTGGTATGAAAAAGTAATTACTGAACATCGCGTATAAGTGAGAGAGCACTGTACTGTTAAAATTTGTGTCAAAGATACAGGGTGTTTCACAAAGGACCCCTAACTTTAAAAATCAATAACCCGGAAATGGTGACACATAGAAACATGAAACCAGTGGTATGTTTATTAAAAAATCGTAAGAATCTTATACATAAATCTCAAAATTTAGTTAAAAACAGCACCGATAGATGGGGCTGAGAGCGTTAAGAATCCTTCTAAAGAGAGTTCAGAAGCATAGAAAGACTAGCCGTCGAAGATTTCGCCATTGAAATCTGACCGCGATTAGCGTATAGTGAAAATAATTCACATCTGCCACGTTGCTTTTAAAAAGCTCACGAATTGTTTTCCCATCTTGGCCTTTTTCTACTTGAAGTCGCGTTTGAAAACTTCCTCTTGTGGCAGTAGGACTCTGATTTAATCGGTGGCACTCCAACACAATCAACACACGTTCCGCCACGGTATACATCACTTTCGGGATTATTTTCACTATACGCTAATAGCGGTCAGATTTCTACGGCGAAACCTTCGACGGCCAGTCTTTCTATGCTTTTGAACTCTCTTTAGAAGGATTCTTAACGCTTTCAGCGCCATCTATCGGTGCTATTTTAAACTAAATTTTGAGATTTATGGATAAGATTCTTACGATTTTTTTAATAAATATAACACTGGTTTCATGTTTCTATCTATCACCGTTTCCGGGTTATTGATTTTTAAAGTTAGGGGTCCTTTGTGAAACACCCTGTATATGTTTTGAAAAAGTAGTTGGATATAGAATTAAAAAATAGTCATCAGTGGCAGTCCTGATATAAGTTCTCGCTAAGAACGTTTTCTAAAATATTCGAAATGAGTGGAAACTTCAATCTTAATATTTATTTGGAATTGTTATTGATAGAAACTTGAGAATTGACATGGCTGTTGGTTTTAACTTCCTATTTAACTAGGTTTGTCTTTAGGATTATAAAGACATAAATGTTTTTGTTTTTTTTAAAAGAAATTTAAAACAGTGCAGGAGCAAAAAAGTTCTAAAATAGCGATTTCTGTTGGGGATAGAAGCTTGAAATTTGGCATAGTGGTTACTTTAAAGATATAAAGTGTCGTTAATAATGATTTCTAAAAAATTCGAAATTTCAAACGGTGAAATGAGAGAAAAGCGTACCTAAATATTCCAAATTGCATTTTTTTGCATTTATAAGGCTAGAAACTAGAAATTAAACATGGGTGTTACTTTATTACTCAAATGCCCCAACAAAACACTTAAAAAATCAAAACTTAAAAGGGTTAATTGCTTTAAAATCACTATTACCATGGTACCAATAAACCTACTTCAATCGTTTCTCTAGGATAATACAGATAACAAACAGTATCTGCTTAAAATTGGGCTACTTTTATTTCTGATTGACTGAATCAAGTGAAAAATATACAAGAAAGACAAACTTTCGAAAGCTACAGTTACTATGAAAATGTTGAGGCTAGAAACAAAAAAGTTGACCCTGTCCTTAGCTTGGAAATGTAAACGCTAGCTAATAGTGGTTCTAAAATCATCAAAATTTAAAAGTGTCACATAAATTGAAAGAGTTCTAAATTCAATTTTTTTGGAATTGTTAGACGTGGAAATGTTAAATTTGGTATGGTAGTTACTTTTAAGACATACGCGCTCGTTCAGAACAGTTTCTAAAATTCCGATGTTTAAAAGGATGAAATGAGCGGAAAACGTTCTAAATTAATGATTTATTTTGATAAAAGATTTCAGATTCTTCTCTCACGATAATAATGATGTCTGGCTCTGCTTTAAAAAAAAACTATAGTTTACTTCTTACTAAACTATCCTCAAATGAGTGCAAGAATAAAAAATGTTCTAACATTAGGATTTCTTCGATTCTCTGGACGCTAAATACGTGGAATTTCATATTATGGTTACCTTTAACATGTAAATTCTCGCGAAGAACGTTTTTTAAAACCATTTGAAGGGTGGTGGTCCATTTTTGGACCACATAATTTTAATCCCTAAATGCCACAATTTGTACGAGAACTTCCTTTTATAAAATACGTGAAAAAGGTAAGCGAGCTTTTACTTATATTCAGAAAAAATTGTCTTTAAATTCTATAGTGTTATTTAATCAATTCAGCATTTATCATAGAAATACTTTGCCACTGAGAGGGTTAAACTATTCGAGATTTAATAGAATTAAATGATTAGTAAAGGCACCATAATCAAGATTACTTGGAAATTATCGGGGATAGAAATTTTAAATTTTATGTATAGGATATTAGGATATTAATCACCCAAAAATTTTGTTTAAAGGAATTCAAATTTAAAATGTGTAGACTGGAAACTTTACATTATTCAGAGGGATAACTTAGGTAAGTGCGCTGAAGCAGTGGATTTTTTTTTTTTTTTTTTTTTTTTTTTTTTTTTTTTTTTTTTTATGATAAAAATAGAAAAATCATTTAATTGCTATGTTAGTGCTGGGCTGCCACTAGCAAATATTTTCGTATTCTATTTGTACTACTATTAAAAAAATAATATTATTATTTGTAGTATTAGTATCAAGTTATAGTGGTGCAAGACATAATTAAAAAACAATCGCCATTGCCAGCCTTGTCAGTGTAGTAAGGCAAGGGGATAAAAGGCAAATACCAGCAACTGGTGTAACTAGTTAAAAATATAGTAAGAATAAGAAAAAATATGATTACCAACTAGATAAAGAAATACTTAACCCATTAAAGACAGACGTTGCATTTTCGCAACATTGTGTTTCTGACATCTGGGTTTATGGTAACATCAGTTTGTTTTTAGGATAAATATTAGCTTTATTTAACACTAGAACTACCATGAGCCGTCATTTTGACGGTTGTCAAATGGATATATTCCGATTAGAACCAGAAATTTCTTTTCAAAATAAATTAAATAAAATACTCGCAGGAATATGCTAACTGAATAAGCTACATGGTTTTAAATAAAAATTCTAGTAAAATTTCTGGTAGTAATAGTGTTAAAGAAAGAAACAAAATGATAAAGTAAGACTTAGGTTGCTATAATATAAAAGTGGTATGAATCACAATATTTGTATTCTGTTGAGTAAAATAATTCGGTCCGTAATGGGTTAATATTTTGTTTTACGCCGCACAAAAATGTCTATTAAATATACTAAACTAAATTTTCAATATATGTTATTTAACGATATTTTTTATTTTTAGAGTCATTCAAGTTATACTAATACAATAAAAAAAGAAATAATTGCTTGTTTGTCTGAAATAGCTTCTAGTACTGCTGAACCAATTTTAGACATCTATCAATTTTATCTAACCAATTTTAGACATTACTAATATTTAAATTGATTTTTCAGCAGCTGAAGTTAAAATTGATTGTTCGGCAAAAATAGAAAATATTATTGTGATTTTAATTTAAGAAAACCCTCTACGTTTCTTTTGTTTGTAAGATTAAGTAACTTTTATAGTTTTTTTTATTATTTCTTAACGGACGATCAATTAATGGTTTAGTTATTGCCGAAATAATTTTAGAAAATATTGAAATCAGTTCAGAAGTTCTCGAGTTAAAGATGCTATCTGTTTTACACGTTTTTTTTTTCTATTTGCAAAATTACATACTGTAATTTCCAGCGTTTAAGCAACGGATAAATAAATCTGTTTCAAACCAGAAAGTTTATTTTGTAAATGAAGTGAAATATATACCAAGTAGCAATATGTTACAGTTTATTAAATACATTTTCTGGTTGGAAATACATTTATTTGAGCGACTGGTTAAGGATTGGAAATTACGTTAACCCAAAAAGATTGACGTTGTGTTTTCGGAACATTATGTTTCTTACACCAGGTTTTACAGCGACACCAGATTTTTTTATGATAAATATTCATTATTTGATCAAAAAACACCATGATAAAGTCCCTCTTAGGTTGCTATAATATAAAAGTGGTATGAATCGCAATATTTGTATTTTATTGAGAAAAATAATTAGGTCCTTCATGGGTTATTTTTTATCTATTGGTTTTTTCATTTTCATTTTTTTGCCGAACAATGGATTTATAGTGTAACCAGTGGTGTAGCAGGGTGGGGATCCAGATTCTCTGGATACCACTAATTTTGTAAAGTTTTCTTTGCCTTATCTAATTGGAGAATTTTCCGCGATATTGAAGGAGAAAGAAACTTTACAATATTACTGGTAACCAGAACATTTGGACCCCCCCCCCCTCCCTGCCTACGCTACTGAGTGTAACTACTGTAAAAAATATTAAAAAAAATATTGAAATCACTTCATTAAGGCCTTAGAAAAAGATACACCAATGACAAATCTTTTATGTGTGATTTTGCAACTGTTATCACCCATTTAAATTTTAAATTATTTTTTTTTATGTGAAACAGTTTATTCTTATTTTTAATTTAGTTTACATAAATTATTAGCTGTTAAATATTTGCACTCATTAAAGAACTAGCTTCACTTATTCAAATATCAATTTCACTTATAACTAGGAGAAATGACATTGTTTACGTTCCATGTCATATTATATCGCTCCTTTATTTTGATATAGACTTATCTAACTTTCAAAATTAAATTATTTGAAATTTAAAATATCAGATTAATATTGTTTTTGAAAACCACTAATGCAATAGATGTCAAATAAGTGAAAAATTTATTTGATTATCCATATCATTCTTTTCTAAACTGTCATGTAAATACCATTTATGTTTATAAACGACAAATAAATTTTAAACTCTCACTCTCGTGTATTCTGTTGTCATCGAAATAAATAATTATCGGAGGCTGATAGGTATAATTGTTAACATGTTTTTTTATTTATTTATTTATTTTAGAATGAGATGAAAAATGTGTTATTTGAAATGTGATTTCTTAAGATTCAATGTAATTTACAATTGTTATTACTGCAATTTAATAAAGTTAACTAAAAAAATAAAATTTTTAAATGTCCAGTTTGTGTCAACTCTTTATATGGTTATTAAAACAATGTTTAATCGCACGAAGATAGGAAATACAAGCTAATTTGCTCATTACTTTTTTGGAGGGGACAACCACTTAGAGTGTATAAGTATCAATATTTTTACCTGTAACGCTTTCACCAATTGCTTATTAAAATTTAATACACAATACTTTAAATGTTAAATAAAATAGTTTTGTACGTTTTTGGAGAATATATTTTTGTCGTGAATCCTAAAGTGTTAACTTGCACTTACTTTATTTTATTAACCTAATAATAACTATAAGATAATTCAGAAAGTTTAATATAAGCAGTTTGTTTGGTACTTGTTTTTTTACAGAGGCCTTGACGAGATAGAGTAAAATGACTTCGGAAAGATAAGAAACATTTTCATACATGTATGCTAGTAACCTATTCTCTGTTTCGTACAATTTGTTTTCACTATTTATACATTTATTCACAAAAATACACCATTTATGTATTTATATATAAAAAAGAAGCAATATATATATATATATAAACAATAATTGTATGCGTATTAATAATTTATACACACACACACACACATATATATATATATATATATATATAATGAAGAGCTTAAAACAAGGTGAAAGCTTATACAATGAAAGCTTAAAATAAGTTCTTATTTTCTAAAAAAGTCGTTTGTAAATTCCGGTGTCAGTCAGTAATTTCGCATTTTACGAACAGAGTTTGTCTGTGCCGGAAAGGATTAAATTTCTTCGAAATTTCTCTCTCCTTTCGGCTTTAGCTTTACAGCACAAGGCCACTGGGCTCTGCGATTAGGATTTTTGTGAACGTCACAAAAATATCCGTATCAGGCAAATGCGCACATACCGTGATGGCATGACCTCTCGATGTGCAATCGTTTCTTAATCATTTCATCGACGCCAAATCATTTGCGATGTCTACCCCAGAGGTGCCAATTCTCATTAATATTCCATAATATGTGGGTTAATTTGATTCGGGTTTAACATGTTTCTAACCAAAAAGATTTTTAAGTAATGAAATTAAATAAATTCCTTGTAGAAACCTGAAATTAAATAAATAAAGATACAAACAATAGTTTTTCTGGTTTGAAACGTTGTTAAACTGAGTCAGATTAAACTACATATTACGGAAAATTGGTGAGAACTTGGCACCTCTTCTACCCCAACAGCAAGATATTCGGCTAAATTTCAGCCTATTGTAAGAATTGTCGGTAAATAAACGTAATCAAGGGATGAGATTTCTCCGCTTTTTTGCATACTAGTATAATCCTACAAGAAATGTTTTTTTTTTGTTATTTCATCGGAACATTCTGCGATTTAACAGAACAACGTTCTCTCTAAGATTATACTGGTATGCAAAAAAGCGGAGAAATCTCACCCCTGCGGTAATCGTAAAGAGAAATTCACACGATATCATCTCGACAATAACTGTCGAATTCTCTAGTTGTAAATCAAAGGCAAACGTCAACAGTAAATCAGATTAATGTCGGAAATAAATTATTCGGCATTTACTGTTACGTTTGTACCCGCCGATGTTTTTAATTTGAACCATTTTACTGGGAGCATATTGCCTCCACGGTAATCCTCTCCCGCCCTGCAGTGAAATGTGTCATGGGACATAAACCCACCAATATCCTTCAAGATCGTTACCTTGCGACCCCTAAAAAAGCTGTTACATCTTTCAAGGACAGACCAATCCCGCAGTTTTAAACAGAAAACGATAAAGGCAGTACAAGTCAAAAATACTTCCAAAGAAAAATGTTTCGTGGTGAATGTAAGTAATTCTTTATGCACAAACCAGTGAACCCTAATCTGATAAATATTTACCAATATATAGTGATTTAGAAGAAATTTAAAAGAGTTTCTTTTTTTAAAAATAATAATTACTTATAGTCATTCATATTTAAAAACTAGTCGTTGGGGTCCACCGTAATACTTACCCATCATGGATATCATAATGTAAAATATTAAAATAAAAAATGTGTAAACTGTGTAAAAAATGTGTAAAAACGATTACAAGACTTACCCTATACTACGTATGATGGGTAAGTAATATACTTTGATAAATGAAACATAATACATTCACTGACATACTTGCAATAAGCGTTTGGCTTTTCTACAAGTTGCTACCGGAGATATCTTTAATTTTTAAAGATGAAACTTACTCCGGAGCGAAGCGGGCAAAGCAAAGAATAACCCTTAATTGCATAGTGATGTAAATTTCTATCATTTTTTATTTAACTTATAATAAATAAATCAACTTCTTCGCCACCACTATATTTATATAGAAATATTAATCCAGTAAATGTCACGTGAACTATGTTGCTGAACAAAGTTAAAAATCTATCTTAAAATTTCTGGTGTCTAATATTTAATATATGTATAAAAAAAACACAGTTGTAAAAGAAAAACTCATGCAAAGAAGGGTGAACTGTTCTACCTGCGACTAAAATGTCTGAAACCGAAAAACGTCCTTTGCTCGTTACAATAAATTCTAAAAAACTGCGTTGTGTCAAGGGAATCAGAAAGCTGCCTGTAGTTTACAAAGCGAGTAAGGAAATATGGATTACGTTGAAAATTTTTGAAGAATTGTGACAGACAAAAAAAATCAAGCATAAACAAAGAAATATCATATCAATTATCCATAACTGTACGGCATATTTTCCAGAAACTTAAAATCTTGAAGCAGTAAAGATTATTTTTCCTGTTCCAAATGTTACATCCGTTTTACTGCCTATGGATCAAGGCAATTACAGTGTTTAAAAAAATTGTACAGAAAGAAACTTGGCAATGACATTCTAATAGCTTATCTACAGATTTCAGGTGATTTCAGGTTGTGATGTGAACATATCCACACATGAAATGCATCTGATAGAGTAGTGACATTTAATTTACTCTCACACCGTAAATTTTGCAAAGTGAAATTTAAATATAAAAATTTAACTTCGGAGTGCTTAATTTGGACGAAGTAAGTTTTAAATAACCGTGACAGTTGGTTTCTTTTTCAGCAACCAAAAGTTTACTAAACGTTAGAAACGTTAAGCGAACGGTACAGAGTGTACTGTGCTGCACTCATACCCATAAGATTGTTATTGACGTACCTACAGAAATTACCTGTTATTCAATATCTACCCATACTTTCTAATCGCGAACTTGGCGCAGAGATAAAAGAAATATCATTCGATTGGAAATTACATCTTTTTTTCAGTTTATTATCAGTGACCAATAGTTTACTAAAAATAAAGCGAACGGTACAAAGTGTGCTGTGCTACACACGTGGCCATACTGTTGTAAGCCTACACGTGTTATTGACGTACCTACAGGAATTACCTATTATTCAATTTCTACCCATACTTTCTAATCGTTACTTTCCCATACTTTCTAACTTTCTATACATTCTTTTCTAACTTGGCGCACAAATGAAAGAAATATCATTCGATTAGGAATTATATCTTTTTAACAGTTTATGTTAAAAAATAAATAAACTTTGAGGCTGTTCCCTTTCTGAAATTAGAACAAACTTCGACATTTTTAAAATGAAGATTATACATGTATATTTCAGTAAATTCGCATTTTTTTATTTTATTTAATAACTAAGAATTGCAGTTCCTCAAACTGATGGATTATCATTATTTACCCGGAAAACTTACCATAATTTCTTAATACTGATTAAATGTTAGGAATATGTTCATATATTCCCATCATATATCTTCAATCTTATCACAACTTAAAAAAAGCAATTATATTCTTTACAATGTTACTATATATCACGCTAGTCGTTGATACAATTCGTGACCAATAACTATATGCTGGCCATTAGAAATGTGTCTTTATATTACATCCATCTTAGCCTTTCAAAATCTAAAAATGTTCTTCAATTTATTTTTTGTATTTTATATTTTTTAACAAAATGTAGATTAAAGAATTCCATTTTACACATGAGACAAGAATTATTTATCGCAAGGTATTTTAAGAGAAAATAATGTATTTTTCACTACACTTCACTTGTCTGCTTTTAGCTACATTTTTTAAAAGTACCAATAAGACAAAACAATTTAATCTACTGTAAACACAACTCATTGTCTTTGCGTGCAAGAAATAAAGCAGCTCTGTTTTGCGTGTTATCGTGTGCTATGTATAAGAGTCTGACAGATTTGCTTTCAAAACGACAGATAAATCTCATTAACTATTCATTACCAAATGATATCGTATTGAATTCAATTGAATTAGATGAATAGTTAAATTGAGAAATGATATTGATACAACGGAGAAAGGTGACGTAAAACTTGTTTAGAACGTGATGATGAAAATCATATTAATAAATCGAGACATTAGAGTTGTTTAGTGTCTAGGATTTTTTCCATGTTTTTCAAATTTATTTACAAAAAATAATTTATGAACTAATCTATTGGATAATTAACAATAGAATGTTTGGAATGATTAGATGCTTTGAAGATGTGGACATTCTCAAAAAAGTCAATGTGCGTAAATGTGATGATCCCTAACTGCGATAAATATTTATAGCTAAATTCCTGACGCAAAAATTGTATATAAATATGACATAATCAAACATCAGTATTTTAAGAACAAAACGCAAATTATCTTACTGATTTTAAAATTTTTCATCTAGGAGAATTTCCCATTGCATTATACATAGTTAATTATCGAATTCAAACAACATTTATTAAATGCCGGGAATAATCCCGAAGTCGATATTACCATTATGTTTTATCTTTAAATATTATAACTCCATAGATGTCCAAGGTCTGTTTCCTCTACAATAGGAAGTGGAAGCTAGAAAAGACGATACGTTTTGAACTACAGTTCTTCTGAAATTGCATTGCATTTTGCTGACTGACTTTTTATTACACCTATTAGCGACGAGCTGGATTCTTCAAATGCGGAGGTCTTTCAACAGATATAGTAAGATGGTGGTATTAAGTGCTATTTTTATATGCAATTTAAAAAATGCAAAATTTGTAAGAAAATAATGATTATTTTATACTCAACAAAAAACATCGATGTATTTATAACATATAAATAAATATTCTGTATTCACTTTAAAAGGTTTTATAATGCTCTGATTATGTTCGTTCGGTGGAAACCATCTTATCAATCTTTTCCACTGATATGAATACATCTTTTTAAATTCCTTTACTTTATGATTGACTTAACTCAAATCTCATTGTTAGTTTACAACAGTTAATAACTATTTTCTTGAAAATAATTTTATAATGTGCATGCTTGTTTTGTTCTGTTATAGCTCTCTTTTAAAATATATTTAATAACTACCTGCATCGTTTAAATTAGTAAGTAAAATAAATTTCTCCGTCACACGCAAATTAAAAGGTATAATAATATATTTACGGGAATTTTTCATAATGAATTTCATGGTAGATTTCACTGTACATACCTGAAAGAACAATTACACAGAATATTGTATATTTAATTTGATATATATATTATTTAACTTTCATTACCGTCGTTTAATTTTTAATAAAAGTACTTTCAGGAAAACAATAGGATACATTAAAATCTTCATCAAATAGAAAATTGTTAAAATGTAATTAGAAATAGTTTAGAAATAGTGCAATAATTGATATTAGTAACATCAATATACAGGGTTACAATATTACAATACAGTGAGTTTCAAAATAGATTACAATAAATTTGAAAAGGTGATAGAGACCCCAGTGGGGAGGGCGGCCATAGGAACCACAATTTTCGAAAGAAATTTTTCGTCTTACTTATTTGAAGACTTCAGTGATTAAATAGAGCGAAATTTTCTATTTGAAAATAGATTTAGTCTTTTTCCTCATTTAATCGCAGAATTCTGCGATTAAATACGATAAAAAAAATTTCAAAAATAATGGTAACCAGGGGGCGTTTTCCTCTTGGACCGCATTTGAGTAATTACAATTTTAATCTGTATACGACCGTTATATAAAAGTTTGTGCACTTATATACATATAAAAAATTAACGATTTGGAAATGGACCAATGAAAGTCTGCATAAATATTCCGGGTTATTCTCATCGCTTTTTTACTAAGGACTTTTTTGAGAAGCGATTAGTTTTTCTCTAGCCATCCTACGGATTCGAAAATCATACCACCAGACGTGAAATATAACAAGCTTTCAGAAATTCAAAATATTATCACGGACGGACAACAAAAGCTAAAAAAATCCTTAAAAATCGAGTAAAAAATCTTTTATTGAAAAAGTCACTTTTTGATATTGATGCCAATATCTAAATGAACGCAAAGAATTATGTTTTATCTCAAATAAAAAATGTATTTGCGCGAGACTATTAAAAACAATGATGAAAGTTTAAAATAATAAATAAATGATCACGTGTTGAAAGCAGAACGGGGGTTGGTGAGCGTAGCGAACAGGGGGCAGAGCCCCCTAGTATAAAAAAAAAATATCTGAGAATAGTAACACGTTTCTTGTGATTTTATTGTAAGCAATCAGAAAAAAAATTGTATCATTTTTAATAAAATGGGCTGTAGAAAGAAAAAAAACTCTTCTATCTTATATCTTTCACATTCTATTACAGGGTTCCTAATATTTAAGGTTATGTACCAGTATTTTCTCATAGAAAAACTTAAAAAATTTAATCGCGCGATTGCATTAATCTACTTTCTCTCTAAATAAATACTGGTAACTATCTGACCTAAAGTCAGGGAAATTCTCTGTCCAGTAGAAAACTTGTATTATTTGTGAAAATTGTAAAGAGAATTGAATCAGTCATTTCAAAAACCACATAAGTCACAGAATCAGAACTTTTTAGAAAAAAATATTTTATGAAAAAAAAACTGTATTATTCACAAGTAAAGGAGTTTTCATGGGTAGTTTTTGGTTTATTATAGAGTTTGGACTTCAAAGTTTGTAAATATCGACTAGGTTCTATAATTTATGAATAATGAAAAGAAGATGAAGAGGAAACCTGTTCCTGACATAGGTTGTTTTAGCAAGAAACAGGGTTAGGTGGTATTTAATTTGAACAAAAGTGTCATATTAAACATATTTTTAATCAAAGTCAATGTCTTGTACGATTTTCCTTGTTTCTGTAGTTTCTTTTGATTCACTGGTATAACGTGATCATTTCGTTTACAGAATAGTAATATATCAGTTTACAACAATGACACAGGTGCCAACTTTTGCACTTCTTTGTTACAACTATTTTTTTTTAACAAATTTTACCTTATATAATCTTTGATTTTTTTCTGATAAAATAAAGCATATTTTCCTGTTAAAAAAACATAAAAGTTTTCAAATCAACAGTCGTTAAGATCTGTATGTTAGTTTTAATGGCTATCATGTATTGAGCGTAATGGATGTAGACATTTTCAACGAAATTCGTGAGCTTGAGAATTCATTGATAACATTTCAGACCAAACACGTATATGAAATAATTCTACAAATCATACCTTCACAAACCATATGATTCGATTCGATGGCTTTTTGATGGTACCATAAGACTTTTTCACCTTAAGTCTGATATAAACAGAATTGTTCGACAGTCAATCATTTAATGTTATCGCTATATTAGAAATTTGGTGATATTTTCAATCCTTTTTAGAGATAAAGCTGTTGTTAAGTAACTACTGCATATTTAGAAGCGCTGTTATCCTTTTGTTATATTTATTGTATTACACTTTTCAGAGGTGACAAGCTCTCACTAATCTTCTGTAATATGTAGGTTAATTTAACGCAGGTTTAATACGTTTCGCACCAGAAATTGTTTTAAGAATTAAAATTGAATATGTTCCAAGAAGAAATTTGAAAATAAACCAATAAATATTCATAAAATAAATTTTCTGGTTCTAAACGTTTTTAAACAGGGTCAAAATAATCCACATATTACAAAAGATTAGTGGGAGCTCGGCACCTCTGCACTTTTTCATAGCATCGCAGGACTCAGCGATTAAATGAGAGAATATTAATATTCACAAAGAGTAGTAATGAAAATTAAAAGCATGCTCTAACGATAGGTATTGACAATGACACATAATTTAACTTGAATTCCGCATTAGATTGGTGTTCCCCAACTTCTAGCATTCGAAAACCATATTACTATAATACGACTAATAAAAATCTTACGTAACGCAAAAAAGCATAATACTATTATGTAAAGTTATTTTTTAAATTCAAATTTAATTTAATTAATAATACGATGAGAAATATATATTAGTTTACAAAACATAATAACTTATTTGAAGTTGTCTCTTTTCCACTTGTAATCCACATATTTGTAAATTAAATTGACGGTAAAATGTATTTTACATACAAATCACGATACTTATGTATAACTCTAACTTTTCTATATTGAAAAGTAACTTTTTAAGCGCTAATAATGATTTTTGGCAAAATACGTTTTATACATTTTGGTTTCTTTATAGAATGAGTCATGCTTTCCTTCTACACTGTTTATGTACTCAGGGTGATCATATATGATGAGATTTAGAAAAAAAAATTGTAATAGACGTAAAAGGTAAAAGGTTTTTACAATGACATTCGACCATAAATGTTATTCAGTAAACATGCAAATATTTCAGGAAGAATAGAAGAAAACTTTTACGCTTTTTTACTACTACTAACTGTTTGCATATCATTGTTTTAAAATAATTGCAAAAATTTCGTATTGAATAAGATTTTTTTTATAATAAAAATAGGTACAGGATAAAATCGTAAAACTTGGTAGCTATGCAGAAATTCTGTCTAAGAAATATAACTTACCGTAAGGCTGCCTATGAATATACCTCGAAAAAATTACGGTAGTAGAAAACTTCTGATTTTACCTAATTACAAATAAAAAGTAATTTTTATGACAAAGGTTTTTTTCTCTATAATATTTTTTTAAATAAATAAATTTTATCATTAAAAAACTTCTTTCAATGTGTAATATTTTAAACCAGGGGTTCCCAAACTATGGTACGCGTACTGGTACTGGTACGCAAAACTCTGGCTACAGGTACGCGGAAGTGCGATGCTGGTACGTAAAATGAATTACCATAAATCAAAAACGGCATTAATTTATCACTTTCTAAAATTTTCGATTGACTGTTAGACACTGTAAACGCTTTTTTTTTACTTTCTTCTATCTTTACAAGAAGAAAGTATTGGATTCATGAAAATTTTCGACTTCCGGTTTTTGACGGATTTATACGTTTTAGAAGCTCCTGAATTCAATTTGACTATTTTTAGAAAATGTCTGTCTGTGACTCTGTCTGTGACTCTGTCTGTATGTGACAAAAATTTTGTGGGCGCTCTATCTCAAGAACTAATGCTCGGAATTAAATAAAACTTTAGATTCAGTTAGTCCCTGATATAAATTGGTGCTGATTAGTTTTTGGTAAAAATCTCCCGGCAGGTGGCGCTGCTATGCAGCATTTTTTGCGATTTTCGCAATAGCTCTATCTCAAGAACTAATGCTCGGAATTAAATAAAACTTTAGATTCAGTTAGTCCCTGATATAAATTGGTGCTGATTAGTTTTTGGTAAAAATCGCCCAGCAGGTGCCGCTGCTATGCAGCATTTTGCAGGATTTACACGATTTTAACGATAGTCCTATCTCAAGAAATATTGCATGGAATTTAATAAAACTTGAGTTTCAGTTAGACCTTAATATAAATTGGTGCTGATTCTTTTTAGTGTATGCGAAACCTGTGTGAGATAGAAGAAAGTTTTGGGATTGACACATCCGACTAGTTGTTTCATGTTACTAAAAATGTTTGTTATAGCAAATTGTCTCAAATCCGCACACACTGTTTATGATACACCCAGTTTTCCAGAATTAAAAACATGTAATTTTTATATTTATGTAACTAAAAATATGTAACTAAAATAACATTGATTTAAAATTTTATTATGAAACAGTTTAAATTAGAAGAAAAACTGTTGTAAACATATTTTTTAAATTGTATTATCTGAAGGTAAAGCCTGAATCCGTGAAAGCAGGAGAAGTTTGTTCAAATAGGAGGAGTTAACAAAAAAATTTCTTTTTAGTTTTGAAGTTTTATTTGAAAAATAGTTCATTATTTATTTAAGTCTGTCAATTGAATTTTTTTTCTTCTTCTGTGCGAAATGTGTAAGTTTCTTTCTATTTCATGGGAACCGGTTTTCAATACAGTAGAGTTATTTAATCCTTTAGCGCGCGGTATCCACAAAAAAGGACACCTAATTTTAATTCCAAAACTGACAAACGGCACCAACAATATTTTATTAAATTTTTCATTTTATAAACTACGGGAAGCAAGTTTTATTACTTCCTACTATCGACTCTATCCTTAATCTCTTTTGCTTTTCTTATTATTCCAAATTTGTTCTTCCATTCGTTAAATTTCTCTTCTTTTTCTTTTAATTGCTATTTAATGCATTCTTATCTTTTCCCAACGGTTCGCTACTTAAAAGACAATCAACTCACAATCGACTGGGCGTAACGTTGCTGCAACTGGGAAGTCCCTGAACCGGCATCAACTGTTCCGGATTGCTCTGGAGCAAGTTTTTATTTTCTAATAAATTCTTTTGTGAATTCTGGTGTCAGTCGATAATTTCATCATTTTAAAAATAGACTTACTTTTCGCCGGAAAGGGTTAAAATGGTCATTTGAAATCGAACAAAATATGCTATTTTCCGCTTTCACAGTTTTTCTTAGATTATTAGTATTACTTTTGATGTCTGGCGGTACGCGGAGTGTATGAACTACGATTTAGTGGAACTTCGGTCTAAAAGTTTGAGAACCCCTGTTCTAAAGGCATTGGAATTATAGGCCATTTTCTTACAAATGGTATTAATATTGATTACCTATTAGATATTCTCTTAATCTAATATTGAAAATGGCTTTCCCAAGAACACTTTTAAGTCTATTTATATTAGTTTTTTTTCTAAGTTTTGACTAAAAAACTAAACAAAAAATTAAATGCATGAAACATAAGAAACCTTTCATCTTTTTAACGACGTTTTTCCGTGTATTATTATTTATTTTTTTTTTATTGACTATTAACATAGGTTAGAAAAAAATCAAATAAATGCATAAAGGAAAGCTATCACTAAAAACCCGTAAATTACCAAGATGAAAATAAATATTTACAATATTGAACTTATTAAAATATGTATAAATATTTCTAATTCTAAAATATGTAGTAAGATATAATTTATAGACACACAAATAGAAATTAGTTTTTATTAAGAATATTGAATTTTTCACCCTGATTCATTTTTAAGTATATAATTAAAATTTTTCGTTAGAAATTACTCAACTTTTTATAACATTGAGGAATTGTGAAAAAACTCACACTTTTGCTACAAATGATATTAGTATTAATTTCATATTAGATACTCGAGTTCTTTTATAATATTGAAACCAAATTTTTGAAAAATATGTTTTGAGTCTAGCTATTTATAAGATTTCCATTTTAAAATTTTGCTTAATAAATATAAACAAAAAGCATGAAACAGATAAAAACTAAAGTTTTTCGTCATTTGTAACGTCTAATTCAATATTTATCCATATACAGGGTTACACAGAAATAAGGTACGCATTCAGAGGACGTTTCTGCTTCGAACCTGACCAAAATTAGAATACAGGTAACTGAAATGATGCGTTTTTTAAGGCGTTCTACGTTTTTTAAAATCAAATAAACATGTTTTTTAGAAAACAATGTATTTAATAAAATTAGTGCTGCGTTTATTTAATGAAACGTAGCACACATTTTATTTTATTTATAAACCCCTGTAACGGTTTCTGTTTTTTTTTGTTTGTTTTTTGTCACAACAAAATTAAAATAGGGACTAAACAGCACTTATTTCCTACTCAGATAGTTTACCTTACATAATCAAATAATGTCTGACAAATAGTAAAGCGTAAATTAAGTTAAAAATGAAAGGTATCCAATAGTTTTTAGTAACGGAGCAACGAAACTCTTCTTGTAGCAGCGTCGGTTCAACAAAACAGTTAGGTGGCTGCGTAAACATTCTGGTTCAAATATTTTATCTGACCAAATTACCAAAACAGCTTAGAAATTGTCTGCCATACGCTTACATGCTTATCAATCTCAATGTAAACAAACGTAAAATGATGTTTGATTTTGATCCAAATTAAACAAGTATCGAACTAGAGAATTTATCTAGTGTATTGTTATATACAAAATTTCATGTTTCTACTTGGGATCTATTTGATTTAATTAATTTAAAATTGATTATGGTTCAATAAATTCTTTATATGGTTCTAATTAAACCATATTTTACCGACGAATAGTTAAAGATAGGCTTATATGGACTTCTAATTTTTTAAATAAAAGTTATTCTTGAAACAAATCGTTGAAAGATGGTTCTGTAGCATTTAAATAAATGTTAAGTAGGCCTTTAAATTTTAATACGTAATATGTCTTCACAAAAATGTTTAATATGTTAAAAATAAATGCTCAACTTGTCTAATAATGTATTGTAATCTCAAAACAAATTTTGCTTTAACTAAGTGTAGTAAGTCTGACCATATATCGAAGAAAAAAATGATTACGAATGGTTTCCTTTATTCCTGACCGGATACATTTATTGGTAAATTTTTCTGCTAGAACATTTTAACCCTTTCCGGCATAGTGGTCCCACTCTGGGCACACCTAATTTTAATTCCAAACTTGCATTCGGCATCAAGAATATTTTAATAAAATTTTGTTTTTACATTGAAAGCTTAAAATAAGCAATTCTTATTTTCTAAAAAAGTGGTTTGTAAATTCCGGTGTCAGGCAGCAATTTCTCATTTCAGAACAGAAATTGTCTGTGCCGGAAAGGGTTAATGTGATCGTTTCTGAGGCAAAATAACTCTTATTACAGAATTTTTTATTCATTAAATATCACCACATACAAAGGAAAAATTTCTTTGAAAGTGAATAAATTATTTTCGGCAGGTATATTATAAAAATAAAAGTTCGTTGTAACATTCGTTACAAATTCGGAATTTGGGGTTAAAAAATAAATGCGATAAATTCTTGACACTGCAACAGAAAGGATACTCGCTAGCCAACCGAAGTCTTTTTGGTCCAGTCTTATTTACTCAGTTCAATTTACAACAGGTACTGAAGAGGAGGGAGATCTTACTATTTTTAAACACAGATTTCATAAAAAATTGCGCGTCGCCAAATGTGTTACATTTGCAAATAAATAAATAAATAATGAGTAAATGTATTAAATAAATGTGGTTTGATCCTATATGGTAGTCATTAGAAATTTACTTATTTCATTTATTAAATAAAATTTCACGTTCAAATTTGCTTGTCTGAACGATTTTTCGTCCCGTATGAAACGGGGAATTAGATATGTATGCATGTGATAAAGTACCAAATGTTTTGTCTTATAGGAACAGAATTAAACCTATTTGAAGTAAACAAAAATATTACGTCTGAACATATTTATATTTATATTAAAATCATTAAAATTACAGACATTACATTACACTTTCATAAAACATTAAAAACATATTAAAATTGGACGTTTCGGATTTACATGAAAATCCCTCTTCAACAAACATTTTTCATAACGTAAGTCACAGTTCAAAAATATCAACAAATAGAAAATGTAACGTATCAAAATTTTGATACGTTGCATTTTCTATTTGTTGATATTTTTAACCACGGATACTACTATTTTTCATAGAAACTTTCAGTTTATTAAATCGCAGAATTTTGTGATTAAATAAATGATTATTATATGTAATTACATTTGACAAGACAAAAACTTGTTGAAAAGAGAGTTTTTCCTTTCCCTTACGATTACGTATTAGCAGTATGCGTTAAACGTTAGTTATCTAAGGAAATTATCAGAGTTTTTAATTGAAATTATTGAATAAAACTGGAAAATAATAATTATTGTTTAACAAATATACGGGATTCATAAAATGGTACGTCCATCACAGAGGGCTATATAGAAAGTTGTGTTAATCCAAAAACGAGGATTGACACTCGCGATTGCTTTTTTTTATTATGTATTCTATCCCTGTATGAAAACAGTAATATTTGTGGTAGATTTGTTACTAAACTTCGAGCTAGATTATTATTTTTCGGAAATAGTGTAGAAAAAATAGTAAAATAATAACTGCCTGCGATAGCCGTATAGTAACTTAATTTTTTACAATCCACACTTTTAAACATGTGCTCAAAATGTATTATTAAACTACATTCTTTCTTAACTTCTTCTGAAGGTGGAGAAATTGCGCGATTACATAAAAAAAAAGAATATGAGTACCACGCATGCCAAAGGTTGACCATACTCCTCTAGACTTGGTATGTTCTACTTTATGTGGATTCAAAAGTAGAATTTTGTCTTGATTATTTTGGTATTGTAAATGTGAAATAACAATAATTTAAACCCGAATATTAATTTAATAAAATGTATTTTTTTTTTTTACATTTCATTTACAAGTAAAATTTCTAAAAAAAAAAAAAAAAAAAAAAAACATATTTATTTGACTTGAAAGAGATCGGAAGAGTTATCATCTATACTATAGATTGACTATAAAATTTTATAATGAACCTGTTCATAATTCGACTAGTATCCAAAATTTTTCTCTTGAACAAATATACACAACAATTTTAATATAAAAGTTTCTGTTTTTTCCCCAATCGACAAACTAGAAAACAAATTCGTCTACAAATTGAAAAAAAAACTTTAGAACAGAAAATCGCATTAATTGAATTTTATTCTTTCGTCGACGCTGAATCTGAAATGAAGTCGATTTTCCTCTATCACGCATCACATTTTTGTTACACAACGTTGTGTTTAGGGGGTAGTCTCTTTATTAAAATTGTAAAAAAAAATTAATATACGAGCATCCAGTTTTGATATTATATCTGTATTTGGGACAAAATTTAAAGTGTGATATAAAATAGGATGTCATTCAGTAGAGTAGTTATGGTATCAGTAGTGTAATTATGTTACAAATTATGCAGTTACAAATTTTGGATATTCTAATGTTAAATTCCTTTTGAATAATTGGGAAACAATCTGCATTGTTGTTGTATAATTCAAAACTACTTGACGTAATTAGCTGTAATGATAGATTCAAATAGTTAAACTTCTTGAAATCGGTTACTGTTAAACTTTTTATAGGTTACAATCAGTATATTTCATTAACCTTTTCCGGCACAGTGGTCCCACTCCGGGCACACCTAATTTTAATTCCAAACATGCATTAGACACCAAGAATATTTAATTTAAAAAAATTCCACAATGAAAGCTCAAAATAAGGAGTTCATATTTTCTAAAAAAAGTCGTTTGTAAATTCCGGTGTCAGTCAGTAATTTCTTATTTTAAGAACAGACTTTGTGTGTGCCGGAAAGGGTTATCCCTTAATTGCATAGTGATGTAAATTTCCATCACTGTTTATTAAACTTTTAATAAATAAATCAACTTCTTGGCCACCACTATATTTATATAGAAATATTAATCCAGTAAATTTCCCGTGAATTATGTTGCTGAACAAAGCTAAAAATCTATCTTAAAATTTATCGTATATAATATTTAATATATGTATAAAAAACACAATTGTAAAAGAAAAACTCATGAAAAAAAGGGTTAATATCAAATTCACATTTTATATCTTTATATGTAGGAAACGTGAAAAATTTTTCATTTCATACTTTGTTTTAGCATTAACAATGCTTTAGAAAACATTCAGAAATTGTGTAGACAATTATCAGTTTTCTGTCTTCGAACTACAATAAAAATGAATATGGAGGATAAAATTTAATCACGTCGAGCATATTTTTTAAATGGAATGTGTATTTGTGAGAGGAGTATTCAAATCCTAAAGTACTTTGCTGATATTGGAATCTAGCGATAAGACAAATCGAGAATTTACTTTGCCATTATACCTGACATAAAGAACTTAAATTATTTCATCAAAATTGAATTTGAATTGCGTATATTAAAAGCATTTGACGAAAGTAGTATTGCGTTGTAAATTTAAGGAATGCTGTCAAATGTTATGAGTATGCAGTAGTAAAAGGAATATTTACGATTTTATATTTTAAGAGGCCATTAAATTACATATTATAGATGAAAATACACTGAAATAAATAACTTATTCCTCTGGCCGATATTTTGTAAATGAGTTAATTCTGAATAATGATACAATCTTTATGTTGAAATACGATATTTTTAGAAGAAAAATAACTAGTAATAGTTAGCATTATCGTAAAAACAGTGCTAACAAAATAATAAAATTCTTTTAATTAGATTTTTAGTTGGAAAATCTTTTAGAAACCGAAATCGAGTAAAGAAAAGGTATTGAAATTCCTTCCTTCCAATGGTACAAAATGTTTAATCCATATTTGTTTTTTACCAGACGTTGTTCCAAACTTATGCTGAAGTATAATTATTATTATGCGGTACATTATGCTTGTAATTTTTAAAAGTACTTAATGAGAAACATTAGCAGAAAATGAGGGCCTGACTAAAGCACGGAATCGGGACGTACATTCACCAATAATTTCGAATAGTAAATTTTATCTTTTTGTGAAAAAAAATCTGAGTTTAAGTAAGGCATTGATTACTGCTATTTGAGAATAGTGGCACTCTCTGCTCAAAGCCAGTGCCCCATGGAAACATTTCTTAATGTGGCCTTATATCTGTAGAACATATCTGAAGCAGTACTTAACATAAATAACACATTGCATATACACTCCGTGTCAAAAGTTTATGCACAACAGCAATTTTTTAACAAATCTCTGAATATTTACTTTACTGAAATATCTTATTTATATGTGTTAATAATTACATTCTTAACACCATATTCAACAAAATTATGTTTTATATTTTATTACAAAACACTAGTTTAAAAATGGAACACAAATAAAGTGTCAAAAGTTTATGCACAACAACAAATTTTTAATAAATCTTTGAATATTCTCTTTACTGAAACATCTTATTTATATGTGTTAATAATTACATTCTTAACATCATATGCAATAAAATTATGTTTTATATTTTTTTACAAAACACGAGTTTAAAAGTGGAACACAAATATCGTGTCAAAAGTTTAAGCACAAAGTGTTTTTTTACAGAAGTTTTGCAAAATCACGTAAGCAGCTTGGGCAAGGTTCAATGGCAATCAGGTTGGGCAAGCAAGCGACTTTCTGAGAATAAGAAATAGAAAGTTGTTGCTTTTGCATTAGTACAAAATGTCAAAGTCGAAAGCATACTCACATGGGGAGGTCTTAAATAGAGAGTAAGAGAGCGAAAAACATGTGTATCAAAACGGGGAATTTTTAAATTGGTGACTCGTCGTGACGATTTTAAACAAAAATCCCGTACAGGAATTCCACGAGTGACCATTTTCGCGAAGACTGCTGCATCAGAAACTTGGCTTCAAATGGTAATTATTCTCTTTCACATGTAAAAAATACAGTTGGTAGACAAATATTGAAAAGAAAACTGCTCATAGAAGAGTTTTCTAATCTGTATTCATGAAATCTGTAAAATGGCCCATTTTCCATGTTTTAAACTCCTCCATAAAGAATCTAGATTACAGTCGACCAAACAGCATATGTCATTTGGTGATACCTGCACCACCCCCCGAATTCTAGGCTTGCGCGTTGCGAGAGAAATGGTGGCTGTCGTACGCGAATTGTTTTCAGCGATTATACGGACCCTTGAATTTGAACACCAGTATTTTGTAAAAAAAAAAAAAAAAAAATTTCCTTCCTTTTCTGAGACTAAACAAGTCAAAGAACACTTTTGAAAAATACTGGTGTCCACATTCTGGGAACCGCACATTTCCAGAAAAAATCTGCCTACCATTTCTCTCTCAGTGACCAGGCCAAGTATTGAGGGCGCGGTGGAAACGTGGCTAAAAGTTTTATTCAGTGATGACAAAAATTGAATCTCAACGGCTTTAACCCTTTAACGTTCATTTGTTTCCCAACGAATCCACAAAACTTTAATTACGAAACTCAACAATGACAGCAGAATTTTAATAGAAATGTTTTTCATTTATTATATATGTGAAATATTGCTTTTTTATTATATAAAAATAAATCTGTTCATAATTTCCGGTGTCAATCATTTATTTCATCATCTTAACAATTGAAGTGCTTTATCCGTTAAAGGGTTAAATACCATTGACATGATCTCCGCAAATAACCCAGAAGTATATTTAGCGCAAAACATGGTGTTGGTTGTATAATGGTATGGGGGCTATTTTATTCAATGGTCAGTTGTCCCTAGCATTCATTAAAGGTCATGAAAACTCTGACAACCATCAGGATACACTTTCCATTCATACGCTCTTTGTCGGCGAGGGTTTGAATGGATAAATGTGGTTTTTGTAACACGATAATGCTTCGATATATACCTCAAACTCAATGTCAACGTGGCTTAAGTCGAACAAGGTATCGGCTTTGAAATGGCCGGCAATAAGCCCTGATTTAAACCCTAAAGAAAATACGTGAAGTATTCTTACACACGCAGTTTATGCAAATGGTAAGCAGTAATCTTATGTTAAAGACTTGAAAGATTACATTGAGAACGCTTTGTTTAATATTGAACCGGAAACAATATAGAATATCATTATATCGAAGTCAGACCGCATATTTAAACTCATTCAACAGAATGAACCAATAAGCAAGTATTATTTCTTTTAATTCTTGTTTTACTAAAGGCTAAGGAATTGTTATGCTTAAACGTTTAACACGCTCATTTTTGTTCTTTTGATAAATTCTATTGTTTGAGATAAATTTTAAAGCGTAATTCTGTTAAATATCTTTTTAAAAGTACAATTTTTTGCTCATGTGGAAAGCAATGTAACTTGTAGTCAATAATTAAATTTTGTTTTGATATTTGCTGTTGCGTTTAACTTTTGACACACATTGCATGTTATCCACAGTATTTGCGTTTATGATTCTGAAATCTCACACGTACCAGAAATTAAATATAAGAAATTCGAAATAATTAAACAACGTCGTAACAGTTTGTCGCTATTCTAATACAAAACGTCGAGTTCAAGACATTCAGTCATTAATAACTGACTGCTAAATGAAATTGGATTGTAGGTTTCGATTTCTCTTGGTTTTGATACCAGTGTTTTCGTATGTATTATGTGATTCAATAAAGTTAATAACCCTGTATGGAAATAATGCTACTCAAAAAAACGTGTTGTGTTGGCAGCCGTGGTATTATAAAGAATTGAAAGTTTTCGCAACCCTTTTATGCTTGTAGAACCATGAAAATTATATTTATGTTTTAGAAAGAGAGCCTACAAGAACAAATTTACTCATGTATTATTATTTCTTTTTCTAGCTGGATAAGGAACTTAGACCATATTATCCGAATGACAGGATATCCTACGAACTAAATCAAAAAAACATGTTCAGTACCAAAAAATTATCGTAGAAATTCTGTCTAATTTTAATTCTGTCACAAAAACTCTGTTATACCAGCATCATATGAAAATTTGCGGCTCCGATTTCATCTTTCACACGTACCCCTGGTACTACTACCGAATTATCTAAAACGCCAACTAACACTCAACCCACACCAAATAACAGTTCTCCTAGCATACTAACTGTGACACAGATTTCTAAGAAATTTCCAAGAAATTAAGGGGACAGTACACTTTTAAAAGTCGTAGAAAATGCGAAAATGTGTCATGTTCTTTACATGTTTTTGACAAAATAGTAAATTCTCTAGGAGCTCCAAAATTTATGAATAGCTTTATATGATATCGAACTATGTTTAAAAATTTTAGTTTGGGTGTAATATGATAAAAACTGTTTCAAGGGGTAGGTTTCAAAATGATCTCATGCAGATTTCATGTGATTTACATAATTTTTTTCTTAATTAAACATAACACTTTGGAATATAATTTGAACTAAAATGTTTATAAATGGTTAATTAAATACAGATAAATTATATTTTAATTATAAAAAATTAAAAAATCATGAATTTTTACATATATTCAACCTTACATTTTTTTTTTCATACTGAACCTAACTGTATAATTCTAGTTCATTTTCACAATTATATGCACATTTAGGTAGGGTAAAAATTTTGAAGCTCTACTTCAAACGGTTTTGGAAATATCACGCGCGCAAGTTCATAAAATGATATTTTGAGAAAAAGACGTTTAAAGATTAAAATGTATTTTACAAATATAAAACTCATAATAAAAGGGAAAAAATACTAATAATATAAGTTATTCAGTATTAAAAATAAAGTATGATGTTTGTTTAAGTTGAAAAATAGAAAATAGTCTGTAAAATGTGACAAAATGTAGGAAGGGGCGTAAACTTTACGAGCCGCCAAAAATGCGAAATTCTGTCAGTTACTTTGCATTTTTTTAAAAAAATAGTATTGACTTTAGTAGCACAAAACTTCATGGTATCTTTATATGACATTCAACTATGTTTAAGATATTTTAGTTTGAATATACTGTAATTTCAGGTGTATAAGCCGCGGTAAATTAAGTCTGTTTCAAACCAGAAATATTTTTTTAGAAATAAATGCTAATAAGTGCCAAGATGTAATGCGTTACATTTCATTAAAAACAATTTCCGGTCGGAAACCGATTTATTTGAGCCGCGGCTTATACACCCGAAATTACGATAATATGACAGAAAAATATTTCAAAGGGTAGGTTTCAAAATATTTTTAAAAATATTTACGTCGAATAATATTTCACTGCACACACGATATATCATGCAAATTTCATACGATTTACGTTAATTTTATTTTAAATTGAACATAACACTCTGGACTAGAATTTGAGCTAAAATGTTACAGACGTTTAATTATATACCGTAATTTCCGGCGTATAATCCGCAGAAGAAACAATCATGTTTGAACCCAGAAATTTTATTTTATAAAGTGTTACTTTCAGGCTCGCTGTAAATATTTGACTTCAATCATTGAATAAAATTTCTGGGTTGAAACCGAATTGTGTGATCCGCGAATTATACGCCGGAAATTACGGTAAATAGTAATTACTTTTTAATTATTAAAAAAAATCACACATTCAGTTTTATAATTTTTTTATAGTAAACACAGCTGCGCAATTCTAGTTCATTTTCATAATTATATGCATATTTAAATAGGGTAAAAACTTTGAAGCTCTACTTCAAATGGTTTAGCAGATATCATGCGTGCACCTTTTGAGAAAAAGCCGTTTAGATTAAAATGTATTTTATAAATATAAAACTCATAATAAAAGAAACAAAACTACTAATAGTAACTTATTCAGTATTAAAAATTTTGTTTGCTTGTTTAGCTAACTCAATCAAGCTCTTTCCACTGCCGATGTGATGTCACCGTTACTCAGGGACATGATTTTGAGTTATAATATTAATATATAGATGACATTAGACAAAGAGTAATGAACTTATTTCTTTAGCAGGTCCTAAATAACTTAAATCGTAATGTTCAGACAAAATATGTTTAGATGATAGTGAGTAAGTGATTTTTAACATCATCTTTAAAACCTTTGTAGCAAAATTATGCAGTTCCATTAACCATTTTATTAGTTTGTAATTACAACTGTCTTATTGAAACTAAATTTGAATAACGAAGCTGTTTCATAATTATTTCCTTATAACTGAACAAAACATTTCATAGATATTAGTATTTCACCGATAGTAGTTTCAATCTTACGCTGAAATACAATTAATATTATGTGATATATTTTATCTGAAAAATTTCAAAACATTTAACGACAAATATTAGCTGAACACCAGCGTAAGAATAAGCACTTTTCTAAGACTCGGGTCACACACTCACAAATATTTCAGAATTATAATTTTTGCCTTTTTTATGATATAAATCCTGCATTTCAATAGGACGAGAGTTACTTTTGAAAAATAGTGGCATTGTCTGCATGGGGTCAATGCTCCATGTGCGCATGCCACAATCTGGCCACGCTTTCGTAGAAGATATCCGATGCACTACTTAACATGCATAACATATTTTATACACAAGGTACGTTTAAACATTTCGGTGGATGTTCTCAAAAATTAAAGATAACAAAAGATACAAACAAAAAATTCGTTATTTCCCTTTAAAATTATCTCTATTATCCAAAAGAAGATTTTTGACAACATTTGTATATATCTTTGAAAGTGTGAGTTAAGGCTTTGTTTGGACTTGCTCGAAACGTCGATATAAAACAATGTTGAATTTCCTGTACATTTACAAAGTCGAAGCCTTTCATGACCTGCAGACTTTCATGGCTTCCGATCATCAGCATCCTGCATCGGGTTGGGTTACTCGCTTTAACCCGCATCCCACATGACCCGCGGCTCGGGTCGTGTCGTGTTGGCGTTATATTGTTTCGTTGCGGTTAGGATTTGGGTCGAGTTGACTTCTATATTTTCGCTGCGGGTACGGTTCGGTTCGGGTTGACTTTCATTGTTTCGGGTACCGATCGGTTTCGGGTTAGGTTTTGAAATTTATGGGTCCGGTTCGGATTGACCCACTTTTTCAAAAGAATATCCACAATATTTATTCTGATAAATATATATATATACAATAAGACCTAAATAATGGTCACTCCTGAAAACCGGACACCTCTATTTAACGAACACTTTTTTAATTCCTGACACTTACATATTTGTACCCTTATACTTTGAAATAGAGGGCACCTCCAAAGCTATGCACAGGTATCATGTGTACGTGTACATAAACTATCACAAATGCGAGACATGTGTTTTTATGTGTATCATAAACGAAAAGTTGGTAATGCTTTTCATATTTTGAGAAAAGAAAAATGGTTCTTAATTGCACCGTAAAGAAAAAATAATCCATGATTACATTTCTTATATATTGGCTATATGCAAATGCAAGTTTTGTTTTTATTAAGTTGTCTTATATGTATTGTGTGAAATCCGTAAATTACCTAAAAGATGGGTGAAGGTTCTGGATGCTGATGGAGCATACGTTGAATAGTCTACCAGGTTTATATAGCTACTAAATAAACATGTAATATTAACCAAAAAACGGAACTTACTTTTGTATATACCCAATACATTTTCTGATGCAGTAAATTGAATATATAATCATTCATATTCAAATACGTATTTAATTTTCATCCGGAACATAGTTCTGTTTAAACTTTTTGTGAAAATGCCAATATTCCGACTTGAAAAAAAAAAACTTAAATATGATCGGGGAGAATTATTCCAGAGAGAACCCGACATGCAGAAAGAAAATTAGTCATTCCGACCAGAAATAAAAATGAAAAAGAAACAACCCGCCCCGATGGAGGAGATTCAACGATTTCGAAGTATTCTCTATTAAGACGTTTTACTATATATAAATATTAAACAGTATAGATTTGTTCATTTTTCTACATAAAATATAAAATTTGTTTAGAGGTATAATTGTACATTACTTTTCATAAAAGGATTAAAACATGAATTATTGTCTTTTCATTGCGGTTTCGGTTCGGATTGCGGGTTGAAATATTTTGGGTTCGGGTCAGGTTGCGGGTCGCTGAAAATTTGTTTTGCGTGTTCGGGTGTCGGGTTGTGGATAGAGGAAATTTTTTTTTGTCGGGTTCGGTTCTGGTTGCGGGTTGACTTCAAATGGAATTTTCGTGTTCGGGTCGGGTACAACCCGACCAGTGCAATACTTTAATCCCGAGTTGTTCTTTGAATATCGGACATCGGGTCTTTCTTCAATTTTTTAGTTGCACCTTGTATATTACGTATTATAATTGTAACAAATTATTCACGATGATGTTTTTGAAATCTCATACATACCAGGAATTAAACATAATAAATACGATATAAAAATATTGAACAAATTCATTTGTTATCCTTGACTCACTTCTTTGAGAAATTCAAGACGTACAGTCGTTATTTCATGCGGTTGTGATATGAACTTATAATGTAAGGTTTTATTAAAAGTAAGCATATTTCTATTTTCACCCGACTGTATATTGAAATTATTTACAGACACTGAATAACGCTTTTTAACAGAAATATGTGCCTTATTTAATAATACATTCCTTTCATTTCTTAATGAAAATTTACGAATAAAACATTGTAGTATCCAATGTTCGTAAACCATTAAACCTAGAGTCGCAATCGTTTAAAAATAGAATTAACTGCTAACTCTTCCTCTTTTTTTAACACCACTGTTTTCGAATAGTAGTACTCGTCTTATATTATCGTAGACATTTAGTCCTTAAATAGACTAAATATTTATGTACGGAAATATATGGACTCAAAAGAGGGGAGGTTGGCGGCTACGGTAATACAAATAATTACCGTAATTTCGCGTGTATGCTTAGATAAGTCTTTTTCAAACCGGAAATTTCATTGAAAATAAGAAGTCAAATAAGTGCTAAGCAGAAGTAAGTCACAGTTTATTTAAAATAAATTCTGCTAGGAAATCGAATTGTCTGAGGTGCGGCGTATACGCGCGAAATTACGGTATGCATTTGTTTTCGTAGCCATCCATGCCTGTAGAATCATGAAACTACTTTTTATATTCTAAACAGCTGTCTATAAACATTTTAAAAAATATGGATATTTTTGCATTTTTTACTAGTGTTTTAAGAAACTTCCTAAAAGCACGCAACAATGTGAAAATTCTTTAAGAATTTCTAGATTTTGTTCTTTTATTGATTTTTTCGAGTAACAAATTTTAAAATGTTTCTTTTTATTTATGTGCTTCATTTCTTTGTTAAATGTCAAAACATTTTATAATAGAAAGTAAAATGGAAAGTTATTGACAAAACTATTAGTACAGACTGTATTAATTCATACTTTGCAACCTTCCTTTTTTAAAATAGAAAAGGTACATTGAACATGTAATTGTATTTAAGCAATGCAATGAAATAAGTAGAACAGTTAAACTATTAAATTCCTACTATTAACACATTCGCATTGGGGAGCAAAAATTCTCGTTTTTAAAAGATAAACGTAGTCATCGGGAATCGAGAATTATCGTTTTTTTTTTCAAAAAACATCATTGACTAAAGACTTGGCTCCTGCGTTATAGAATGTGCATTTATATAATGTTGCACATATTTCTTTAGTTTTTAAGATATTTTATATTAAATCCGTACAACACGGAAATAAATTTACGGAGTGCATAAACTTGCGTAAAATATCTAGGAAGCAATTTACGAAAGCCTTTCAGAAGAGGGAGGAGCTACCATTGTTTTAACCTTTTGCACTCCACTGACACCTATACGGTGACATACTAAGCTTAATCCCTAAAATGCCACAATGGCACAGGAATTTTGAAACAAAATTTTCGATTTGTTATTTACGCGAACAAATGCATTTCTTTATTTTTAAATAAATTTCATCGAAAATTCCGGTGCCAATGCGACATTTGGGATTCAACTTTGTATGTCACTGTATATACATCATTGGAGTACAAAATGTTAATATCATTAAAATACCCCGTTTTATAGGAAAGTTCAAGGAAAAATTATCCAATGCGAATGTGTTAATTTAACCTTTTAAATTAATTTTTATGCTAGTTACTCTAATTTATTTTTAATTTTATTCATTTGCACGTAGTCCTATAGTACCGTAAAACTTATTTTTTCAATGTATCTGAATTATTTTACATGTCACATGGATGTAAAGATACACCTCAAATATTAAATCTAGAAGTCCTCATTGTTGCATTATTTCAGTTTAGGCATTCCTTGGACTCTCTAGTTGACGCCTATTTTACGCTCTGTCTAGGAATAGCTGTATTTCTGAAACTTAGAAAGCCATAAGAGAGAAGAAGTCTAACTGTAGTCTTTATTACATAAGAATGAATATTTTTATATTTAGAGATTGAAATCATTTAGGATAGGACTAAAAATTAAATTATAATTAAATTAGAAAACAAATATAGTAAGTACAGTAAAACAAAAGTGTAAAAATAAAATGATAAAATGTCCAATTGTTGAAATCAGTCGAGATTAGGGATGAAAAGGCCAGTAGGGTACTTTTTAATGATAGACAGCAGTCCTGCTTTTTGTTCACTAATTTATTTTGATTGTATTTTAATTTTGATAAAACACAAACGCTCACTGATATCTTATGTGAGTAATACATACTTATTTTTAAAAATATATAATTACAATTTTTCAAACAACAATTGTAATATTCCCAGAGCATTGAATTTTTATGCCATTTTTTGAAATGGATCGATCTGGATATGGCAACATATAACTGACAATGTCTAAACAATGGTCTACCTACTAATTACTAATTTATTCAATTTCTGTGATAAGCGTCTATTTGTTGGATGTTTTCTTTCAAATTTCTAGGAAAAGAAAAGCGGCTTTTAACAAAAAGAGTCATTTGAAAATTTTCCTTCGATTTTCCGAATTATTTTAATTTTCACAAATTAAAGATGTAAGTTAAAAATCAGACAATTAACAATACAAATGATTGAACGTCAGAACAAGTCTGCATTCACGGGTGTAACTATGCATGCTATGCTTAAAGCGGATTTTCTATTGCTATTCAATTCACCTCTGTTAATAGAAGAACTAAGTATTTCGAAAGGATTATACATGTTCTATAACAAATTGCTATATATAAATTTTACATTTTAAAATTTCATTGATACCAAAAATTGTAACAAATAAAATTAAAATACATTAATCAAGCAGGACCTCCTGCTGTGGAAACAGCCTGACTGCTCAATGTGATTTGGTAATGTCCCGTAAATGTGTGTGAAATGCAGTAATATTCGACACAAATTTGCCAGATACGCCTTCTTTTATTTTCTAAAATTACGAATTCATACCGGGAATTCAAAAAGAAAAAAACATTAATCCATGTACAAACAAAATGTATGTATACTTAATTAAAACGAAAATTACTATTTGAAATTTCTAGTATGAATAAGAAATTTCTGAATAAAAATGGTTGCGAAACTGGCAACTCTAATCATATACCTGAAAAACTCCAGCTATTATTTCGCAAAATGTGGAGTTATATGGCCCACGATAAGTACGTATCGAACCACAATTAAAAAAATGAAATCAGATAAGCTACATTGAAACTTCAAATTAAATAAATAATTGATGGATAAAATAATTTTTCTAGTTTGCTGCGTTGTTAAGCCAGATACAATTAACCTACATATTACGGAAGAATAGTTGGTTGTTGGCATGTATGTAGTAATTTGCTAGTTTTCTTTAGCATTGATACGGTTGAAGAAGAGTCTTAACAGTATTAAAATGATTGGGAGAAGGAAACAAATATTTTTCCATTGCAACAGTCATACATATTTTAGTACAGTTTAATTATAACACATATTTAATAACTAATTATTTATAACATATATTTTATTATCATTGTAATACATATTTTAGTATTTTTGCCTTTTAAAGTAAAAAAAAAAAAATCACAGCGGAAAAAAAAAGAAAGTCAGATATTTATTGAGAAAGTCTGATAATTGATTGATAATTGATTTTATCATTTCATTCCGGTTAAAACATGCAATAATTAATATGTATAAGGGACAAAGAAAGTTGCTGACGTTTAAAGACGAAAATACGTCTTTCAAACTGAAAACTTCTTTAAATTTAAGAAACGGCCTGATAAAACATTATAATTCTCATAAATGACACTTTTTATGCTTGTAATTACGAAATTTTGTTCGGAAGAAAATTAGTATAAGATTAGTATAAGATAAAAAAAAGTAAAAACAATTAGTTCTTACGTCGTTTTCGAATTCTTTGGAAACATTGTTTTAAATTCACTATGAAGAGATATACGCCAACATTTCGGTATTCTTGCAGAATCTGTCTTAATTCAAACATATTTTAAACCAGAAAGTTTATTTAGTAATACTGAGCCCAAAATAATGCTTTAAAAAAAGGAATAAAAGTCAATCATTTTAGAAAACTGATTTTATTCTTCAGGAAAACTTAATTTTCAGTTTCCCAGACTGTTGGGCCTCGAGTGCCGTTTATGACCGTCTCGCTTCAAGAAACAGAACCATCCAGATTTATCATATATAATCTTTTCCGTAATCATTTATAATCCTTATCCGTAAACTACTTGCGAGAACCAACCGTCGCAATAGTACACAAAACAGGTTTTTAAAAAATCACAATTTAAAAAGGTGAAATGAACCGCTCCACTCCAAATTCGTGTTTCTGTTCATAATTTTAACAGTAGTGAAGATATTTTAACAAGATTTATAACAGACTCATCTTTGAATGAATTGTAAGGATTTTGTACCATGAATTCCAGATCACCCTGAACCAACATTTTCCAACATATTATTTAGCGAAACTTTATTTTTTATGGTGTATGAAGGTATATTACTATTGTAGAAAGAAACATTTTTTTTATAAGAAATAAATTCTGGAACTACTGAAACAATTAAAAAAAATCTTTTACTGTATGATACCTTACAAACAGAGTCAGCAAAAAGACTACATTGTATCGGTTTTCTTGGAAGGTTGTAGCATCATATGGGTTCGAATGACGATTTTATCATTATTTCAAATTTCATTTTCACATAATGCGGTACAAAAAAGACGTTGTCTGAAAGTATTAATACTTAAGTAGTACTTTAGTAGTAATACTTAAATTATCTGTAGCAATATAAAATAACCTACTGTTAGTAGGCACAAAAATACCACGTCACATATTTCAACCGTCAAGCGTGCAAAGTCGTTTTTTTTCTGGTATTTTAATATCATAACGAAAAACATGTTATCTGATTGTTTTCCCCAATAGTTATACTCCCTATTAATAAGAGGATGACTACTGGATTTTTAAATCCTTTCTTAAAACCCTATGCAAAACCTATGTAAATCAATTCTTAAAAACCTATGTAAAACGTAAATAATAAAATAAAATAAAATACTGTAGCTTTTTACAAATGAACTATCACTTTCAGATTTGGGTTACACAGAAAATTAATTTGGTTTAAGTATAAAAAAGCATTTTGTTATTCATTTCTTGTAATTCTAGAAGCGTTGGCTGAAAAAAAGTTCAACAGACAGTTTGAAGATTAATTAAGAATCCTTATATTTGTAAATTGTATTGTGATTTCTTACCGTATATGAGTCGTTAAGTCATGTACATAATGTAAGTGGAGAAAAATTTTCGGTTGTAGAATATTATTTGCTCATTACAGAGTTTAAAATTCGGATTTTTTTTTTTGTATAGCATGGAAAAGTCTTCGATGCTTCAGCATCTATCACTTCCGGTAAAAGTTTATATGATCTTATACATACTAGGGAAATTGAAGAAGACGTGTTCAATATTGTGCTGAAAATGAGAAAACATAAAATAGATATAACTGACATAAAAAAATATATATATTTCGTCAGATATTAGTTGACCCGGAAGAGAGAGACCTACTGAATATATTATGGAAATCTGATGAAAATCAAGGGTCTAGTGTCTAGAGATTAAATAGAACAACTTATAGCACAAAACGTACCACATTGCTTGCAACAAGAGTTAACAAACAGCTAACCTTGTATGGATCTGCTAGATTTTCATTGGCACCAGAAGCTGCACTCAGAAGAATCATGCACATAGGTGAACGCTAGCAAAATTCAAACTTAGTTTAAAATAGTAAACATATAATTGTACTAGCTTGCAGTCATATAATAATCTAATTAATTTTTGAAATAATTTGAAATAATAATTAATTTTGAAATAATAAGCAATTAGTTCATGTCGGACCCTATTTATCTTTGGAGTGTATTAACTTTTATTTCACATTGAGTGACCAATTTTGGCATTTTATGGGAGGCTGGAGTGAATTTTATTAAATGTCACATCAACCAAACTTTCGGTAATACGAGAGTTGTTTTAGTAACCATTATAACCGAAATAGAAGACAATTTAAATTCGCGACGCTAGTACCCATTATCATCTGACATTAATAACTTAGAAGTGATAACCATGGCCATTTTTTAATGGGTCGTCCAATGGATTTCCTTTCGCAACCTGAATTGATTGAAATTTTCAGTAATAGAATAAGAAGAGGGCAAAGAGTTGCCATGATATCATAATTCATTTGCAAGTAATGGCAACGGGACCATAGCGCCTAGAATACATAGTGTGGAAAACGGCTACAAAATAGTACTATAAAATTGAATCTGATAAATGTAGAACGATGCTGAAAGGATAACAAGTCGATCGCAGCGACATCTTCTACCAGTGGCGTAGACAGGGTAGAGGTCCAGATGATTTGGATACCACTAATTTAAAAAATATATATTTGCCTTATCTAATAGGAGAATTTTCTGCGATATTGAAGGCAAAGGAAACTTTATAATATTACTGGTTTCCAGCCCATTCGGACCCCCTCTCTCTGGCTACGCCACTGTCTGCGAGCTCTTTCCAGAGCGATCCCCCACCCTCTCTGGCCACGCCGCTGTCAGCTAGCTCTTTTCAACGCATTTACCATGTGCCGTAAAAATTATTTTTTTGGAATTTCTAATTACAAAAGAAGCCAAAGTGACAACATTGGTTTGTGTATAATGCGTCGCATTTACCATGTGCCACTTGTAATCACTTTTTAAATATATTTTCCATCGCTACTTCCAAACAAAAATAGTCTGTCTTGAAGTTTAACAGAAATGTATAATAATAATTATTGTTTTTAGTACTAAAGGCATACCTGCCAAATTTTACGTTTTTTTGCTACCACTAAAAATTAATTGAAATTTTGACTTATTGAATGACATGGTTTCGGCGGTTTAATAATCTAAAATTTACTCTAAAATTTTACCAGAATCGAACTGAGAAAACGTTTCAGCTGGTGGTAATTATTTTAAATAATTATATTATACCCTATTTCCTTGGACTTGGATAGTGATTTTCTTAAGCTTTGAAAATATGAATGATATTGATCATGACCAAAAAACGTGATACGCATTCTATTGTGCCAGGGTGCAGTACTAGATACAAGAGAGCAAACTAGAAACTATCCCTATTTAGCATACCAAAGGTTGAATCTCAGTAGAAACGATTAATTCCTTGATATGATAAAAAGCTAACTTCTAAATCAGTTACCTCTTAAATATATACTTACAAGAAGATTTTATAACCAGATAGAATTTTATTAACAGTTCATGCTGTCAATAGTGAAACGGTTACTTTTGCTAGAGACAAATCTATTTTCTAAGCAGGTGTCGCTGCGATCGCCCTAATATTGTACCGCATCGTCCGAAATTTCGCATTCATACCAGAAATTCCCTATAATGTTCTTTTCGTTTCTTAATGGCAGATATTTCGTGACTTCTTAAAATAAAAATTCTTGTTTCAGAATTTCCGGTTTGAATTGGACAATTTTGAATTAAATAACGGTAAAACCGTTTTCCACACTATGTATCCTTGGCGCTGTAGTGTTGTACTACTGGTTGCGACTGACGTAAATGAGGATGTAGTCACAAGATGAGCCTTTTTTTTACATCATTTCAGGGAATAATTAAAACCGGAATAAACTTCCAGAAGTAAATTAAAATAGATATTTAAGCCTTATTTTCCTTAATTTAATTCCAACTACTTCTTGATTATATAAAGTAAAAATTCTTTTTTCGGAATTTCTAATTAAAAAAGAAGCCAAAGTGACAACATTGGTTTGTGTATAATGTGTCGCATTTACAAGTGCCACTTGTAATCACTTTTTAAATATTTTTTCCATCGCTACTTCCAAACAAAAATAGTCTGTCTTGAAGTTTAACAGAAATGTATAATAATAATTATCGTTTTTAGTACTATAAAGGCATACCTGCCAACTTTTACGTTTTTTTTCTACCACTAAAAATTAATTGAAAATTTTGACTTATTAAATGACATGGTTTCGGCGGTTTAATAAGGTAAAATTTACTCTAAAATTTTAGTGGTAGGTAAAAAGCGTAAACATCGGCAGCTATGCTAAAGGCCAAAATATTAACAGAAAAATAGTACCCAGAAAAAAAAAATAAGTTGGGTAATATTTTAAAAAGGTATAATTGAAAGCCTTTACCATCCACCAATTTTGACCTCTTCTAACTACATGAAGATTTAACAAAAATACATAAAAAGTATACTTCTGTGTGCTGATTTGATACAAGACAAATTGTAAAATAGGGGTGTTACCAAATGCGAAATTTTAAGTTCGTACATTTTGTAATGTGTAGACAAACCCTATTTAAAAATTCGCATTCATTGTCTGAAAGAGGACAATATTTCGAGTTTAAAGACAAGGTTAGTGGGATTTTATAATAAATGGTCTACCAATAAAGTTAGATTTATTGACGTTTTCTTACTATCTGTAAATAAAAAAAGAAAGAAAAAAAAAATAGAGAAAAGTAAGAAAAATATTTTATAATCATGTATACGTTTTTAAAAATATTTTTTGAGAAGTTTAATTTCATTGTCCAAAGTTACTTTTTAATATTAAAAAAAAGACAGTCATTGCCTTCCACTATAAAATTAAGAGCACTTTTTAATGGGGTTGTCATATGTTCATTAAAGTGCTTCATGCTGTCAATGTAGTTATTTATTCTTATAATGACTTAATGGCTTGTTGATTGTAATTTGTTGACAACAAATTTAAATATTATAAATTTTCGATTTTTTTCTTAACATTCTTGTGAAAGTAAAACTAGTTTTTAATGAAAAGAATAAGTCTAGACGTCATCTGTTATTCCCCGTTCATGAACAATCAACAAGTCATTAAGTCATTATAAGAAAAAATAACTGCATTGACTGCATAAGGCACATTAATGAAAATATTACAACCACATTAAAAAGTGCTCTTAATTTTATAGTTAATAGCAACTATTTTACCTTTGACAATAAAATCTAAAACAAAATAGTGGGTCTCCGAAAGGTTTTCCTGTATAAAGAGTATTAGCAGAATTTATATTATGGTCTTTAGAAACTGATATATATAATAAATTAGACTATACCCCAACACTCATGGCTGAGATACGTCGGTGATATTATCATTATATTGATTCTAAAATTAAATTTACTTTGGAAATTGTACAGAATGATACACTCCTTTATTTGGATGCACTATTAGACAAAAGCCACCATGACATCATATAACGTACTTTTTATAGAAAACCAATAGCCGAATAATCTACTATCATATATAATGCTCAAGCACCTTTTTTCCCTACAAAGATTTTACAGAGTCAGAACCCCTGATAATTTAACAACCGTTCGACATAAATAAAATACATGATATCGCAAGAAAAAAGGAATATATATAAAGTACTATGAATAAATTTATTATGAGCATGGGTAAGAAGAAGGGACTTCAATGAGAAAAATTTCAAGTTATCTCCTTTACATATTTTCCCCGAGTTCGTTGAAGAATTGAAACATAAACTTCACAAATTCAATATCTGTCTTATCGCAAAATTTTTCATAAAATTAAAAAAAAATCGTAGTCTGTAAATAAATAGATCCAATGGAATCTAATGAACAATCAGGAGTTTAAGAAATCCCGTTCACCAAAGCAGATGGAACATCGCAAAACTATATAGGAACGACAGATAGAAAATTTAAAACAAGAATAAAAGTACATGTAGCAGATATCAAATACAACACAAAAAACTACAGCATCAGTCAGATTACGTAGTACACAGCGGTTGCAAATTAATTTTATGAATAGTAAAATAGTTTATCCATCAAGATGTTATTTCCCATTCATTATCCGATAATTACTAATAAAAATCTATATTCGCTGTATGAACATAATCATTGAATCAGCTTTGATTTAGTGACCTAATCTTTGGTGCGAAATGCTTTACAGATTAAAAAAAGGAATACAATAAAATGATTTTCATATTTACAGCTGACAATTTTTAAGCATCTACTTTCATTATACATGTGATCTCTTGGTCTTTGTTTATTGAGTTGATTTGCAAATTTTATCGCGAAAATATTTTATTTACCATTAATGATCTGTAAAATGTCGCCGATTGCGCATAAGAAACTTGCTGATTTATTTATTAAAACCTTTTAAAAACCTTTATGTGTACTGTTATCAATTTTAAGTATATACATATTCACTATAGTGAATATGTATATGATTAGTGAATATGTATATGTCGTTACTTATTAACATATAAGTATACTTATATGTTAATAAGTGATTTCCTTATTATAATCATTTAAATGCTTTTAACATTTTTTACTCATAGATATATGTAAAATTGATCGTTTTGAAAATACTTCTATTAAAATAATAAGGAAATTTAAAAATCAGACAAAGAAAGAATATACACAAAATACACAAAAAAGAACACAAAAGAAAAAAACACAAGACGCAACATAAATATTAAAAGTGCTATACAAAAAAAATATAGATTTCAAGTTTTAAAAAAGGTCCTCATCAGTAAAAATATCGATTGAGACTAAGCAGCTTTTATATATATATATATATATATATATATATATACGTCTGAGCAGGGCCACACACTGGGGTGGAACTACACATGCCACGCCTAAAGGAAATTCTTCTATTACTCGTAAATACAACTCTGCCCACCGCCCCCTGAATGCTAGGCTTGCGCGCTGACAAAAATGGCGGCTGTCGCAGGCGGATTTTTTTTTCAGCGTTTGTACGGTCCTTCGAACTTTAACACCAATAATATCTAACAGTTTTCTTTGACTTAGTTGATCTCAGAAAAACTAGGTGAAGAAAACATAAAAAAATTATTGGTGTTGAACTTCGGGGGATCGTTCGAACGCTGAAAAAAAATCATTTAAAGCACAACCGCCATTGTTGTCAGCGCGCAGGCCTAGTATTCAGGGGGCGGTGCTATGCCTGGAAAATAAATCATTTCTTTGCACATACCGGGTGGTTATAATATAAGTATCTCTATATGGAGCTGTCTGTAGCTTGAAGGAATGAAACCAAAATCGGTACACTTCCTATTCGAGAACGGGGAAGAAGAATGTAACAGTAAAAAAAATAATTGTAATAATTACCTACATATGGCGCTGTTGAGTGTGAAAAGTAATGTGTAATATGAGAACAAATAATTAAGGCGTAAAACCGTATGGCATGCCTGATTTATTGGAAAATGTCACAGTGAATGTGATTACGACTTTGCATGGCGGTGCTGAACATGTTCAGGTTTCAAATGGTCATTGTGCTGGAAGACACAATCCAGGGAGTGCACGACGTGCTCAACTGCGGAATGTAACGCATCAGGAGTGTTGTTTCGCACATATTGTGATATGGAGTAAAGTCATTGAGATTTGCGACACCTCCACAGTACACAATATTACACATTACATGTCACACTCAAAAGCGCCATCTATCGGCGACTGCTGGAATTAATTTTTTTTTTACTATCCCATTCTTCTTCCCTCTTCTTGAATAGTAAGTGTAACAATTTTGGTTTCATTCCGGTTATTCCTTCAAGCTACAGACAGCTTCAAATATAGATACTTACATTATAACTACCCTGTATATATATATATATATATATATGTATATATATATATATATATATATATATATACAGGGTGTTCCGTTAAAGGGGTCCAATATTAATAGGGGTAATAGAGGAGATCACACGGAGCATAAATCCGTATATAATGCCTGGCCGGATCTCAATAATTTTCAAGTTACAGCAAATAGAATGAAAATTCGGAAAATTGTAAAAGAACCCTCATTGCTGAACTATCGATAATGCTACATAAAAACGAAGCACATATTTAGAAAGAGCAGAAAAAAACCTACAAAATGACATCAATTGTATTAAAATAGCAATATTTATTGACGAGTTACAAGCCCTGAAACAGTAAAAAAAGTACGAAATCCAATATACATCAAAATAGTTAATCGTTAATTCCAAAAAGGCAACTCTAGCTACAACAAGGAAAATGTAGTAAAATTTGGTCCATTCCGAAAACTTTCGAAAAAGCTTACAATGAACCATATCGGTTTAATTGTGTGAGAGAAATTAATCAGTTTCTTAGTTACAACTCCGCTTTCTTTGACACTAGCAAAGGTTAAACTCCGCACATCACGATTGGAAACACCGCCTTTTTAATTACTCTCAACTATACATTTTCGATCATGCTTCTTCTGAGATGCAACATTTTTAATTATTCAAGAGTTGAATGAACCAAAATAACTTTACAATAATAGTCTACATTTTAAAGTGGTCTTTTATTGATATAAAGCTTAAGTTAAATTCCTTAAAATTAAACTGGTGGTGAAAATTCGGAAATAATTAAAAATATTGCGATTTGTAACTATGCAAGAAGTTTCAGTACATGTTTTACATGGACAATTATTGTATGTATATGTGCATCATAATTTATGATAGGAAATAATAATAACAAATAGCATAATAATTTTATTAATTATAAATTTAAAAAAGACACTAAATTTTAAATTAATTCATACAAACTTTGTAATTTACAATTTGAGTACACCACAGTCTGTGACTTACAAAATACTGTGCCAAAAAGTGTTGAAAATAAAAGAAAAATGACAAATAAAGAATTACATTCCACGTACTTTATGACATATGTGAAGCATAGTCTTCTGGCCTGCGCTGCACAGTTCAATTTCGGAAGGCAGACGAACGGACATTATTATAATAGGTGTTCGAAGTTGCGCCCATTAACAGAATCGCACAGCCGACAGCGACGTCGTAAAGATTGGCGAACACGCCGAAAAACTCCGACGGAGTTGGGAATGTCTCCTGCAGCGACAACGATTCGCGCTAGTAAATCCTCCGGTGTATCCACAGGCGTTTCATACACCAGCGATTTAAGGTGTCCCCAAACAAAAAAGTCTAACGGATTGAGGTCTGGAGAGCGTGCAGGCCAAGCAACAGGTCCACTGCGTCCAATCCATTTCCCAGGATATGTTGAATTGAGGTGATTGCGAACACCTATGAAAAAATGTGCCGGTGCGCCATCGTGCATAAACCACATATTGTGGCGCAATGTTGCTGGCACATTTTGCAGTAACTGCGGTAAGATATCCCGTAGGAAAACCAAGTACGTACTGCCATTGAGTACATCTGGGAGTAAATATGGTCCTATGAGATAATCGCCGAGGACACCTGCCCATATGTTCACACTGAACTTTTGTTGTGCGTTCGACGGGAAAACAGTGTGCGGATTTGTATATGACCATGTGTGCATATTGTGCGTGTTTACCACGCCCTCTCTCGTAAATGTTGCTTCATCAGTAAATAAAATATTTTCCAGAAATTGTGGATTATTTTCTGTTACATTAAGCAACCAGCGTACGAATTCTGTCCGCTGAGCACAATCTGTTACTGATAACAGTTGTACCCGCTGCACATGAAAGGGGTGCATGTTTTCTGCACGCAGAACACGCCACACACTTTGGTGAGAAACACCGACTTCAGACGCAGCAGCTCGTGTACTCGTGGAGGGGTTATCTTTAAAAATATTCAGTACATCTTCTTCCATTGCAGGTGTTCGTACATGTCGAGGTTTCCCTGCATCAATGCTTGCTGTATTAAACGATCCAGTCTCCCGTAATCGTCTATCGATTTTTATGAAGAGTTTCGAACTTGGGGAACGTCTCCTTGGAAATTGCTCACGGTACATGCGCTGTGCTAGACATGCATTTCCATGAGCTTGCCCGTACATCAGATGCATGTCCGCATATTCTTCGTTAGAGTATTCCGGCATAATTATTATACATTAACTTACTACAATCCCACTTACAACAGCCTCCCTTTAACATAACGCCCACTGATGACTGCTGTTTTATTACACTTTTCTTCCTATACACATAGAACATTTGCATAAAAAGTACTTCTTCTTCATCATCCTGAAAGTTCATGGAGGAAACGCAGCAGTCACGGAGTTTGCTTTAAGACAAGGCGAGAGCTGCACAATATGTCATTCACTTGACCAGACTGAATAATGAAAGGGTATTGATAGAGGTTGATCAGAAATGTATAATTGAAAGATATTAAAACGGGGTGTTTACAATCGTCATGGGTGGAGTTTCGCTCTTTCCGAGCGTGCAACAGTACAGAGTTGTAACTAGGGAACTGCTTGATTTCTCCCATACAATTAAACTGATATGGTTTATTGTCAGCTTCTTCGAAAGCTTTCGGAATGGACCAAATTTTATAACATTTTCCTTGATGTAGGTAGAGTTGCATTTTTGGAATTAACGATTAACTATTTTGCTAAATATTTGATTTTGTATTTTTTCACTGTTTCAGAGCTTGTAACTCGCCGTTAATTCTCAATATTCTAAAACAACTTATGTCATTTCGTAGGATTTTTTCTGCTCTTTCTAAATATGTGCTTCGTTTTTATGTAGCATTATCGATAGTTTAGCAATGAGGGTTTTTTTTACAAATTTCCGATTTTTCATTCTATTTGATGTAACTTGAAAATTATTGAGATCCGGCCAGGCATTATATACTGATTTATGCTCCGTGTGATCTCCTCTATTACCCCTATTAATATTGGACCCCTTTAACGGAACACCCTGTATATATATATATATATATATATATAATATTGTAGCATACAAATTTAATATTTTTTACATTTCAGCCATACCAGAAAATATAACGAATAAACAATGAATATGTTAATCAAACATGAAGACTTATGTATCCTTTCCTATTCATTATGCAGTTCCAGGAATACGGTCGTTATTAAAAATGGCTGTGAGAAGAAATTCTTTTATGTGCCACAATGTTGTATAACCTGTTACAGTAATAAACAGGGTTGCCAGGTAGGTATGCTTTTTCCATTTTCAAATTACAGAATTATACCGGAAATTCAGAAAAAATGAGTTTTTCCTTTGTTTAACGAAAAAATGTCTTTTAAAAAAGCAACAAATAATATTCGAAATTGCTGGTATAGAAATGTCTGAATAAAAAAGAAGGCAAACTGGTTACCTTTGTTAAATACATGCTAACATCCAATTATTCTGCCGTAAAATGTAATTATTACACAGGTTAAGCATGTATCGAACCACATCTTTTTAACACTTTCCAACTTAAATCAAACCTTGAAAATGTTTATGACTTCAGTTTGTCTGCTGTAAGGCCGTCTGTCCGTGCTCTAACTCGCGTAAAAGTACTCGGATTGCCCGGAAATGTTTGTATGTCTTTTACTATAACATGTTCCCTATTTCAACTTAAGTGTTTTTACACGGACACTCAAAAGTATTCCGTTACATTGCAGTCAATGAGAAATAATTGCTTCAAGTGGATTTTGATGATGCTACGTCAGGTAAAACATGATGAAATTTGTGTATAATTATGAAGCGCATTAAAACATGCCTTTTTTAAAATATGGGGTGCAAAGCATTAATTATTCATTTACAGGGTAAAAGAAAAGAATTCAGTTACACATTGTTCTATGGGGAAAAATCGTTTGCAGTGTAATTTAATGATATTTCACTATTTCAAACATAAAGAAAATTATATGCATTATGTAGTTCCAGGAATACAGTCGTTATTAAACATGGCTGTGAGAAGAAATTCTTTTATGTACCACAATGTTGTATAAACTATTACAGTAATAAACAGGGTTGCCAGATAGGTATACTTTTTCCATTTTGAAATTACAAAATTATACCGGAAATTCAGAAAAAAATGAGTTTTTCCTTTGTGTAACAAAAAAATGTCTTTTAAAAAAGCAGCAAATAATATTCGAAATATCTGGTATGAATTAGAAATGTCTGAATAAAAAAGAAGGCCAAAATGGTTACCTTTGTTAAATACATGCTAACATCCAATTATTCTGCCGTAAAATGTAATTATTACACAGGTTCATTATAAATTGTTCTGTTGAAAGTAAGGTGTGCATTTCTTTTATTTACAGGGACACACAAAAGATATCGGTTACAATGCATTAGCGATAATTACAGTTTATGTGAAATAAGAGCGTTTTCAACTTTGGTTTGCGTTTTTAAGTTTAACTATTTTTTTCCATAGTACGTGTGTGTTTATAAACTCGATTGTTCATATACAGGGCTACACAAGGGATTCCGTAAATATTACCGACTGTGGAAGTGAAGTGCTTAAGGGTAGTTTATAATTGTGTTACGCAGTTTCCTGCTGAACTATATTTAGTAGAATAATTGAAGTTTGTTGAACAAAAGAAAAAGATACATTGTCGTTTACGGTTGGTAATTGCTGCGAGTGAATTTTAAGTTGTCTTTTAGCTTAATATGTGGTTTGTACAAAAGTCTTCAGATAATATACAGGGCTGTACAACGGATTTCGAGTGCATTTCCATCGATCGTAGAAAATTGCTAAATGTGAATATTCTAACTGAACTAAATTTTATCATGCTATATATCCACATCTATTGATCATATACAGGTCTGCACAAAATAAGTCGACTACTTTTTTGACACTGGAATGTAATTTCTATTGTCTAAACTGTTTACTTAAATATCTTCTTTCACCTTATTTAACGGTGGTTTCGTTACAGTTTTCTGGTTGCAGAGGCGTAGCGTCAAGGGGGGCACGGATCACTTTAGTACCAGTATTTTTATATACTATATATGGCCTTATTTAATTCATGCCGTTCAAAGATTAAATAAAGCTAAATGTAGTATATAATTATACTGGTAGTAAAATGATCATGCCCCCCCCTGACGCTACGCCACTGTCTGGTTGTGTTGGAAAGTGTTTCATAATGTATTCATGACGCATGATTTTTCGTTCTTGTTAAAAAAAGAAATGAAATCAAATAAGCTACACGATTAATTAATAATAATACAATGCGAAGTAATTTATCTCTTTGAAACGTGTTGCTCCAGGATCAAATTTGACTACTTTTTACGAACGAATAATTGAATGTTGGCTTATAGGTAAGTAATTTCCTAATATGAGTTTGTATTCTACTGTTGTAACGGAGTGTAAACGGTATTTTGAAATTTGTAAAACGAAAATAAAATAAGTTTTCATTGTAAATCTAATAGATATTTTATTGAATTTTGATTATAACACATATTTTAATGTTTGTTAATTATATATAACACTGTTTAAGTATTATTATAATACATATTTTAATAGTTTTTGAATTAAAGTACTAAAACACATAGCGAAGAAACCATAATATCAGATATTTATTGGAAAGACTTGTGTTTATTATACACCTATAAAAATGGCATATTGTGAATTGACTTCATTACTTTAAGAGGGAAGGTGTGATAGGTAATACAGAGGTGCCAAGCTCTCATTAATATTCTGTAATATGTGGGTTAATTTGACCCAGGTTTAACACGTTTTGCACCAGAATTTTTTTAAAGAAATTAAATACAATAAATTCTACGCAGATACCTGAAATTAAATAAATAAAGATTTATCCAATATTTTTTTTGGTTTGAAGTTAAACTGGGTCACATTAAACCACATACTACGGAAGATTAGTGGGAACTTGGCACCTCTGGTAATATATGCTAAGGACTGGAAATTTATGACGTTTAACCCTTTCCGGCGCGGAGTAAGTCTGTTTGTAAAATGTTGAAATAATAGATTGAAACCAGAATTTATAAACGAATTTATTAGAGAATAAAAACTTACTTATTTACTGGCACTTAAAAAATGAAAATTTTAATTAAATATTCTTGGTGCCGTTTGTCGGTTTTGGAATTAACATTACGCGTGGTTTTTGTGGACACCGCCCGTTAAAGGGCTAAAAAAGAAAATGTGTTGTTAAAAGTAAAAAAAAAAGTCTTTAACATTTAAAAAAGAACTTAAAACATTTATAATTCTTATAAATGATACTTTTTATGTTTGTAATTCTCAAATTTTATTCGTAAGAAAATAGATGACACAACATATTTTCAAAATGAGTAGACGTTCAAGGTTAGAAAAAGATACTGCTTCCTTCTTTTTAGGAATCTAGAAAAAGACTGTGGTAAATTCATTCTAAATAGCATAGATGTAAACATTTCACTTCCGGTATTTACTGGAGTCTGTTCTAACCCCTTCAGGGGCAAGCAATTTTTTTCCTTTAACGCATAGTTGCCAACCTCTCATTAATATTTCGTAATATGCGGGTTAATTTGACCCAGTTTAACAACGTTTCAAATCAGAAAAATTATTGGATGAATCTTTATTTATTTAATTTCAGGTTTCTACATGGAATATATTTAATTTCATTTCTTAAAACAATTTCTGGTGCGAAACGTGTTAAACCTGGGTCAAATTAACCCGCATATTACGGAATATTATTGAGAGGTTGGCACCTATGGCTAACGTCGAATTCAAACCGGTAATTACGTAAGAATTTCGTTCAAAATAAGGAAAAGTAATTTTTCTACTTTTCCTGTCGAAGTTAAACAAGTAAAATTTAATTAAAAGTTTCTGGTTCGAATCGGATTAAAACTAGGTGGGATATAATATATCCCACCGCTCATAAAGGGTTAACCAGGAAGAACTCGCGCTAATTTGCGTTACACGAGAGCTCGCGCCGGGCTTCGCAGGCCCGGAGCGTATTTTTGCTTAAGAAAACAGTAAAATGAATTTGCTAAGCATAAACAAATTATGTTTTTAATGCAGTAATGGATAAATAAGAAATTATTTTTTAAAACAGAAAGTTTTAAATAGGTTAAATATTTATTTATTGTTATATTTATACATTAAAGTAAATAAACAAAAAAAAAAAACAATTTTTTTAAGTTATACATTCAATTAATATTATATTATGAACAATTAAAAAATCCTGAAGTATTTTTCTATTAAATAACATTTATTACACTTATTATAATTAAAACCAAACTTACATTTTACTGGCATATTCTACAAATAACACTGCTATGCTCACTGCATACATTTTTGGAACATTTAGCACAATAAATTTGTGATTTTCTATCAATTTTGCTGGGACAGATATAACACCTTTTTCTTGAACATTTTCGTTTTTTTGCCGGTGGTGCTGCAATCTTTTCATTGCGGTCACTGTCTAATTTTTCACGCAATTCGCGTGGAAGCGTCGGCTGCAAACTTCTGTTTTCTTTATGCTTTAGAACCTCTAATGTCAGATCTTTCAAAAATAAACTCCTTTTTCTGGATTGGAGCTGTGGTGATTTCGCAGATAATAGTAAAATTTGGGCATTTATGGCTGCAGTATTCAAAATACTGAAAAATGCTGTCTTTGGCCATCTGTTGCTTATTCTCGCAATAGAATAAGTAGCTGACATTTCATGTACAACAGCTACAGCTCCCTTCGTTAGGTTATAAAATGTTATTATCTCTGGTTTCTTGGCTTATGCAGTTGAACCATCAATAGCACCATCGTTGTGCATGGTAGATAAAAGTAAAAAAACATTTATGTTTTGAGGGCGTACGCAGGATAACAAAGTCATATTGTTTTGGAATCCAAATAACGAGGAATACACTTCTCGTTTCTTCCCAGAAACGAAATCTTCAGATAGTTCTGTTTTATTTTTCCTCACAGTTCCAACAAGTGTAATTTTCTTTTGAAGGTGATCTTTAGCTAATGCATAACTTGTATACCAATTGTTGCGTTTTATCACTACTTCCATGGTTTTAATTTAATCGTTTCTATTTTGCACCTCGCGCAGACGATGTTTTTCTGTTGATGTAAAAATGGATCTGTTTTAGAACTTTTATGAACTGAACTAGAAAAATGTAATACGGAATATAATATATAATATTTATGATGTGCGCGAAAACGTTGTGTATATTGTGTTCGTGATCGTCAATATATATGTTTGTGTGTCTACATTGTGTAGATTCAATTATTTTTTTTAACAACATGAACAGTCATTCTCGAAAAGTCAGAATAATTTAAGATATCTTATCTCCCGAAAGAGGACCGTTTAGGTAAGCTTGTGTTCTAGTTTTATGATATTTTAATTTTGAAATGAATATTGATACTTTAATATCAATATAAATAATATTGAAGATAGGATTTTACAGAAAGGGACAGATTCAATACCAATTATCAACGGTGAGATTACGTCCAGAGTTGTAAATTGGTTTCACTAACCTCTTGGCAATTTTATCTGGAGCATTTTCTACTTTATACGGACCTCCTGGTTGAGTTCCTGCATAAATTTCAAGACTCCAAGTATAGAATGTCCTAGAATCAACTAAAGCAAATATTTTTATTCCATATTTTGCAAGTTTACTTGAAATATACGGACGAAAGGAACATTTACCTCTAAAAGGTTCTAACTTTTCATCTAGTCACAAATTCTCCGATACTATATACATACTGACAATTTGTAACAAATTTTTCAAAAATTTTTCTTTTGAAAATTTTTCTTTGTATTTTTTAATTAGTTTTCTTGCACAAAAATTTATTAAATACCGTAAAATCCGGCGTATAACGTGCACCTACGATTTCAGACTGTATTTTTCTATTTTTAGGTATATTCGTCGTATAACGCAAACTCTTTTATTTACAAAGAAATCTGAAATGTACGTATATATGCGAAGCTCTTATCTTTTGAAGTCATTCATTCCAAGTATTTTCCTGGGCCTTCGAACGATGATATACTGAAGTCAGAAGAATGTATGGGGAACAATATTTTCAAACAAAAGAACTTTTTATTCATATTATGGACAAATATCATTTTTATCCACTTACCTGTTAAATTCTAATGGAATCAATTCATACAACTAAAATTATTAAAGCTGTTAATCTTTTTTTTTATATTTTTATGTACACCGTATTTTCCATTTCCCAAAAGCAACATAAGTCGACTCTAGACAAAAAATGTTTTTAACAAAATTGTATTTTAAGATATATGTAAAATAAAGATATATGAAGTGTATTTTAGAAACATACGGGAAAAGAAAATTTAAATTATTTTAAGTTTTACAAATATTTTTATGAAAATACAGGAAAGCCCTCAGTCGCTCAGAGAGTTAATATTCAGACGTAAGGTTATCGCAGTATTTTAGTCTCATTATAATCATTTTAACAAAGATGCAATTCCGTTCAACATTCGAGATGAAAGCCAAAAACACTATCAGGATTTTAAGTTCGTTTGAGTTCAGGGCAGGAGCTAAAAGTTTTAGTGTCAGTTCAGAAAATAAAAAAATTTAGTTTTACTTTTTGTGTGTTACATTAGAATGGATAGAGGGAGCTGTCCATTAAGTGTATAAGGTAATGCAATTTCTTTTAAATAAACGTTATTTTGAAGGGACTGCTCAGACTGGGAACCAGATCTGTAGAGCACAGATGTCCCTCCCGGTTCTCTTATTAAGGACTTAAAAAAAAGAATACATATTACATCCGGAGCTGAACCCGCCAGAAAACGCGACAGAGGTTTGGGTGGAAATAGACGTGCTAAGGTGAAATTACCTTAATTTATATAACAGGAAATTCACTACCGGAGATATACCTCCCACGAGATACTGGGCAGTGCAGATTATGCTTCATGAATGAATGATGTTGATACCAGGAATGAAGTCCATAGCTCAGGAGCGAGTCAAGTTTGATAAATCCATTAAGAACTTAAAGATATTTTTCAGTTTCTTTAAAAGTGTTGGGCGAGAGAGAATATTATGCAACCAAATACTAGGGGGGGGGAAGGGGCGACGAATGTGCCAGCGAGCTGTAAGAAGCAAATTAAAAATTAAAATGAAACTGTGAGGCTGATGCCTCTTTGCCACACTCGCATGTGGGAGTACGGACCCTTTTAAACTCATTTAGATATGTCCCGACAGAGCCATGTACTGTTTGGAAGACAGTGGTTGAAGGATTTAAAGTAAAAAGATTGCAAGATACCACAGGGACTATATCATAGGTATATCTACCCTTCTCTGAGTAGTCCCAGTGGTCTTTCCACTGCTACAACAAACGCATTTTAAGAGATCGTTTAATATAGGAGTGGAGCACAGGAAGCGAGATGTGTATAAGGATGTATTTGTTGTTGCTTCCTTTGCTAGCAAATCCGCATATTCATTGTCGAAGATCTCCTTGTGTGCTGACACATGTCCTAGGGAAGTTTTATGCAGCAGGTTTCTAAGTTGGGATTTAATTTCTTGGATTTGTGGAATGGAGGTTCTAAAGGCGTAGATGACCTGCAGACTGGATAGGCTATCACTACAGATGGGGATTGCAATAGTTGTTTGCTACTCTGAAATCCATTCTAGAGCTTTGTGGATGGCAAAGAGATCAGATTGACATATATTGAGTTGAAGTCGTTCAATCTGCAGGCCCACCGGTACGATACATGTACAAATCTAATTTTTGTACGCTCATTTTTCCCTTATTTTTAAATATATTATTTTTATATTCGGCGTATATCGCGCACCCGTAAGTTTCGATCTTATTTTTGGTAGTAAAAGTGCGCGTTATACGCAGGGTTTTACGGTGATTCTGGTACAATTAAAATTTAATTAATAATAACGAACTTGCTTTACAGTGTTAAGTTGTTAATCTATTATTTACCCATTATGGCTAATCCCAATGTTAAATATACAGCAAAATTGAATCAAGTAATTGCCTATTACCAAATGTAATTATAAAATTACGGTTTTCACTATCAGAAAGAAGCTGTCCGATGCCGATGTATTGCTTAAAAAATGACTCCTTAAATATTAAATATTTCAAAACTCCTATAATCTTTGAAATTTCCACTTGAACTTCGCAACCAGATGTCATTGCCAAAATGCGGTCTGAGTAAAATGTAACCACCAGAGATGTCCAGGATAGCTTTATTAGAAGAGCGTTGTTAGATTAAGCCACGCTCCTAGGTTCGAATCCCACGCTGGACATTTTTTCAATCACTTGGATAAATTTTAACTCGTATCTATTCTTTACAAATCAATATGTTTGTGTTAAAGTCTAAAAATCATGATGCTTATCGTGATGCTGCCTATCAATGTGATATACTTCAAAGAGCATTATAGAAGTAAATTATTTCTCATTGTATTAAAATGCAAAAATAAATTGGTTTTCATACTGGATATTGGCTGTTTCATCATGACATTTTTAAAGTAAATAATATTAACGTTTATCATCAAAAATTCTTTGTATGTCTAACTTTCCACACGCATGGAAATTATCCACCATTTTCTTATAAATTTGTTTTAATATTGAATTATTTTTATATGATCAAGCTTTCTCGATTTAATATTAGAAATTATTCCTCAAACAAATTGTTAAACTTCCTTATTTGTTGGATATATTTCCAAAGTTTTGACTAATTTTTTTTCTATCGCTTTATATAAAAAAATTCCTTTTTGAATTTTCATTAAAAATATAAACAAAAATTAAATAAGAAAAAAAAACTGATTTCCATTAATAATATCACATCCATTAGTAGATATTCATAGTGGTAATCAAGCCCCAGTTTTGACGTAGAAATATCCTTTTTGATTTTAATCAAAAATAGCTTACATTTTTCAGATCATGTATTTAGTTCAACAAATGAATTCACTCAACGTTTGAGTAACATTCATTTTACAGAGATTTATTTAATAGCAAGTTTAGATATGATCAGTGTATACCCGTCCACTGACAGCCAACAAGTCATTATAAGAAAATATAACTGAATTGACTTCATAAGGAACATTATAGAAAATATGAAAAACACATGAATAATCTTATAGTTAGCTATAACCTCTATAATCTTATAGTATAACTATTTTACCGTTGACTATAAAATCTTTAAAGAAAATTATGGGTTTCCGATGGGTTCCCCCATATACGGACTATTAATTTACTAAGGACTATTCATTACAATTAGGTTACCTATTAGCAGAAATTATACGAGGGCAATTTGAAAAGTAACCTCCGTTTATGAATTTAAAAAAAAACTAATGAAAGGAAACATGTTTTATTACTTAAGTATGAAAGACAGGTTCTTCAGCTACTTCTCAACATAATTGCCGTATTAATTAAAACAATTATCATAACGGTAAATTAGCTTTGAAATTCCATCGTCACAGACTTCTACCGCCGGCTTACTCAACTGCGATTATTTTTAAATTCAACTCACACCACTCTTTCAATCCAAAGATTTTTAACATATTTTTCTATATAATTTGTTGATAAATGTACTACAAAAATGTTTTAAAAAATAGTGGGTCAAGTAATATATTACGAGAGCAATTCGGAAACTAATTTTCGTTTTGTTGTATAAATGAAAAACACGCCTACTTTCAACAATTTTTTTATTTACATCTCAAAGGTACAGGAAAGTCTAAGGCAGCGCCCATTCGAATATTTTTGTGGGTCTCCGTGAAAATCTTTGGTACCCATCGAGCACAGAACTTCCGATAGCCTAATTTTTCGGTGACAATTTCGTACAAAACAGTCCGAGAAATGTTCGGAAATTCTTGGGAAAGTTCCGAGATTGTGAATCGACTGATCTGACGAATTTTGTCTTCAATTTGTTCGACGAGATTATCACTCACTACAGACGGCCTCCCACACTGCTTGATTCATCATGGATGCTTGTTCTTCCTCCTTTGAAAAACCTGACCCATTGACGCAGTACACCTTCACTTATAATGCTTGGGCCATATATGGCACACAGTTCACGATGAATATCCGCTGCTGACAGTTTTTTCGCCCAAAGAAATCTTATTACTCCTCGTACCTCGCATTTGGCAGGATTTGCAATAGCAGCGCACATTTTGTGACGTTATAACGAGGAAACGCGCGGTACTTCGACACTCTCCCTAAGATTGCTGAAATGTTACGGAATTACAGATTGCTTGATTTAGCAATGGTTGCGCTCCGCCCACTACTAATAGTGCCACGCCTCGACGGAAGTTAATTTTCGAAATGTCCTTTTATTACAAATTAAAAAAAAATAGTGGTGTGGATAGAATAGAACGAACAGCCCTGTTGAATAGACCAGAGGCAGAAGACAGTGATGAGGGAATTTCAAAGCTCATTTACAGCTATGATAATTGTTTTAAATAATACTTCGATTATGCTGAGAAGTAGCTGAAGAATGTGCCTTTCAAACGTGAGTAATAAAAAACGTATCCTTTCATTAGTTTTTTTTAATTCATAAACGGAGGTTTCTTTCCGAATTGCCCTTGTATATTACGGCCTTTAGAAACTGATATATATAATAAATTAGAATATAATACATCCCATACATGGTAGACGATATCTTCATCACATGACAACATACGGACACCTTACTTAATAACATCTTAGCTCTGATCAATAACCTTGATTTTTGAATTTAAACTTAGTTTGGAAGTTGAACAGAATGGAACACTCACATATTTGTATGTGCTATTAATCAAAATCAACTATGGGACGTACTGTTTCTAGAAATCCTGTATCCAATCAGTCCACAATCCCATGTAATGCTCAAGCACCTTTTCCGACACAGTTACTGCATTTAGAAATTTTATTAAGAGAGTCGTCAAGCCCCTGATCAGTTAACCAACGAAATAATTAAAATACGTGATGTCTCAAGAAATTACAGATATAAAGAAATTACTATTAATAAAATAATTATAAGTATGGATGAGAAGAAGAAAAGAATCTTCACTGAGCAAAATACTAATTTATCTATTTTACATTATGTTCCTTGGTTCTTTGAAAAGTTGAAATATAACTTAATAAATCCAATATCTGTCTTATAGCAAAACCATCCATGAAATTAAAAAAACTTTGTGTGTAAGAAAATAGATCCAATGGGACTTGATGAATTATCATCTGTTTGTTAAATCTCGTTCCCCAAGGCAGATGGAGCATTGTATAAGAATGACAAATAGAAAGTTTAAAATTAGAATAAAAGAAAATATAGCAGATATCAAATACCAACACAACTGTAGTTTCAGCCAGACCACAAAGATTAGAGCCTTTGCAAATTAATTTTAAGAATAGTAAAATAATTTATCCATCAAGATTTTATTTCCCATTCATTATCCGAGAATCAATAGAAATATATATGCGCAGCAAAAACATATATATGCAATGTTTCTGTCTCTGTTGAGTCACCTAAAAAGTGACACAAGATGCTTTTTAGATTAAGAGACCCAATAAGAGAAAATAATTTTCATGTTTTCTGTTCACCATTTTTAAACACCTGATTTCATTATAATTGTGATTTCGTATTTTTTTTCCTATCGAGTTAAAAAAAACAAAAATACGAAAATACCACTGTTCGTACGGGGTCCCGTTACTTTACCAGTATATTTTTCTAAAAAAATACATCAAGGTTAAACGTGAAAAATTTCACATAATTTAAGAAGAAATTATCTATAAGAAAATACTGGTACCGATTAATTTATTGGCCTTAAAATTCCAGGACCCGTACGAACCCTGAATACATTATTTATCATGATTTATCCAAAAACTGTCGTCGAATGAGTGTGTGAAATTTGTTTATCTGTTTATAAATATATTTGTTCTATTTAATAATGACCGCATGCCGTCTTTTTAATAAAAATGCGGTCATTATATGTCTTCATGTGTACATTTATCAATTTGAGCAAATACATTTTTACATATATGGCAAAAAGTTATTTTCTTATATAATCCAGTTAGACCAGTTAGACCTGTATTTTTTTAATTTAGAATTTAGAAATTCATGTCGGGAATTACCAAAAATGAATTTTTCCTTTATATGATAGCGAAATGTCTGACATTAAAAAATAATAATTACTAATCAAATTTTCTGGTGTGTGTTAGGAATTTCTGAAAAATTATGAAGCTAAACTGTTAATCCTGGTTATAAACCTGAAACCTGAAACTATATTTTGGTGAAATGTGGGTAAATAAGACACTGTTTCAATTTATTTCGAACAAAAAATAATTTATTAAAGAAATAAAAACAAATAAGCTACACTGGTAGCAAGAAAACAAATAAATAATGATACATTAAATAATTATTTCGGTTTGAAAGGTGTTAAACCTTGGCTTAAATTCAGGGCCTGATTACCAACGGAGCAAACTTACACCAGTAAATTTTAATAGAAATTTCCGTCTTATTTAAACGCCGTATTCATGTAAAATTAGTGTCATGAATAAGGCAAAAGATTATATTTATTTTTATTCGTGGAAGTTTGCTAGGGTTGGTAATCGGTCCCTGGTCAAATTCACTTACAATGTATGGAAAACTAATTGGAGACAGTCACGTATGTACTAATTTTCTAACCTTCCTTGGCATTTATACTGTTGTAGAGGTGTCAAAAAGGTATTCTCATGCTTGTAAAAAAAAATATTATTTTTTCTTTATTGCAACACCAATATATATTTTAATAAATCAGGTCGTTATTAAACATATCTGTGGAATTTAATTCAATTTCTATGAGTTCTAATAAGTTATTTTCTTATGTAATCATTTGAATCCCTTTTAAGTTTTTTACTCACTAGTTATATGTAAAATTCATACTTTTGAAAATATTTCTATTAAAATAATTAGGACATTTTAAGAGCAACCTACAAAATGTTAAAAGCACAATACAAAATCATTAAACATTTCGAGTTTCAAGCAGGCTCCTGGTAGGTACGAATATTGATACAGACTACAGAGCTATTAAGAGAAGAAAAAAAGTACATCAGAGCATAACCGCATACTCGGGTGGAACTACAGATGTCACGCTTAAAGCAAATTTTCCTTTTACTGTCAAATACAACTCCGCTAATAGAAGAAAGATCTCTTGCTATATAATACATGTTTAACCCCTTCAGGGGCACAGTACTCTGACAGGTAAAATATTGAAATGATTGATTGACACCAGAATTCACAAGCGAATTAATTTTAAAATGAGTAAACGCTTTTCCTCATGTACCTTATAAATTCAAAATTTGAGTATAAAATTCTGGTGTCATTGTGGCATTTTGGGATTAAAATTAAGTGGTATATATTATATACCGGTGCCCTTCAAGGGGTTAATATATCACATTGTTGTATATAAATTTAAAATTGTTTCAAATTTCATGTATACCAGAAATTATAACGAATAAACATAAAATTCATTAATCGAACATAGTACTTTCATGTTAATTATAATAGATTGATTTAGTTCAAGAAATCCGGTCATTATTAAACATGACTCTGGAATTTAATTCGACTTCTATGTTTCGTAAGTTTTTATCAATTATTATACTTTAGTTACGCACAGGGTGACCAGTTAGACCTCTTTTTTTTAAAATTCAGAATTTAGAAATTCATGTCGAGTTTCCCCAAAAAGGAATTTTTTCCTTTATGTGATAACGAAAAGTCTGACATTAAAAAAAGAAATAATTACTAATCAAATTTTCTGGTACGAATTAGGAAAGTCTGAAAAATTATGAGACCAAACTGTTAACACTGGTTATATACTTGAAACCTGCAACTATACTTTCATGAAATGGGGATTAATAAGACCCTGTTTAAATATATTTCGAAGAAACAATAATTTATTAAAGAAATCAAATCAATTAAGCTACACTGGAAGCAAGAAAACAAATAAATAATGATACATTAAAAAATTCTTTTGGTTTGAAAAGTGTTATAACGTGGCTCAAATTTACCTACATTTTACGGAAAAATAATTGGAGGCTCTGAAGTATGTATTATATTGCTGACATTACTTGGCATTTATACTGTTGTAGAGGTGTAAAAAGGGTACTCTCATGCTTGTAAAAGAAAAAGAAAATATTTTCTTTTATTGCAACACCAATGTATATGTTAGTAAATCCGGTCATTATTAAACATGACTGTGGAATTTAATTCGATTTCTATGAGTTTTAATAAGTTATTTTCTTATAGAATCATTTGAAATCTATTAAAGTTTTTTACGCATTAGTTATATGTGAAATTCAACATTTTGAAAATCAATCTATTAAAAACATTAGGACATTTTAATATCCGACAATCAACAAAATGCGTAAAACAATATGAAAATTAAAAGCACAATACAAAATGTCAAAGACATTTCAAGTGTGAGGCAGGACCCTGGTGAGTACAAATATCGATCAAGACTAAAGAGCTATTAAAAGAAAAAAATTATATCAGAACATAACCGCATACTTGCGTGGAACTACAGATATCACTCTTAAAGAATTTTCCTATTACTGTTAAATACAACTCCGCCAGTGGAAGAAAAATATCTTGCTATTTGCTATATATTTCATATACCAAGCTATTATATATATAAATTAAATTTTTTTTAATTTCTTGTATACCAGAAGTTATAACGAATAAACATAAAATGCATTAACCCTTTAGCGGGCGGCGGTCACAAAAAAGGACACCTAATTTTAATTCTGAAACTGACAGAAGGCACCAAGAATATTTAATTAAAAATTTCCTTTTGTAAAGTACGGGAAAATCAGCAAGTTATTCTTTTCTAAGGAAATCGTTTGTAAAATCTGGTGTCAGTCCATTATTACATTATTTTACAAACAGATTTATTCCGCGCCGGAAAGGGTTAATCGAACAAAGGGCTTTCAAGTGTATTATAATATTTTTATTTAGTTCATGAAATCCGGTAATTGTTAAACATGACTGTGAAATTTAATTCGATTTCTATATTCCGTAAGGTTTGATGAAATATTATATTTTTGTTACGAATAGGGTTGCCAGTTAGACGTCTTTTTTTAAATTCAGAATTTAGAAAATGATGCCGGGAATTCCCAAAAACGAATTTTTCTTTAACACTTTGAGGGGTGGTCGTATACATTATTCAATTCAAATATAATAATCTCTATGTAGTGTGACGGCATTTGGTAACGTTCTAATTTTCAAGTCAATTGGTTGCTCGTAAGCAATCAATATGTATATTTATAGATAGATAGATACATATCAAGTGTCCGAAAATTCTGGAAATGGAGAAATAACTCAAGAAATACACATCGGAATGAAACCGGAAAAATAAAAGAAAACTACTCAGTTATATCAAGGTTGTCCCTCCCCCCCCCCCCTCCCACCTACACCCAAGAGTGGAATAGCAAATAACTTTGAAATCTTAAATGAAAACACATATTTTTTTATTCAGATTATTTTTTATTAATAAATGTTCATATTTTTGTTTAAAATAAAATATGACATGGGTACCACGAAAGTACCAACAGCAGGTACGTACTTTCAGTTCTATGAAAACACTATCCGAGACCCGGCATTTGCGATTGTAACCCTTTCACTATTAGGCCCGTGTTTTTCTATCACGAGAAATCTTGTTAAAATGGCTGCAATAAAAAGTAATTTTCCATAATTGTTTTTTGAACTGTATATAGAATGATTTGATATAAAATACTTTATAAAATCAAAATGCGATTACAAAATGTATATATTTTGGGATTTAAAACATACTTAAGAAAATACAGGAAAATATAGGTTTTAAAAATGCATAAAAAAAGGAAAATATGAAAAAGACCTGCAGAAAATAGATTTTTGTGAAATAGTAAACATTCATATTATTTTATTGAAAGATACCCCTGCTAATACGAAAGCCCTATTTAAAAGTAAATTTTTAAAAACTTAAACCTGGCCCCTTTGAGTGCTAAGTTAAAAAGGACACACACACAAAACAAAACAGGATATTTTCTTCTGTTTGCTAGTTAGACGCATGAAAAACAACGTTTCCCTCGGACACGTTTTTAGATAATTTATGTTTTCCTCACAATTCACTCTTTAATATTTTAAAACTTTCGGAACCATTCTTAACTATAATTCACATTTTAAAAGTAACGGCCATGCCAAATTTGAAAATTTTAGCTCCAAAAGTGCACAAAGATCTCATTTTCAGAACGTTTCTTTTTTTTCTGTACTTTTTAAATTTTCGATTTTTTTAACTGTTCTGTGTGAACATTTCCATTTAAAATGCACAAATTATGAAAAATACCTTTAGAAAAAATATTTTTTAAATAGTAAATATTCATAAATTTACATTTTTTAGTAAACCTGCCCCAAAATATAGTTTCAACTAAGGTATTTTTTATTATTTATTGGGTTATTTCTATATTCCCCACCCGCGCATGCGTGGTAGCAATCATAAAACCTGCCAACAGAAAAAAACTGAAATACCTTCATGAGCATTTGGCGAGAACTTTCAATTAATACCTTGACTAATTTTGAAAAACGAAAAATACGAGTGTCGGTCGGATTGGGACCTGTCTCCGTCTATCCTTACTGAAATTTGTAGACCTGCAGGTTTATTGTTATAGATTTATTTAAATTTGAATTTGTAGAATGCGATATCATAAAATAAAGCTAATATTTACACCTGGAAATAATGGTACTAAAAATACTGGACACATGGCAGGTATACATGTTGATTTCTTTTAATTATTGAATGCAATAAAATATTAGATTATTACTTTAGTTCGAATATAACGAGATTAAAAAGTTTTTTTTCTTCCCAAACAATGAAATCCATTTTTTTACAAAACATATAAACAAAATAGTTTAACCCGGTAGAAGTCACATGGGGTATGACATACCCCTAGTGCGTAGGGATTTTACAATTGCCACCACTACTTTTCGAAAAGTAATCTTTAACGTATTTTATCCTACAATTTGTAACAGTTGTCACTGACAAAATAAGTTGAGAATTATTGTTTGTATTTATTGGTGGCAAAGTAAAAACTATTCATACCCTAGATATGCGCGATTTCTCCCGGGTTAAACAGTATTAAGCCTACTGAAACATTTTAGATTTAAAAAATCACCTATTAAAAATTATTAAATGTTGAGGTATATTGATTGAGTGTTAGGAATATGTTCATATATTAACATCATATTTCATCAATCTTTTCACAGCTTAACACTTGAACCACGATGAAGGATCATTTTGACTTGACAAGTACTAAAAGGAACAAACGTCGATTTCACACAGAAATTTGTTTAAAAAATAAATTAGATATAAGCTGCACAAAAATAAGTTAAATTAGTAAGTTAAAAGTTTTAAATAAAAATTCTGGTGTGGAATATTTTTATAAAACTTGAGTAAAATTTCCCGCTGTACTAGTGTTAAAAAAAAAAAAAAAAAAAAAAAGTTACTATATACCACTAGTTGTTCCTACAATTCGTGACCAATAACTATATGCCTAAAAATAGAGATGTGTCTTTATATTATATTCAAAACCCATTATAGCCTCTCAAGATCTAAAAATTTTCTTCAATTTATTTTTTGTATTTTATTTTTCTAACAAAATGTAGTTTAAATAATTCCATTTTACACATAAAATCATTGAGACAAAAAATATTTATCGGAAGGTATTTTAAGAGAAAATATTATATTTTTCAGCATCTTTCACGTGTCTGTTTTTCGCTATATATTTTAAAAGTATCGATAAAACAAAACAATTTAATCATTGGTAAACACAACAGATTGTCCTTGCGTGCAAAAAATAAAGTAGCTTTGTTTTGCGTGATACCGTGTGCTATGTATAAAAGTCTGACGGATTTGTTTTCAAAACGACAGATAAATCTCATTAACTATTTATTACAGACTAATATCGTATTGAATTCAATTGAATTAGATGTATAGTTAAATTCAGAAATGATATTGATGTTACGTAGAAATGTGACGTAAAACTTGTTTACAATGTGATAATGTAAAATATATGAATAAATCAAAATATTACAGTTGTTTAGGGTCTGGGATTTTTTCCATGTTTTCAAATGGATTTACAAAAATGAATTTATGAACTAATACATTGGATGATTAACCCGGGAGCAGTCGCATGGGGTATGACATATCGCAGGGTGCGTACGGTTTTTACAACTGCCACCACTATTTTTCGAAAAGTAATCTATAATTTACATTATCACAGAATATGTAACAATTGTCTCAGACTAAATAAAGTGACGAATATTAATTGTATTTATTGGTGACAATGTAAAAATCATTCATAATCTGGGTATGCGCGACTTCTCCCGAGTTAACAATAAGATGTTTCGAATGATTAGGTGATTTGAAGACATAAAAATTCTCAAAAAATATTAATGTGATTAAATGGGGATCATCCCCAACTACAATAAATTCTTATAACTAAAATTCTAACGCAAAAATTGTATATAAATATGACATAATCAAACATCAGTATTTCAGGAAAAAAACGCTTTCTTACTGATTTTAAAATTTTTCATGTAGGAGAATTTCCCATTGCATTATATATCGTTAATTATCAAATTTAAGCAGCACATTTAAAATTCGGGTAATAATCCTGAAGTCGAAATTACCATTATGTTTCTTATCTTTAACCCTTTCAGGGGCAAGCAATTTTGTTCCTGTAACGTTGAATTCACACCGGTATTTACGAAAGAATTTTGTTCAAAATAAGGAAAAGCAATTTTTCAACTTTTCTCGTTAAAGTTTAAAAAGTAAAATTTAATTTAAAGTTTCTGGTTTGAATCGGATTAAATTTAGGTGGTATATAATATACATCACCGCCATTCAAAGGGTTAAATGTTATAAGTCCATCGATGTTACTTCATTGTTGACCTGTTTCATCTATAGAAAGTGGAAGCTAGAAAAGACGACATGTTTTGAAAAACAGTTCTTCTAAAATTTCCATTGCATTTTGGTGACTGACTTTTTATTACACCTATTAGCGAAGAGCTGGATTCTTCAAATGCGGAGAGTATTTCAGCAGATATAGTAAGATGGTGGTATTAAGTGCTATTTTTATATGCAATGAAAAAAATGCAAGAAATTTTTGCAAGAAATAATGATTATTTAATACTCAACAAAAAGCATTGCTATATTTATAAAAATAAATATAATTAAATACTCTGTATTCACTTTAAAAGTTTTATATTACGCTGATTATGTTCGTTCAGTGAAAACCATCTTATCAATATTTTCCACTTATATGAATACATCTTTTTAAATTCCTTTACTTTATGATTGACTTAACTCAAATCTCATTGTTAGTTTACAACAGTTAATAATTATTTTCTTGAAAATAATTTTATAATGGGCATGCTTGTTTTGTTCTGTTATAGCTCTCTTTTTAAATATGTTTAATAACTACCTGCATCATTTATATTAATAATTAAAATAAGTTTCATCGTACCATGTAAATTAAAATATATAATAACATATTTAAGGGAATTTTTAATAATGAAATTCATGGTAGATTTCACGGTACATACGTGAAAAATATTGTATATTTAAATTAATAAATATATTTTTTAACTTTCATTACCGTCGTTTAATTTTTAATAAAATTACTTTCGATAAAACAATAGGCTACATTAAAATCTTCATCAAACAGAAAATTGATAAAATTTAATTAGAAATTGTTTAGAAATTCTGCAATAATTGATATGAGTGAGGGAGTTTTATCGATTGGAATAAATTTGAAATGGTGATAGAGACCTCAGTGGGGAATGCGGCCATAGGAACCAGAATTGTCGAAAGAAAATTTTCGTCTTATTTATTTGAAGACTTCGGCGATTAAATAAAGCGAAAATTTCTGTTGGAAAATAGTTCTAGTCTTTTTTTCTTATTTAATCACATAATTCAGCGATTAAATACGACAAAAAAGTATTTTCGAAAATAATGGTAACGAGTAGCTTCCTCCTCTTTGACCGCATTTGAATAATTAGAATTTTAATCTGTACACGGCCCTTACATACAAGCTTGTGAACTTATATTTGAATACAAGAATTATTTTGAGTCTAATAGCACGTTGGTTGGGATTTTATTGCAAGCGCATATAGCCAACATCTTGGGTACTTTTTCACTATGTTGGCTATACGCCTTTTAAGCAGTTAAAATTTGAATATTATAAATGCAAGGCGTGTGAAAATTTCTGTGGAAAAATTTTCAAGTATTAAAAATACATTTATTCAATTATCGATGCTGGATTTTGTTTAATTTCGTGTTTGCCCTAGGGTTGGTGGATCGCGTAAAATATTCCATCCTGTTCTGCGTTTGTAGCCTTGCCAACATGTTATAGTGAGAATGTGCCAGGCTGAGTATCGTTCCCAAGTGGTTAAGTTTGTAGAACGTCAGTGCGCTCTACTGATGTCCCGGGTTCGAGTCCCGGTTGCTTACTTTTTCGCTATGTTGGCTATACGCCTTTTAAGCAATTAAAATTTTAATATTATAAATGCAAGGCGTGTGAAATTTTCTATAGAACATTTTCAAGTATTAAATATAGATTTTAAATGTGTTTTTGCGAAATGTCTCCTAAAAGCAGAGAAATGCTGTAATTAAATAGAGCAAATGATTCTTTTGGAAATAGTGGTTCCATGCGTGCCGACGTTCGAGGACACTGCTCTAGATGCAGTATATTCTGTTTTATGTGTGTTTAAAATTAGAAGTTATTTTTGATCACTCTGGTTTTTAGAACGAATTGGTAGCTCTTTGATATCTATATTTGTCATTTACATGAATGCAGAATGTATCCGTAGCATCTCAATCATAATCTTAGCTTTAGCTTTAAATAATACTTTGAAAATAAAATGTTGCATATACACAGGGTTGCCACTGTCCATTATTTTCTTATTAAATGTTTTCTTTTACGCTCTAAAATAGAATTCCGTTGATTGCCTGTACAATTTCTGTGGGTATTTTTTTTTTCGGAATTTCTTTTCTAAGTTACTGGTTGAAGTTTTCCCCGGCGGTAAAAAAATTTACTGACATATTAACAAGATGATTGTTTATGTTTTCAGAATATGTGGGAAATCGCAGGGTCTGAATACATCATTTAAAGTTGGATATTATTGTTCCTATTATTTGAATGATTTATGCGTACAGAACATCTGTCATAAATAACACAAAAGTTCCCTTTCGTTTATACTGGTCAAAGTTTACTCCGTCGTTAATTATCAGTATAAAACAATAAAACCGAATACATATTTTTGACTTCATTATGATAGAATTCACCGCTCCCTGAATACTAGGCCTGCGCGCTAACAAAAATAGCGGCTTCCGCAGACGGATTTTTTTTCAGTGTTTGAACGGTTCCTCGAACTTCAACACCAATATTATCTTGAAGTTTTCTTTGACTTAATTGATCTTAGAAAAACAAGGCGAGAATAATTGAGAATAGCTTTTTTTGCCCCCAAATGAAAAATTGAAGTTCGACGTGTAATTTTGTGCTCTTTAAGGGTAATCTCTAAAGTTGGTAAATATTCATCAAAATCTAATTGTAACGTATATAATCCTATAACCTATTGTTAAGCTAACCTCTTTTAAAGTTATTTGGTATTGTATTCAGTATTTTTCTGCTTTTATGGACTTTTAAAAGTTTTTGCGCTGGCTCGCTAAGCCGAAAATGTCAAGGTCCTTTTTTCACAATTTATTTGTTAATTAACTTTATATCTTGTCTTAGTTAGTGCTTGGTTATTACCGTAATTTCGCGCGTATACGCCGTACCTCAGACAATTCGATTTCCTACCAGAATTTATTTTAAATAAAATTTAACTTAATTCTGCTTAGCACATATTTGACTTCTTATTTTCAATAAAATTTCCGGTTTGAAAAAGACTTACCTAAGCCGCGGCGCATACGTGCGAAATTACGGTAGCTCTTTTTCTATGCATTTCTCTCTAAATACAGGCATTTATTAGATAGTTTTTGTCCATGTTTGTTAGCTGCACGATAATGGCGTATATGTGTTATGATAAGTTATTTTGCCTTTTTATCTACTAATCTCTTTTATTTGATGTGTAAAATTTTGAAATAACAAACTTTCCTTCTATATTGTTCATTTTGATTAATTTACTTGCATAATTGTCTCTATTTAAGTGTATTATTTCCATTTTATGTTCCGGTGGGCGGTTCCCGTTGCGTTTGTTTTGGTGGCCATTGTTGGTAGAGATTATGTTGTATTGGTTTTTTTTTTCTTTTGCTGCTTCTCTTGTAATTTTGAACACCTTTTTTTTTTATCCCGAGTTCATACAATGGTTTTTGAAAGATGCTGCTTAGTGATTTAATATTATTGTAGGAGAACAATCATCTTATCATATTATTTGCTGTTATATTTTGTAAGGGCAGTTAGGGAATTCATTTGATTGCTGGCATGATAATAATTATTTCATCCTAAGTTTTACCTTTTGGCTACTGATTTGGCTTACACGTGGTAGGAACATGGAATTATCACTGGATTGATGAGCTTGAATGCTTATTTCTACAACATGAATTGTGCCAATGATTGATTGAGAATTGCTTAGGCTTTTGCTGATAGATTTTCGAACATTCTTTGAACAATTAAAATTCGATTGTCTTCAATTCCTGCTGTGATGATTGTTATGACTGTTTGCTGACCTAACACTCTTGTCTGATATAATATTCTAATGATAGACTTTTGAACTTTTTGAACAGTAACGTCTGGCTGTTTACTTTTGGTCTGTAACATACTGTTTTTTCTGAATTGACAGAGCTGCCTGTTACAGTTTCTTTTGCTTATTGACTTTTGAACTTTTCTTCACAATTACGTCTTTTTTTGGCAGTTTTGTTAATCATAGCTTTTGGATAGTAGACTTTTGGACTTTCCTGCATAATAGTGTCCGGCTGCTAATTTTTGTATCAAGGCATGTTGTACTTCTACATGTTTGTTAAAGTGCTAACAACATTATTATGAGTTTGTGTATTTTGGATTTAGTGTTATTTTATTAGTTACAGCATTGTTTTAAAGAGCTTGTGTATTTTAGGATTCAGTTTGTGTTTTTAGGATTTTAGTTAATTTAATTTAGTATTTTGTAATATTTTAATTTTGCTGGCGATGCGGCCATTGTTTTTTTTTTCAGATTTTGGAATTTACTGTGAACGTATTATGTATAAGTGATTGTTGTTCTTGGCCGATTTCGGCGGCTGGGTTTTGTTGTATAGAGGTGGGGGTTTTATCGCCTGGACATTAGTCCATATGCCCACCGGCTGGCGTCCAGGCTGTGTGTCCGAGCTTTGCCCTCATTTCTATGTTTCAGATAAGACCTTGGCCTCCTCGGGCACGGTAAGGTCTTTGTTTCCAAAAATTTTAATAAATTCCCCTCTTTTAATCCGATCTTCTTCATTTTTGGGGCTTTTATCCATTTAGTTATTCCCCCATTTCTATATTCCAGTAACTTCCCTGGCACCTTAGGTGCCGGTCCTAAGGTCTAAGGTAAGGTCCTAAGGATCCTAAGGTAAAGCCTTAAAGTTTTTGTGCGCCCTTCATTTTTCACCTCTCTAATTATGTCACCCTATCAATGCATAACTTTAAACTTGAGTCTTGGACACCCTCCCCGGGCCACTACCCTCGTATTTTTATTGGGGTTCTAGGACCCTTTTTTAAGCATTTCTTCAAAATTTAATTATAATTATTAATTCATACTCTATGCTTAACTCATTAACGCCGACTTATCTTACACTTCTTTAAATACTTCGATACCAGTTGACACCAGTTGACACCAGTTTTCCAATACTGTTATTTTAACTGATTGAATCTCTGATAGTTTTAAATTTGATAAAATGAATTTTTTTTTACTAAGATACTAGTGTTCATATTTAAAAGTTTCGTATCTCTTAAGTGGTATGTTTTCGTACCAACCGGCATTAATGGGTTAATTTCGACTTATTGAAGATTTAAAGTGCTAAGTACTAGGACCTTTTAAGATGTGTTCCTCTTAAGGCCCTGCTAAAAACTATCAGTTGGTCCCTTTGGGCCATCCCTTTTGGCTCCTTAGATATCATCCGATTCACTAGCTTTATTTTAGTAACAACTTCTTGGGATTTCCAACTACTACATGAAGGACGAAAAATTTCTCGGACGAGACCCAGGACTACAGGGCCCCTTTAGGTTTTTGTTTCCTAAATTGTCAATAAATCTCCCCCCCCCTTTTTTATCCAATGTTCTTCGTTTTTCTTGCCCCTTTATCCATTTAGTTATTCCCCATTTTTTACATTAAACCCTCTGTCATTATAAAACATACTGTCATTATAAAACATGACTGTGAAATGTAGTTTAATGAAGTGTTTTAAGATTATATATAATGTTTTTACTAACGTACGGGTTTGCCAGGTCGGCACCTTTTCATTATTTAAAATGTACAAATTCATAATGGGAATTTCAAGAAAAGTATTTTCCTTTTATGTGATAGCGAAATGAATGTCATTTAAAAAGCAACAATTACTATTCGAAATTTCTGGTGTGAATTAGTAATTTCTGAAACTAATCTGGCAACCTTGGTTATATGCCCGTTAACCTCCAACTGTTGATGCATAAATTGTGGGTTAATATGACCCAGGTTAAATATGTTTTAAACTATAATTTTCTTAAGGCGGTATTCAAAAAAATATTTTTCCACGCTCAACAACTCAAAATTTTGAGACACATTCCCAGACTCATTTTTAAAAGTAACAACAGGAAACTTGGTGGCGTGATTTATAAAGGCATTTATAAGGGCCCCATGATTTTATTTTTTGTGCAATTAATTAGAAATTGATTTACAGACAATTATTTTCACAGTACGATCATTTTTTTTTGTTTCCAGCGCTATCGCTTCTCGAAATTTGGTTCAAAATGTCCACTTTGACAGCATTTTTTGAAATATATTCTGCTTTTATCGAAAAATCGAGACAATACGGACATTACAAAGTTTCTGAATAGGAGAACCTGCCAATTGGATACATTTTAGAGCAAAAAGGAATTTACAAATGTGTCTCAAAATAAGCAGTTTGGATTTGAATACACCCTTAAGAAATGAAACCAAATAAGATACGCTGGATCAAGAAATCAAATAAATAATAATACATTAAATAATTATTTTGGTTTCATACATGTTGAACCCGGATCCAATTAATCTACATTTTACGGAAAAAAGGGATTTTGTCAAGTATGTTGTAATTTGCCAGTATTCGTTAACATTCACACAATGGTAGTTCAATCTAAACGGTATTCTATGGCTTTTAAAAGTCAAATATAATATGTTTTCATTTTAATTCTAATACATATTTTAGTATATTTTTACTACAATACATATTTCAATATCTATTAATTATTTATAACACGTAGTTAATTATTATTAAGATACATATTTCAGTATTTTTGTATTTTTGTATTAAAACTAATAGTGAAGAAGAAAAAAAATCCTAGATTTATTGGGAAAGGCTGGCTTTTATAATCCACCCGTAAAAATGCCATACAGGGAATTAACTTCATCACATTATTTAATCGTAAAGATGTCATACAGGGAATTAACTTCATCACATTATTTAATCGTAAAGATGCGATACAGGGAATTAACTTCATCACATTATTTAATCGTAAAGATGCCATACAGGGAATTAACTTCATCACATTATTTAATCGTAAAGATGCCATACAGGGAATTAACTTCATCACATTATTTCATCGTAAAGATGAGATAATTAATATATACTAAAGACTGAAAATTGATGACGTTTAAAGATGAAAATGTTTCGTTAAAAACTAAAAACGTCTTAAAAAAAAGTCCTTATAAAACTTTCTATATTTTTGTTAATGACACTTTTTGTGTTTCTATTTCACAAATTGTATTCGAAAGAAAATATATCAAACATCATATTTTGAAAATGACTAGAAGATCAAATAAAAAAAAAGCTACCTTCTTTGATTTTAGAATTTATTAGCGGCTGTTGTAAATTAATTCTTAATAGCACAGAAGCCAGCATCCGGATTCCAGTGTCCGTTGGGGTGTGTCTCAATTCGAACATATTTTAAACCAGAAATTTTTATTTAAAAAACTATATCTAATAAGTACAAAACAGAAGCCTTGAAGATACATTTCCTCAAATAAATTTTATACTTCAAATATTTTTGGATTGGATCCGATTACGGAAAGTTACCGAAATAGTTTGATCTACGTGAATAGTGGAATAAATCCTAATCAATCGCAATATCATTTTAGAAAACTATGTTTGCTCTTCAGAAAATCTTAATTTCCTTTTTTTCATATTGAGGGATTTGTTTAGCCCTCGTGTGCAAAATAAGATTGTCGCGCACCAACAAATCAAACCAGTTGCCTCGAAATAGACGATGGTGGGCGGAAACATGCAAACGCCCAAAGAAAATATTTTAACTCTTAAACATTTTATATAGGCCCTGTTAGAATATAACGTAAAATTATTGAATAGGATTATTTTGATTAAATATTTAAATAGTTTCCTTATTTATTTTAAGAAAATTGGGATTAAATAAGAAGATTGTTATTTAAAAAAGTAATATTAAGAAGTTAAAATAGAACAATATTTGTTTATTGCACTTTCGCAGTAATCACATATATACATATGTGGACCAGCCGTGACTGAGTAAGACACCATTCCGCTAGTCGCTTGACTGCGTAGCAGAAAGGGTGTAGGGTTGGACTCCCGACAACGCCATAAGTAATGTGCATGTGTCGTCACGAAGCAGTAAAGACGTACAAGTGAACGGAATGCAGGGCTGCCAACTACTACGCTTATTTTGAATGAATAACTATTTTAGTACCGCAAATTTCACTTAACACACTCATTAATGTATAAAATATTGCATGTCAATAAATAAATTCAGTATACAATTTTTTAAATATTTTTCTGGTTAGAAACGTGAATATTGCATTTAAAAAGGCGTAGAAGTTGCCCTGGGAATGTAGGCAGAACATACGCATGCTTACTGTATAGTTAGATCATTGCTTACTCTAACAAAGCCATTAAATAATAAGCCCAGTCAGATAAATGGAAAACTTTTCGCAAGTTGAAAATAGCGCCATCTAGCGGTTGGGAGTGCTGCATTTGAAACCAAGACTATTTTAATAAAATTTTGCTTCTAAAATTAAAGCTTAAAATAAAGAGTTCATATTTTCTAAGAAAGTCGTTTGTAAATTCCGGTGTCAGTCAGTAATTTCACATTTTACAAACATAATTTGTCTGTGCCGGAAAGGGTTAATTGCATAGTGATGTAAATTTCCATCACTTTTTATTTAACTTTTAATAAATAAATCAACTTCTTCACCACCACTATATTTATATAGAAATATTAATCCAGTAAATTTCCACATATTTTTTCATTATAGTTTTAGCTTTAATGTAAAAGATCCCAATAATTAGCAAGCTCTTAAAGGAAGTGCAAAAACAAAACATCGATAAAAATCGTATAAAATATCGATATAAATAAATCGTATCGTTTCTCTGCGACCCACTTCTGTTTTGTCCTCCTTCCGCAGCAGAGGTTTGGCGCTAGTGTGTCGCTAACAAATTTAACACTATCTGACTAGCCTTATTATTTAATGGCTTTGTACTCTATAGTTAGTTCTGTTGTTTGCTTATTACTCATATTTTTTGTTTAGTTATCCATATAATTTTACCATCACGTCGCCAAATTAAATGATGACGTTAGATTCAATAATAATTGGAAACATGGTTGCCAGTATGTTCACCATTTTTATTCAGAAATTCTGAACGAATTTTTTCATTTATTTAATTACATTTGTTTTAGATTAAATTAAAAAAAAAATATTTTTTTTATTCTTTAAAATTTTTCTTTCTGAATTTCTGTATAAAAAAAGGAAGCCAAAGTTTCAACGCTGGTTGGAAAATAAAGTGTCACATATACACGGCTGCCATTGATGATTACTTTCTCTTTCAGATTCAGCCGACCACTGCTTCCAAACAAAAGTAATCTATCAACCTATCTTGAAGATTAGGAGAAATTTATCATAATATTTATTGTTTGTATAGTGGTGCCCATAAATTAAGAAAATAGTAGCTAGAAAACGATAAAAAAATTAAATTGAATGATTTTTTGGGAACATAAAAATTAAAATTAGTCAGTGAATTTAACATTAGCAACGTTAATTTTTTTCCTCGTCAAATTCCATTCATACATGAAAAAGAAAATACATACACTATGTATTTTTTGTGCCGAATGAATACAAGAAACTCAAATATTTTGTCAAATACAGGTGTTACCACTTGAAAATCGAAATTGGTGCAATTTGTAATAGGTAGAAAAACACTATTTCATAAATTGCATTCATTTTCTGAAACAGGACAATATTCCCAGTCTAAAGATAAGTTTTGTGTGATTTTAACGTAAAGGTATTATATGTTATTAACATTAACTTAAACATATGATAGTATTCCAAATATAAATTATCATTTTTTATTGTTAATCTAAAAAAAAGAATAAAAAATGAAAAATTTAATATCATGTATAGGTGTTTAACAAAATAGTTTGAGAAGTTCAATTTTCATCTACCAGAATTTTTTGTATATTCAAATAATAAATACAACCATTGCCATCCACTTACAACAAATTTAGTTATTATACATTTTCGCCTAACGTTTCTTCTTCCAAAAGTATTTATTTTAAAAGTTTTAGAAAATAATAACCGGTTGCTAACAAACAAAGCTTGCGTTCATCATTTTAAAATCCTTTATTCAATTATTTTGATTTACGTGAATTAAAGCTTACGACTATAAATAGACAATAAATAAAAACATCTGAAAACCTTTCAAAATTTTAAATCACTATTTATACATGCAAGAATGGGGTAATTTAAGAAAATCTTTTCAGCCATATTTTTTTTTCTTTTACCAGCCAATAAGAAGCAAAGTCACAATGTTATAATAAACTTTATGTGACTAAAAAAATAATTTATTACTATAATGCACCTTCATATTAACGTTTCTATAACATTTTTGCATACAATTAAGAAAAATATATAAGACTCTGGATATTAACTAACATATTCTTGTATATAAAGTTAATGTTTTCAAAATTTCACTCATACCAGAAAATATAACAAGTACATATGTAATATATTAATGAATTTTTTTTTACTTTTGTAATACACTTTCACATCAGCTTGTAGTTCAAGAAATACAGTCATGGTGAGACGTGACTGTCAACTCCAATTTTATTGTGTTCAATGAGGTTGCAGGTTTGGGATCCTTTAAAAATGACCCTAGAGAGGATTTCCTCTCCTTTAACCCCTTCGCGACGAGCGTCTCTTACAAAATTGTTAATCTTTTACCACCGGTTTTTCAAAACAGAAATTTTCGCCTAATTGAATCGCAGAAATGCTAAGATTTAACAATAAAAAATAACTGGTGGTAAAAATAGAGGATTCTGAGCATCTTATGCGTCCCGTATACGTGTCGCTCGTCCCCAAGGGGTTAACCTATATCCCTCATATAGATAAACGGCCGTAACAAATACTTCTGTTACGACGTCTGTTTTAAAAATATATTTACCTCTAGCAAAAGTAACCATTTCACAATTGACAACATGAACATAATTTCTGTTAATAAAATCTTCTTGTAAGTGTATATTTCAGATGTAACCGATTTTGAAGTTAGTGTTTTATCATATCAGGGAATTAATCTTTTCCACTCTTCTAGCAGAGATTCTTCCTTTGGTATGCTAAATAGGGATAGTTTCTAGGTTGCTGTCTTGTATCGAGTATTGCAACCAGGCACAAAAGAATGGGTATCACGTTTTTTGCCCATGATCAATACCATTCATATTTCCGAAGCTTATGAAAATCACTATCCAAGTCAAAGTAAATATGGTAGAATTTAATTATTTAAAATATTTATCACAGCCGAAACGTTTTCTCCTTTCGATTCTTATACAATGTTTGCTTTGAAAAGAGCTAGCGGACAGTGGCGGAGCCAGAGAGGGTGTCCAAATGCTCTGGAAACCAGTAATTTTATAAAGGTTTCTTCGCGTTTAAAATCGCAGAAAATTCTCTGATTAGATAAACAAAAATTTCTTTATAAAATTATTGGTATAAAACCATCTGGACCTCCACCCTTTCTACGCCACAGCTGGAAGATGTCGCTGCGATCGACCCGTTATCTTTTCATCATCGTTCTACATTTATCGGATTCAATTTTTTAGTAATATTTTGTAGCCGTTTTCCACATTATGTATTCTAGGCGCTGTAGCTGAAGTTAAAGTCAAAAGATGCCGGCTGCAGTTTTTTTACATAGTTTCAGAGCATAAGCACCGCCAGAGTAAACTTCCACAAGTAAAATTGAACACATATTTAAGTTTTATTTATGACAGATATTCTACGTGCTATCGATATTTACTGTGGGAAATTTACCAGGGCGTTAATCAAATTCACAGATATTAAAAAGGGCATTATTTATGTTATCATAATATAGCGGAATGGCAGGCCCTCATTACTACCGGGGTAACTTTCCCAAATAAAAATGAATACATGTTTTTGTCTTAATTATGCCAGAAATTTTGTATGAATAAGGGGTTTAAATAAGGAGGAAATTTCTATTAAAATTCATTAGTGTAATTTTGGTTCGGCAATTATAAGGTCCTGCGAAACCGGTTATAGCTAAAGCTTCAGTATTTTGTGTACATATAAATTTTTCTTTATTCATTGTTCCATGTTGAATACATCCTTATTTATATGTTTTGTTTTATAGATCTGGATGAATGTTCGTAAGTCAGTGGTAAGCGTTAATTCTTTGAAAAAATGTTCTCACACCACTGTTTAAAAAATAATAATATTCATGTTATTTAATGGCAGAAATTTAGTAATTAACTAAATTGGTTTTTCTATTAAGAAAACAAGGAAGCTCTGTGACCGTCAGGTCACGTAGGTTGCTTTTATAGGAATGTGACAACATATTGGGTATAAAATTTGATTGGTTTATACGATTTTGGACAAAGACGAATCGCCAAGCGTATTGGCTGGTCTGTCATTATTTATGAAACCTTGTCACACTCATAATTGACCAGTAATTGAACTGTAATTGAACAAAGTTAGTATGGAATTGAACACAGTAAGTATAGCAAAGTTTTGGAATGTATGTTTACCACAGTTTATAAAAAAACATCTGTCTGAACATACACTGTTCATGCGCCCTGTGCGTACGCCGATACTCTCATATAGAGAGATTGAAAAAAAAATTAAAATGTAACAAGTAATATCATATTATAGTTCATCCACATCAACAAAGGTATCAGGAATCGCAAACCTATGTTGCAGGTATGCGTGAAGGTGTAAAAAGAAAATCGTTTAACCCTACGAATACGTGGCGTGTTCAATAGACCGGACAGTTACGTTCAAAATGACTGTTCGAACCAGAATTTATTTCATTAAATTAGTTAAATTGAAACCACTGAGAACTAAAATAAATAAATAAATTTATATTGTTTGAAATAAAAATTCTGGAGTAACATGTTTTTATCAAGGTTGAGGAAAATTCCCAGACGTTCTAGGTTTAAGCTATTAAGCGCGCAAGCTATCTCAGTGAGAGTGACGGGAGGGTCATTTTTTATTTCTTTTTTAAAGGTAGCAGGATTGCCAGTTTGGCTTAATTATTAATAAATTCTTAATTCCTACCACCAATACCAAAATAAGAATTTTTACTTTTTGTTATCACGAAGTTTGTTATCACAATTTTTGTGTTATTAAGTAAAGCAAAAATTGCTATTCGGAATTTTTGGTATTAAATCGGAATTTCTAATTATATATTATGTCTATATTATAGAATGTGACATAAAATGTATTCAGTTTATAACTCGGTTCGTACGGGTCCTGGAATTTTAAGACCAGGAAATCATTTGTTACCAGTATTTTCTTATAGATAATCTCTTCTTAAGTAAGGTGAAATTTTGCATGTTTAAACTTGATGCATTGTTTTAGAAAAATATACTGGTATCTCACCTGGAAAAGTAACGGTACCCGTATGAACCCTGTATAAAGTCACAGACGATAATTATCAGAATAAATATGCGATATTGACACATTCATTACGAAAAATTATTTTTTCATTGGTTTTAAAATGCAACATGCGTAAAATGTGTTATTTATTGAAATAAGTATTTCCATGATTATAGTAATACTTGACACACATGTAAAAAGATGACAGTACAATGTTCGTACTATTTGTTAAAATAGATTGGGACTATATTATAATCTTCACGTATACAATGTCAGCATTTTACAATTAACCCTTTAACGGATAAATCACTGCAATTGCTAAAATGTTGAAATAAATGATTGACACGGGAAATTATGAAAAAAATTATTTTTATATATTCAAAAAACGATATTTCACATACATAATAAATGGAAAAAAAATTCTTTTAAAATTCTGCTGTCATTGTTCAATTTCGTAATAAAACTTTTGTGGTTTCATAGGGAAACCAATGTCCGTTAAAGGGTTAAATAAGACGAAGAATGCTACTGGAAAACAGCAGTTCAACATGTGCCCACACTTCTATAGATGCAATACGCACTATTTGATGAGGGTTTAGATGTGGAATTTAATTTTGATCACTCTGGTGCTTTGAACAAATGGAAAGTGCCTTGATTTTTGATTTTCGTTTACGTGCACTCACAAACCGACCATAACATCTCTAAACAAAATCATAACCCTAGATTAAAATAAAAATTCAGTTTTTTCTTCATTTTTATTCAGAAATTCCGAATAGTAATTTTTGCTTAATTGAATTACACCCATTTCGTCATTGAGGTTAAGGAAGTTAAAATTCTTCTTTCGGAAATTCTGAATACTCAAACTACTTATCCCAGATTTTCTTAACACACTGCTGAGTGGAACGGTATTCGCATTTCAATTTAACCAAATATCATTGATTAAGGGCTTGACTTCTACCTTACTGATAATACATTTATATCATATTATCCATATTATGTTAGATTGTAAGGCCTTTTATATTAAATCTGAATACTGAAAGACATTTACTGATACATACATTTGAGAAACCTATCTAAGAAACCACTTTACTACAGACTTCCAGAAGAGGAACTCCTGCTGTTTTGAAACCGAGATTTCATACAATTTTGCTGGTCGTCAATGTGTAACATAGAAAGAAAAATACATTCAACTAGAAAATTTTTTACTTAAATGTGCTTTGATCCTATGTGGCTATCATTAGAAATTTTCTTTTTTCATATATTAAATAAAATTTCAGGTTCAAATTTGTTTATTTGAAAGATTTTCCGCCCCGTTAAAAATGACAATATTGGTATGTATGCATATGAAAAAATAAAAAAATCTCCTGTATTATAGGAGCACAATTACACCTACATTCCATAGTTCCTACATTCATTAAGTTCTTCAGAGTATTTTTTCTAGAAATCAGGTAACTGAGGTTTTACTGAAGAAAGGTTTATTGAAAATTGAAATTTATTATGACCATGGAGAGTTATCTTTATTTTCGTTGTTAAAACAAATTTAAAATGTATTGTACAGAAAAAAAACAATTCTAGCTGAATTTTATGTGATTTCTTCATTTTACAATTACTCGCATTTTAGAAGTAATTTTAATTAGCAAAATTTTTATTAGCTGGAAATGTTTTGTCATTCTTAGATAATTCCAAGTTAAATTATTCTAATTTTGTAAATACTAATTTACCGTAATAGGAGCAAGTTAAAACTAGTTAGTACCAGTTTATACTAGTTGTTGCTAAGGATATCAGTTAAAACTAGTGTCATGTCTGTTCCGTATGTGTGTGGGCGTTCTAAAGGAAACAGGCCGTTCTAATTACGAACACAAGTTTAATTCTTGACATAACGATGACATAAAGTTGACATAAAAATGACGAGGACAGATGACAGTTACATAAATCAACATAAAAGATTATTCATATTTTTCATTATTCATGACCGGTAACATTTACTCACGGCCATTTTCATAACCAATTCTGGTTTTTCATATCACAAACGACGTTCTTCGCCGCTGACGTTCTGAGTTCTACTGCCGCGCGCTTTCGTTTCTCCAGAAGGGGGCGCTACTAGAGCAAGAAGAGGCATGCGCAATCCTCACACCTCCCCCTTTCGAGAATTTGATTCAGTCTTTTGAGACAAATCAATATCTAGTAAATATCTAAACAAACAAGTAAACATATTAATACAAAAATTCAAACACTTAAAGAATATCAAAGAAAATAAACAAACAGAAAAACAGAATACACTATAACACTAATACTAATATTTTAAAGTTCGAGGATAAAGTTAAAGTTTTTAAAGTTAAAGTTCAGACTTGTAACACAGAAGAAATGTTCAAAGTTTTTAAGTCTTTAAGTCCAATGTGAGGCATGTAGCCTACTTAGAGAGTCAGCATTCGCGTGGAGTTTCCCACGTCGGTACGTTATTTGGGCTTGAAAGCGCTGAAGTGCAAGGGCCCATCTTTGAAGGCGCGCACTTTGAGGTGCACAGTCCGTGAGAAATTTCAAAGGATTATGGTCGCTCACCACAGTTACGTGCGAACCATAAATATAGTGTTCGAACTTTTTCAGGGCGAAGATAACAGCATAAGCTTCCTTTTCGATGGTAGCATAACCTTCTTGGCATTTGGAGAGCTTTTTACTTGTAAAGGCAATGGGATGCTCTTGTTCATTTTCATCTTTTTGAGATAGACAAGCGCCTATCGCATATGAAGAAGCATCTGCATGTATAATAAATGGTTTCTGAAAGTTCGGGGAATAACAGATGGGTGATTTACTGATCGCCTGTTTCAACTCAAAAAAGGCTTTGTCACAATCCTCAGACCAAGTAACTTCATTAGGGGCACGTTTCTTGGTAAGTTCAATCAATGGACGAGCTATGTCGGAGAATGAAGGAACATAGGATCGGTAGTAAGATAGAAGACCTAATATGCTTCTGACATCTTTCTTTGACTTGGGAACTTCTAAGTTTTGTATCGCTGATACTTTGTCGGGATCGGGTGCATGTATACCGGATCCTACCACATGACCTAGAAATTTTATCTGAGGCCGTGCGAATACACATTTCTTAAAATTCACTGTAAAATTGGCTTCTTCGAGGGTAGTTAGTACCGCTTCTAGGTGCTTAAGATGATCCAGCCAATTATGTGAAAAAATCACTACATCGTCAATGTATGTTTCTGCATAGGCTTTATGTTGGATTAAAATACGATTCATGGATCTCTGAAAAGTGGCTGCGGCGTTGCGTAGCCCAAAAGGCATGACTACAAAAGCGTACTGTCCACGGTGTGTGACAAAGGACGTGAGATGTTTGCATTCTTTGTTTAGACGGATCTGCCAGTATCCTTTAAGTAAATCCAACAGGCTAATGAATTTCGCTGGAGCTACTTTATATATAAGATCAATTGCATTAGTCATTGGGAATGAATCGATCTCGGTTTGGTAATTCAAATATCTATAATCGACGCAGAGTCGTACTGACGAATCCTTTTTAGAAACGCAAACAATTGGATGCGCATATTCGCTCTCGGAATGTTCAATGAGACCCAACTCAAGTAATTCTTCAATTTGTCGGTCAACTTCATTTTTGAGTGCCTCAGGAATTCGATATGGTCTCTGGCGTTTGGGTTGGCTGTTCGGTTTCGATCTAATGTAATGTTCACCTACATTGGCAATTTTTGGAATTCCAGACTGTAGGTTTGGATGTTTACGTAACAGGTCGGATAGTTGTTTATTCTCTTCATGTGATAAATGTTTTAGCTGCAATTGTTTATCGATTATAGCAGGATTTTCTTTGTCAATTCTGGGGATATTCTCGATTTCGCCGAAATCTATATCGGCATCGTATATTACTCCTATGTGCGTAGTTTGGGCTTTTAATTCTCGTATTTTGTTGGCGTGCAAATGTTTGACACTGTTGTCTGGTAATTGTACCAAATAACTATACGGAGATTTCTTTTCGAGTATAGTGGCGGGTGCTGTCCACCTAGCATATACTTTGTGACTGCTGTCAGGAATCAAAACAATAACTTGATCATGGGGCTTAAATTCTTTGTGATTTGCTCGTCTATTGTGATAATAGGCGTAAGATCGCTGTTTATCTATGCAGGAAATTCCGGCGTGTTCGGCTGCCTTTTCCAGTTTTATTTTCAAATCATTTAAATAATTTGTAACTGAGCCTAATTGACCGCATGGCAAAGGTGTTTCATTGGTCCATGATGATTTCAATATGGAGAGGGGGCCAGTCGGACGTCTACCATATAACATTTGGAATGGACTAACATCGGTTGTAGCGTTCGGTACTTCCCTGTATGCCCACAAAAGGAAAGGTATGTGCTTGTGCCAGTTTCCGGAATTTTCCCTTATTCTATGGTGTATCATTCCTTTAAGAACAGCGTTCCATCTTTCGACTAAACCATTAGATTGTGCGTATCCAGGTACAGAGAAACGTGGAGCAGTCCCTAAACGTTTCATAAATTCTTGTGTGAGATCAGAAGTAAAATTCCGGCCCTGATCGCTCGCAATTAATTTTGGAATCCCTGTTCTACTAAAGATCTGTAAAAGGGCATCGCATGTAGCTTTAGCAGATATATTTCTTAAACAAACCGCTTCCGGCCAACGAGTACACTGATCCACTACGGAGAGTACATACTTGTATCCTCCACTAGGTGGTTCAATTGGGCCGATTATGTCCATGTTTACAATTTGCATTGCCTCGTCAGGACGAGTAACCGGAGTTATAGGTGTGTTATCAAACTTATTTGGTTTTGCTCGGAGCTGGCATGATAAGCACTGTTCACAAAATTCGTTAACATCTTTTTTAATTTTCGGCCAAAAGAATGAATATTTCAACCGCTGTACAGTTTTCTTATTTCTTAGATGACCACCCCAAGGACTGGAATGTGCGAGTTCTAACAATTGTTTCCTACGTGGCTCGGGTACGAGCAATTGGTGTACCGTTTCGCCCAATAATTTATCTCGATGATACAACAGGTTATCCAGAACAAAATAATTGTTGCATTTATTTTTGGCATCAATCCAACATTGATTTAACGAAGGATCGTTTTTCTGTTGCCATTTAAATTTTTCTGAATCAGTTATAAAAGTATCAGGGTCGTCGCCAGGTGCGTGGTCAATGTTCTCGTTTGCATTCGCATTTTCAACTGACACATGGTCTAAAATTGAAGCAGACAGATCTACAGTGTTGGTTTCTTTCGTATTGTCACTTATCGCGTCAACATTACAATTTAATGCCTTTTCATTTTCATTATATTTATTCAAATCATTATATGTATCAAGAGAAAGTAATAAATCATTAATTAAATTATCTACTACGGCGCATGTTATCATAATATTAGGATATATCTTGGGGTTTAATTTATCAACTGCAATACTCAATGGAATATTTATTAAAGGAGCTTTCAATTGGTGACCGAATGCAGATTGCAATATTATAGTACCACAAGGATTTTTAAAGTATTCGGGTACACAATTAGCCTTTATTATAGAAATTTGAGTTCCACTATCTACTACGCCATGTAATATTTTATTACCACATTCGATATCTACTGTCGGTAATGTTTCAATTAATTTTGTTTCTTTTTGCGGTGTTTTCCAATTAAATAACTCATCCAATTTGACTCTAGCAGTGAGTGCTTTTTCATTTGAACTTGAATTATTTTCCCTATCGACTTTATTGGCATTGCCAAGTAAATAACTACATATCGTAACATTATGATATCTGCCGCAATTAGTGCATTTTTTATCTTTTATGGTACAATCTTTAGCGACGTGTTTACCTTTCTTTAAGCATAAAAAACAGCGTCCTTGTGCTTTTAATTTAGCTATTTTCTGATCAACGGGTAATTTATTGCACTCCTCAGTCGAATGACTATTACAAGAACAAAATATACAAAAGGTTTCAGAGGTGGCTTTAATATGAGATACTTCAGAATTAATTCTATCACTAGCGAACATTTGTTTACGAAATGCAGGGGAATCATTATTATAAGACTGCTTTAACCTTGGGTTATCTAAATTGCCAGTTAAATAATTTTGTTTTTCTCTCGACTCTATTTCGGTACGAATAAATAATAACAAATCATCAATGTTTGGTTGCGAGTCACTAGAATTTTTTATACATTGTTTATTATATTCTAACGAAAGATTATATGGCAAGGATTTAAGAATTATAGGTGTCAACAGGTTATCAAATCCATTTGATTCAATATCTAAAGACCTGAGACTTCTTATTTGGCATTGAATGGTATCAAATAATTTTCGCAGAGCTATTACATCATTTGTTTTCAATACGGGTTTAAAAGATAATAAAGTATTTATATGTGTCGTCACAATGAGATCCTTTCGGCCAAATTGTTGTTTCAGAATTTGGACAGCTTCCAAATAATTTTTATCTGATAACGCAAACCCGGAAATAGAATTATATGCACTACCACCTAAATAACTTTGTAAATAGCTCATTTTTTCAATATTTGACAGTGAATCATTATCATGGACTGCTATTTTGAATGAGTTCCAAAAGTTTTGAAACTTACTTATATCGCCGTAAAATTTCTCAATTTTTAATGTAGGGAGTTTAACAGATTGCGCAACTAATTCTGCGTGCTTATTATCGGCGTGAGATACGGCGGAAATTTGACTTTTGCTATTATTTTTCAATTTCTTATTAACTCTAAATCGCCATAAAGTTATTTTTTCATGATATTCTATGGAGGTCTTCGCGTCTCTTTCGATTTCATCCTCATCATTAATTAACGCTAAAATTTGTTCATCTTCCCGTTTAAGGTCGATACCTTTCTGTTCTAGCTGAGCTAGATTTTCTTCTAATTCCACCAAATTCGGCGATTCTAAAACCCATGCATCTTCGATCTTTTTAATAATAGATGTAATAGATGCTTTTATTACCCCTCTAGTTTTTTTAAGTTTAGTCAGTTTATCGGCCATACTTAAATAATAAAATTTACCTTACCTCTGTATAGGTTATCCAAAATTTTTCTTCACTATAATCTTTCACTATAATATTTCATTATAATGTTTCACTCCGTAATCCAGTAATACAGCCTGTTTTTCATCCATTAATTCTGACACCAATGTCATGTCTGTTCCGTATGTGTGTGGGCGTTCTAAAGGAAACAGGCCGTTCTAATTACGAACACAAGTTTAATTCTTGACATAACGATGACATAAAGTTGACATAAAAATGACGAGGACAGATGACAGTTACATAAATCAACATAAAAGATTATTCATATTTTTCATTATTCATGACCGGTAACATTTACTCACGGCCATTTTCATAACCAATTCTGGTTTTTCATATCACAAACGACGTTCTTCGCCGCTGACGTTCTGAGTTCTACTGCCGCGCGCTTTCGTTTCTCCAGAAGGGGGCGCTACTAGAGCAAGAAGAGGCATGCGCAATCCTCACAACTAGATTTGACGAAGGAGTTTAGTGGCAGCTGTTTTTTAAGGGATTTCGGGTTTTGATGTGAACATTTCCATGAAATCTATCTGATAGAAGAGAGAAATTTTAATTAAAACTTGCACCGTAAATTTTACAATATACAATCTAAATATAATAGTTTAATATTTCATTATTATTACCAAATAGGATATATGTTGAATGTACTCAAGTGAGTTGGTTGCTATTCAGCAATCAATAGTTTAGTAAAAGGAAAGAAACGGCTATCGTGCCAGCTGTATGCGGTGTGCTTTTGCAATGGAACTATGAATAAAGAGGATGCGATATGTAGTGTCGTATGTTCCAACTGCCATTGAAGTAACTGAGGATTTGGTAAAAGGCAAATCCTGTTCCATTTCCACTCCGAATCAACAAGGTTTGATCTCCTCCGAGGCAAACTTCAACTAGAAAATTTTAATAGAATTTTTCGCCTTATCCATACACAATCTCTGTCATAAATGAAGCAAAAACTCTTAATCGTTTTGACTGGTGGAAGTTTGTTTTTTCAGTGTTATTAAAATCTCTTTCACTGACACTGACAAAAGTATTGCTTATGTAGTCACAATACGGTGCAAACCTCCACCATTAAAACGATTACATATTTTTGTCATATTTATGACAGAAATTCTACATTAATAAGGTGTTTAATTAAGCAGAAAATGTCTAATCAAATTTATTGGTAAAAGTATGCCTCTGAGGAAACATCCAGCATGACTGAATTCATTGTCAATAAAATTTTTCATACTGGCCAATTTCCCGATATTTAACTATCAGTATTTTCGTTTCGAAAAGTTAGATTTACTTAAATATAAAAATCCTGCGATTATGGAAAGAGAATATTTCTATATCAAAATAGTTCAAAAAATTGTGAGATGGTGTTATAATTGCAAAATTAATTTTCCAATAACTTAGGAATGACATCGTCGTATCTGACAAAATATTTAAAAAAATAAAAACTTTGTGAAGAAAGCAGTTTCTTATAGCTGAACAGATAACAGATAAGGGTGAATTTTCGATTAAGAAAAAATATACACCGTGGTGACCAATCAGGGAAATATTAGTAACTCTCTTATAGAAAAAATCGCCTGGATAATCGAGCGATTAAATAAGGCGAATTGTTCTACAGGAAAATACTGGTGCATATCCCGAAAAATTCCCTGATCGCTCGCCAACCAGATCAATTTTCGTGAACTAGAAAAAAATTAATTAATTTATCTAGCGAATCGTTTGATTAATCTGTCGTTTAAGTCGCATCAAAATCGGAGAAGTTTAACGGCCTCCGGATCCTTATAATACAACTTCAGGGTAACTTAATTTTGTAAAAACGCTGTATATTGTACTGAATACATTGTTAAAATGTTTAAAAATATAAATCTAATAAATGAGAAAATCATTTCATGGCTGATAGTAAAAACTACGAAAGTACGTACTACGATGATTACGAATCTTAACGATATGAAATTTAAGATAAGTTGTACTAATATTTATAATTCTACAATACACAGAAAAAATAAATATATCAAATCACAAAATGAAATTACTTACTGTCTAACCCCGTTAGCCGCGGAATACTGGCAAGCGGCCAATAAAGTCGAATCCAAATCAACAGATCCAGTAGGGAGAATGGAGAAAAAGAGGTGGGATTTTAATGCACGTGGCTCATTCATTCCATGTTATTGTGCTTTGGATTACTACTAAAAAAAGAGTTGATTTTATTTGATAATATTCTTCAGAAATTTGCGGATTATTTTTATAAACAAAGTATTTCTATTAAGGTACTAAATGGCTCAAGCTTACAAGAAAAAATTGTTTCGGAGCAATTCTAAGCATTTAATTTATAACGTGATTAAAGCTTGTGATGAAGAAGCGCGTATTGGAAGATTGACTATTCCAATTAATCAATCATCAAAAAGAGTTAGTATGTTAGCAGGAATTTCTCTGTCAAGTGTATACAACATTCGAAAACAAGCAAATGATAATGAAAACCCTGATTTCTGTTCACCGCAAAAAAAGCAAAAGCGAGAAACTGTAGCGTGTATAAAAATGGATTCTTTCGATATAGATGTTTTACATAGAACAGTGCGAGATTTTTATGTAGTAGAAAAAAAAGTACCTACAATCAATAAACTGCTGCCTGTATTGAAAGAGAAAATTAATTTTGCTTGGCAAAGATAAACTCTGAGAAAAGTACTCGGCGAAATAGGATTTACTTGGAAAAAACTCAAAATAAAAGAAAAATTCTTATGGAAAGTTCAGACATTACTTTGGCAAGAATAAACTTTTTAAGAAGCATCAAGATATACAGAGAAGAAAAAAGACCTCTTAATTACATCTATGAGACCTGGGTTGACAGTAATCTCACAATTGGAAAATGTTGGCAGTCATCAGAAATTTTGGGAGCAATTGAAACTGGAAATGCATCTCGTCGTATTATTGTTTTATGTGCTGGCGGTGAAATGGGTTTTTTACCCAATTCTAATTTACTTTACAAAGCTAATACAACTACGGGAGACTACCACGGGCAAATGAATTCGACGATTTTTGAGAAATGGGCCCAAGAAAAACTAATACCAAACCTTCCTTCTAATTCAGTCCTCTTATTGATAACGCTCCTTATCACTCAATACAGTTAAATAAACCACCTAATTCATCACAGAGAAAAGAGCAAATAATTGATTGGCTTTCAAAAAATAACATTTCTTTTTCTTCTTCAAGCAGAAAAATTGAATTGATAGATATAGTGAAACAAAATACCCAAATGTTAAAACGTAAAAGTTTGATTCTATGATTGAAGAACACGGTCATTCAGTATTAAGGCCCTCCCCTGAATACTAGGCCTGAGCGCTGACAACAATGGCGGCTGTCGCAGGCCGATTTTTTTTTTCAGCGTTTAAACGGTCCCTCGAAATTCCACACCAATAATTTCTAAAAGTTTTCTTCGCCTTGTTTTTCGGAGATCAAATAAGTCAAAGATAACATTTAGATATTATTGGTGTTGAAGTTCGAGGGACTGTACAAACGATTCCGCCTGCGACAGCCGCCATTTTTTTCAGCGCGCAGGCCTAGTATTCAGGGGGCGGTGATTAAGGCTCCCATCCTATCACTGTGATATAAATGTGATTGAGTATGTGTGGACCGAATTAAAAAATTACGTTCGTAGTACTACAGGAGATATTGAAATGTCGAATTTGTTCAGCATATCAGAAAAAGCTATAAGCAGCATATCATTAGAAAATTGGAAAAAAATATTGTAAACATGTCGCCAATTTAGAAAAAGAGTACTGGGATAAGGATGGAATAATAGAAGAATTATGTGACCCAGTTTCTTTTTCTGTTAATTCCGACAGCGAAACTGAAAGTGATTCTGAATATTCTTCTGATTAAATCATTTATGTCGAGGTAAGACAACAATGCTTTTATTTCATTTTGATCAAAATGTTTCTTTATATGTTTGATTTTCTTTATTTTTCAATTATATGAATTTTATTTTTTTATTAAATGCTCTCTTTTAACCCTTTAATGGATAAAGCACTTCAATTGCAGAAATGTTGAAAAAAATTATTGACACCGGAAATTATGAACAAATTTATTTGTATATAAGAAAAAAGCGATATTTCACATATATAGTAAATGGAAAACTTTTCTATTAAAATTCTGCTCTCATTGTTGAATTTCGTAATTAAAGTTTTGTGGTTTCATAGGGAAACCAATGAACGTTAAAGGGTTAACTTACTGTATGTATGTGGTAATCAAATTTTGTTACTCATTACTCATTCTAAGGGGGGGGGGCATCATCGGCCCCAAACTTTCGTGTTCCTCATAGAAATAATGTTACGATTGTTTAATATTAATTCAAAAAAAGAATAGCTCCATTTTTGCAACATTCATCCATTTTTAGCACATTGTTGCTCGCATCATTATGACGAGCAAAGTACACATTTGTTCTTTGTAATATAAATTGACATTTTGTGAATCTTAATAAAAATAAGTTTAAAAAAATAATTTACACTTGTTTTTTATTATTATTAATACTAATTGTTAGATTGAGCAAAGTACACATTTGTGCTATTGACATTTTGTGAATTTTAATGAAAGCAAGTATTTTTTTTTCTAACATTTAATTTACATTTGACTTATTGTTATTATGAATACAAATCAGCAATATGTTTTGCGTTATTTTACATGTATAAACTGATTCATTTTAAGTTACATACAATAATAATAATTTTTAAAAAAATGATAAAACAAAACTCCCTATCCGTAAACGAATTTTTTATTTCTTCTAAACTGCGTTCGCCAAGCATACGTCTACTAAAAAGAAAACGGTATACAGTAATAACTTAACATTCGCGGCTTTAACATTCGCGAGTTTTGATTATTCGCAAACACGAAAATGTGGAAAACTTAACATTCGCGAGAATCTGTCTTCATTATTTGCGATTTTTTTCAAATTATATCTTTGGTTTTTCAGAATTTAAAGTGGTTAAAGATTGTTTCCCCTGTGTTTTCTCAGTATGTACTTTCAAATAAATTTTCATTTGTCTACTGAAAAAAGAGCGAGTGTTGTACGAAAACAAAATAATAGCAGCAGAAGAATACTCATTGCAATGGGGTAATTAGAAGTGGTAAAGTAATGGCATCTTCAATCTATTAATTTAAAATGTGCTTGTGCAGATTTTGGTAGAGATTGAGCTGAAGCTGCTGTATGGATCTGAAGCTGCATGCATTATCATCTCTTTGCAACTAGAGAGAGAGAGACGAAATTACTTTATTTGAAAAAAAGCCTATGCTTTTCAGCTGTAATTATTTCTCCAGTCAGTTAATTTGAATTATCTTCATTAAATAAATTTCATAAATATGAATATGTGTGTACATTCATATATATATTGTTGTGAGCTCGGGGTTCGTAAGGACTGATGCCAATATAGAAGAACAATTAAAAGGCTTTATTCACTATAAACAGTGCAATACGAACACCAATATCTTCTGAAAATTACAAGATATTCAGTAATCTTCAAATCCAATAAAAGCACAGCAAAATTTCACACAGAAACAATGCGTTCAATACGACGTATCAACGACAAAATCGATCCGAGAAACACAGTTCTCAATGCAAAGCCTCTCGTATGAATTCAATCGCAGTTGACAGACAACTAACTAACTGAACTGGTGGAGGTCACTTATATAGACTTCAGAGATCTTTCCAGATTATTCCAGGGCTTTCTAATGCTAGAAATTACCAGAAGGTCCTTCAACTCTCGATAGAGTACTCCAAACGTGAAAGGATCCCAATGTAAATGTATTTTTGTGCTAATTTTGTGTATTTTTGTGCTTATTTTTGTCGCCAAATTTGGCGACAAAAATAAGTCGAATTATAAAAACCGATGCTGTAAGGTTGTTTTCCTTGCAAACCACCTGAGGCCTTTAGCATTGAGTTACATGATGCTCAATAGGAAATACATTAATAATACTGCAATTTTCACAATAATAAAATAAATAAATTTAAACAAATGGAATATTTACAGGTATATACAAAATTCATAACATTGCCCCCCTCTCAAGGACTGCACGTCCCGGGCAGTTCAACCTTTGATCGGAAAGCAAACCCGTTACCAACAAATGCTATACTATTCAAAACACATTCTTAATGCTGAATTATACAAAATATACACTTATTTAAAAATAAAATAAAATTAAAGCATAGACATTATTACATACAAGTATTTAAATAATAATAATAATGATAATGCTAAGCAAAATAAATAATTACATTAACTTACATACAAGACCATGGTCACACTAATTTACATTATTTACATTACACTATTTACAATCAATGAACTAAGTACTATGGCCATAGTATGGAGCCAGCCTGTCGTAATGAACGACTCTAGGCTTCGAACTTGGTGACTTTCGGATCCGAATTACGACATCGTTCAGTCTGTTTAGGACTGTATAAGGACCGTCCCAGTGCGATTGCAGTTTGGGAGAAAGTCCTTTACGTCGAGTTGGATTATAAAACCAAACCTTGTCACCTTCTTTGAATTGATGTCCCGTAGCTTTCGTGTCGTACCTGGTCTTCATCTTCTCCGTCTGTATATTGATCCGCTCTCGAGCCAAGTTGTGGACGTCTTCAAATCGTGCCTGGAGATTCTGCACGTATCCCTCTGGCGATGAAGGCGCATCTGGAGGGCGACCAAAAATCAGATCACAAGGTAGACGAAGATCAGGACCGAAAAGCATCTGAGACGGGGAATAGCCGGTTGTTTCATGGACGGCGCTGCGATAGGCGAGAAGAAACAAGGGAAGTTTTTGGTCCCAGTCTTGTTGGTTTCTTGAGACTAGCAGTGAGAGGTTGTTGAGGATGGTACGATTAAACCTCTCAACCATGCCATCCGATTGTGGATGTAAAGGCGTCGTCCTAGTTTTGTCCATTCCGAGAAGTTGACAGAGACCCTCAATCACAGCAGAGATGAAATTTCTCCCCTGGTCCGAATGCATTTGAAGAGGGACTCCATACCTTGATATCCACTGGTATACCAAGACATCCGCAACCGTAGAAGCTTCTTGATCAGGGATGGCATAAACTTCAGGCCATTTCGTGAAATAGTCCATGACAACAAGGAGTTATTTGTTGCCATCAGCACTTCTTGGCAGAGGACCTAGGATGTCAAGGGCGATGCGTTCAAAAGGTGCTCCTACATTGTAGAGATGTAGTCTTCCTCGGCTACGTTTATTTGGTCCTTTCCGAGCTGCACATGCATCGCAAGATTTGCACCATCGTTCGACGTCAGCTCTCGCTTTTCCCCAGAAGAAGCGCTCTCGGACTCTGTGCAAAGTTTTCATGACTCCAAAATGGCCACCACTGGGACTGCCATGTAATTCCTTGAGGACCTCTGGGATTCGGGATCGAGGAAGTACCAACTGCCACCGAGATGTCTTCCCATCTTCCGATTCGAATTTTCGGAACAGGACACCATTCCTGACGTGGAGGGAGTTCCAAAGAGCCCAATATTGCTTCGTCGTAGGACTGTAAGTCGAGATGTCTTTCTAACTGGGCTTCGTGCTAGAAGATTCTAATAACTCCAAGATTGGTTTGATCTCAGAGTCTGCCATTTGATCTTCTCGAATCTTCTCATCACTCCAGGGATCTGGACAAACCCCTGGACAAACTTTCTGTAATAAGTGCATAGTCCCAGAAAGCTTCGCAAATGATGGACATTTTCCGGATGCTTCCAGTTCTTTACTGCGGACACTTTTTCAGGATCTGTTCGAACACCTTCAGCTGAGATGATGTGTCCTAAATAGTTTACTTCCCGTTGGAAGAACTTGCATTTCAAAGGGTTCAGCTTTAAATTCGCCGCTCTTAGCTTCGTTAACACTTTTCGAATATTCTCTAGATGTTCTTCAAACGTGCGGCCACCAATGATGACATCATCTAGGTAGATGAGACAAGCTTCAAAAGTCAGGCCTTTTAACACTGTCTCCATGAGGCGCCCGAACGTTGCTGGGGCATTGCAGAGCCCGAACGGCATAACTTTAAATTGCCAAAGTCCTTGTCCAGTAGTAAATGCGGTCTTCTCTTTGTCATCAGGATGGATCTCTACTTGCCAATATCCACTCTTCAAATCCAGTGTGGAAAACCATTTATGTCCTGAAAGAGTATCTAGCGTGTCGTCTATTCTTGGTAGAGGATAGCTGTCCTTCGTGATATCATTAAGTTTACGATAATCCACACAAAATCTTGTGGAGCCATATTTCTTTCGGACCAACACGATGGGAGAGGCCCACGGACTTGATGACGGTTCGATGATGTCACTATCCTGCATCTATTGTAAGAGCTTAGAAACCTCTTCTTGTTTTGGGAACGGCAAGCGTCTTGGATGCTGTTTAATCGGTGGATAGTCAGCAGTATCAATTCTATGACGTGTCAGAGAAGTGCGACCTAAATCACTCTCGTTTTGTGAAAACACATCCTTAAACTGCTGGAACAGTTTTTCTGCGGCATGTCTCTGTTCAGGAGATAAATTCTCATTTCGTCCAATTACAGGTGTTAAACTTGTAGGCGGCTCCGACAACGTCAAGCTCGGGTCTTTGCAAACACAGGTGCCTGGAGCACAGGTTGCAAGCTCTTCACCCTTCTGGATAATTCTAGATTTTTCACTTACGTTCGCAATTCTCACAGGTATGACATCTCTCGACAGATCTACCAGTGCTGATGCTATTAGCACTCCCTTTGGGCTCTTCTCAGGATATCCAGTCAAGCCATACTGGAAAATTCTTTCGTTTCCAGTTAATCCAGGTATCATCATTTCGGTCCGAGGAGGGATGATAACATCTGCCTTGGCTGTGATCCGTTGAATAGACCCGGACTCATTTCCAAGTTTGAAAATAGTGACATCTTCTTGAGCAGAGCGTAACTCATTATTCTTAAAATCCAGTGTAAATCCATGCTCTTTTAAAAAGTCCAGTCCGAGTATGAAAGGGTCTGAAATATCGGCTACATAGACTGTATGATGGTAAGCGGCGTTCCCAAACTTTATTTTCAGTATCATTCTTCCAAATATGTCGATTTTATCTCCTGTCACAGTTTGAAGGATTACACGTGGCGGGGTCCAGGAGAGTTTTTCTTTCAGCCGCTGAGCTAGATCTTTCCGAATGATGGTCACATTGGCTCCTGTATCGATGATCATATTACAGGGCAAATCATTCACACTTCCGACTAGAAAAACTCCGTTCTCGCCGCAACTTCTTGCAGAAATTTCACATACTTGAAAATGAGGCTTCTTAAGATCTGTAAACCTCCGCCCCGCAAGATGGTCAATAATCAGTTTTCTTGCTCCTCCGTTAGCGGGTGAGCTATTACCTTCGGTGCTGGGTCGTCTTGGGCAGTCGATTTGGATATGGCCTTCTCCACCGCATTTCCAGCACTTGATCTTCCTGTAAGGTTTGTTGGCCATTAAGGAGTTCATCTTTCTCATTATGTCATTCATCTGCTGCTGTAAGCACTCCACAGCTCTATCCGACGTCTCAAGCATGTTAGCTGCTCGCACAAAGTGTCGATCTTTCCTAATAGCTTGCTGGGCTGCCTCGAATTTCAGAGCGTAAACCAAAGCCCCTTTTAAATCATTGAGATCTGCAATCCGGAGTGCTGTCTGGATCTCAGAGTCACGCACACCATCAATAAAATGTTGCAGAGCTAAACTTTCTCTAATTTCAGTCGGACAGCCAGGATAAGCAAGATGTGAAAGTCTCTCGACATCCGTAGCAAGCTCTTGCAGGGATTCAGTGGATTTCTGCTGTCGAGATTTGAGCTGGAGTCTGCTATATTCCTTCATGCATTTCTCGCCAAAGCGCAATTCTAAGGCACTGACAAGCGTTTCAAAATCCAGCGGTTCATTTGCAGGCAAAGTCTGTAGGACGTCGGCAGCATCAGCTCGTAGAGAAGCAGCTAACTGGCAAGCCTTTGTCTGGGAATCCCATCCATTGGCGTCAGCTACGATCCCAAATTGTGTCTTAAAAACTGACCATGAGGATTTTCCGTCATAGGTCGAGAGTTTAATACATGAACGAGGAAGCATAGATTGATACTTGACATCTTCGGTATAGCTTCCGGCAGTTATCTTCTGTTTCTTGACTTTTTCCAAATCTTTTTTTACATTCTGTATGCTTTCTTCGACGGTCTTGCGATCTTTTAAACTTTTTCTTCTACTCTTTCTTCTGCGGTTTTGGCTGTCAATTGAACATTTGATTCTATTTCTTGAAATCTTGCTTCAAATTTGTTTTCCACGCTGTCAATTCTTTCATTTAAAGATGTTATTTTATTATCTATTAATTCTTTCAACTCGCCAAGGTTTGTTGACATCTCCTTCATTTCAGCCTGGTTTGCAGTCATTTTCTCGTCTATCGCTGACATTTCCTTCTTCATTTCTTCCGACATTTCCTTCATTTCAGCCTGATTCTCAGTCATTTCCTTCTTCATTTCTTCTTTCAACTCAGCAAGGTTGGTTGACATCTCAGCCTGATTCGCAGTCATTTTCTCATCCATCGCTGACATATCTTTCTTCATTTCTTCTTTCAACTCGCCAAGGTTTGCAGCTAATTTCTCCAATAATTGTTTCAGTTCACCCTCCATTGCTCTGGTGATCGGCATTCAATCCCACTTCTGACACCAAATGTTGTGAGCTCGGGGTTCGTAAGGACTGATGCCAATATAGAAGGACAATTAAAAGGTTTTATTCACTATAAACAGTGCAATACGAACACCAATATCTTCTGAAAATTACAAGATATTCAGTAATCTTCAAATCCAATAAAAGCACAGCAAAATTTCACACAGAAACAATGCGTTCAATACGACGTATCAACGACAAAATCGATCCGAGAAACACAGTTCTCAATGCAAAGCCTCTCGTATGAATTCAATCGCAGTTGACAGACAACTAATTAACTGAACTGGTGGAGGTCCCTTATATAGACTTCAGAGATCTTTCCAGATTATTCCAGGGCTTTCTAATGCTAGAAATTACCAGAAGGTCCTTCAACTCTCGATAGAGTACTCCAAACGTGAAAGGATCCCAATGTAAATGTATAAGGGGGGGTTGCACAAAAAGTCGCCAAATCCGTCGCCAACTTGGCGACATTTGGCGATATATCGCCAAATTTGGCGACAAAAATAAGTCGCCAAAACCATCGCCAGCTTGGCGATAAACCCATTCCTTGGCGATTTTTCCATAGACTCCATTATAAAAACCGATGCTGTAAGGTTGTTTTCCTTGCAAACCACCTGAGGCCTTTAGCATTGAGTTACATGATGCTCAATAGGAAATACATTAATAATACTGCAATTTTCACAATAATAAAATAAATAAATTTAAACAAATGGAATATTTACAGATATATACAATATTCATAACATTATGTTATGCATAACGTACTGTTAATACATATATCCTTTTGTTCTTTGAAATGCTATGCCACTCTAATTAAAATTTTATAGAACGAACCCCTTTTTTAGTGCAGAGAGATAGATTCAACATTCGCGGATTTGACATTCGCGAGGTTTTCCTGGAACGTAACCCTCGCGAATGTTAAGGGATTACTGTACTTCTGGCGCTCCTAATAACTGATGGACCGGTCCGTTTCCGCCTATAAACCGGATGTTTACCTTTCCATCTAATCGGTGGTAGAACAGTATTATAAAAAAATATTGTATGGTTCTCAATTACCAATTTTTTAAGTAATGAACTAAAATTTATTAAACTATGTCTTACGTTAAGAAAGCATGAAAAAATAAATTTCTGCGGATGTTATTACCGTAATTTCGCGTGTATACGTCGCACCTCAGCCAATTCGATTTCTTACCAGAATTTATCTATACTATTAAAAACCGTTCGCGTATCTATCTATGTAACCTCAAAAACTCGGAAACCACAGGGCGCAGGGCTACGAAATTTGGAACACAAGTCTCTGGTAGGGGGACAATGAACGATTGAGGCAAAAAATTCGAAATTTTTAAATAGATTTTTGATAGATTAATTATTAATTAAAATCTATCCACAAAGAAATCTCATCAAAAATACGCTTTTTATCTTCGGTTGGTTGGTTGCATAACATCTCCGCAGAAGTCATTCAATAAATCAATATTAGAGATAATTGCAATTGTGACTCGAGTGTTTAAAATCGATGGATCAGAGATTATATGACATGTAGAGTGTAGACAATCAACTTAATCATTAACCGTTGCCAAAAGCTAAAAACTTAATTTTAAAGGATTTTATCGACTTAATGAGGGTTTTTTACATGACATATATTAGTATGATACACATTATTAATACAGGAAACTTTATTTAAAAGATTATTTGATAAATTTGCGGCTATAACGACTTTTTATTAAATATCACATTTATTTTGCTTGACCGCGCGCCACCTGGCGGCGGCTTTTTCATTAATTGACCCTCCTTATTAATAAATCCATATCTACTGTTCTGATTTCAACAGAACTAATTACATTTAACAAATTTAACATTTTTAGCTTCACCTGTAACAATTAATAGTTGTTTTATATAGATAATAATGCTATTTTAGAATAAGTTTTCGTAAAAATTAAATTTATGTTCAAACAACAAATTATGCTTAATTTATGTTTCATAACAAATTTTTATATTCATAAACTTTAGTTTGGTTGTACTGATTTTTACTTTTAATTTTGGTTTTAGAATTAAATTCATGAACTCCGGTACGTAGAACGGTTTAAACAGCAAGCTCTTTATAGATAATACCGCTATTTTAGAATAACAGTTTTCGTAAAAATTAAATTTATGTTCCTAATAAAATGGTACAGAGCCCGTATTCAGTTGATACATACCAACAGTCAAAGTTAGTGATTTGTTTATTGAGCACTTGTGATCCGTGCGCGTACCTACCCTATTAAAATCCGTGCGCATATCTATCTATGTAAACTTAAAAACTCGGAAACAAAAAGGCGCACAGCTACGAAATTTGACACACGAGTTGCTGAAAGGGGGCCCCTGAACGATTGGGACAAAAAGTTCGAAAATTTCAAATAGATTTTTTTTTAATGTTTTTGACGAATTTTTGCCTTTATGTTCAACCCGTAATCGCGCGAGTTCTATCCAGTTCTAAATGTTTACTGCAATGTGAGATATGCATATTTACGTACGCCACGCTGCAATACTAAGACGATATAGCGGGTATTACAATAATTATTTTACCACGCATGCAAATAATTATAGATTATTTAATTGCGCTTAATTATTATCTTTTTTAAAAAATAAAGAGAAACATTTTACCACAAACATTAACAAAACTTTTTATTCTATTTATTCCCTTATTCCGATGTATCGTTTTATCGTCTGCTGCCATAGCAACATGATAAATTAAATTTCATTAAAAAAATGCACAGTAGTAGAAAAATATTTTCCTAAATCGAATAGTTGAATAACTCAACACTTTAACAGGGGAATTCTTATTTCTTATTTAGATATTTTAAAGTTGCTTGTTGTCATTTTTATTTTTAATTTCGGTTTTAGAACTAATTTCATGAACTCCCGTGCGTAGAACGGGTTAAACAGCTAGTTTTAAATAAAATGTGACATACTTCTGCTTAGCACATATTTGACTTCTTATTTTCAATAAAATTTCCGGTTTGAAAAAAACTTACCTAAGACGCGAAATTACGGTAATATTGATTTTCTATTAGATGCTCGAAAGTCTATTATTGAAAATCTATTTCCTCAATTTTTGTTTCAACATTTTCAGTTAAAAATATAGGCATGAAGCAAGTTATAGATAAAATTAAAAAATTTCCATACATTTCTTATAAAACAAAATGCTTCTTTAAATATTTGAAAAGTAATTATAACCAATGAAAAATAAGAATATTTATGTCTACTACTAAAAATCCACGAGAGTACCATGATTATGTACGTACACTCCTTGGAGTTTTCAAAGAATCTTGCACTGATCTTCAAAATAAGAATTTTCTATTTATTTTTTAAATACAAGAATTCGCAATCACGGTATATGTTCCCAGAATTCGTAGTATGTTTCTGTTGTTATATGATGCGAAAAATTGTGTTAAACAATTGCGGTAAAAATGTCCGCAACGTGAATAAGTTTGTAATTCAAAAATCTCGAAATACATTGGAGAGCAAAAAGCAATTTCTTTTTATAAAGAACGTTGATTGTTAAGCAATTATACATTTTTGGGGGGTAATGGAATTCTAACTTCTTTAAGATTCCCTAGCATGAAAAAATCTGCTATTTTCTGACATGTGTTATTAGTATCGATTTCCTATTAGATACTCCGGATCTATTAATCTAATATTGAAAATCAATTTTCTGAAAAAAAATGTTTTACATTTCGTTATTTATAAGATTTTCCTTTTGACGTTTTGGTTAAATAGATGGACAAAAAGTTAGTAACAAGAAAAAACACATTTTCATCATTCTTGACGTCAAGTTTATTATTTATCAAAGTGTATCTTATAATGACAGTTTGTGCATCAAACTAATTGCAAAAGTAATACTGAAGAAGAAAGATACTATATATTTGACTATTTATATATAACATTTGCAAATTCTGCTATCAATATTCTCGATATACAGGGTGTAACTGAAATGCTTCAACAAACTTTGAGGGATGATAGTACTCATGAAGATGAACAAAAAATGCAATAGAACACGGGGTCGCAAAGGACATTTAACCCTTTCAGGGACAATGGTATGTCTAAAAAACCACTTAATTTTAATTCCAAAACGCCACAATGACACCAGAATTTTGCTAAAATCTTTTCCATTTAATATTTATGTGAAATATAGCCTTTTTCTTATTTACAAACAATTTTTTTGTAAATTCCGGTGTCAGTCCATTTTCAGAAGCATTTTCTCTATTTTTATCCTTTAAGCCTTTTAGGGGAAAACTACTTTTAGTACTAAAATGTTGAAATAAATGACTGGCACCGGAATTTATAAAAAAATTTGTTTGTAAATAAGAAAATGCTATATTTCACATACATATTAAATGGAAAAGATTTTAGCAAAATTCTGGTGCCATTATGACGTTCTGGAATTAAAATTAAGCGCTTTCATAAACATACCACTGCCCCTGAAGGGGTTAAACGTCATTTGCGACCCCATGTTCCATTGCATTTTTTGTTCGTCTTCATGAATACTATCATCCCTCAAAGTTTGTTGAAGCATTTCAGTTACACCCTGTATATATAAAAATATTATTATATGTATTCTCTATGTATATAATAATATCATTATATATATTCTCAATGTATATAATAATATTCAATATTCTGCCATTCTCAATACTGGGAATGCACTTCCTAAAGATATTTTACTTACATCGCATAAGTTAATCGTAAAAATGTTCTAGTAATGTTATTTGAAATAATTGCTGTAAATTGCTGTGGGACAGATCATGCTCAGCTTGAATAGGAGGAAGCGCCCCTGATGAATATATATACCGGGTGATTATAATTAAAGTTACGATTTCAAAAATCGATAATTTTAAAACTACTGGTCAGAATGACTTGATATTTTAGCAAAACAATCGTGAGGCAATGGAATTTTGTTTGGCGAAGGACAACAAATAGTTCCAAATTGTGCCGATAGATGGCGTTGTCAGGGTAATGTCAGGGGAAAGATCAAAATGTATTCTTGAACCCTTTCCGGCGCGGAGTAAATTTGTTTGCAAAATGATGAAATAATAGACTGACACCGGAATTTACAAAGGAATCCATTAGTAAAAAGAAACTTGCTTATTTTTCTGGTTCTTAATGAAAGGAAAATTTTAATTAAATACCGGGTGATTATAATTAAAGTTACGATTTCAAAAATCGATAATTTTAATTAAAACTACTGGTCAGATTGACTTGATATTTTAGCAGAACAATCGTGAGGCAATGGAATTTTGTTTGGCGAAGGAAAAAAAAAAGTTTCAAAATGTGCCCATAGATGGCGCTGTCTGGGTTCACATTGTCTGAAGATATGCAAATTACTAATACGTGACATGCGCACCGCAGACATAGCAACCATAAAAATGCAGAGCAGCAGCTCTTTGCCTGAATGCTTCATCATAACTCTGACTATGAAGGATCGCGCTCTGCTCTTGAAGCTTTTTTATAAGAACGATGACTGTGCACTTACAGCTATTAGGAAGTTTCGGACATTATAATCCATAAAAAAAAGTCCAATAACAACAAATGGTCTGCAAAAAATGATTGCTAAATTCGAAGAGACCGGTTCATTTGACGTTAAACGGGGTAGAGGAAGGAAACCAGTTTCAGCTGCGGCAGTGGAAGATGTGGCTACAGCATTACAGGAACATACTGACAGAGATGCTGGAATCAGCAGTGCAAGGGGGATTGGCCGAATGCTGGATATGCCGAACAGCACGGTGCGTAAAGTCCTGCGGAACGTCTTACGCTGTTATCCGTACAAGATAACTCATGTGCAGGAGTTGCTACCTGCTGACCTGGAAGCACGTCAATCTTTTGCACAACAATTTCTTGCCCGGATGGAAGTGGACAACGGATGGCCATGGAACATTCTGTGGTCTGACGAAGCCCACTTTCATTTGCAATGTTCTGTAAATACGCAAAATTGCAGAATATGGGCGACCGAGAATCCGTCCCAGCTACAGCCATTACCTCTTCAGTCTGAAAAGGTCACTGTGTGGTGCGGAATAACCGCAGCGTTTATCGTCGGTCCATTTTTCTTCGAGGAGATCACACCTGCGGGTCCCGTTACCTGCACAGTTACTGGCAAGCGGTATAAAGCACTTTTGCGTAACCATGTTCTTCCGGCACTTCAACAGCGTCAGTATGTGGATCGCATAATATTCATGCAAGATGGCGCTTCTCCGCACATTGCTACTACTGTGAAGCAGCTACTGAGTGATAATTTCGGAGATGATAGGATCATAAGCCGCCATTTTCCAACAACGTGGCCGCCACGTTCCCCCGACTTAAACCCGTGTGATTTCTGGCTTTGGGGGTACCTGAAGAATGTTGTTTATAGCGGGCGGATTCAGAATCTAGCCGACTTGAAGGAAAGCATCACACAACACACCCATTACATTAGTACAGATACCCTCCGATCTGTTGTGGAGCATGCCGTTTTGCGCTTCCAATTAGTAGCGGAACAAGGCGGAGGGCATATTGAGCAACTTATGCCTTAATAATCAGTAAGGTGTTTGTTCCATGAAGCTCTTTTTTTTTTCTTTTTTTGTCATTATCGCTGTCGTCGCTGTAAACACGTAGTCTTGTCTTTTCGCTAATAAATTTTTAGTAAATCTCTGAACTCTAATTTTTTCCTTTTGGCAACATCATTCCTATGTTTAACCCTTTAACGGGCGGTGGTCACAAAAAAGGACACCCAATTTTAATTCTAAAACTGACAAACGGCACCAAGAATATTTAATTAATATTTTCCTTTCATTAAGAACCAGAAAATAAGCAAGTTTCTTTTTACTAATGGATTCGTTTGTAAATTCCGGTGTCAGTCTATTATTTCATCATTTTGCAAACAAATTTACACCGCGCCGGAAAGGGTTCAAGAATACATTTTTGGTCTTTCCCCTGGCATTACCCTGACAACGCCATCTATCGGCACAATTTGGAACTATTTTTTTTCCTTCGCCAAACAAAATTCCATTGCCTCACGATTGTTCTGCTAAAATATCAAGTCATTCTGACCAGTAGTTTTAAAAATATCGATGTTTGAAATCGTAACTTTAATTATAATCACCCGGTATATAGATATTCATAGGAAAAAATATTTAAAAAAAAATTTAATTCTAAAAAGTTCATTTTCATAGCTGCCAATATTTAAACGCTTTCGACCCATGTAATTATTAAGAATAATTTTTGCCTTAATTAATCCCGAATTTTGGCAAATAAGGCAAAAAATATTAGTGTCAATAAAAAAATGTAAACTTTGATAGTATTTTCTGAAAACAAAATTTTATCAAATAATTTTTTTCAGACAACATCTGACATTCAATACTTTGGTTTTATGATTTCATTTAAACACCATAATTGCTTTAAAAAATAAAAATAATAATATTGACTGTTGTTATGAACAGTTTAGATTTATTTTTCAACTTCGAGATCACAGATAAAAACTTTATTGAGCTGCTCTCGTAGTTGTCTGAATAAGTCTAATTCATCTTCAGTAGTATAAATTGTGATTGACAATGGTAAATCTGAATAACATGCTTTTATTTATTTTAATTGCAATCAAAGAAATTCCAAATGTTGATAACAAATAGTTTCTGAAAATGTATTTTGAAGATGAATGATTGAAGTTGTAGTAGAAATTTTAGTTGAAGCATGTGGTTTGAAAGTCTTAGAAGACGTTTTCGAAAATGTGTTTGAAGCACTTCAGATCAGTAATTATTATGGTAAACGAGAGTCATTTTTTTAAATTGCGCTTAAAGAGTAAAAAGAGAAAAAAAGAAAGAAAAATAGAAAATTGTTTCAGTAACATCTAGCACATGTCCATTAGATAACTTGCATCCAACAATACTGCTATTAACCTAAACTTAATTTTATATGTATTGTACAGTGGAACCTCGGTAACTCGGACCTCTTTAACGCGGATCTTCGGATAAATCAGACTAAGTCTCTTCGAGTGTCGAGTCTCTTCGAGTGTTTCCAAAACAGCATTTATTGGCTCGTTCACATTCTATTTTGAAAAAATATTTTTAAAGATTTTGTAGACATGTTTCAAAAAATTGTTGGCTGAAGCGACGTTGATGTCAGTGATGTTAGTTATTGGTTGGAACAAGACTCCCTTATCATAGATCAGACTTGACAATCCGGAGAAAGTATATGGGAGAAAATGTCCGCGGTAATTGCCAACTTATTAATTGACTTTCTCCGGAAAGTATCGCCGCCTGGTGGATACTACCGCACAGTTGCCATGTTTCGGGCTTTTTGAACACCAGTATATTTTTAGAGAAAATGTTGTTCTTTTAAATCCCAGAATTCTCCGATCAAACAAAACAAAATTGTCTCTACTAAAAAACTGGTATCCAAAAATATAATAGAAAAATCTATAGAAAAATCTAGCTGGTCTGCTACCGCATAGCTGCCAACTCTTACGCATTTTTCTTACCACTAAAATTTAATAGAATTTTTTTCGTCATGTAATCACACGGTCTTGTCAATTTAATAAGATAAAATTTACTATAAAATTTTAGTGGTAGGAAAACTACTAGTTCATAAGCAAATGCATAGAACAAATGGAGCTGCGAAAAAATTTCGTGTGATTTCGTGTCGTAAATACTATTACTGACGATTGATGGCGCTAGTAGCAGGACAAGTATAGCGGTCAAAGGCAACTTGCTGATTGAGAGGTCTGATACTATGATAAGGAAGTCTTGGGTTGGAAGTGGACAATGACGGAGATTACGCCGCACTGACTGATGAAGCGATAATTGCCCCCTGCCCATTTAAAGAAATTGAAGCTGATTGTACAGATGGAATCGGAACTGATGATAATTCTACTACTATGAGCCATGCTGAGGCAGCAACTTATCAATTGATGGTCTATTTTGAGCGAGAAACCGATACAAGACCAAATGATCGTCTTGTACTCAAACGTCTCCGTGATCGGGCCACGAGCGATATTCAAAACTACAATAGCAGAAAATCACGACCTTTTTAAATTTAGACCAGATGTTTTCCAATTCTGTAAAACAATGTTTGGATTTGGTAATATGGAATGATTTGTGCAATAAAAAGTTAATTTTCTGTAAGTATGTTTTGTTTTAATTTCTTTTTCACACGATTTCCGGTTAACCCGGATTTTCGATAACCCGTACTGGTTGCGGTCCCAATTATTCCAAGTTAATGAGGTTTTACTGTAGGCATGTGCTAAAGGAGAGTCAGGATATTGATAAAAAAAGGGTCACTTGCGTTGTTTTGAGTCATTTAGTTTTCTAATGTGACTCAAAGTCAGGGTCGGACTGGGCCAGGAGAAAGGGCGCAGACCTTGGATTTTCAGAGGGCGCAAAAATTTTAACGAACTTAAATCAATTTTACTTACTTATGTTGTGTCTGACTTGACATAGTTTAACACATTCGCATAGCACCAAGCAAGAAAATGGCTTAATATTATATTTCCGAGTTTAGATAGACGACTTCGCTATATTCCCCGTGCATATTTGAAGTTCGATTAATTCTACACAATGATACACAGTTTTTCAAACTATGTCATCTAATATTCAAAAACTCTAAAAAGTTGAATACAGATTACCTTGTATCCAACTTTATTATTTTGTCAATCGATACCTTAGAACAGTCATGGTATAAAAGTGATCACTCCTTAGTCCTTATTAATTATCCTGCAAATAATGTATAAAAAGATACATAGGTACCAATTTATTGGGTATAATTTCTACTATTAAATTCTATTCGAAAATTTTGTTTCGGGGTCTACAAATTTAAACAAAAAAGCACGAACGTTGTTTTTTCAAATTGTAACACCTATGTTTGAGTTAGCCTGGATCAAGACAGCCTGGGAATATACTTATTTCAAGTCTTCATATAGTTATAAAGGAAAATATGTTAGGGATTCATCTAAAATTTTCGGAAAATAAAATTTAAATCGTACAAGAAAAAGTACTGAAAATTTATTTAGTCAGCAGTAAAATTATACCGGAACTATAATGAACTTTCCTTATATAAAAATAAATACTACAATATGTTTCTGGTAATGTCTACGTGTTATTTTCTGTAGATTTTTTTTAAATAGAAGGCGATACTCTTCGACTGTAAGACGGTTCTCTGCGTCTCGAAAACTAATTATTCAAATGAGCTGAACACTTACACATAGTTTTTTTATACAAATATTAATGTAGATGATAATTCATAATTTTTAATATGAATTTATTAATAATTTTAATAATTAGAAATATGTTTTTGGATACAAAAAAACCTGGAATATGTTTGGGTATATTAATTGCATTTCATTAAAAAAATAATAATAATTCAATCGGATGATTTTTACAAGTTTGTCAAATAGATTTAACATTAGCATCCTCAAACTTTAAACTCTTCTAGCTCTATGAAAATTTAACATAAAGTATTTAAACTATACATCTTCGCGGGCTGTCTCGATCCAAGGAACTCAAATAGAATCTCAAATGTAGGTGTTATTATTTGAAAATTGAAAGTTGGTATAGTTTCCAATATGTAGACGACACCTCCTGTAAAATACTTAATCCATAGCGATATTTTTTACAATTAGTTTTAGAAGAATTGGTAGGGGGTGATAACGTTTCTTTTTCCAGGACTGTAAATTAACACATTTGATGTATCCATAGTTGAAAAAAAATCTTACTTTACTTTTTTAGCAATTTCAGACATTATTACAATTTAGACGATTATTTATGATTTATTTAAACCGTCATCGTGCTGTGAGTTATGACTTGATTAACTATTCCCTTTTATACAATTCTTTTTTCACTCAAGCAACACAGAATTGTTGGATATCATTAGTCCATTGTTTTCCAGTTTCGTTGGCCAACGATTGAGTTTGGCTGCTTCCAATAACTGAGCCACCGGTTAGCTGATCGTCGGTCTAAAGATATGAGTTCCCATTCTACAAACAGTTATGTTTGCTGTCAAAATTGCGCTAATAATAATAATATTAAAATAGGCAAATAATTGATCCTATTTTAATTAGAAACTTCAACTAATCTGTTCATTTTTTAGGCAAAAATTTATTATGCATCTAGAATTACCTATTAAAATTGCTTCTAATTTGGTTTCCGTTGTTTCAGAAATGTTTCTTCATTTTTCATTTGTATTTAAGCAAATATATCTAAAACTATTGTGCAAATAAATTTTACTTTTATGAGTACTAAAATGCTAGAATATCAGTGGTAAGAGCTCCAACCTCTATTTAAAAAATATATATTTATTTGACATAATATGAATTTGTTATCAAGTCAGTTATAAACATTGTATAGATGCAATTTCTTATATAATCTGACAGCAAATGCTGTTTATTTACTACAGCTTTTTTTTGTTTAGTAAAGTAGCATATTTAAATGTTGTCTATGACGGTATCTGCCTCATCACACATACAAAATAAAGATTCATTATGTAAATATCGTTCAAAAAATATTTACATGGAGATTAAAAATGTACTTTCAGTAGAGAAATAGAAATTTTGAAACTAAAATTCATGCTTGATTTTTTCTTTTGAAAAAGTACCACATATTCTAGCAGTATTTGAATGTCGGAGTATTTGAACGGGGAAATAACACTTGCTTGTGAAAATATTACACTTGCAGCATTTGGGATAAGGAGAGGCAGGAGGAGGAAGAGGCACTTTGTGTGCTTAAAATTGACTTTAAGCCTCTTTAAAATGCTGAATTGTTATCACACTATTAAAAGGTTTCTACTGAAAAATAGCGAATAAATAATCGCTAAAATAATTGAGTAAATTTACTTTTCTCACCACATTCTTCCCATGGATTTGCAAATTTCTTATCATAGTTAGAGATAAAGGGAAATTAAATTTCCATAATTGAAAGAAATCCTCCGGGGATTGTTATCCTGCAAGCGACAGGATTTTGCTGCCAGCGTTTTATAATTTAAAAAACCTACAAAAGTTTCTGAATAGTAATCATCGCTTTATTTTATGATCGATTTTTCCATTATTAAGTAAATACCATAATTTTCGAATAGTTATTTAATTACTTAAAGGCTGTCATTACATACAGTTAACCGAAAATTTTGGTAAGTATTTTGAATGGAAAAACACTGGCCACGCGATCCCAGCTTGCCGAGTTGCAATTCAGAAGTGTCATCGATGTTGTATTTATTCCTCGAAAAGTTATGTTTTCCAGTGAACAACAAAATCCACACAAAACGTTTTTGCCTTCTAATATTTATCTCTTTCTTTTATAAAGTTGTTTTTTGAAAAGCATGGTTTCAATTATAGGTCCATTCAGGGACGGCTTTAAAAAAGCGCAAGGTCCCCTGGGTACTAAAATGGAGGGTACGCAAAATATTTGATCTGAGATCAATACCTAAAAAATATCATCTTAAGAATAGATGAAAAAAAATCTCTCTCAAGGCGCGGAAGTAGCACATGGGCGTGAGCTGTAGTAGCCAGGGCTATTAAAACTCTCCTTAGGTGCCCGTTTTTTTATCTTCAACCGTATGTAAACACGTCCGCTTTGGTTTCCGATTCTGGAAATTCCTTCGATGTATCTTCAATTCCTTTATGATAATAAAAATCCCTCTCTTTTGCTATCTGTCTATTAGTTGATGATTATTCCTAAGCAATTTCTCGAAATTTACTACACTAATCTCAGAATATATGTGTGTGGGAAAATATTGGAACGGCTTAGGGGCGCAAAAATTTCCCTGCCTCAGGAGCGCACCGGCCCTCGGACCGATGGGCCGGCGGGCCAGTCCGAGCCTGCTCAAAGTCTATTTACATGTTACTCTAGAACTAGTTACAAGTGACATAAACAACATGCTCTTTTTCTCATAATTTCAGGAGTGTTATTTTACTTTTCCAAAATGTCCAAAATGTCACTTTTCATGGAATTTCCAGGATATATAGTGTATAATAGGCTTTCTACAGCTAAGTTAAATTTTCATTTATTTTTGTTGAATTTTTTTTTTTGTTTTATATTGTCAAACTCTTGAAAATTTTATATAAGCAACATACAGTTTTGTTTTAAAATATAAAAATACTATTAATAACACTTTTTTTAGATGTAAGAACAATTCTCTCAAGTATTATTACACACGAAAAATTTTGTCTTGCACACAGAAATTCTTTTGCAATCATGCTCGTAACCTGTGATTCCCTTTTCTGCTCGACAAGTTAAGTAACCCCTAAAACAACTAATTCCTCATTACGATATGAAATTAAATATGAAATGAAAGAAGGAACATGAATCTATTACCACCTTTAAAAATTTTGTTTTTGTAATGTATACTTTTAAGATTTAAAAAAACAAAAATGGTCTTCCTTTCACTTTCCGACATTTTAATAGTCCTATGACCCCCTAGGGAAGATTTATTTGAAAATACATAAAGATATTTGAATCTCCCTAGAGTTATGTAATTTTCCTTATATCAGCCGCCCCCTGATTAATAGGCTTGAGCGCTGACACAAAAATAGCGGCGCTCGTGCGCCGATTTTGTAAAAACTTTTTTGGTCCCCTAATTTTTAACTCCAGTATTTTCTAAATGTTTTCTTTGACTTATTGAATCTCAGACAAATAAGGTGGAGAAAACTTTTAGGAATTATTGGTATTGAATTTCAAGGTACCGTAAACACGCTGAAAAATTTCCGCCTACGATTGCATCAATTTTTGTGAGTGCACTCAGGCCTAATATTCAGTGGGCGGGATAGATCATTGAACGTTGCATAAAAATCAATCCAATCACAAAGATAATTGCCATCTCTATTCTGTAATATTTTTTAGATCATTTGATTATCAAAATAACAGGAACGCAAATTTTTGAGTTATGGAAAAAATATGTTTCTTCCACTCTAGATGCGAATTCCTATATTTCGGTAAGCTATTGATCGCTTATTAACAATCAACTGACTCGAGCACTCCCATGAATAATTATGACCTGTGAAGCTAAGAGAAACTAAATTCCTATATTTAAATTAAATATTACAAATTTTAAGGTGCGTGTATTAATTAAAATTTCACTCTTCTATCAAGTAAATATTGATATGATGATACAATTAAGCACGATATTACTTCAAAAACATCTGTAACTAATCTCCTTCATCAAATCTAGTTTTTCTTGATCTCCTTATCAAGAACTAGTATGAAATAGTACAAACAAGCATTAATTTGTCCCATTGCATAAAACTAGGGTTAGCTGATCAAAAACAGATATAGTTAATATGAAATAATAATAAAATGATGATACATTTACAGTTTTAAACAGTTTTTCAAACTAAAATAACTTTTGAAATGCAAGTTAATGTAAAATGAAAAAAATCAAATGGAATTCAGAGAGGTGTCGTTTTAACCAAATTATTTTAAATTAATGATAACTAGAAAAATCCAGACAACTCTCTATGCTTATAATAAATTCCACTTTTCAAGAAACATTTAATCAGTATAATCTCAGTAACCTACTTTCTAGAAAAAACTCCCAAGAACTGACTGAATGAAGAAACTACGGAATGAAGGTGTACTTGTGGTATACAGGAGGGGCGATTTGTTACTATGACATATGCATATATGCCACGCACAGTGGGGCATTTTGCTGATTTAGCCGGCCAAAAGTCAATTTTCCAAAACACAATTGATGAGAAAAATATGTAGCTGACTGTGGAGGTAAATAGTTGGGGAATCTCCGTAGAGTAATAAAATTTGTCCAAGTGCAATCAAATTGGTGCCACGCAAGTTAAAACTTGCTTGTAGCAGTAGGTTGGTTATCTCTGCTGTCAACTACAATTTTGCGAGTGCTCATTTCAATGTGATTTTTTTTGTTCAAAATTTTTACTTGCATGAAATAGTTATGGATTATGAAAGACCAGGAATATATGTTTATATCTCACATGAATATGTTTATATTTGCTTAATTAAAATATATGATAAAGCGACATGAAATGTACCGTATAATTTGGAAATTTTTATTGTTATTTTAAATATTCCATAAGGGATTAGTTAACCTTAAGGGTGAGATCCGATGATATTTTTTTACATGAATTGAGAGTTCAAGATATGTAGTTAATAACTTTCAAAACAATAGCCGCTAATAACCGCTAATTTAGAAGAATTACTTTCAAACGGAAATGTGCATGTTTCTGTAAATGATGATGTTTTCATTTACCACCTTTTAAAAAATGTCTTCTACGATAGCTAAATTGCAAATGTTACCACAAAATGTCATCTGCAGACATAAAAGAGTTCGAATGTGCATGTCTGATCAATAAATTTATATCTGAAATGAAAATTATATCAAAATAAATCCGGTTTGATCATATGAATAACCAGAATTTGGAAAATTTAGATAAGAAATTTTAATTTCTCTAGGATTACCTTGTCAACAAAGATAATTATTAAGAAAGGCAAAAGCATCAGATAAATCATGATTTAAGTGTTTTTTTCTGAGAAAAAGGTTAATCTAGATTTCAGGGAATATTCCAATTGCAGTACGTACGTTCAGGTTGGCCTCAGAATTTTTTCTGTGATTTGTAGTCAAAGAAGCAAAAGAATCAAAACCGAAGAAGTACATAGCAAAGCAAATCTTGAAATCCTTCCTCATGCTACCGAATCACAATAGTATGTTACTGGACATAGGAATGCTTTAACAATAGTCAACGAAATGACATGGGTTCTATATCTTGCAGCTAAAAATAAACAGGTGTTATAAAATTATCATAAAACAACTTATTGGAAGTTCTTGACTGTTTAAGCTTTATCAATGTTTGTTGAAGCAAATATCTCGAAAATGCATTATAAAACAGTCAGACATTCACATAAGAAAACATATCAGTCGTATAATTCGCTACAAATGGAAATAACTATTACACAAATAAGGACTCCTACAAAGTTACAGAGACTTTTGGAGAAGTTCAGTTGAAACGTTTATTAGACCACGCCATTACACGCTTCTTGCGTTATCTGAAAGAAGTTGTCGAGACAATGAATGATGACACAACGATGTGTAAAATTGAAAGTGAGGATGTGAGGGCTTTGAACAAAAATAATATAAAAAAAGCTAAAAAATAATATCAATTTTGATGGAAATCTTTTTTGGAATTCATTTGTATTTTTCCAAATTGTTGCTCAGTCAAAGAAAGAAAAAAATGTTTGGGAAAATCTAATATCTTCCACGCCTTAGATTCTGCCAACCCATAAGAATTACGATTGTAAAGGATATCTCTAGAGAGTCGAAGTTTAAGAAAAATCGTGCAACGTGGATATTTTAAATTTGTAACTGCTCAGTTAAGATCCACTCTTATCTTGCATAAAACGTATATCAAGTGAAAAAAAAATCTAAATCATTTTTAAAGGCTTTAGCACTACTTATTCCTGTTGAACATTTGTATGCAAGAGCTCATCAGACTCAAACAAAATCGGATAGTGGTGAAAACTATTACGATGACAATTTTGCATCATCTGATGAATAACCATAGATTTCGTTATCAAATATGCATATATATATATATTCATTTATCTAATATGATATTTGTAATATTTTGTATAAATTAAATAAAAAATATATGTGATTAATAAATACTTGATTTCAATATACTATTGATTTACTCTGTAAAAGCGTAAATGGAAAATTTCCATTTTAGGAAAGATTAAGGATTAACGATGCTTAAAAAGATAGCTTTCGAAAGTTGATACAATTTTTTTAATCAACTGTAATGTAATTTAAAATTGATTTCAGAACTTTCAAACACGTTTGAAGAAAAACGTAAAATAATCTATATCTACGCATAAAAAAATATATATCCAAATTTTTTAAACAAATTAAAATATGACTTAAAATTTTTCAATTTTGAGATATTCTGTATAAAAATTAGTTTTATATTGATGGGCAAAATACAATTTCAATCAGAGAATTAATCACTGATATTTTACTATAATAAAAGTTAGTGTTATATGTTGCAGTGACTTTCACATACCCTGTATATACAAAAAGAAATTTTCAAAAACAAATTGCTGTAAAAGTATAAAAATATGATAAACTAATAAAATATAAACGTTCCATCATTTTTTCAGGAAGAAATATTTTTGGCCGGCTAAATTCGTCAAATGTCCCACTGTGCCACGGTTGCTAGTTTGGCCTCCTTTTTTATTCAGAAATTCCGAATCTACACCGGAAATTCCGGAAGAAGAATTTTTACTTTAAGCATTCATGAAATACCTGTTATTAAATAAAGCATAAATTACTATTCTGAATTTCTGGTACAAATTCTTAATTTCAGAATAAAAAGGAAGATTAAATTGGCAAACCTGATACATGCCAACTCTGCCATTTTTAACGGGACGAAAAATCGTTCAAATAATGAAATTTGATTCAGAAATTTTATTTTATAAATGAAATAAGTAAATTTTTACTTTCTTCTATCTTTACAAGAAGAAAGTATTGGATTCATGAAAACTTCCGGTTTTCAACGGATTTATACGTTTTAGAAGTTCCTGAACACTATTGGACAGTTCGTAGAAAATGTCTGTCTGTCTGTATGTGACAAATATTTTGTGGGCGCTCTATCTCAACCACTAATGCTCGGAATTTAACAAAACTTTATATTCAATAAGTCCATGATATAAATTCGTGCTGATTAGTTTTTGGTGAAAATCGCCCAGCAGGTGGCCCTGCTATGTTGCATTTATCACGATTTCCGCAATAGCGCTAGATCAAGAACTAATTCACGTATTTTCATCAAACTTCAGATTCAGTTAGACCTTTTCATAGATAGACGATGATTACGTTTTGGTGTAGATATCTTAACTGGTAGGGCTGCTATACTACTTTTTTCGTGATTTTCACGATAGCTGTATCTCAAGAACTAATGCAGAGAAATTCATCAAACTTCAGATTCTACTACACCTTGACATAAATAGATGTTGATTACGTTTTGTTATAAATAGCCCAACAGGTGGCGCTGCTATGCTCCTGTTTTCAATGACTATTCGAAACGTAAATAGAAAGTTTATTTGTGGAATAGGTGAAGATTGACATAAAAATGAAAAACAACTTTTAGATCTAAGCTTTTTTGGTTGGTGGAATATGGTATAACTTTTAAATATATCTCTAAAATAAATTCGTTACAAACATCTCATCTTTACTTAAATGGTTTTTCAAATGATTTTCTATCCAACATCAAGATTCGAAAAAATATTGTTAAAACAGAATATCGCAAAATAGAAGTTCTCTAAACCGAAGTTCAATTTTGTAATTTTACTTGGCAGAAAAAAAATATATATTGAGTATTTTTCTCATATGGATAAATATTTTAAATTAATTGTTTATAACGTAAAATATTTTTTTATGTCTTGTAATCATTAAAATGCAAAAAAAAGAAAAAAAAAACAGAGTTTAGGCCCTTTTTTTCATTAAAAAAAAAACTAGCTGAAACGCCCGGCGTTTCCCGGGCCCGTGTTAATAAATTTTTAAAAAATCAAGTTTTTATTATTTTATATATTTAATCCGATATTATATTTTAAATTATATTTTGAAATTATATTTTAAAATGAAAAATTCGCGAAAAAATATTCATGTTTAGTGATAAAAGCGCTCATTTTTCTTTTTCTTTTTTTCCGAATTCTTTGAAATCTTTATAGGTTATAAAAAAAAAGCCGTCTTACAGCAAGTGTACAAATTTGTGAAAAAATATTGTTATCTACACTGTAAAAAAAAATGGGTCGATCTACTAAAAAAAGTTTAGTTTTTCTAACAGATTTTTTGGAAATTACTAAAAAATTTTTAGTATATTTGTATTCCACAGATTTTTTTAGTAACCGGTACTAAAAAATCGGAATCATTGCTAGCTGTTTTCTAGTAATTCTTACAGACTATTAGTAGTGAAAACCTGATTTTTTTTTTTTTTTTTTTTTTTTTTGGCACGGTTTCCTGGTAAGGAGTGTACGCACCTTTAAGGTCCCAGGATGTAAAAGATCTCAGTATGAGGATTCACTTCAATATAACACACATAGCCATTTTCCGTGTTTTGTCTAAGTCAAATAAACATATTTTGAACCCAAATATTAATTTAATAAAATTATGTTTTCCATGTGTTATTTATTTTATTTCATTTACGAAATAATATTTCTGAATAAAAACGTGTTAATTTGACTTGATATAAACAATAACACTGTCGGCTTTGCTAAAGCTATAACTGTAAAATTTTAAATAAACTGTGAAAAAACATGAAAAAATAGACCCAAAAATCTTAATACAAACTTAATTTTTTTTGTATTAAGACTATCTTGTAACTCCATCCTTGTGTCCATTTGGAATATTAGAAAAAAATTACTCCAGTCTACAAATTGAAAAATAAATTTTGGAACAGTAACCACATTACTCTTCTTTTGTCGACGCTGAATCTAAAAATGAGTTCCGTTTTCCTCTATCACGCATAACATTTTTGTCATGCAACCTTGAGTTTAAGGGCTTGTCTTAATACTGAAATTGTAAAAAACTAGGACATTTTTAATATACACACCCAATTTTGACATTATATCTGATGTTATTGGCAATTTTGGATTGGGGTTAAACATTGTACCATTGAGTAGAGTATTTTGGAAAATTATGCAGATGCAAATTTTGGATGTTCTAATGTTAAATTCCTTTTCAATAATTGAAAAACAATCTGCATTGCGGTCAGGTTTTTAAGCATACCTGATAACGTACTTGGCGGAATTAGCTGTAATAATGGATTCGCATAGGTAAAACTCCTTGAAATCGATTTCTGCTACATTTTTATAGGGTACAATGAAGATATTTCTTTAATATTAAATTCACACTTTATATCTTTCTAGGTAAGAAAAGTGATACATAAGAAAATGTTTGATTACATACTCTGTTTTAGCATTAACAATGTTTTATAAAATACTCAAAAATTGTCTAGACAGGTGCTAGTTTACTGTCTTCGATCAACAATAACATTATGAATAGGAGGGAAAAAATTACTCACGCCAAGCATATATTTTAAACGGAATGTGCTTTTGTGAGAGAAGTATTAAAATGCTTAATTACTTTGATGGTATTGGAATCTAGCGTTACGACAAATCGAGAATTTACTTTGTCATTATACGTGACATAAAGAATTTAAATTATTTTGTCAATATTAAATTTGAATTACATAAATTAAAAGCATTAGACGAAAGTAATTTTGCATTGTAAATTTAAGGAATGCTGTCAAATGTTATGATTAAGCAATAGTAAAAGGAGTATTTACGATTTTTTTATTCTAAAGGGACTAGTAAATTATATATTACAGATGGAAATAGACTAAAATAAATAATGAACACATTGAATATGAGGGATAAAAATTAGTCACGCCGAGCATATATTTTAAACGGAATGTGCTTTTGTGAGAGGAGTAATAAAATGCTTAATTACTTTGAGGGTATTGGAATTTAGCGTTACGACAAATCGAGAAATTACTTTGTCATTATACGTGACATAAAGAATTTAAATTATTTTGTCAATATTGAATTTGAATTGCATATATTAAAAGCATTAGACGAAAGTAATTTTACATTGTAAATTTAAGGAATGCTGTCAAATATTATGAGTAAGCAATAGTAAAAGTAGTATTTACGATTTTTTATTCTAAATTGACTAGTAAATTATATATTACAGATGCAAATAGACTAAAATAAATAATGAACACATTGAATATGAGAGATAAAAATTAGTCACGCCGAGCATATATTTTAAATGGAATGTGCTTTTGTGAAAGAAGTATTAAAATGCTTAATTACTTTCATGGTATTGGAATCTAGCATTACGACAAATCGAGAATTTACTTTGTCATTATACGTGACATAAACAATTTAAATTATTTTGTCAATATTGAATTTGAATTGCATATATTAAAAGCATTAGACGAAAGTAATTTTGCATTGTAAATTTAAGGAATGCTGTCAAATGTTATGAGTAAGCAATAGTAAAAGGTGTATTTACGATTTTTTATTCTGAAGTGACCAGTAAATTATATATTACAGATGGAAATAGACTAAAATAAATAACTTATTCCTCTGGACGAAATTTTGTAAAGGAGTTAATTCTGAATAATGATACAATCGTTATGTTGAAATAAGATATTTTTAAAAGAAAAATAATTAGTAATAATTAGCATTATCATAAAACAGTTCTAGCGAAATAAAAAAAGTTCTTTTATTTATTTTTATTAGATTGTTATTTGGAAAATCTTTTAGAAACCGAAATCGAGTAAAGAAAAAATATTCAATTTTCTTCCCTTCCAATGGTACAAAACCTTTAATCCATATTAGTGTTTTATCAGATGTTCTTTCAACCTTATGCTTGAAATATACTTTTTATTAACACATGGGCTGATGAGTTCCCGGTCTGGCACACAGAAGGCAAGTAAATACTAACCTTTAAAAGGTAACAGAAAAATGTCATGACGATTCGCCGTGTGGATAAAACGTTAGAGTGGTTTCAGTTGAACGAATTTGTTGATAAACAAAAAATGGATAAACAAGAATTTCAAGAATTGTTATTTGATGGGAAAAAACACCGTTCAAGCAAAAGCTTGGCTTTATAAGCATTATCCGGACACTGCTCCAGGTAAATCAACCTTTATTGACTGCTTTGTTGAATTTAAACGTGGTCGTACGGACACCGTTTTGCACCACGGACACTCTTTTGCACCATGCAAAAGAGGTGGTTACTCCGGAAAACATAAAAAAGTCCACAAAATCTTTTTGGGGAACCGTAAAGTGAAGTTGCAGGAGATAGCTCAGACTCTATAGATATCCAAGAAACGTGTAGGTTTTATTTTGAATGAACATTTGTCTACTAAAAAGCTGTTATCAAAGTGGCTGCCGCACGTGTTGACTTTTGACCAAAAATAACAACGAGTCGAGGATTATGAGCACTGTTTGGAACTTTTTCGTTATAAAATTATGTTATTTATTATTAAATTTTTATTATTATTCATTTATTAACCCTTTCAGGGGCAGTGGTATGTTTATGAAACCACTTAATTTTAATTCCCAAACGCCACAATGGCACCAGAATTTTGTAAAAATATTTTCCATTTAATATGTATGTGAAATATAGCCTTTTTCTTATTTTCAAATAAATTTGTTCATAAATTCCGGTGCCAGTCATTTATTGCAACATTTTAGTACTGAAAGTACTTTGCCCATGAAGGGGTTACATTATTATTATAAAATCATTATTATTATTATTATTAAATTATTATTATGTATTATTAAAGTTATAAAGTTATAAAGTTTTGTTAAAAAGTTCTGTTTTCTTTATTAGACCGGGAACTTATCAGCCCATGTAATATGTGATAAATCATGCTTGCAATTAATAAAAGTATCTAATGAGAAACATTATCAGAAAATGAGGGCCTGACTAAACCACTTTTAGGAAGTACATTCACCAGTAAGTTCTAATAGTCAATTTTATCCTTTTGTGAAAGAAACTCTGCGTTAAGGTAAGACCTTGATTACTGCTAATTGAGAATAGTGGCACTCTCTGCACAAATCCAGTGCCCCATGGAACCATTTCTTAATCTGGCCTTGTTTTTGTAGAACATAACTGACGCAGTACTTAACATAAATAACATATTGCATATATACACTGCGTATCAAACGTTTGAGCAAAACAACATTTTTATAATAAAACTTTGAATATTCACTTTACTTAAATATCTTATTTATATGTGTTAATAATTACAGTTTTAACTCCATATTTAAAAAAAATATGTCTTATATTTTATTACAAACCACGGAGTTAAAAATTGGAACACAAATAACGTGTCAAAAGTTTAAGCACAAAATATTTTTCTACGGAAATTTTGCAAAATCACGTACCGTAATTTCGCGCGTATGCGCCGCACCCTAGTTAAGTCTTTTTCAAACCGGAAATTTTATTGAAATTAAGAAGTCAAAGAAGTGTTAAGCAGAAAAAAGTCACATTTTATTTAAAATAACTTCTGGTAGGAAATCGAATTGTCTGAGGTGCGGCGTATACGCGCAAAATTACGGTAAGCGGTTGGACACGCATGTGATTTGCTATGTGTATAAGCAGAAAGTTGTTTCTTTTGCATTATTACAAAATGTCACAGTCGAAAGCATTCGCCCATGGTCAGGTGTTAAAATAGAGAGAATGAGAGCGAAACACATATCCGTTTCTGAAATTGTAAGGCATTAAAAATATCAATACGGGAAATTCTACAAGTGGTGGCTTAACGTGAGAATTGTGAACAAAAATCACGTTCAGGAAATCCACGAGTGACCATTTTTTGAGAAAACCGCTGCATCAGAAACTTGGTTTCAACTGAAAATTATTCTCTTTCGCATATAAAAAATACAGTTGGTGGACAAATATTGAAAAGAAAACTGTTCATAGAAGAGTTTTGTAATCGTAATACATCAAAAACTGTAAAATGGCTCTATTTCCATGTTCGAAACCACACCATAAAGAAGCTAGATTACAGTGGGCAAAACAGCATATGACATTTTGAGATACGTGCACCGCCTCTTAATAGTAGGCCAGCGGGTTGAGAGAGAAATGGTTGCTGTCGTACGCGAATTTTTTTCAACTATCATACGGTCTCTTGAATTTGAACAACAGTATTTTGTAAAATTTTTCTCCGCCTTCTTTTTCTGAGGTTAAACTAGTCAAAGAATATTTTTGAAAAATACTGGTGCCCAAATTCAGGGGATCGTACAATTGCTGAAAAAAATCAGCCTACAAGAGGCACAGTTTCTCTCTCAGAGAGCAGGTTTTGTATTCAGGGTGCGGTGAATACGTAGTTGAATGTCATATTCAGTGATGACAAAAATGAAACCTGGAAGGCCCTGATGGGTTTAAATAATATTGGCACGATCTCTTCAAATAACCCAGGAGTGTATTTATTACAAAACATAGTGGTAATTGAGTAATGGTATGGACGCTGTTTCTTTCATTGGCTTTCATCATCCCTAGCATTAATTAATGGTCGTGAAATCTCTGATAACTATCAGCAGACACCTGTCATTCATTCGCTCTTTGTTGACCAGAGTTTAGGTGGAGGAAAATGGATTTCTCAACATGATAATATTTAGATCCATACCTCAACGTATACGTATAGCTTAAGTTGAACAAGGTATCTATTATAGAAAATACGTGGAGTATTCTCACACACGCAGTTTATGTAAATGGTAAGCAGTAATTGTCAGTTAAATACTTGAAAGATGCCATTGAGAAAGCTTGGTTTAAAATTGAACCGGAAACAATACCCTCATTTTTATCGATATTAGATCGTATATTTGAAGTCAAGCAATAGAAAATAGTAATAATGAAGTATTATTTCTTTAAATTCTTGTTTTACTAAACACGAAAGAACCACTGTGCTTAAACTTTTGACACACTCATTTTTGTTCTTTTCATAAATTATTTTGTTTGAGATAAATTTGATAGCATAATTCGGTTAAATATCTTTTTAAAACTACAATTTGTTACTCATATAGAAAGGTATGTAAATTGCAGTCAATAATAAAATTTTTATTTTGAAATTTGCTGTTGTGTGTAAACTTTGACACACACTGTAAATTACCAACAGTATTTGTGTTTATGATTCTGAAATGTCACACGTACCAGAAATTAAATATAACAAATACAAAATAATTATACCACGTCCCTAGGAGGTGTTATCTGGAAACTAAAAATTCGAGTTCGAGAAGTTCAGTCATTATTAAATGTGGCTGTTAAATGAAATTGAATATTAGGTTTTTTTTAATATATAATTTAATTTCCGATTTCTATTGGTTATTGATACTAATACTTCGGTATGTATTATGTGATTCCATAAATTTAACAATCCATCCTATATGGAAATAGTGCTACTAAAAAAACGTGTTGTGTTGGCAGCTTTGGTATTACGAAGAGTATATTATAGTATTTTTTAAAAGTAAGAATGCTGACTTGTTGTTTATGATTTTCTTTGATTATATGCTGCCACTGGAAACTAAAGAACGAAAATGAACTCATTTATTTCAGTTATAGGCTTAAATTTCGACGTTTCAAAAGATTTATATGCTTTTTGGAGAAACTAAATTTATAGGGGAACAACTAAAAAAGAGTGAAATGACCAAATGCGCGATATACGGAAGCGCGATATAACGAGGTGTTACTGTACTATTATTTCTCTTTCTATCTTAAAAAGGAACTTAAACGATATTATCCGAATGGCAGGATTTCCTACGAACTACACTGTAAATAAAAAAATATGGTAGATATTCTAAGTAATTTTAATTCTGTCAAAAAAAAAACTATTATATTAGCATCATATGAACATTCTCGTCTCAAGACACTTGTTTCAAATCTACTCCTGGTAATACTACTACCGATTTATCATCAAATACTCCAACTAACACTCAACCCACACTAAATAACCGTGCTCCTAGCAGATTCCAGCCTGTATCGCAGATTTCCAAGAAATTTTCATAACTTTTCATGAAATTAAAGAAATCTTTAAATTTAACAAATTCATTCAATGTTTAAAAAACTTTTCTAAATTGAATAAGAATTGCTACAACCCAATAGAAAAAATGTTCATATAATAACAGGGTTCGTACGGGTACCGTTATTTTCCAGGTGATTTACCAGCATACTTTTCTTAAAAAATACATCAAATTCAAACGTGTGAAATTTCACCTTACTTAAGAAGAGATTATCTATATGAAAATACTGGTACTGAAGAATTTCCAGGTCTTAAAATTGCAGGACCCGTATGAACTCTGTAATAATGAGAGAGTTTGACACTCTGGCGTCGAAGTTTAACTCTTCCGATAATGAATAATTTCTAAATTGACTAAAAATTGTTCCAACCATATGGAAAAATTGTTCATATAATAATGGACGAGTTTGACAGTCTGGCGTCGGAATTTATCTCATTCAATAATGAATAATTCCTCTTCTTAATTTTCATCAATTAATATTCTATCCTGGAAATGTAATTCTATTCATTTTAAAATTAACGAACTAAAAAATGTTATTTCTGATCACCCCAATATTGATATTATTTTTCTTCAAGAAACCTGCAATACCACGTTTACAATTAACGTTCCTGGGTATAGGCTACACAGCACACTACACTCCGATGGTACCAGATAGGGCGACACCACAATTTACATTAAGACTTAATACCTAAAAGTTTGCAATAGATGCTTTACACGGGTTTTATACCTTTTACCACAATTTTTTAGTATAATTTTTTTATTTAGTATTTAAATAGCACTAATTGTAGACGCCACGTTTAATTGAAGGATTTGTAATACTTTTATGCATTTAAATAAGGAGTAAATGTCTATTAAAAATTTTAGTAAAATCTTACAAACCCTGTTACAGATTAAAAAAGAACGAAAAATCATGCGTCAAGCATAGATTATGTAACACTTTCCAAAGCTTCCAAAATAATTTTACAAATCATACCGTTTAATAAGCTAAAATATAACATCTAAGTAAACAATTTGGAAAACGCATAACATATTTAAAAACATAATTTCAGGAATTTCCAACATATACAATATTCGGAAAAATATCCGAATACTTTTTTTCAGCCCTGTATAGGATCTATAGATTTGTATATATATACTACATAGGATGCTAAATTTTAGTTCAGTTAGGAAACGCGTAGCACAGTTTAAAATTCTCCGGCTGGAGTTTCTGTCAATAAACGGAAATCTGTTCGCGAACTTTTGTGCTTCCCTGTATAGGATCTACAGAATTTATACACACCACGTAATAGATAAAAAGCGAGTTAAAATTAAAATCGCGTTCAGTAACTTAAAACGCACTTCAAGGAATTATTGTTAACACACAGTAGAGTGTTCTTTTGTGTGTCCCTGTAAATGAACGATGACTGCTATACACACACTATTCTGTAGTAAGCCTCTTGTAATGCACCTTAGTGATATATATAAATTTCAATGCGTTTAAAATAGTGAAACATTATTTAATTAAACCGCAGACGATTTTTCTCCATAGACGTAATGTAACGGAATTCTTTTGACTGTCCCTGTAAAGTAATTATAAGTGCTATGCACACCCTATTCCATAATAAGCTTCTTCTAATGCACCTTAGTGATGTATATAAAATTCAATGAGTTTAAAATAGTGAAACTTTATTTAAATAAACCGCAAATGATTTTTCCCCATAGACCGCAATGTAACGAAATTCTTTTGAGTGTCCCTGTAAAAAAAGTATAAGTGCTACACACTTCCGTTGAAATAGGGAACATCCTATAGATAACGACAATAACATATAAAAATTGCCGAGCAATCCGAGCATATTTACGGGAGTTAGACCACGGCCAGACAACCCGAAGTCATAAACACTTTTCAACTAGTTTGGAAAGTGTTAAAAAAGCGAGAAGAAAACATTTCTTTTGAAACTAGATAACAAAAGAAAAAATGTTTTTTAAGTATACAGTTGACCATTTTTAAGCACCTGCTTTCATTATGCGTGTGATCTCGTAGTTTTTGTTTATCTATTTAAGTTTCAAAAATTTTGCGTAAATACATTATTTATCTTGATTGATCATGAAAGTGTCTTTGATTGAGAGTACGAAACTTGTTTATCTGTTTATTAAAAGGTATTTATAAGCATTAATGCTTATTGTTATTACTTTAAAGTAATATATATATATATATGTTAATGATAATAAGTGATTTTATTACATTATCATTTAAAACCTTTTAATGTTTCTAATCATTAGTTATACGTAAAATTTAACCTTTTGAAAATCTTTCTAATAATTAAGACTTTTTAAAAATCAGACAATTAACAAATTATACGAAAAAACATAAATATTAAAAGCACAATACAAAATATAAGACATTTCGAGTTTCAAACATGCTCCTCCTCAATACAAATATCGATCAAAACTAAACAGGTATTAAAAGAAAAAAAAAGAATGTACATCAGAGCAGGATTGCATACTCGGGTGGAACTACGCATGTCGATCCTAATACTGTTTAATACAACTCTGCCAAGAGAAGGAATAATTTATTACTGTGTATTATTTTTGTAATATAACAATATATTACCTATATGATATGATATTGTACATAATTTGTTTTTCAAATTTTCATGCATACCAGAAATTATTACGAATAAACATAAAATATATTAATCAAATGCAACGTTTTTCATGGATCTCATTTTGTGGATTTTCTGTTCAAGAAATAGGTCATTATTAAACGTGACTCTGAAATGTAAATTGATTATGTTCCGTAAGGTTTTCTCAACTGCTGATACGTGCAGGGTTTTTTTAAGTTATCCCTCTTTTTTTATTAATCAGAAATTAATAAATTCATACGGGGAATTCTGAAAAATGATTATTTGCTCTGTGTAATAACGAAGTGTCTGGGTACAGAAACAAAAAAAATCACTAAACATAATAATTATATGTTCTATAAACATAATAATTATAATTATAAACAGAAACAATTGCTATTCATATTTTCTGGAATTAATTGTGAATTTCTGAATAAAACAAGAGGCCAAACTGGCAACCCTTGTTAAATACCTGCTAACTTCCAACTATTTTGTTGTAAAGTGTAGGTTAACATGACACAGGTTAATCATGTGTCGAACCACATCTTTAAAAAAAGAAATCAAATCAAATAAGCGACACTGAAAGCATGAAATTAAATTATGAAACATTAATTAATTCTTTTGGTTTGAAATGTGTTAAAACCTGCCTCAAATTAACGTACATTTGACAGGAAATTAATTGGAGGCTAGCAAGTATGTACTAATTTGAAAAAAATTAGTTTGCATTCATACCGTTTTAGAGGTGTCTAAATGGTATTCTGATGATTGTGAAAGGAAAATATTGTTTTCATTCCGTACTAATACATATATTAGTACAGTTTTATTATAATACATATGTTAATATACATTAATTATTTATAAAAACCTATTTAATTATTATTATAATACATTTTTTAGTATTTTTGGATAAAAGTACTAAAAATAGTAGAGAATAATAGAAGATTTTACAGAGTTATTGGGAAAGTAAAAATGGCTCCTGTAAAAATGACATACGTCATTCATCTATATATGTCATCTCTCTTGTCTCCTTCATCTGCATATTGTCTTCATTACTTTATTTAACCCCTTGGGGACGAGCGACACGTATACGTGACGAATAAGATGCTCAGAATCGTCGATTATTTCCACCAGTTATTTTTCATTGCAAGATTTGCCTTATTAAATCTTAGCATTTCTGCAGTTCAATTAGGCGAAAATTTCTGTTTTGAAAAACCGGTGGTAAAAGATTAAAAATTCTGTAAAGAACGCTCGTCGCGAAGGGGTTAAGCCGAAATATGAGATAGTTAATATTTACTACTGAATTAATATTGTTAACTTTTAAAAGGGAAAATGTGTCGTTAAACTTGATTTTGTTAAAATTAAAAAAATAACCTTATAAAACTTTATAATTCTTCAAAATGACACTTTTTATGTTTTTAATTATCAAAATTGGAAAGAAACTATATTAAATATCATATTTTGGAAATGAATAGAAGTGCAAGTTAAAATTATTACCTGCTTTTTAGAATTCTTTAAAAAGACTGTTCATAATAGCATAGACGCGTACATATGAAGCGATTTTGTACAAAAACGACTCGCTAAGAATATTGGTGAGCATGCCTGTATTGCCAAGCTAACGTTTGTCAACTTCCATTGATTGGCGAAAATTGCTAAATGTGAATTTTCAAACTGAACTAATTTGATCATGTTAATGTAGTTTATAATGAAAAGTGTAGCTCATATATAGGGCTGCACAAAGTATTTCGATGCTTGTAAAAGGGATATATTTTGTTTCTTTCCCTACTAATACATATATTTGTACAGTTTTATTATAATACATATGTTAATATACATTAATTATTCATAAAAACCTATTTAATTATTATTATTATACATTTTTTAGTATTTTTAGATAAAAGTACTAAAAATAGTAGAGAAGAATAGAAGATTTTAGAGAGTTATTGGGAAAGTAAAAATGGCTCCTGCAAAAATGACATACGTCAATCCTCTATGTATGTCATCTCTCTTGTCTCCTTCATCTGCATATTGGCTTCATTACTTTATTTAATCCGAAATATGAGATAGTTCATATTTAATAGGGAATTCATATTGTTAACTTTTTTTTTTAAAAGGGAAAATGTGTCGTTAAAACTTGATTTTTTTAAAATTAAAAAATAACCTTATTTACTTTACGATGGAACTTTATAATTCTTCAAAATGACACTTTTTATCTTTTTAATTATCAAAATTGGAAAGAAAATATATTAAATATCATATTTTGGAAATGAGTAGAAGTGCAAGTTAAAATCATTACCTGTTTTTTAGAATTCTTTAAAAAGACTGTTCAGAATAGCATAGCATAGACGCATACATTTGAAGGGATTTTGTACAAAAACGATTCACTGAGAATATTGGCGAGCCTACCAGTATTGCCAAGCTAATGTTTGTCAACTTCCATCGATTGACGAAAATTGCTAAATGTGAATTTTCAAACTGAACTAATTTGATCATGTTAATGTAGTTTATAATGAAATGTGTAGCTCATATATAGGGCTGCACAAAGTATTTCGACTACCTTTTAACTATGGAAAGTAATTTCTAAAATTGGATTTTTAAATGGGTTATATGTTTTCTAAATTATTTACTTACATATCTTCTTTCACCTTATTCAACAGTGAATTTTTGTTACCGTTTTGTAGATGTGTTGAAAAATGTATATATAATATTATTTATATATACATTTTATACATCGATTATTTCATAATCGATGCTGCACGCAGGATTTTTTATTCTTGTTTTTCTTCTTAATTTGTTAATAATAGGAAGAACTCGTCAAGATTTGGTGACTCCAGTTTCTGGCATCCTGGTTATTAAGTTTGTTTTGATATCATCTTTGATAAAATTTGAGAATGCAAACCTCCTGAGAATGGGTTTCTTTTAGAATAGTGTAATTTTGAAATTATCAGAAAAAGGGAGACATTTTCTTTTTCCGAATTTAAGCAATTTAAATTATTGTGCATTGCTTTTCAATAGTCAAAGTTTGAAATTTAAGTACCGGTGAGCGTAAAATTTGAAATTGTTGGTATTTTAATTTTTTTTTTGTTCCTGGAAGGTTGAATTACTGTATGCTAACGATTGAAAATTTCTCTAAATAAGGCAATTTTGACATTCTTTAACCCCTTCGATACGAGCGTCCTTTACAGAATTTTTAATCTTTTGCCACCGGTTTTCAAAACAAAAATTTTCGCGTAATTGAATCTCAGAAATGCTCTCATTAAATAAGGCAAAGTTTACAATAAAAAGTTACTGGTGGGAATAATCGAGGATTCTGAGCACCTTATGCGTCACGTATACGTGTCGCTCGTCCCCAAGGGGTTAATGTTGCGTTCTGAGAACCGAGATGTCGAAAGGAGTCGTGATACATTTTCTTTTAAAGTGGTATACTGAGTTTTATGAACATATAAATGACCATTGTCCGCAAAAGGTATGTTAAGAATTTTACGTACATTTTGTAGTAAATGTTTGTTTTTTATTAATATTTTATTGAATGTCTCACTTACATGCGTTAGGGACTGTGGAATCAACGAATATCGTGCATTTTTTAGATTGATGCACAACGAGGTTGCTGTATCCAGTAGTTGTGTTTTTGTTTTTCATGGACGCGAAGCTTTCAAACATGCGTTTTATAAAATATTGATGCTTTTTGTATAAAAAAATCATATAAAATTAACCAATAAAATTAACCAATTTGCTCCGCTTGGCAAGATTTCCTGTGAACATATACAAGTGGTTGACAAAAATAGGGAAACACCTTACAAACATATTGCTTTAAGTTACAGACTAGCGATAGCGAAGTTTGTAGGTAGCGTTTCCAATTTTGCGTTGTATAGCCATCTACATAAGCTATTCTACACGTTGAAAGCAAGACTCCCTTATCATAGATCAGACTTGACAATCCGGAGAAAGTCTATGAGAGAAAATGTCCGCGGTAATTGCCAACTTATTAATTCACTTTCTCCGGAAAGTATCGCCGCCTGGTGGTACTACCGCAGAGTTGCCAAGTCTCCGGCTTTTTGAACACCAGTATATTTTTAGAGAAAATATTGTTCTTTTAAATCCCAGAATTCTCCGATCAAACAAAACAAAATTGTCTGTACTAAAAAACTGGTGTCCAAAAAGAGAATAGAAAAATCTAGCAGCTCTGCTACCGCACAGCTGCCAACTTTTACGCTTTTTTACCACTAAAATTTAATAGAATTTTTTTCGTCATGTAATCACGCGATCTTTTCCAATTTAATAAGAAAAAATTTACTATAAAATTTTAGTGGTAGGAAAAAAGCGTAAAAGTTGGCAGCTATGCTACCGATACTAGTTCATAAGCAAATGCATAGAACAAATGGAGCTGTGAAAAAATTTCGTGTTATTTCGTGTCGTAAATACTCCTATTACTGACGATTAATGGCGCTAGTAGCAGGACAAGTATAGCGGTCAAAGGAAACTTGCTGATTGAGAGGTCTGATACTATGATAAGGAGGTCTTGGTTGAAAGCATCATTCGTCATCAAGACAGCGTTTTGAGCAGTTGTGAATGAATGATGTCAGAGCTAACAAAATTGCAACGCGGCCAGATTGTTGGAGGCTCGTATGGTGGCAGCTTCTGTAAACATTGTAGCGTAAGTTGTTGGTATATCTGAAAACTCAGTGTCCAAGTTTATGACTCCAATTAGGAAGATGGAAAACTCTGCGCCTGATTAACACAAACGGGGACGGAATTGCATAATGACGGCAGAGGAAGACAAATATTTTATACAGTTGTGATTAAAAATAAGAAGACAACTGCTTTAAAAGTGACAATTGAGCTGAATACCTTGCTCACAAATCTTATTAACAGCAAAACAGTACGAAGAGAACTCCGGAAGCAAAGTGGTCCTATGCCATATTAGTTAAGGTTATGTTGTTTTTGGAAGGTGTTTCCAATATGTTTGTCCATCTCCTATATTTTCAAGATCTATTTCAATAATTTCAAGAAGTAGAATGTGTCTCGTTATATGGTAACAGGAGTTATATAAAAAGTTTTTTTAATGATTTTACGTCTACATGTCTCCCCCCCCCCCAAAAAAAAGAAATATATATATATATTACATTTTTCCGCACAACAATACATTGTATCTCAAAAAGCAGTGAAGCATATTTTATTTTTCTTGAAATTTGCTCTGGTAGGGCCGAAATATGCAGACGGAAAAGGAAAATCCTTTTTAATTTTTTAACATTTATATAACCACTTATATAAGTATGGAATAAGAGTGTTTATTTATTTATTTATTTATTTTCTGTGTGTGTGTGCGTGCATAAATTCTGAAATTAATGAATGACAACAGAATTCACAAACAGAATTATTTGTGAATAAATGAAAGTTTTTATTTGCGTAGGTGACTAAATTAAAAAATTCTTCCAAAATTCTGGTGCCAATTTGGGTTTAAAGTTAAGTGATTCAAACACGAACCACCGACCTTCAAGATCTTAAATAATTGTCTTACTTAATGACAGAAATTAAAAATGGAGAAGAATGCTATTTTAAAATAGTGGTGTTCAAAATTTAAAACAGGACAAACCTTGTTTTTATTTTAGCGTATGTCATAAACATAAAATGTAAAAGTAACAGCAATTCCTTTTGTTTCTCTTTGTCAAATTCTATGATTACATTTATCTTTGTTTTATGCGCAATACTAATAACTAGATTTGGTTTTGTCTCATGAAATTTCACGCCATGTGACTGTTCTGTTTCCCACAGGCTATTTTCCCTGCCAGGTCAAAAACAACCAATAATTCAACAATAAATGTCAAATATGTATTCAGTCATTAATTTTATATGAAAAAGGAAAACATTTTCTGTTTGAAGTTCAATATCAAAAACTACTTTTCGGAACAAATAGGTTAAAATATATGTTTATTGAAAATTTGTAACCCCTCTGTGACGACCGGCACGTACATATGTACAGGGTTAGTACGGCTCCTGGAATTTTTCGACCAGGAAATTCTTCTTGTACCAGTATTTTCTTACCGAAAATCTCTCCTTTAAAGAAGGCGAAGTTTAGCGAGTTTAACGTAGATCTATTTTTCTGACCGGGCAGAAATATCTGAACGTGATATATACAAAGCAATAGATGAAGTTTTGAAAAACAATATGTCTGTTAGGGAAGCTGCAAAAATGTTAAATATTACAAAATCTATATTACACATTAGGATTCAAAAAGTCAAAATGCTTGAACCATTGAAATGTGTTGCTGTACCCGATACAAGAAATTAAACTGAAATTGTTGATACATGTTCAATGTTTAATTTTGGATCAAATTACAGCAGCCAACAAATCTTTACAAGTGAAGAAAAAGAAATGTTATTTTCGTACCTTATAAAATCTTCTCAAATACAATATGGCCTGACTTATGTTAAAGCCACAATACTTGCATTTAATTATGCAGAAGCGTTAAGGAAAAAGTTTAATCGATCGTGGAGAAATAATAAAATGGCTGGTATCGACTGGATGAAGAGCTATATGAAACGACAGCCAAACCTTTCTCTTCGAAGACCAGAGAATACAAGTTAAGCCTTAGTATTATTTTCTTAATTAGAGGTACTTCTTTTAATTCAGAAAACGTTGATGCATTCTTAAAAAATTATTTAGATGTTATGGCACGGTACAAGTTCATTCCGAGCAGAATTCTAGATATTGATGAATGTGGAATCACAACAATCCTACCCAGTCCAAAAGTAATTTCTGAAAGCAGCAAAAAAACAGGTTGGTCAAGTGGTTTCTGGAGAACGAGGAGAGTTGTTTACCTTTTGTGGGATTATAACTGCTACAGGAAACACAATTCCACCTATGTACATCTTTCCCCTTATAAGATATAAGGATAACTGTTTGAAAGGTGGACCTAGTGGAAGCTCAGGCTTGTCTTCTAAATCAGGCTGGATGACACAAAAACTATTTGTAGAAGCTTTGAAGCATATTCAAAAGTACACACAAGCTACGAAGGAAAATCCAATATTCTTACTGCTGGACAATCATGATACCCACGCATCAATAGAAGTTATCATCTACGCAAAAGAAAATGGAATTGTTGTTTTATCTTTTCTCCCTCACTGTTCAGTTCACATCGTATGCCGCCGCTAGATGTTTGTGTTTATTATTCTTTCAAAGGTACAAGTAAAAATAGCTTTTAATAATTGGATTGCTTCTAATACAGGAAAGACTATTACCATAAATGAAATAGCAGAACTGTCATCTAATGCATATATTGATTCTTTCACTCTAAGAAATATCACCAGTTCGTTCAAGAATACTGAAATATGGCCTGTTAACAGACATGAAGACTCTCTTCCACCATTCGTCACCGATCGACCAAACTCTGATGAAATACCTGAAGATGTAGAAATTGAACATTCAGATTATCCTTCTAATGAGACTAAGCCTTCAACTTCCAAACTTTTGACCATGAGAACTTGATTGAACCTGGGACCTTCAACTCAAATTTTAAGTCCCGAAGTTATAAGACCTTTTCCTAAAACCCCACCAAGAAAAAATCAATCTACACGAAAAGGAAAGTCTAGAATTTATACGGATACTCCTGAAAAGGGAAAGAATTGAACAAACCACTATAGCAAAAATGGAGAAAGTTAGAGCTAACGAAGAAAGAAAAGAATCATTTGGAAGAAACAGAAAGTTTGATTTAGAGGAATAAAAAAAAATACAGTATCATTTAGAGGAATAAAAAACAGAAAGTTTGATGTAGAGGAATAAAAAAATAATTAAGATTAGTATAGTGGAACGGCTTCATGGTCAATCAAAGATCTAATCACAATCTGAATCAGATGATGGAGTGGAATCTAAATAATATGATAATCTCGAGCAGTTGAAGCTGCTATTAGACGATGACACCCTTGATGTAAATGAGTTTGATCTAGTAAGATTCAATACAAAGTCAAAAGCGGTTTACTACATTGGACGACTTGAAAAGACTTTAGATTCTTATGAGTATGAGGTCATTTACTTAAGAAAGAAAGTTGGAAAATATTTTTTTTCAATTTTCCAGATAAGACAGATGAGTCAACTATTGATAAAAGGGATATAGTAGCTAAACTTCCAACTCCAATCATAATAGGAGAAACTAAACGTGCAGCAGCAAACTTAACATTTATGGTCAATTTAGTGTCTTATAAAGTGGAATAGAAATAAAGATTTTTTTCATAAAACTTAATGCGTATTTGGTTATTTTGTATTTATTTGTTTCAGTTATTAAAATGTTCACCATAATTTAAAGCAAATTTCTTTTTGATTAAATAAAAACCTGTGACTTAAACCGTAAAGGTCATAGAACATGATTAGAATATATACATTTTCTTTATAAGTAATTTCAAGGTTATAAAATATAATTAAAATACCTTACTGTCCTTATTTAGAGTAAGAAAAATATTGTTCCTAGTGAACATTTCCAACTTATGTGCATTCAAGTCATTTGTCTTTGTTATTTTAAATTCTTGATAATGTTATATTTCTTTGTCCAAATGTACCCCATGTAGCGGTATATGTGGACAATTTTTTATGTTTTTAAATATATACATAGCTGCCAACTTTTACACTTTTTTCCTACCACTAAAATTTTATAGTACATTATATCTTATTACATCGTCAAAATCATGAGATTCAATAAGCCAAAATTTTCTATTAATTTTTAGTGGTAACAAAAAGTGTAAAAGTTGGCAGCTATGATATACAGTGGAACTCCAGATATACGTTACCTGAGTTGTACGTTTCCCTCACTTATACGTTTCAACTCAGCGGTCCCGACCACTTGCCATTAAAAATTAGCTGAGTTATACGTTTTGAATTACACATTTCCCTCAGTTATACGTTACGTTTTTGCGTCCCCGGACGAATTCATTTTTCATTTATCAATTTTGAAACCGGAAACACTGACGATGCGACCGAGGAGTCTGATTTGAAAGATCCCACTCAAACTTCAGAGCTGATGTGAAAGCTTTTCACATAGTAAAGCGGTTCGTCAGTAGTAAAAGCAATAACCATAAGGCGGCTGCATTATTAACAGAAATGTAAAATTCTCTGTTCAGTGTCGGTTTTGCCGAAAAGAAACAACCGAAGATAAGTGATTATTTCAACAAAATTCAGTAAACTACTGAAATGTCTTTTGATAAATGATTTATATGCCAAGACGATTCCAACGATTTCTTTTAAGTACTCTATGTATATTAAAATAATTTTAATAAAGCTTTTATGATAAAATAAGTTCATGTGTACTTCTCTTATGTACTTTTTTCTTCTCATTTCCATTTCCAAAAATTTATGTCATGAGTGCAGTACTACTTAGGAAACTTCTGTTTTCAATATAAAAGGTAGCAAACTCTTCAGCGGATCAAAGTTTTCATGATATATTTTTTAAATTCTTCCGGTAAACCATTAATTGAGTTGTACGTTTTACTGAGTTATACGCTTCGTTTGTCCGGTCCCGGGCAAAACGTATAACTGGAGTTACACTGTATATATAATGCATAACTATTTATACTGCTTAAAATCAGTATTCAATGACAGAAGCTAAATCTACATTACTAAAACTAAAATGTTATTTTGTGTAAATTTCCCAACATATATATTTTTTAATGTTCTCACATTTCCTAATATTTAAGTACATATATTTGAAGAGATTAGGTGTAAGATTATGATTAGTAATAAAAAAATTAAAAAGGTTAGATTTTTGTATAAAACAAAAAACGTCCATATGTGCTTCCCTATCCCCTACTGCCCAATGGAGTGATGGTGCTTTACGGAGTATTTCCTCCTCATCTTATTAAACACATTTACTCCAAATTTTTTGGAACTATAAAACTGAATGACATCTGGAGTTTTATTTTCATTTGATTCAAATTTAATTGATGAATGGAGTGTGCTCAGCAAAATTGCATTCTTATTTATTTTGCCTTGATATGATGTCAGAGTTATATTGTCGTGTTTCATAACAACAAAAGAAAAAAGTTCATTTTGTACATTTTGAAACGAGAGGAACTTTCTCTTTTTACACGATTTATTGTTCCAACATTAGCTCAATCCGTTTGTTCTGAGGCATTTTGCAAGTTTCAGTGATATGAAGAAACTATCTGAGCCTCCACTACATCTTACTTTGGCATTCTTATATACATCAGAACTCGACATTGAATGAAATATTACGTTTTCACTTTTACTTGAGCTGGATGATGAAACTGCATGATCACCTGTGATAATAAATTGAGAACCGCTGGATGTATTGTCTGCTCCTTTTTCTATAAGATTATTATCAGTTTCAGACCCAGAATCGGAATCAGACAACTCTAGCATCAGTTTTACGATTTCATCGTGCGTTAGCCTTCTTCTACGAAGAATTAGGATGATAATGAATTTGTAGTAACCTTATACAGGGTGTCTCAAAAGGTCGTTTACAAACTTAACATGCTGGTCTGTCATATCCGGATAAACACGATTTACATAGGAACTTGTGTACTAAAATGCAAACTTCGACCGCTAGAGGGCGATTTTCATGTCACCGATAATCCAAAAAGAAAATCCACGATGGAAAATCCGGCTGTGCGACCCGCTGTTGCAAATACCAGCGTGCGAATGCAACGCGTTGGGGATAATCGTCAACGCACAATGCCTGTACACTTTGTAAATGGTAGGGATATTGCGTCTCCTCATGCAGTATGCGCATAATGCTGGAACGATGTACACTCAAGACGCGTTCGCTTGCTCGTAGACTTGTTTGCAGGTTTCTGTCAAATTCCAGTAGCACGGTTTCATCTACGACAGGTGTGCGTGTAGTGCGTTTTCGACTGATGTGACTACGTACTTGGAAAGCTCCTGCTGCACGCAATCTGCGGTGCAATTGTCCAAACAAAACATGACTTGGCTGACATCTGCTTGGGAAGCGCTCAAGGTACATCCGTACCACGGCTCATGCAGTTCCATCCCCGGCGTCATACACATAATGCATATCGGACAATTTTGCGTTACTAACCCGATTCATCCTTTTCCTGCAACGTCCTTGCCTGAAATGATTACGCTTCCCACTCTCCCGTAAGCCAGCGCTCACCGCCCTCTAGCGGTCGCTGTTTGCATTTTCGAACACAAGTTCCTAAGTAAATCTTGTTTATCATGATATGACAGACCAGCATGTTAAGTTTGTAAACGACCTTTTGAGACACTCTGTACAAATAGTGAAAAACAACGTATTAATGAATTAAATAAAGGAAATAACGAAATAAATGGTAAAAACTACAAACAAACTTGCGTTACAAGCAAAATTACGGTTTCACAAAATAAGCGGATTCCGTGACTGGAAGGTGTTCACTTGCCAAAACACCCCCTTCCCTCCCCCTTTCTATTCTTTCATCACTATCTGTCAAGCAGGTGGAAATCAAAAATCGTTTGCATAAGTAACAACGCAAACCAAATGTGATAAAAAACGTTCATATTAGAGTTCTCTCAAGGGGTCAAAATGACACCCGGAAGTAATTCTAGGCATACTCCTTTGTTAAGGTAGACCCGTAAGAAAAAACCCAAAATTTTTATTATTGATTTTAAAGTAATGAATTTTGGTGTACTATTTAAGCATCCTTTTGTAAGTAATAATCAGCAAAAAAATCCACTTTTTAATAAAAAGTATATTTTTTATGGGGATTTTTATTATTTTTTTTGTCAAAATATACACTTTTAAAATTACCACTCCTCATTCAATTTTCAATATTTTAGTATTACTAACATTTTTTAAATAGAGTTAGGGTATATGGAAAAGACCTAGGGAGATATACTTTTAATTTTCTTTTTTAATGAGCTTGAAAAAAACAGTTAAATTACGCATGGTAAATTTCCTTAAAATCGTTATAATTTTCATGTTTACCAATTTATGTAAAATTTTCAGAAATATTAAAAAAATATATATCTACTTACTTCTGTTGCAAATTTTTATAAAGATTCTAAAAATATAAACACTTTGTTTCTAAATTATTTTACCACTGAGACTTAGTACTTTGAACTTAGGCAAAATATGAAAAAAGTCATTTTCAGGAAAACTTATTTTAAGTATAAAATACAAGGGAAAGTAGTAAAAAAAAAAACTTCTTTCATGTTGACACTATTTTTTATATTGATTTATAATATATCAAAACTATTTTTTAAGAAAAAAGTTTTATATTGAACACAATAGAGAAAAATTGTAGCCAGTTTTGTCTTCGAAGAAAATTCCTCGATTTTCATCGCAGAAAATAACACTTTTTAAAAATACTACTCCCCATTCAATTCAATACTACTATCCAATACTACTCCCCATTCAAAACAAACCGTATACAAAAATTGGGATAGTTGCGCTAGTTATAACTAAAACCCCTTTGTCAGCAAAGTTCAAAAGAATATTTTTAAATCGTTTATTTTAACATGAATATTTTAATTACAAGTATGATTTCTCTTTGACCATTTAATATTTTCATACGTAATCTTTACAAATATATATATTATGAAAATTTACCTAAAAAATTTATATATTTTAGAATAAATATATTTTGAAATAAATTTGAATGTATTACATACTATTTTCTGATAGTTTATATGTTCATAATTTTCTTTTGTATGTGAAAATATTTGTGTTCAGTCTTCATATATAGGTACTATCCATAATGTCTAAACATTTTATACCAAGTAATTCCAGAGATATCTTAGGAACAGTTCTGAAAAACTGGATTTTAGAATAAATCACTTTAAAATGAATTTTCTCAAAACTTGAAATATCCAATGTTTTAGTGTATTTGTATTTGACTATCTTTATGTCAGTCATAAATACATACTTTATTTGACATATTGTTAAAAATATATTACGATGTTCTACAAATATCCCAAATGAAATACTGAACGTCAATTTGTATTGAAACAGTAGAAGTTACGCTCTCTTCTTTAAACATTTTTTGAGCTTAGATAACTTGTGTATTAATGCAAATGTCACAATATATGGATTAAATATTAAATTTGCTAAACTTAAATAAAATATGTTAAAACGCATGATATCAATACATGTGTTTTCTGTAAAAGTTTACAAAGTTTTTATGCAAGAAAAATCTGCCTTGAAGTTTAGCAGAAATCTGTGATAAACATTATAGTTTTTAAATAGCGGTGTCTAAAATAATTCAAAAGTAACCCCGACTGATAGTCCAGCACTTAGAACATGCATTGTCAAACAGCAATATTAACTGATTATATGAAAGGGATTTTTATTAAAATTTCTATCCTTTAAAGATTTGACCAGATTTGTTCGAAATCGTTTACTTTCTATACATATTCATTTATTAAAACATTTTTTAAACTTAGAATGTACGACATAAAATAATAAAATAAATAATTATAATAAATGAAAAAAATGTCTATCAACATGTATTTGATTTTCAGCAAAAAAAATTTTAAGTGGTAAAACCTAAAATAATGCAAAAAAAAAAATTAATTTCATTGTCGAAAATAACAATGATTGTCTTCACTCACAATAAATTAAATTATTATAAAATTTTTGTCTCAGTATTTCAGTGATATCTTATTAATTCATTTAATATCTATGATAAGCGTCATTGTTAATAAAATGATTGTTTTCTTCTAATTTTTTTTTCAAAAGGAAAGAAGGTTGCTAACAGAAAATTTAATTAAAATTATTGAAAAAAAAACTGCAAAGAAAAAGTATGTTTGACGAACGTACAGGACTTATGAAATGGCACGTTCCCATCACGGAGGGTTGTGTAGCACATTGTATGCACAGAGTAAGACAGAGATCCAACTTCGCCTGAAAAGAGCGACTGCGACGAATGACTTATAAACTAAATCATCGCTTTGGCGATTTTTTTCGTGATTTCCGTTTAACACGTTCGCTGCCAACTACGAGTATACTCGTAGTGCTACATACGTTTCTTTAATCTAAAATTAGTTATTCGCACCGAAAATTTCAAAAGAAGAATTTTTATTTTATGTAATCATGAAATGTCTGTAATAAAACAAAGTAAATATTGCTATTAGTTTTTTCTGGTATGAATTTGTACTTTATAAATAAAATGAAAATTCCGGCATTTTTAGCTTGGCAGCGAACGTGTTAATTGTGACCCTATTCAGCTTGACAGCTTTTGTTGTTGTCATTTGCACAAGTGCAAATTTTCGGCGTTCGCTATTTGATTTTTGAATCTTGATTAATATTTATTATTAAAATTACTCTTTGAAGATCAAATAGGTAATTATAATTCTGCAAAATGTCAGTTATGATTTATTTTCATGTGTTATGTTTGTTCTTGTTTTTCAAGTTCCGTAATGTTTGAAATATTTTATATATATTCAGTGTTGACAGATTTTTGCCGAAACGTCATGTTAAGGCTCACTGTGGAGACGCGAAAAGTTTTTGGTTTCCATCTGTCTGTTTTCCGTACAAATGGTCCGATGAGGTTGATTTTTAGTTGGTATGTTGGCCAGGTTTCCGGAATTAGCTGTATAGCCTTTGGTTAAATTTGGTTCATTCATTCGGAAAATATAGAACATTTTTTTAGGCCATAATGCTTTCCTATGGGGATGCAGACGATTTTTCAAATTTCATTTTTATCTGAAATGAAAATAGAATGTTTACATAATGATTTAGACGTAAAATTATGAATGCTAAATTTTCCATATGGATTTCCAATACTTTTAAAATTTTGCCGATAAATTTAATAGAATTTAGAAATTAATTGCTTAAAATATTTGAAAATGTTTTTGCATCTGTTCGGGAAATATAAACATCTTATTTTCATATTGTTTACAAATTTTAAAAGCGTTTATTTTTACTTTCCACTTTAATTTATTCGTTGCTGATGAATACCTGTTTATTTTTAAAATTAAAAGAATAAGCGATTCATCAGAATTTTACACTATCATTGTATAACACCGTGTTTAACCTTCCTACCCTGAATGGGTCGAATAGACCCACTTCTATAATTTATTTAATTCGATTTGAACCAGATTTTTTAGTAAGTTAAATAAATGTAATTTAAAGTAGTAGTAAGAGTAGTAGTGTAAGTAAAAAAAAAGTAAGTTAAATTAGTGCTACACAAAACTACGTTAAATAAATATATTAAATCATTTTCAAAAACAAATACTGGTGTGAAATGTTTTTATCAACGTTGAGTAAAATTTCAACAGGGTACGAAGGTTAATTTAATGATTCTAACTTCTTGAACATTCGAAGAATTTTATATGCTTATAAATATGCATGCAATTGAAAAAATAATAATTGCGGATTGTACGATGTTAAATAATATCAAAAATAAGATTTAAGTAACAAGCAGCAACAAGCAGTCGCCGTTTTTTTCCCCTTCCCTCATTTGTCGCCAAGAAAGCCGTTATTAGAAACCTCGCTTCTGTTATGGGCGTAGTTTCTGCGTCATCCGCAGATATCGCCACTGTCTATGTGTAATCCCATGTTAAAGAAGTTACCATTGAAGTCTATGAGAGTTGATTATCTGTTTAAATCTCCTTACTCTGTGATTGTATGAATCATAAGAGCTAGGGTTGACACTGGTGAATATATTATTTTTATCATTTAATCTACGACTATATCAGGGCTCCCAAAGAAAAGAATACCGGTATTTTCTTAGAAAAACATTTAGTTTTATATTTTTCTTGCAAAGATTGCAGAATACACCTTCGGATGTAAATTTCTGTGGAAATAGTGTAGATACCTACCATGAAATTCTCTGTTAAAAAATATTGGTATTCGGTAGGCGGACCATTTAGGAGCTCTGATACATCGAAACAGCAATCGTAATAGTTTTTTACTGATCTTCGAGTGAAATTATTGTTGTTAAAAATAGCGTAGAGAAAAAAAAGGGTGTTTGGCAGTTGCGTTGTTTTAATTACTTAAAATTTGACAACGCACACTTCAAATCATAGGTTAAAAAATTAATTTAAATCAGAAATGTCTTTTTGCGTAATTTCTGCGAATAAATTAAGCGAAGGATATTGTTCGGAAATAGTGACTAAAGTTGGGCCACACTGCTCTAGATGCAGTACGTTCTTTGTTGTGTGGGTTGTTAATTAAAAATTAGTATCGTCACTCATGTGCTTAGAAGAAATAGGAAGTGCCTTGATTTCTATTATTTGGATTTACGTTAACCCACGAAGCATCCATAGCATCTCCAAACAGAATGATAATGTTAAATTAAAATAATTAAAAAAAATTATTGCATTTATAGAACTGCCACTGTCGACTATTTTCTTATTAAGTGCTTTCTTCCACGCTGTAAAATAAAATTACGAAGATTGCCTGTAGAATTTTCGTGTTTTTACGGAAAATTTTCTGAAGGTGGAGGAATTCTGCGAATAATTAAAGCAAAGGATACGGTTCGGAAATAGTGACTAAAGTAAGACGATACTATAGATGCAGTACGTTCTATTTTATGTAAGTTCCGAAGTAGAAGTTAGCGCCCATCTCTCTTGTGCTTAGAAGAAATAGGAAGTGGCTCGATTTCTATAATTTGCATTTATGTGAACGTACAAAGCATCCACAGCATCTCCAAACCAAATGATCACGTTAGAATAAAATAATGCTTCGAAAATAAACTGTTGCATTTATACAACTGCTACTGTCGACTTATGTACGACAGTCTTATGAAATGTTTTGTTCCATGCTCTAAAATAAAATTACTCTGATTGCCTGGGTAATTTCCGTGTTTTTACGAAAAATCTGCGATGTAATGATTTCGTGAATGTTTCAGATAGTAGCGATGTGGATTTTAGAAAACCATTGAGAAATAAATACGTTAAATGCCTAGTTCCCTTGTCAATTTCTCTAAGACTTTGGAATTTTTTTAATTTTTTTTATATTCTGAAAAGGATTTCTGTGTATTGCCTGTACCGGTTCCGCATTTTTACGGATTTATTTTATTTTGCAATGTAATAATATAAAAATATCCCACAGTATTAGAGAAAAGGACAACTTACCATTACTTGTGAACGATATTGTCAAAAACCATGTTCTCAATGCCTTTTGACACTTTAACACAATCACTTTCATCCGAAATTTTTTTTTGTAAAAATACTAAAATTATACTGGAAATTAACAGATTTTTTTTACAGTGCACTATCCCCACACATAAACAATCTACTTCGAAGATAAACAGAAATTAATAAAAATATTATTGTTTTTAAATAAAGGTGGCCAAAAATGAAAAAAATCATAGTCCACAGTGGCTGCCTTGTACTTAGAAAATACACTGTGGAATAATTATGAAAAAAGAAGTGTTTTTTAAGAGTACTAATTTATTTCTATCTTATTCCGCTTTGGTAAATTTGACCAAATCTCTCAAAATATCTTTTACTTTCTATAACATTTTTTACATGGTGTGTACATCATAAAAAATAAAATATAAACATATAAAAAAGAATAGCTTATAATCAAGTATAAGATTTTGAAATATATTTTTAAACCCCTTCAGGGGCAAAGTACTTTTGTAGCTAAAATATTGAAATGATTGATTGACACCAGGATTCACGAACGAATTTATCTTGAAATAAGTAAAAGCTTTTCCTCATGTACTTTATACATTTATAATTTGGTAATAAAATTCTGGTGTCTTTGTGGCATTTTGGGATTAAAATTAAGTGGTATATATTATATATCGGTGCCCTTCGAGGGGTTAAATGGTAAAATAGGGAATAACGAAAAAGTTAATTTTCAATAAATCTTATTACTATTTACAGAATAAAGATAATCATTGCAATCCACCAACAACAGATTTAACAATTATGCATATTCGTCCGGGTGTTTAAGTTATATTTTACGATTTTATTTAATATCTATTATAAGCATCATTATTTACCATAAGTTTTCTTTTAAAACTCCTGCAAATGAAAAGAAAGTTGTTATCAAAAAGAGCTTGCTTTCATCATTTAATTTTTTTTATCGGGATTACTTTCATTTGCATGATAGCTGTATGACGATAGTTAGATATTGAAAAATGAGGCATTTAAAAGCTTTTAAAGATGTATATATATATATATATATATATATATATATTATATTACGATTATTATATATTATATTACGATGATTTACCGTCATATGTTGTAGTTGCAATAACGTTGATTATAGAAGGAGCACACATGGTCGCACAACGAAATTAAGAACGTTGGTTGTAATTGATGATATAAATATTTAGAAGCAGTCGTAACATTTTAGTTGCAGTTTCAACGCGGCCATAGCGGCAGTAGAATTTAAAACCCAGAGGCGTTTCTCCGTGAATTCAAAACGAACAAGGCTTTCAATTTCAATTCTTTATTAAATATTTCTCTTGGGCAGTTTCCACCATAACCATAATAGCCGTGCATCACTACGTCATCAAGGAATAGAGGGTAAGTATCAGAACATCTCAATTATTCTCAAAACGAGCAGCCAGGGAGTTGTTTACAAGTGAAAATACGACTTAATTCTGAGGAAGCGCCGCAGGTAGCTGCTTTTTGTTACCCAGCGCAATAACACAAATTATGACGTAGAACGCGCACTGAACCAATGAAGAATTAAAGAAGACGCGTCATGCTACGTCACGACCAATGAAAGATAATTAGTAAAAGAGTTCGGACAGAGAGGAGTGGATTAATTTTGTAGTAAAGTGACTTTAGAGCGGGAAATTAATATTCGGAATAAAAATGAAAATGGTTCTCAAAAAACATTCTAAAACCCAGAAATGATCGGGGATCATGATAGAAATTAAGAATAACTAAAAGCTTTATATTTAAGTAAATTTGGACAATTTAGAATTAAATAAAAGGGAATTTAATAGAGTTAACGATAGAGCTGAATTAAGAATAAGGATTTAATGAATATAGAGTAGTAAATTGGAATAAAACAGGAAAAAAAAATAGAATTGTAAGAATTTGGAATAATTTAACTAAGGAAAAATGGCGAAATTTTATTATTACATATCCCCTCTCCCAAAAAATGTATGAACCGGTAAGTCCAATTGACTTACATGTTCATTGGAAGAAAGCAGACACTTGGGTTACAAAACAGTTCCCTCGTTGCAATACAGTTACCTGGTCGCCGCATCGCGATGTTCAAATTTCTGAATTCTGTTAAGTAAATTTTTAATAATTAAATTTAAAGAAACACGGTTAAGTGGAAACTGCTGTAAATAATTACGTTTTTCAATAATAATTAGTATAACAGTATAGTATAGTTTGTATCAAGAAAATATAACAACATATAAATCATCTCTCTTTGTACCAATAATTTAACAATAATCAGCATTATTCACTTATTTATAGTCCTTAAGTGATTTTTTAAGTCCTACTGAATTGTAGAGTCCAATTATTGAATATTATAAGAGTCCTTAATGTTGCAATGGCAGTATGAAGTTGCAATAAATAAATTTAAGTAATAATATAATAACAATATATAAATCATATCTCTTTTTATCAATAATTTAACAATAATCAGCATTATTCACTTATTTATAGTCCTTAAGTGATTTTTTAAGTCCTACTGAATTGTAGAGTCCAATTATTGAATATTATAAGAGTCCTTAGTGTTGCAATGGCAGTATGAAGTTGCAATAAATAAAATATTACAATAATAATAATAATAGCAAGAACAATATCAACAATAAAATTTTAAAATAATAATACTTAATAATAACAATAATAATAGTATCATCAATAGAAAGAATAAACAACAACAATAACATCAAAATTTTATTTACATAACATCATAAACTTTTTTGAATGCAGCTTACCTAAAACTTTCAATTCCACTCTTTAAATACTTTTTATCCATTATAATCTTCATATTCTCTTTCAAATTCAACTTATAAATAGTGTAACTAATAATAATAATTCTCAACAATAAGTTCAGCAATAACAAGCAGTATAATTCAAAATATCACACACTTTCTTTAATTCTTTCTTAAGTATATCATTAATATCTCATCCATATAGTAGTGAATGAGGCATGAGAATATACTCAAATAAAATACATAATACAAAATAAAGAATAAATAAGAAATATTCGTGAAAACAATCATTATTGTGTAGATGATGGTTATGTAACTATCTTACTTTCAGTCAAACAAGAAAACATAAGTTGTGAAATGAAAAAATAGGACCTTGTAGCATATTAAGAAAGGTTGGACAATTCTCAATTAGTATTAAGATATCATATTTGATTTAGTTTAATATAGAATTTAATCCAGTTTATTTTATTAATTTCGTTAATACTGTTTAAATTATTATTCTAATCTAATTCAATTCAGTATCAGAATTTACTAACTTAAATCAACCAGTTTATGATTACACATATATATATGTGTGTATACAGGAATTCCCCGACTTAGGTACTACACGACTTACGTAAATTCACAGTCACGTAAAAAATCTCGAAAATTGCAATTATGAACTAGCGCGTTTGAAACGCGTTTGCCTACATTCGATAATTATTTTATAGATAAAATATGCAGATAAAAATCATATCCATAATATTGCTTTATATAGAGATAGAGTCAGGGTTCTCGCTGCCGCTCGCCATTGCGCCAAATTGCGACAAAATGCTTCATTTGGCGAGTAAACCAACCAATAAACTCGCCAAATTGCGAGTGCGAAATTTGTGTTCTTTTTGTGTGTGTGTGTGTGTGTGTGTATGTTGGTACAGGTAACACTCATATTCGCGTTACTGAACGTCGCTTGTCATGATCAATCGCACCGTACCATTTAACCTAACTAACAACAAAACTAAATAAAAATTATATTCTGCAGTCGAATGTATATAAAATATGTCAATAATATCGTTTCCGTATGTATTAACGGGCTCAATAGAAAATAGTAGAAATTTCAATGAAAAGCCGAAAAATCCAAGGAAAAAAAGTGTTTTTTTAATGTGACATATATATTTTCTTTACTTTTTGAATTTTTCAGAATTCATTGAATTTAAATCTTAAAGTCCCGAGTCAACGAGTTCGAAATTTGTATTTCATAAAATTTTAAACATAATTTTAAATCGGGTTTCAATTTTTTTTTTAATTACGTATGAATGCACTTATTTATAATATTTTCTGTAACGGATAGTTGAATTTAGATGAATAACTGATCTACAAGCAGTTACAAAAAATTACGTTATTTTAGAACATATTGAAAAAACAGAGTACATTAAACGTTACAGATCCATTTTTCAATGTTTCATGACGACTCTATTTTGCTATTTTTTTTTCATTTGGCTACTGTTTTTTTATTTCTGATTAGCCAAATTACTAATGTTGGTCAAAAGTCAGCGAGAACACTGTATAGAGTTATATATTTATTGGGTGCTATACAAACACATTTCTAACCCGGGAGCAGTCGCATGGGGTATGACATACCCCAGTGTGCGTACGGTTTTTACAATTGTCACCACTAATTTTCGAAAAGTAATCTACAATTTACATTATCATAGCATTTGCAACAATTTTCTTAGACTGAATAAGGTGACGATTATTAATTGCATTTATTGGTGACAATGTAAAAACCATTCATTATCTGGGTACGCGCGACTTCTCCCGAGTTAAAAGAATAAACCCAATTTTAATTAAAATGAAAAAAAAAATAAAAACTTGGGTTACAAACGTTATAGTTATATTTGCTGAATCAGAACCAGATAAAAACCTAATTAAAAAAGTTCGATGAATAAGAACGAGTATACGCAAAATACTTTACAAGAAGTAAATAAGACAATGACTGATACAGTTAATAAATTGACACAAGAATTACAGCAAGCGACGGATTCGTGTGTACAGCTGGCTGAGCAACTATAGCTGGGAGTGGATGACGTCGACAATAATGAGTTTCTTTTGATTCAAGATGAAGAACTTCTTAATGACGACCTTACTGAGTTGGAGGTATTCCAAAGAATTCCAGCTGAATAGACAACTCCAGGCGTTGCGAAATTTCTAACAAAGGCATTAGCCGAGGCTTTTAACATGATAAACATGGCGATAGGAAAATTATAATAAATGGATCCGAGGAATTATGAAAATGTTAGCCGACGTATCTATTCTGATAAGTCTAGCTAAAATACCATTTACATTTTAAAAACAGTGTGACCACACAATCTACTACAAATATGTTTCTGATATCTCGCAACAACGTCAAGATGACAACTTAGTCGACCCCGACAAATCTCAGTCTACAATATCGAGTTGATAGAGAACAGCATTTTGCTTCACAACCATCCACCTTCAACGCTGACTTTCCCACTACAGAACTAAATTAACTGTCACAAGCGTCAATTCATTTTTCATCCTTTGAAACATTAGTAGTATACTCCACAAGATATTTTTATCACAAAAGAATTCTTTCAGTTGGTTTATATTTTTTTTCATAATTTTGTAGTTAATTTCTGAGTAAATACTGCTGCATGATGCATTATTTAAAAAATAATACTACTTAAATAATAAATGTATATAATAATAATAATAAATATTCCAGTTTACGTAAAAGTTTACTAAACGCATTACTTAACCCCTTCGCGACGAGCGTCCTTTACGGATTTTTTAATCTTTTAACACCGGTTTTTCAAAACAGAAATTTTTGCCTAATTGAATCGCAGAAATGCTGTCATTAAATAAGGCGAAGCTTACAATAAAAATTAACTAGTGGGAATAATCGCGGATTCTGAGTATCTTATGCGTCACGTATACGTGTCGCTCGTCCCCAAGGGGTTAAGTAAGTTGGGGATGTCTGCATACATATTGTATGACATACTGTTGTATATAAATTTAGTATTTTCAAATTTTCCCTCATACCAGAAAACATAACGAATAAATATAAAATAGATTAATCAAACAAGTCAAAGTAATGTCAGTATATTGTCTCTGCTACAGTTCAAGAAATACAGTCGTTATTAAATGTGGCTGTGAAATGTATTCCAAGTGAGTTTGTATTATAAGGTTGTGTGTAACGTTGTATTTGCATACTTGGCTGTCAGTTACTCCTCTTTTATTTATTTAGCATGTATAAAGTGTTACCGTGGATTCCGAAAAAATACTTTTTACTTTATCTAATTACGAAATGTCTGTCCTTAAAAAGCAACATTTATTATTCGAAATTTATGATTTAATTTAAATTTTCTAAATAGAAAAAGAAGGTTAAACTGGCAACCCTGGTTATATACCTGCTAAACGCCAACTATTGTTAAATAAAATGTGGGTTAATATCACCTAGGTTAAATATGTTTTGAACCATAAATAATTTTAAGAAATGAAACCAAATAAGCTACACTGGATCAAGAAATAAAATAAATAATGATAAATTAAATAATTCTTTTAGTTTGAAACGTGTTGAACCCGGATAAAATGAACCTGCATTTTATGGAAAAATAGTTGGATGTTGGTAAGTATATAATAATTTGCTAATATTTGTTTGCATTCATACTGCTGTAGAAGTGTCTAAACGCGGTGATGGAGCATTGGCGCAGCAGGGAATCAATTAACACCGTTAAATTTAAATTGGATTATTTTTCCTATTTAAGGGCGGAGTTTCTGAGATTTTTTAAGGCGAAGAATACTATTACAATTTATTGGTGAGAATCGCCCAACTGCTGCGCCACTGTTCCCTCACTGCTAAACGATATTTTAAGGGCTGTAAAAATAAAATAACATATTTTTTCATTCAATGTTAATACATTTTTAAGTAAATTTTAATTATATTACATAGTTTAATATCTAATAAATTAGTTATAACACATAGTTAATAATTATTAAAATACATATTTTAGTATTTTTGCATTAATGTGCTAAAAATCGTCCGAAAGAAGATGAAATTCAGAGATTTATTGCGTTTATAATTCATCTGTAAATAAGGTACACATTGAGTTGACTTCATCACTTTAATTAACGATAAAAATGCGATAACCAATGTGCACATAGGACTGAAAATTGATGACGTTTAAAGACAAAAATGTTTCGCTAAAAACTAAAAACGTTTTTCGAATTTTAAAAAGTCCTTATAATAGTCCCTTTATTTCTTGTAAATAACACTTTTAATGTTTGTAATTCTAAATTTGTATTTGAAAGAAAATATATCATACATCATATTTTCAAAATGAGTACAAGTTCAAGTTAAAAAAAATATTACTTCCTTCTTTTTAGAATTATACGATAAGAATGTTATCAATTCATTCTGAATAGCACAGAAGCGAACATTTCGCTTCCGGTGTCTGCTGCTGTCTGTATCAATTCAAACATATTTTAAACCAGAAATTTTATTTAAAATACAATATCTAATACGTACAAAACAGAAACAAGCGAATTGAATATACATTCCCTTAAATCGTTTTATACTTAAAAAAAAAAAGTTTGGCTTGGATCTCATAACGGGAAATTACCGAAAAATTTGGCATGTATGTGAAAAATGGAATAGCAGTATAATAATAAATCCTAGTTTTCCTTTTCGTCTTGGGTCACAGTACTATGATAATAAATTGGCATTGCGGCCAAAATGCTGCTTTAACAAAATGGATAAAAGTTTATCTTTATAGAAAACAAAGTTTGTTCTTCAGAAAATCTTAATTTTCATTTTTTTTATATTGAGGAGATTGTTTACTATTCGTGCGCAAAAGATGACTGTCGCGCATTAACAAATCAAACCATATTGATAACATAATCATTATAAAATATTATTGCTTTTTGTATTAAACAAATTATGAAAAATCTTAAATACTTTGTTCCTCTTGCCAACAATTCTCTGGCAAGATATATTTTCAAGATTCCTGTCACTAATTTAAAAAATAATCATTCTTGTCTTAATTTTATATTATATGCTAAGAGGCGTAATATGAAAAGTCAAAGAGTTTAAAAGTTTGTTTTTTTCTCTGCGTGTTTCCGCCCCACCGGAGCCTATAATAGCAAAACAACAACAACAACAGAAAAAACACATTTTTTTTCTGTACAACAGTACATAATAGATCATACAACATCGAAACATATTTTCAGTTGTCTGGAAATAGACGCTGGTGGGGCCAAGGCATATAGACGATAAAAGAAAAGATTTTAATATTTAAACTTTTAATATAATCCCTGTTAGCATATAATTTAAAATTATTGAATAGGATGGTTTTGAATATATATTTGAATAGATTTCTTATTTATTGAGAGAAAATTGCGATTATAAGTAAGGAAAAGGTTGTTATTTTTTTTTTTAAAGTGGTATACAGAAGTAAAAACAGAACAATTTTTGTTTATTGCACATACGCCATGTTCATATACATACATATATATGCCATATAGATTTTTCTTTTCAAATAGAACTTCATGACTGACGGCATCTTGAAAATGATGTCATTTTCATGCAATTATAGCAGATACAACATTTATGAATGAAAATGTAAGTTTCCCTTTTAAAATAACAGCATATGAAATAGATTTTCACTAAATGCTGCGTCATTTGTTTGAATGTTTTAAAAATATTCCCGGAATGTCAGGGAAATCACATATTTTTCAGTTACATGCGCCAGAAAAAAAAGAAAAAAAACTTACATGCTCTTTCATAAAGCTGAGGGATTTTACTATGATTTTGTCAACATAACGCCATTTTTTACATGTTTTATTTAACTTACCGTAATTTCGCGAGTATACGCCGCAACTCAGACAATTCGATTTCCTACCAGAATTTATTTTAAGTAAAATGTGATTTACTTCTGCTTAGCACATATTTGACTTCTTAGTTTCAATAAAATTTCCGGTTTCAAAAAGACTTAACTAAGCCGCGGCGTATACGCGCGAAATTACGGTAACTTGCTTCATGTATGTTAAGATGAAATTTTTTAATAGATTTTATACTCACTGATTTTTTCCACATTTCATGTGCTAGAATTATAAAATATATATATATATCTGTGTTATATATAATTATATATACAAATTTGTAAATTATATATACAAAATATTTATATTTTTACTACTTAATTATAAATAAATAATTTGACTTTAAGATATTTTTCTGTCATGATATGGCGGAATCGCAGCCTGTCGCCGTGGCAAACATCGACGAGAAAAAAGCAATAGATATTTTTATTTTAAATATGATAGAAATTTTGCATGATAAGGGGCGTTTAAATAGGCAGGAAATTTCTATTCAAATTTATTGGTGTAAGTTTGCCTCGGCGGTACTCAGGGCGTACCAGTTACAGTTGAAGCTTCACCATTTTGCTTATATGTCAATTTCCCTTTATTTAGTGTTCCATGTTGAATACATCCTTAGTCATAAGTTTTGTTATATCGATCTGGAGGGATTCCGGTTAACTTTTGCGAAATGTATTCTCACACCACTGTTTATGAAAATTATTATTTTTATTATTTAACGACAGGAATACTTTAATTAACTAAATTGATTATTTCTATTAAGAAAAGCGGTAGATTCTTGACCTGCGGGCAACGTAGGTTGACACTATTTGAGAGTGGCAAAACACGGGATTTAAAATTTGATTTGTTGATACGATATGGACAAAAAATAATTTCCAAAAATATTGTGGAGTATGCCATTATTACCAATTTAATGTGCGTTATTTTGACTCTCTCCAGTAATCGCACTCGTCCAGGAGAGTATCTCAAATTTCTGAAATTTAAATTTGCCATAGTTTAGAGAAAAACGTCTGTCTGAACATGCGCCTCGTACGTACGTCGTCTCTCTCATTTAGAGCCACGTACGTACGTCGGCACTCTCATATAGAGCCTCGTACGTAAGTCGACACTCTCATATACAGTTACTCTAGGGCTACGTAGTAAGTACGACTGTCGTAGTCAGTATTGTCAACTGGGGTGTAGCAATTAAATGGCACACAGAACGATTAATGTGTGGAAACATTGGTAACTAAAAAATCACAGCGTCTATCCCTGTGTTAATCAATCTCTTTATAACATTAATAAATAACAAAAATATAATGAAAATAAATCTCCATATCACGATTAGTCAAATACATTTTAAATGCATAATAGGGCTGGACGATATGAGAAATTTAATATCCAATACATCAACAAATTGATATTGATATTGGTGATATCTCGCGATAAATATCTTGTGTGTGGGAATAGAAAAAATGTTAATTTCCAAAGATAAATGCTATGGTAGCAGCAATTTAAATACAAACAGGTGTAGAAAGCAACTAATCAATTCTCTATAACTATTTGCTCATACAGCATACTTTAAATATTATAGTTTCATATTTATGCAAAACAGAAATATTTTCGGAAAAGGACATATTATTCGATATCTAATTGGGCTTATACCATTGCTTGAATCGTGGTTTTCTCTAAAAATAGTATGTTCTCCATTCTTCCTATTTTATGCACTGTTTTAACTATTTAATATTCTCGTGTATAACTTAAAAAATGAAACTAAAATAAAATGTTCTTTAATTTAGGACATTTCTGATTTTAATATGATTAAAAAAAGTGAAAAGCAACAGCAAAAACTGAAATTGGTTTAATGCCACATGCTATGCTAATATACTTGTAATTAAATAGTTTTCAGTGGATGACATATGCTGCAGAAATGTTGCTTTTCAATCTTTCTCTTAGGTATCAATGCATTCTTAATAGAAAAAAAATTAAAACATTTCACTCTATTTATACCTTCCTATCTATTTACTATACATGAATACAACATTGAAATCTTTTTTGACATATATATACTCAAATCACATTTCGGAACAGTTTTATACTAATTAAAATGTACTCTTTTGACTTCATTTTAAGTTGAAATATCAAGACAGCATATATTAAATCTATTCGGATTCACGCATTCTCTACCGATAAAACGACAGAAGAAATATCAGAAATAAACATAGGCCATTATTCAGCGTTCGCAGTACTAGATGTTCAAAATTAGGAATCTCCGTTCAAATGCAATCTAAAAATTTAACGAAAATTTTCTGGTATATTGATGTATATCTATTAGATGTGATTGAATGGTAGCGAAGTATGGAGCCTTAAAACAGATGTCAACTTTTACACTCTTTCAGCACAACTGACATTTAATAGTACCGTATATACTCGTGTATAAGCCGACCCCAAAATTCCTGATGAAAATATGTTTAATGCCAGTATTTTACAATAATGTTCTTCGTGTTATATAATTTAGAATTAAATGAGATAAAGAAGGGCGTAGAAAATTGTTCTGGATTACTGGTGTTAAACTTCTTTGCATCTCGGTTTTGGGGGTCGGCTTATACACGAGTATATACGGTAAGTTTTGTCTAACTTAATCGATTAAGTAATTGAAAAAAAGTATTAAATTTTAAGTGGTATTAGAAAAGTGTAAATGTTTTTCGAAAATATTTATTATTGGATTGAACTTATAAAAGCGCATAAAAAGAATGTGTCACATTTGACAAGGCTAATACTGTTTATATAAAAATTGATGTAGGTCATAAATCATATTTTTTAAATAGTATTAATATATCAATAGTTTTCATAATAAAAATTATGTTTTTAAGTTAAATAAAAATATTTGAATATGTTTGAATCTATTCAATGTATCTGATTAAAAACATTAATTTTAAATCGAATATATATATATATATATATATATATATATATATATATATTTGGGGGGGGGTGGGGTAAGATATAAATGATATTTTGTCATATGAATGTAACTTTAACATTCTCAAATTTAGAAATTTTCTATAAAGATTCTAATTTTACGAAGATTTCATAAAAATACACAAATTATACGCTTTTCCGGGCTGAATTGAAACTCTAATAAAGTATCAAAATTGGGTGTTATTATTTGAAATATCGATGTTGGTGCAATTTCGCCTATTGCAAAAAGTGCAATAATAATCTGAAAGAAGACAATATTCCGATTAGTTGTAACGTTTAAAATTAAAAACAATCTTTCAAGGGGTTAATAATAAGGTCCTATAATGAAATAAGTCGAAATTTCTTTTCTAAAAGAGAGTTTAAGTTGTCTTCTTTAAACAGCTAATACTGGATAAGTACTAACGTTTGAAAACGTAAGTTGATGTAGCAGTACTCAACGTTTTGAATTCCACATCGCTGGACCCATTTTGATTTCAATTATGCAATTATTGAGTAACAAATCCATATATGGAAACCTTTAGATTTTCTTAACACATCGCTGATCGAGAACGAGAATTTTCATTTCTATTTAACACTAGAACGATCTTGAGCAGATTTTGACCGATATACCATACAGAAATATGTTAAATAAAAAAGTCAAATAGTTTTAAATAAAAATTCTGATGTGAAATATTTTAATAAAACTTGGGTAAAATATCCGAGCTTTCTAGTGCACAGGTTCCCAAACTTTTAGACAGGCGTACCACTAAATCGAAATTCATACTTCCGCGTACCATCAGGTAACAAACATAAAGCTAATATAAAAAACACTGCAAAAACAGAACCTGTCTAAAACGGAATATTTCCTAGGCATTTTATGCTTTCGTGTTAGCAGGTTTTATGTACTTCAAAATGCATGATTACATTACTAAATTGATACTTAGATTGACTGCTATACATAAACATTCAAGTAAAAAGTAGTATCATCATTGCATTTTAATAATACATACCATATCAAAATACAGTGTCTTGGTTGAAAAACAACCACAATACTTATGACATACAATGACCTCTCACTTGTACGCGATGTTCAGGAATTACTTTTTCGTACCACTATTTTAAAACAGTAAAATTTGATTTATAAATTCTGTGATTAAATAAGAAGAAAATTACTCTAAAAAGTCAGTTACAGTGCATCGCGTTTAAGTGAGAGGTCACTGTATTGGCCTACTGAATTCATACATAGTAGCTTTATTGCAGTAATTCCCTAGTATCGTTAATGAGAAGGGTAAGCTTGCTCTATCAAGCACTGCTTTCTCATGTCTTATTCAATATTAGTTAGCTTTTGTGGTAAGTCAGATTCAGTGTTTAGCTCTTTATTTGTTTTTCATATGAAGAACTGAAGAAATAGCACATTCACATAGATATATTGTGCTAAAATCTAGTAACAAAAAAAGAAAATAGCGTTCGAAAATTTCCTGGGTGATAAACTTAATCCGTTGTGATTTCATAATAATCTGCTGTATTTCATTTCACATAGCAGTATCAGACTTTTGCGCAACAGTAGCCAGAGATTCGCGTACCAGTACTGGTACGCGTACGATAGTTTGGGAACTCCTGTTCTAATGTTAACCAAATATCATTGACTAAGGGCCTGGCTGATAATTCATTTATATCATGTTGTCAATATTTATTTTGGATTTTAATGAAATGCGTACATGGAAAGATATTTACAGATCTATAAACTTTAGAAACCTTTCTAGGAAACCAATTTACTAAAGACTTTCAGAAGAGTTTCGAGCTCTTACTATTATGAACCCCAAATTCCATACAAAATTGCAGGTTCCCCAATGCGTTACATATAAAAAACTACATTCAACTAGAAAATTTATTAAATAAATGGCCTTTGATACTTTGTGGAAGTCATTAGGAATCTATTTATTTCATTTATTGAATAAATTTTCAGGTTCAACCATGTTTACTTGAACAATTTTTCAAACCATTAAAACAGGATAATTGGCATGCATTAATATGAAATAGATAAAATATCCTGTTTAATAGGAACACAATTATACATAAATTCCTTTGTTTTGTCATTCACTATGTTCGTGGGAGCTTTTTATTCTAGAAATCAGGTTACTGGTGTTTTATTGATAAAATGATTATTGAAAAGTAGAATGTATAATGATCATAGATATTTAATGATGCCATAATGATGCGGCCAACAAAATTAAATGATTCCGTATAAAATTTAAAACAAATTATCTGGTTAAAACTACTTTTAACTGAATTTTATTTGATTTCTTCAATTTATATTAACACGTATTATAAAAGTAGTTCTAATTAGCGAAAACTATTAATAACTAAACATGTTTTGTTGTTCTTGGATAATTCTATGTTAATTTATTCTAGTTTTGATCGGTTAGTATTGTATTTCCCGTAATAGTTAATCCCGTTAATTAAGTTAATTAGTTAATAATTATGTTAAGCTATACTAATTTGTATCAGTTTGTACTAGTTCTTGCTAAGGAGATCTATTTAAACTAGATTTGACCAGGAAGCAAATTTGAATCTGATTTTAAAGGGATTTCAGGTTTTGATAACGTATCCACGGAATTCAACTGAAAAAAAAGAAATTTTAATTACATTAGTACCGTAAATTTCCGATTAGGTAATTTAAATATAAAAATTTAGTTTCTTTTATTCGAATTGCATAAATACTATTATTCGTAAAACTTCTCAAGCTAGTTGGTTGCTTATAAGCAAACATTAGTTTTCTCATTCATAAGGAACGCTTATAATAACCACACTTCTCGGTGTACTATATAATGGAGTCTTGAATAAAGACAAGGAGATAAGCGTGGTGTGTATCAGTTGCGAGAGAAGTAACTGAGGATGTAGTCACAAAATGCTGCTGTTTTTTGTTTATATCAGATCAATGGGACCTCTTTACCGCCGCGGATATAGTTATATGTAAAATTTATCTTTTTGAATACTTTTTGATTTTTCTATTTAAGAATCAGACAATTATAATATACAAAAACAAAGTACATAAGTATGAGCATACTCTAAACCATACTATAAACTCATAAATATTTCAAGCTTTGAACGTGATTCTCATCAATATATATATATATATATATATAATATGAATGCACTTCTGAGCAGGAACGCATAAATAGGTAGAACTACCCATGCCACGTTTAAAACGAATTTTTCTTTTGCTGTTAAAATTGTTACTGTTTACTGTGTCTGGAAATACAAGAAATAATTCCTCGAAATACACTATTATATATTATATAACACATTATTGTATATAAAGTAATACTTTAAATGTTCATTTGTACCAGAAAATATAACCAATAAACGTTTAATATATTAATCAAATGTATGGTCTCTGTGAAGAGTCTCATCCCTCCATCTTGAGATAGGTTTGACGATCGTTAGGTTTAGTCTGTCAACTAAGATCTAATGGACATTTTTTAGTTTCTTATTGTTAAACATATATTTGTATTTTTTTGTCTTCATTTTAACTTTTTATATTTCTCACGGCTCCCAGTTAGCCTCGCAAGTCGCTTACATTTATCCTGGAAGTTCAGTTGGCACGCAACTAGGTACTCCATTCTGCTAACTACATTGTTGCATTGTTGCACCTCTATTTAATTTGAATACTTTCTATTCAAGAAGTACAGTCATTGTTAACCCATTCGCTGCCATCCACGAGTATACTCGTGGTTGTCAACATGCAAAACAAAAGTATATGATAACAAAAAATAATAAAATAAAGTTAAACCTGACTTGCCACCACTATTTTAATATGTTAAAAAATACTTTATTTAATGACAAAAACTTTGCTATTAAAGGTTACCAAATATTATCTTTCAGAATTTTTGGTGGGAAACAAATTTCATTAAAAATACCGAAGACTCCGCCCACATAATTTTGGTAGTTAATGAATTAAACATGACTGTAAAATGTAATTTAGTTATGCTTTATCAGGTTTTTTTCAAATATTGTGAGGTACGACACCAGATAGGCAGTTAGGCGGCCTTTTTTATTCATGAATTACATAGGAAGAATTTTTACTTTCCTTACTTTATGTCTGTACTTAAATCAAACAACTATTGAATGAGGCTGTGGAAAACGAGACTATATTACAAATTAAAAATATTACAGAAATTAGGAAAAACAATTAATGTCGCTGAATACCGATGTCCTGAACATCTAGTGCGACAGCCCCTCTTCCGATCTGGTCTTTATGTTGAGCAATGAAGAGTCATAAAAATCAGTTAGGTGGGAAAAGAAATTAATACTACTGATAGGGTACTAATAGGTAATTAATAGGGCAAATTCCAATAGGGTTAAAAAAGTAATAATATTATTTGTAGTTGATTGTTTAATTTTTTTATTTGAAGTAAACAAACTTGCATATTATGAAATTGCAATTTTTAATACTAGGTAATCATCAACCATACCACATAGCCTATAGTCCAAAAGAAAACTCAATTTATGACCTAGGTACTTCTTCCAGATATCTATTCAATTATCGTTGGCCGTTCCTGGTATGAATTAGGAATTTGTGAATAAGTAAAGAGACCAAACTAGCAACCCTGGTTATGTATTTGCCAACCTTAAACTAGACTTTCATAAAATGTGGGTTAGTATGACACAGGTTAAGCATTTTTTGAACCACATTATTTTTAAAGAAATGGAATCAAAACATTTACACTGTAGAAATCAAATTTCAAATAAATATTTGACATATCATTATTTATTCAATATTGATACTTCAAATATTGATTTTTGTTTGGAACGTGTTCAATCCCCATCAAATTAACCTGCATTTTATGAAAGAATAGTTGGATGCTGTTAAGTATTTAGTGATTTGATAACACTTGTTGGCATTCATGCTGTTGTAGAGGCATCTGAACGGTATTCTAATGCTTGTAAAAGGGGAAAAAATTAGTTGCAACACTAATACATATTTCAGTATGTTTTATTTATAATACATATTTTAGTACATTTTAATTATAATACATATTTTACTACATTTTAATTATAATACATATTTTAATATTTGTTAATTATTAATAATGCATATTTCTTTATTTTTCTTTTTCAATTTTCTTTTGTCTATTCTTCTTTTGTCTATTTTTTTGTTTTTTGTTTTTTTGTAATTTTATGTAGTTTTTTACTACAATTGTATATTTTCTTACGGATCACCATTCCTAATCCATATCATGGAACAATGTATGTTTTATGCTTATTATAATAACGTTATCATTATTGTAATAACATTAACATTATTATCGTAACATTATCATTATTATAATAACGTTTTTGCATTAAAATACTAAAATCATAGTCAAGAAACCAGAACTACGTGACGCTGAAATCCATCCGCCTGTAAATTAGTCAGTGCACTTTATTTTATATAATATACAGGGTGTGTCAGTTAAACGTTTCAGAACTTCTAAGAGGGGTAGGGTACATCCTGACAACTCGAAATCATATAGCAATGTGGGGTCGGAAATGCTTTCCTTAACCCCTTCACTCCCAGGCTTAATTTCGCTGGAGAAGGGTATATACCAGGTTGTGCGGTGCAAAATGTTTGTGTCATAAATCATTTAATAACTTCCGTGATTTAATAGTAATGAATGTAAGGTCGTTAAAGGATTTACAACGTTATCATAATACGTATAAAATAATATATAAAACTTGCACATTATATACATACAGTAAATCAGGGTGGCTAGTAGTCAGGGAAAAATACAGTAAAAAAAAGTGATAAACACCAGTATATTCTTATAGAAAAATTCATGTTGATTATTTGATCGAATAATCAACATGAATTTTTCTATAAGAATATATTGGTGTTTGTCACTTTTTTTGACTGTATTTTTCCCTGACCACTAGCCCCTGTATATACATAAAACTTCGGAATTTATTTTCTTTCTATTTATTTTCTTTTATTCTGTCTTATAATGACGTAAGATGTATAGTGAACGTATTGGTGTACGTAATGTTCACTGATTACTGAAATAATAAGACGTACGCAGCGCACGTCCTGGTCGCTGATTACTGAAATGAGAGGACGTACGCAGCGTACGTCCTGGTCGCTGATTGCTGAAATGAGAGGACGTACGCAGCGTACGTCCTGGGAGTGAAGGGGTTAACCCTTTGCGGCACAGAGAATTTCAATTGCTTAACTATTGAAATTAATGATTGACACCAGAATTTGAAAACGAACTTTCTTGTAAATATGAAAAAGCTATATTTCACGCAACTAATAAACCGTATTTTTTTTAACAAAAATTCTGGTATCAGTGAGGGTTTTGGGAATTAAAATTAAGTGGTTTCATAAACATACTTAATTTTAATTTCCAAAACCCTCACTAATACCAGAATTTTTGTTAAAAAAATTATGGTTTATTAGTTGCGTGAAATATAGCTTTTTCATATTTACAAGAAAGTTCGTTTTCAAATTCTGGTGTCATTCATTAATTTCAATAGTTAAGCAATGGAACTTCTCTGCGCCGCAAAGGGTTAAGGAAAGCATTTCCGACCCCACATTGCTATATGATTTCGAGTTGTCAGGATGTACCCTACCCCTTTTAGAAGTTCTGAAACATTTAACTGAAACACCCTGTATATATATATATATATATATATATATATATATATACAATGACCTCTCACTTATACGCATTACACGGAAATTATTTTTCAGCACCAGTTTTTTTTAAGGTAATTTTCTCATTATTAAATCTCAGAAATTAGAAACCGAATTTTACTGTTTTAAAATAGTGGTATGCGAAATTAATTACTGAACATCTGGTATAAGTGAGAGGTCACTGTATATACAGGGTGTCCCAGGATTATTGGGACAAACTTTAAAAGGAGGTAGGGGACATCACAAGGATTCAGTTTTGTATAGCAACCCGTGGTCGGAAACGGTTTCGTTCACCGTCAGGTGGTATGGTTAACTAGAGCAGTGGAGGAAACCAGCGTTCTCAGATAAGGAATTTTTTTACTTACTTGACTGTATGCCACAATATTTCAGACGCCATATGTGTTTTCAACATGATGGGCACCTCTCCATTATGACAGATGTGTTCGTGAACATTTGAATCAGGTGTTTGGTCACCGATGAATTGGTCATGGTGGATTGGTTGCCTGCCCACCATGCTCTTCTGATTTAAGCAGCATAGATTTCTTTTGGGGTGCACTGGAAAGTGCTGTGTACGCAACGCCTGAGTATTCCGATAGGGATCTGGTTGCAAGACTCATCTGTGCTGCTGCGGATATCCGACGGTGTAATGCGTGCATCGCTAGCAATGGTGGAAACTTTGAACATCTTTTGTGACATTTTCACCTATCATCTACCACAGCACATCTAATATCGTTGTCCAATAAATTATTTCAGATGATCTCAGCCTTGTGTCTCTTCGTTTCTTGTACCTGCCATACTACTTTCCCATAACGTTTCCGACCATGGGTTGCTATGCAAATCTGAATCATTGTGATGTCCCCTACCTCCCCTTAAAGTTTGTCCCAATATTCCGGGGACACCCTATATATATATATATATATCCAGAGGTGCCAAGTTCTCATTAATATTCCGTAATACGTAGATTAATTTGACCCAGGTTTAACACTTTTCGCAGCAGAAAAGTTTTTAAGAAATGAAATTTAATAAATTCCACATAGAAACCTGAAATTAAATAAATATAGATTTATCCAATAATTTTTCTGGTTTGAAGCTTCGTTAATCTGTGTCACATTAAACCACAAAGTTACAGATATATTAGATATGCCGATCCTAAAGATAGAGAACAATATCCAAGAAGAAATAAAAATCTAAAAAAATAACTGTTAGGCATGAAAAAACATAACAAATCAAGATGCTGATGTCGAGACGCCATCACGTCAGGATGACCGATTTGTAGGTTTTCAACGTTAATACTTCAATTACTTTATGACGTCATGATCGTGATATTAACCGACGCTTTATTACTATTACTATTATCCCTGTTTCAAATACACGAGCTATATATATTTTGGATCACGAGATCAACATTTTAATATCTTCAGAATTGGAAAAGAGTCAGTCTTATAATTTTTATCATCGAAGAAGCGTCGAAGTGTGAAAAAGTCAATTAGGAAACTGCTAGGCCTAATTGGACTGTGTGACAATAAGAATATTGTATGTTTTATATGAAAAATGTAAGATATTTTAAAGAAATAACCAACGAACCGTTGTGGAATTGATTTCCTAGAATATTATTAAAGTTCTTGCTTTTGTTATTTTGAAGTCTAGTTGTACAATTAATTCAGTAAATTAACTAATTAACTTCTTACGTATCACCTATCTACATATATATATAAAACAAATTTTTTAATAGTTTTAATAATGAATGAAAATGCCTAGAATATGTTTGAATCTATTCAATGCATTTATTCAAAAAAATTTAAATCGAATGATTTTTTGGAAAGATATAAATTAACGTTTGATGCACCTCTTTAACATTGGCATCTTTAAATTTTGAACTCTTCTAACTCCATGAATATTTAGCAAAAATACACTAACCATTACTTTTAAGGGATAAATAGAACCAAGTAACTCAAATAAAGTATCAAAAGGGAGTGATACTATCTCAAAAAATCGGTGTTAGTTCAATATTTAATATGCACACGATCACTATTTTAAAAATTGCAATCATATTCTGACAGAAGACAGTATTCCGAGTCTTATGACACGTTTGGTGTGATTTTATCATTACATTCCTGTGTATAGAGGCGGTTTATTGTGTTGTTTTATACTGACTTCACATTTATTGATGCTCATTGCGTTTGGTAATATTGAAACTTTTACGGCAAGGTTTTTTTTTTCAGTTTATGTGATTTTTTGTCTATTGGTATAAGAAAAGAGAATATTATTATTAAAAATATTGCTACTTTAAATTTGTATGTGCCACTTATAATTTTATGTATGATACCTACCGACTGCAATGCAGTGAGCTGCGAGATTCCACGCTAGCTTTTCTTTTAGTACAAAAAAAAATATATATCATAATTTCCGATTAGATTTATTCCAGTTTAGTGAATGACAGATTAGCGATTAATCTATAAAATAAAAATTCGGAAATTTTTGTAAAAGTTTTGATCAATAGAACGTGGTAAATTGGCAACAGTGCTAACAACTAATTTTGCCAGATGTAATTTAATTATCAGCAATAAATAACTTTCGAGTTTTTATTTTGAATGATTTAATAGTGTAAATTTTACATTATTTTATAGAGTTCGGGGCCTAAATATCGGCTATGAAAATTCCAAACATTTTCTGAGAAAGGTAAGTTTCGTTTTGTTTAACCAATTTGCTATCGCGCCCGTACTTTCATCCTAATTTTTATCCATAACTAGTATATAACATCTAAAATTTGAAAAAATTGTTAAGGGGTGAAGCCCAATATTCTACAATTAAATAAGTTGAAATTTACTTTGCGAAAAAGGGGTTAATATTCGCTTGTTTAAACAGCTAGTATTTGATAAGTAATTAATGTTCGTACACGGAAGTTGGTGCAATGATACTTAACCCTTTCCGACACAGACAAATTCTGTTCGTAAAATGCGAAATTACTGACTGACACCGGAATTTACAAACGACTTTTTTAGAAAATAAGAACTCCTTATTTTAAGCTTTCATTGTAGAAGCAAATTTTATTAAAATATTCTTGGTTCTGAATGCAAGTTTGGAATTAAAATTAGGTGTGACCGGAGTGGGACCACTGTGCCGGAAAGGGTTAACATATTGAATTAAACATCCCTGACATTTCAATCATGCAATTTTCAAGTAACATATACATGCTTGTTAATCTTTAGGTTTTCTTAACACATTGCCAACTGGGAACAACAATTCTCGTTTCTATTTAACCAAATGTCATTGACTAAGAGTCTTTCTTCTACCTTACAGAAAATGCATTTGTATCATGTTGTCCGTATTTTTTGTAGATTGTAAATTTGTTTTATATTATATCCGTACATTAAAAGGTACTTACTGATGCATAAGCTTGAAAAACCTCTCTAAAAAACCAATTTACAAAAAACTTTTAGAAGTGCAAGGAGCTACCTCTAGTTTGAAACCTAGATTTCATACAAATTTACGGGTCGTCAATAGTTACATATCCAAAATATGCATTAAACTAGAAAGCTTATTAAATAAATGTGCTACGATCCTATGTGGCAGTCATTAGAAATATATTTATTTCATTTACAAAATAAAATTTCCTGTTCCAATTTTGTTTATTTGAAAGTTTTTTCGTCCCGTTAAGAATGGGAATGTTGCCATGTATGCTTATGAGAGAATAACAAACTCCCTGTATTATAGGAACAAAATTACACATACATTCCATAGTTCGTACATTCCTTGAATTCTTGAGGTTTTATTTTTCTAGAAAGCGGATTATTGAGGTTTTATTGAGGTTACTAAGGTGTTTACTGAGTTTATTTAAAAGTGGAATATATTATGCCCATAGAGAAATGTCTTGAGTTAGTTCATACATTCATTGAACTCTTGAGAGGTTTTTTTTTTCTAGAAATGCGGATTACTGAGGTTACTGAGTGTGAAGAGGAATTAGCTTCGCATATTCCACATCTAATCAATTTGCACCTTACCCCCCCCCCCCTAAAACAACCTTAAAATATTTTTTTTTTCAAAATTTGCATATTAAATGTATTTTATTTTCTACACTGTAAATGTATCTAGTCCCTGACTTTTTCATTTTATTAAAAACGCCTTTTCAATTCATTTGTATTTCTTTCTTTCTACGTTTCTCTTATAAAAAAAAGAAGAAAAGAAATTGTTTAGTTCACCTAGCAACAGTTGATTTATCTCTATCCCACGGCCAGTCAAGTTTACCAGATGCCCTTTGCTAACCTATCACTTTTACATTTCTGTTCCTCTATTTTTTAAAATTGCATTATCATTGTAACCTACATGTCTATTTATAATTTTTAGTAACACCTTAATACAACCCTATGTGAACCAGACTTCATGCGGTTCGCGGTGCTACTATATTCATACCTCTCTTTTTTATCTAAAAATTCATATTTGATCGTCACCAATCTCCCATTGACTTAACGTTTAACGGAAAATAATTTCGGCACTTTTATCACATTCCTCTCGCCAAAAGTACGTTAATCTGTCTACTAGGATTTTTGTAACTCTGCCATCACTGCTCTGTAACCACCGAAGAAATTGTTTTAAATAATTATCATTGTCCCGCTTTTTTGTATGTGACCCAAAGATGTAATTTGTTCTTGCCTCCTCTCCAGCGCTCTCCGGCATTTCACGCCTATTGATGCTTGTACCAGAACCCTTGGTCAATTGCACTTCGTAATAAAGAAGATTTGTTCTCAAGAAAATTCTGTGTTCGTATCCAATCGCTCTATGTAATCTCTTTACTGGGATATTAACAACTATCTTACTTTGCAGCTTAAAGATTCGAAACCTATATTCCAACCCAAACTCCACGTCAGACTGAAGTTTTACTGAGGTTACTGAGGTTTTTACTGAGTTTATTTAAAAGTGGAATTTATTATGGACATAGATACTTTTCTTGATTTTCCTAATTTAAATAAAATGAATTATTCAGTTGAAATTTATTTTATTTCTTCATTTTAAAATTGGTCGCATTTTAGAAGATCCGTTAAGATTAGATTTGACAAAGGAGCTTATTTGCAGCTATTCATAAAGAAATTTCGGGTTTTTATGTTAGGTATAATATCCACGAAATACATTGGATACAAGAGCGACATTTTAATTAAAACTCGCACCGTAAATTTTACAATATTCAATAAAAATATAAAAATTTAATTCCTACGTAAAGTGTTCCCACCGTGGAGTTCCTAGCGTGCTGAAGTCAGTCAGTCAGTCAGTCAGTTGGTTGCTCATAGACAATCAATAGGTCTCTAAAACAAAAGACACCCTTATCGTGCCAGTTCTGTACAATGGAACAGTGCATAACGACAAGGAAACAACGATGTAGTGTGTATCGATTGTTAGAGAAGTAACTAATGAAGTAGTCACATGATGACTGCTGTTTTTCATTTACATCGGGGTAAGGACCTTATTGCCACCGCGGCAAACTTCCACCAGAAAATTTTAATAGAAAATTTTAATAGAAAATTTTGCCTTATTCCTGTAAAATATCTGTCATAAATTAGGTTAAAATTTATACTCATTTTTATTGGGTGAAGTTAGGCCTGGTGGTATTATAATCACTTTTACTGACATTGAAAAGAGTATTTTTTATGTAATCTCAATATGACGGATCATCAGGGCCTGACAACCAATAACACAAACCTCCATCAGTAAAAACAAATATATATTTTTGCCTCAAATGAAAGAAAATTTAAATGATGTCTGACTTTATTCTTGCATACTTACGCTACAATTGCTGCATACAGTGGTGTTCAAAAATTTTGCGGTTAGCAACAATCGTGTTGAAATAGCAAAATTAGTTTTCCGATAACTAAGGAATGACAAAATATCGCAGTATCTGGAAAAAAAAAAAAACAGTTTAATTTCCTACCCTGTTGAAATTTTACTAAACCTCGTTAAAAACATTTCACACCAGAATTTTTATTTAAAATTATTTAATACATTTATTTAACTTATTTTTCTGTGGTTTTTATTTAATTTACTTCAAGAAAAAATTTCTGGTTCGAATCGAAGGAAATAAATTAGAGAAATGGGTCGATTCGACCCATTCAGAGTAGGAAGGTTAAAGAATGCTGTTTGTTATGGCTGAACACATAACAATTCCTGTTAATTTTTTGTTAGGAATTTATTTACAGGGTGGCGATTAATCAGCGATATATCCGTATTTTCTTATAGATAAATTCGCCGTGTTTAAATGCGCGATTAAATAAGGTGAAATATTTGATAAGGAAATACAACTATATTCCCTGAAATATATCATTTTTCGCACGATAATCTTTACCCAGATAAATCTTTGTGATCTAGAAAATTTTATTTATCTCTAATGCATCGTTTGAATAATCTGTAGTTTAAGTCCCACCAATATCGCATCAATATTAACGGCCTCTAGATCCGTATAAAATAACTTAAATTTATTTATATTTTGTTAACTCTGTATGTCATACAGAATTAATTATCTGTTGAATTGTTTCAAAATGTAATTCTAATAAATGTAAAACTTCGTTTCATGGCTGTCACTCAAAACTACGAAAGTACGCACTACGATGATGATACGCTATTTACGAAAACTTATACCAATCTTTCTAATTCTACAATATACAGTAAAAAGAAATTGTGCACAACATTGTCCCTCCGCTACATCTATTGTTGCGGGATGACGGTGGACATGTTGAGCAATCGTTCTGAAGAACATCGTCTTTGCTTTGTCATAATTTGTTATGCTCATTATTGCTTTTCTTATCACACGAAACGCCATCTGACGTCGGCCATTTTATGAACTTTTTTGTGGATACAATAAATCCCCGTGTCATTCCAAGTATGTGTGTCAATTTTTACCTCTCTACCTACATTATTCCGTGAATTATTAATTTTTCAAATGTATACTCATTTTCTGATCACCCTGTATATATATATACATATAAATAATACTGGGAATGCGATTCCCCACCATATTTTCCAAACATCACCCACGTGATTCGTAAAACCTTCCTAGAAATCTTATTAGAAAAAAAAACCGCTGGAAATTTTGAATATACGGGTGTTTTGAATATACGGGTGTTTCGAATATACGTATATCAGAAATAATAACTAAAAGAGTGTTGACAGTAGACTACTTTTTTAAAATCCAGATTGTTTGATTTCCACCACTTTTTTGAAGTAGATATATTGGCCTTCTTTAATGATAGATTAAATAATGCAAGAATAAATCCAATTACATTAATTAAAAAAATTGGTGGTAATCACACACTCAGAATAAAAAAAAATAGCCTGCTGACAACATTGAACTAAAATATCATTCTGAAAAATTGTGATAATTGCATACCTTCCAACTTTTACACTTTTTTGTTATCACTAATTTTTACCACTAATTTTTGATTTATTCAATACAGAATCGGCATATAAGGTAAAGCGTAATATTAAATATTAGTGCTAACAAACAACCGTAAACGTCGGCCGCTATGTATTTTGTGAAAACAAAATTTTGTCAAATAGTATTCTTCTGACAACATCGGACGTTCAAAACTTTAGTTTAATGAATTCGTTTAAACACTATAACTTACTTTAACAATTAAAGTAAATTCTATTGATATTTGTAATCAACGGTTTAGGTTCGTTTTGTAACTTCAAGTTCATATTAAAACCCTTTATTGACGTGAAACTTTAGAAAAGGTGACTTGCTTTTTGGCTGACTGAATGAGTGTATTTCATATTCACAAGTGATAAACTGTAATTGATAATGGTACAATATTATTATTTTTTGCTTTCCCCAACCATACTTATTGGGAAATATAGCATACGAATTGAATATTTCCAACTGAGCAAAAAAATGCCCAAGCGAGATTCCAACAAAGAAACTTTTGAGTTAAATTTCCAATGCTCTACCCATTGAGCTAAATGGGCCGACAACCGGCGGGCATTGGAGTACCTCTAACATCTGCATATTATCGCATCTTGTTGTAAGAGGTGGTACCAAGCTTACTTGACACTATACCGCAACATGTCAGAAGCCATATGTGGTTTCAATCTCAGATAACCTTATTTTAACCTTATAAACTCAGGCACCTGTTCTGCCATATAGACAGTTCAACAGAATAGAGCGAACAGAACTCTGAGTGAGGATATGCCCACCGGTTTTCGACGAAAGTAGATCAATCGGTAGAGAATTGCTAATTTAAGTCAAAACGTTCCAGGTTCGAATCCGGCCTTGGGCATTTTTTCGCTCAATTTAATAATTTCATTTCTTACATCTGAAAAATGTACATTTATTGTAATAATGCGTTTAATTCTAAAACTTGAACAATTTTTGAACAAAATGTATCAAATCGTAATAAGGAATTGATTTCCATATGTTTTGCAACAATTAATTATTTTAACTGTAGAAATTGAAATTGTTTTAATAGACATTATTTGTTTATTAGAAACTGCTTTAAAAACAAAAACATTCATAAAGCATGAAGAGAAAAATGAATATTTTTTTCTACCAATGTTATAGCAATGATTTCGTATTGCTTGCTCAAATTCTCTTTATTTAGTACTAGCAAAACCATCATCTTTGCACCCGAGGTTGTTGATATATACCAAGTGGTATCCGTAGCAGTATAATTTTAAATGAAATTATACTGCTACGGATAATTTAAATACTACAAATTAAGTTACATTTGAGGAAACTTTATGCTTGTACTTTAATAGGTGAACATAGACTTGAATAGATGAGAATATATTCATTCCGATTTAATTTTAGGCATCCCCTTCCAGAAAACAGATGCCATGAAGTTTACACAGGGACTCTCTCTATCAACAATCGTATATAGTGAAACATTTTTAAAAAGCGATTTAGTATTGATTAATGATTAATGATTAATAATTAATAAGGACTTTACGTTGCACATATAAATACTCGTCAAACATTTGCTTCCAACGTAAAATTTGTTTAATAAATATGAGTTATTTTAAACTACATATATAAATAAACCTCGACGTTTCGGTTAATCTTTATAACAATCATCAGGAGAAAAACTTCAAAAATATGAACAGCAAAAAATTAAAATTTGTTACATGATTGAATCCCACGACATGATTGAATTTCAAGGGTTATTTCCAACAGACAAACAATTGTTTATTTTTCACAGAATTAGTATAAATTGAATCAGCATAAAAATCATAATAACGTTACTTAGTTCGAAAACATATTTAACTGTCATTCTTGTATGGTGAAAGAACTAAATATCAAGTATTTCCTTTACCTACTTGGCGCATTCATATTTCGTTATTACTATCACCCGGCAATCGAAATCGGGCTACCCGCATTAAAAATTACTGGTACACTGTCGGTATGCGTTACAGAGAAATAAATAATTTTTAATTTAAAATTTTAATAGGATTTTCACATTTAGTATATTTTTTACCATTTTCCAATAACTAAAATATAAACCATTTTTAGCAATTTTATGTTGTGTTTTATTGTAGTTAGTTTTTTCACTCATTTGACTGTATTGAACTTCAAATATTCTAGATAACGTTCTTAGGGAGCATTTACATCTTAAAAGTAACAACCATGCCAAATTTCAAGTTTCGAGCCACAACAGTGTCACAGAAATCGAAATATTAGAAGGGTTTTCGTTTTTGTATATCCTTTTAAATTTCGATTTTTTTTTTTTTTACAAATTGTTCCGTACGTGTAAATATGTCTTTAAAATAATAACCATGTAAAATGTCAAGTATCTAGTACTAAGAGATCAAAAAAATCGCGATTTATTAAGTTTTTAGAAAGTCTCCTGCTTTTTTCCACATTTTAAATTTTGAATTTTATAGAAATCATTTTTAAGGAGCATTAAAATTAACTACCATGCTAAATTTCAAGTTTTAAAAATTTCTTGACGAGCAGTACCAGAATAAAAAATCGCAATTTAGAACATTATTATGCTCCTGCATTATCTTGGGGTTATTCATATTAAATATAGTATATGTTGGTTCAGGGATTGTCAAAATCATTTGGCAACCATTATCTTTGAACTGGGTAATTCCAGATATTATCCCCTAAAAACAAAGAAACAAATGTTTCTTCTTTATGAAATTAGAATAAATTAGAATTCAATTTACAAAAAAAAAAAAAAAAAAAGAAACATTTAAAATTATACGCCCATAATGTTATTTTAAAAATAAGTATTTTTGTGTATCTAATTTTTTTTTAAGAGAGCTTAAAATTTCAAAATTTATTATTATTATTTTTTTTAAATTTCACTGATTTCTTTATCATCCTAGTAACAGGTTTTAATATTTATTGTACCTGTTATGTGCCTGTGTGTGTTATGTTTTGCAGAATTTGAACCAGAAATTTAATTGTATTAAATATAGCTTCTTCTTACTAGGGGTCTTTTTGATATTATATAGTTTGTTTAATTTATTATTTTTTTTGTTTCGTAACCTATAAGCTGTAAAAATGTGCTTCGAAGAATTCCGTTTCACACGTGAAATGATTGAAGACAAGAATTATTTATCGCCAGTCATTTTAAGAGAAATTAACATATTTTTCGGCATCTTTTACGTGTCTGGTTTCGAAAAACCTAACACAACAATTTAATAATCGGTAAACACTATGGATTGTCCTTGCGTGCAAAAAATAAAGTAGCGTTGTATTGCGTGATATCGTGTGCTAGGTACAAAAGTCTGATTGATTTGTTTTCAAAACGAAAAATAAATCTCTTTAACTATTTATAACTGACTGATATTGAATGAAATTAAATTTAATTAGACGTAGAGTTGAATTCAGATGATACATTGATATAATGTAGACAAGTGACGTAAAACTTGTTTTCAATATGATAATAATAATAATAATAATAATAATAATAATAATAATAAAACATTAAAAAAGTGTGACTGGCCGATTGTCACCATTAAATTTTAATAGTATTTGTTACCTTATTTAATGTCAGAATATCTGAAATTTAATAACACGAAGAATACTATTAAAATTTAGTGGTGACAATTGGTCATTTAAATGATAAATGTTGTTTGACAAGTTTTTACTAGTTCTAACTAAAGACATTAGTTAAATCTAGATTAATCAAGGAGCTTAGTTGCAGCTGCTTTTGGTGTTAACGCATTCACAAAATGCATCTAATAGAAGAGAGAAATAATTATTAAAACTCGCACCATAAAATTTACAATATGCAATTCAAATATAAAAATTTATTTGCTGAGGAAGGCATTGTGTTTCATATTGAATTAATTAGCTCAAGTCAGTTGGTTGTTTATACGCAATCAATAGTTGGTTAAGATAAGGAGCGCCCCTATTGTGCCTACGCTACGCGGTAGGGTTATGAATAAAAACGCCGATATATGTAGTTTGGTGTACACCTGACCTATTCAGCACAAAGCCATTAAATAATAAGCCCAGTCAGATAAATGGGAAACTTTTCGCAAGTTGAAAATAGCGCCATCTAGCGGTTGGGAGTGCTGCATTCGGCACCAAGAACATTTTAATAAAATTTTGCTTCTAAAATTAAAGCTTAAAATAAGGAGTTCATATTTTCTAAGAAAGTCGTTTGTAAATTCCGGTGTCAGTCAGTAATTTCACATTTTACGAACATAATTTGTCTGTGCCGGAAAGGGTTAATTGCATAGTGATGTAAATTTCCATCACTTTTTATTTAACTTTTAATAAATAAATCAACTTCTTCGCCACCACTATATTTATATAGAAATATTAATGGAGTAAATTTCCACATTTTTTTTCATTATAGTTTTAGCTTTAATGTAAAAGATCCCAATAATTAGCAAGCTTTTAAAGGAAGTGAAAAAACAAAACATCGATAAAAATCGTATAAAATATCGATATAAATAAATCGTATTGTTTCTTTGCGACCCACTTCTGTTTTGTCCTCCTTCCGCAGCAGAGGTTTGGCGCTAGTGTGTCGCTATCAAATTTAACACTATCTGACTGGTCTTATTATTTAATGGCTTTGGTTCAGCACGATTTAATTGACTGAGGATGTAGTCAGAAGATGAGCGCCACTTTATTTTTACATCTGATCAACACTTCCTGATTACCGCCACGGAAATCTTCCACCAGAAACATTTAATAGAAAGATTCGCCTTATTCTTGCAAAATCTCTGTCATAAATGAGGCAAACATTTCTATTCGTTTTTAGTGGTGACTTTTGCCACGGTGGTATTATAATCACAATATGGTGAAAACCGCAGGTCTTGACTACCGAGCGGGCAAAACCTCAACCAGTGAAAATGAGTAGATATTTTTGTTATAATTATGACAGAAATTCTACGGGATGTCGGATTTTATTTTCAATAAAGTGATGCATAGTTACCAACTTCCCGATTTTTGACTATCACTACATTCGTATAGAAAAGTTAGATTTATTAAAATATAAAAGTTCTGCGATTATAAAAATTGAACATTTCTATACAAAATAGTGGTGTTCAAAAATTGGAAGGCTAGCAACAATGGTGTTCTAATAGCAAAATTGATTTTCCCTTATCTAATGAATGAAAAATTATCGTCGTATATGACAAAACTGTTGCTTTCAAATGTCTGAAGTCTTTCAACGGATGCAGTAAGATGGTGGCATTAAGTGTTTATATGTATATAAATTAAATTAAGATAATGTATAAAAGCAGAAATTATGAATAAATGAACTTTGTTCAATTATTACATTTAAGAATTTCATTAATGATATTGTAGAAATGATGGCAAAATATCAAACGATCAAAATAGGAACGTTTAAGATTTTGTAATCATTTAAGCAAATGTTTGACGTATTAGCGGCATATATTTGAACGATAAATAAAGAAATTTGATCAATGGATAATATTTTGTATCCGAGGTTAGGTAATAACACAAAAATGCTTTTTGAAAAATTTTCAAGGTAAATGGTCAAAATTAATGTCGTTAGTTATATTTCATTTATTATTTTTAAATATATTTTTATATAATAACTTGGATGCAAGCGCTGCGCCACAAATGGCCAATTTTCACCACTAAATTTTAACGGTTTTCTTCGTCTTGTTAGTTTCAGAAATTCTGCCATTAAATAAGCTGAAAATACTATTAAAATTTAGTGGTAACAATCGGCCATTTGTGACACAGTGCTTGCATACCTGATAATAAACATGTGTTATTTAGTACTAGCAGGCTACGTCCGCTGCGCTGGTCGGTTTCTCCAAACGAACCTTGAATCAAACGAAATATTCCGGTGAATTTGACATTGTATTTTAAAGTAATCTGTACCGTTACCTGGAATATCCTTCCGCATTACTGAAAATTATACGAACGCCATTGCGCTATTATATTTTCTAATGTGCAGTTAAGCTTTTAATTTGCAGGACCAACTCTTTTTTTATGATTTACTGAAGGATTTGGCAAAGAGAGATAGAACTATATGCAATATATTATCTAACTATTCAGTAGAACTTTTTAAAAAGGATAATCTTTATTAATCGGGTTTACCTGACTATATAACCTCCGCACTTAACTCTTTGACTAAGCAACGTAGAACGATATGCAATATATTAAACCGTTCTTGAAAAATTATCTACTTAGCAATGCAAGTCTCATTAAAACCCTTTCAGTAAAACTTTTTAAAAGGGCTAATCTATACATATAAAAGAGTATGTCCTGACTGACTCTTAATTAACGCACAGCCAAAATGACCGAACCTAGAAACATGAATATTAGTGACAAAATACTTCTTGGTATGTAGAGGCGCACTAAGGAAGGATTTTCAAAAACTCCACCCCAATAAGGGGGTAAAATGGGGAATGCACTTAAAAAAAATCCTTAAAATTCAGGTATTATAGATATGTGAAAAATGATAACATATTTTAATGCACTTTTGTATGCTTAATCGAATGGTACCAATTACGGTGAAAAAAGGTGTGTTACTGCATACCTGCCAATATTGCACTAAACTTCCGTACAATATAGGTTAATTTAAACGAGGTTAAACGCGTTTCTAACCAGACTTTTTTTCAAGAAATGAATTCAAATAGGTTTCACGTAAGAACACGAAGCTAGATTTTTTTTTTTTTATTTCAGATATATTTTCTGGTTAGAAACGTCTTTAACCTGGGTCGAATTAACTCACACTGTACGGAAGTTTAGCTGAAAGTTGGCAGGTATGGTTACTGTCAAGGTGAATATTTTATTATTGAAATAACTACTAATATAATAACTATTATAATATAATAACTACAAATATAATATTAATAACTAATGATAGTACTAAACTATTTGCTATTTATTTACTAAATTCTATTATAAAAAATGCAATTTTAAAGTCAATGCAACTTAAGACATTGTTTCACACTAATCTCAGAATCTTTATATCTATCTATCAGAATCTATCTATCTAAGCAGAGTTTAGTAAGACACTGTTTTTTTTTTTACAAAATTATTTATTTATATGTTTCACATTTTTATTTAACCCTTTGATTACGAGGTCGGGGTTGGAACATATGCCGCCCCAGCGAATAATTCTCACCATATTTCAAAACTAATCTTTGCCATACACTTGTACTAGGACACTTTAAAAAAAGCTTCTACAAAGAATTTTTTTTGTAAATTGTGGTACCAGTAAATATAAAAAAAAGTCGCCAGTCCTAGCCCGTAATCACAAGGATAAAGTTGTAACATATTGTTTTCGTTATATTGTTGCAGAAAATAATGTTAATTAAATATTTTTGATGATCTAACCGATATAATCCCAGCCCCACCAGTCGTTCAGAGGTTCTGCTCTCAAAGCTGAAAGACGGGAGGTGCTGTGTTCAAAACCCATGTCGCGCTCGTTGGCCTAACCGTTCGGAGTTTTCCGTGGTTTTATTTTAACCTTTCCGTAAATACGGGACCTTTAGAAAGACACCCACGGAAGGCACCCCCCCCCTTAGGGCCTATATCCCAAGATTTGATAATCGGTCGTCATAAATCAACCAACCAACTGATCAAATCCCGATCCACCAAAATATCGTCTACTACCCAACAATGCTTAGCGACACATAGTTTGGGAACCTGTGTGCTAGAAAATATTTTCATTACATTTCTGTCGTATTTATTTTTCTGACTATTTTTTTTATTTCTTTGAATTTACATGTTAGATTTACCATTATTTTCTACTAACGCAGTCACACCATATTTTTTTTTATTATTTTGCTTCGTTACAAATGTTATACATAAGAATTAAACTCATAAAAAAAAATTTCTAACATTTGGAACTCTCTCTTACATATGACATTATTTAAATTTGTATAAATGACATCGATTTTCCCCATTTTTTGAGAAAAATACAAATTTTTAAAGTTTTACAATAATAGTGAGGACAGTTATTAATAATTTTATTATAAAAAATAATGATTACTTCTTACTCAACAAAAAGCATTGACATATTTATAAAAGTCAATTAAAAATACTGTTTGCAGTTTAACCCTTCTGTGCACGAGTTTTTCTTTTACAATTGTGTTTTTTTATACATATATTAAATATTAAACACCAGAAATTTTAAGATAGATTTTTAACTTTGTTCAGCAACATAGTTCACGGGAAATTTATTGGATTAATATTTCTATATAAGAGTCATTGCATGAGCATATAATGGCAGGGGGTTTCCATCACCATCTCAGAATTTCTTTATTTTTTTTTCTTGTGTTGTCTTGCCCAAGGAAAGAACAAATCTCAAACATTTTTGTTGTATCTATTTTAGTTTTAGAGTTAGGGGAGGTCAAAGTTCCCTAGACCAGGGCGTAGAAATAATTTTGTGTCATTTTTGCCACTTTATTCTCTCAACTGTAACTGGCTCTGATGTGCTTCAGAGATTTTTTGTTCTCTAACTGATACTATACCTTGAACATTAACATCTCAAATTGAAAATTCATTTGAAGATGATCAGAGCCCCCATACAGGGCCCTCCCAAATACCCCTAATTTCGTAAAAAACGGTTTTTAAGAATGCTTTAAATCTTGGCTCTGATGTGATACAGAGAAAATTTTTGCACAATGTACTTAGACATTTCCATACAAAATGAATTTAAGCTTAATATTTTTTGAAGGTCCATGGAGCCATTCGGTATGGGGGCCCAAACATGGACCTGAACGCTAATTTATGTAACTTCAAAGCATTGGTGTAACGGGCTCTGACCTCCTACATGAAAACTTTTTGCATGGAGTTGTAGCATCAACATAGTAGTTTCATATTATGAAAAAATATATTTTGAAGGTACCACCATTTTGAAGAAAAATCCAATAAAGTACATAGGTTTTGGTGGTGTAATTATGTGTTTGAAGCTTCTTTTATTTAATAAAAATTATCAAATATTTAGTTAATTAATAAGAATAAAACTATATATTTTGTAAATGTAGAAAAATATAAATTCCAACAGTGTTTACAAGAATAAGAATAATTGTATAAATGTAACAAACTGAGTGGCAATGCTGTTAAGTTGTGGCCATTTTGAAATCTTTTGTTATGGTAACTTGGTTATTTTGGAGAGAAAGACTAGCTTAGTACATTTTAAAAGGTGAGTTTTAGAAAATGTATCTAGCATATTACCTAAAACACTTACAGAATTAAAAGATAAATTTATATTTTGGAATAAAAAACTATGTGACATAAAACAGATCTATTGTTAGGTTTAACAAATTTCAAACAAAAAAGGATTACCTTTGTAAACCTACAATCAGTATGAAAAATACTTCTAATTAGTGAAGGTAATTTTCAGTTACTCTTGGGGGTTGTTTTCAATAGGAAATTGCAATTTTTTTTTTTACATAATTGAGAACAAGTTTCAAATTGCATTATAAGTCCCAATTTACATTTCTACTTTTTGCTTAGCTGGGCGGCAGTTATATATATACATGTATACACACACACACACATATATATATATATATATATATATACATATATCCACACATACACCTGTGTGCAAAAATTAAGGACGAGAGGGTTTTTCGAATGTAACGTCGCACAGAAGATTTCCACATCGACCAAAATCTTACCATAAGATCTTCAAGATGTGAAAATATGGGACAAGTGATAAAAACCATCTAAACAAAGAATCAAAAGGATATGAAAGCATTTTATTGAAAAGGTCACTTGGAGAACAAATGCAGAGAAGACAGAAACGTTCATCTTCCAAGCACCTGGCAGTAATAATTCAGTCTCTAATAGGGGATATGGTCAACCCTGACTACGATGCAGGATTTGCAACGTCTGTCCATGCTGAGGACAAGGTTGTCTAGTAGCTCTTGAAGAATAGAGTCCCATTCCTCTTGTTACGCCAATTTCAGTTCCAGAATCATTGTTGGCGCCTGATCACGTGATGCCAAGCGTCTCCCGAGAAGGTCCCACACCTGTTCTATGGGATTAAGGTCCGGGGACTTTGCAGGCCAATTCATGCGTTGAATATCTTCACTCTCCAGGAGCTCTTCGACAGCCGGTGTACGATGCCGGGGAGCGTTGTCGTCCATGAAGAGGAAGTCCGGACCCACAGCACCTCTAAAAAGACGTACTTGAGGCAAGAGAATCCCGGCACAGTAGCAGGAACCAGAAACTGAACCTCCTTGGAAGACATGGAGGTCTGTACGGCTACCAAGCATGATACCACCCCAAACAAGAACTCCGGCACCTCCAAAACGGTCCCTTTCGATAATGTTGGAGGGGTGTTAAGTGTTCCCTGCTCTCTCCAGATGTGTATACGTCCAGAATCGCTCGTCATACTAAATCGGCTCTCATCCGTAAAGAGTACTCGACACCACTACTGTTGTGTCCAATTCTTATGTTCCTGCCACCACAGAAACCTGCGTCTCCGATGAGCAGGCATTAGTGATACACACCGTATTGGTCGTCGTGCATACAGGCCTCCTTTATGCAGCAGCCTAGCCACGGTAAAACGTGATATCCGACGGCCAGTAGTCTGCTCCATCTGCCTTGCGATTTCTCCAGTTGTTTCCTTTCGCCTGTAGGACAATATAACGGTCCTTCACTGTTGTTGTTGCGCGTGGGCGACCACTGCTGAATGCTCGGACAGCTATTCCCTTCGTTTGAAATGCACTCCAGACTCGTGAAAAGATGTTATCAGCGATACCGAACTCTTGTGCCACACTTCCACCTTCTTCCAACTTCCCAATGATTCGACCTCGTGTAAGGTCATTCTGATGACATGTTCTGGATTGCCTCTTGGCCATATCACACAATAATGGCAAAAAAAGTCACTGAAATCACATTACACAGTGCAATAGATTTTACCAAATTTCTGAACGGTCACCGCCTCTGTACTTTTTCCCCTTAGCACCTCTTCCTTTTGCGCCATATGCCATATATGGGCATGTCCTGCTGCATTTGTTTCAGGTCTATCTCCTGATTGGTCTTTCATTTAGTTCTGTTGCCTTTTTTGGCTTTTATGCTAATTTATCAGCTTTGTCCTTAATTTTTGCACACCAGTGTATCCATACATATACACACATAAATGTATGAATATATATATATATATATATATATATGTGTGTGTGTGTGCATACTTATATATTTATATATGTATATATATCACTGGCGCCCGGCTAACCGAAAAGTACCTTTACATTTTTTTTACTGAAATTGTAGTTGAAATGTTAGAAGAAAAAATTATAATCCTTTGACATTTTCAGAAAATTAGTTGTAAATGGAATATGCGTATACATTATAATAATTTCTGTCCACCTGACTCAACCTATTTATGTGTATTACATTGTACAAAATGTCCCAGGGATGTCAGGGGAGTATCCCAAGTAGGTAGGTACTTTATTGGATTTTTCTTGAAAATGGTGGTACCTTCAATATATATTTTTTCTAATATGAAACTACTATGTTGGTGCTACAACTCCATGCAAAAAGTTTTCATGTAGGAGGTCAGAGCCCGCTACACCAATGCTTTGAAGTTACACAAATTAGCGTCCAGGTCCATGTTTGGGCTCCCATACCGAATGGCTCCGGTCACCTTAAAAAAATGTTAAGCGTAAATTCCTTTTGTACGGAAATGTCTAAGTACATTGTGCAAAAATTTTCTCTGTATCACATCAGAGCCAAAATTTAAAGCATTCTTAAAAACCGTTTTTTACGAAATTAGGGGTATGGGGGCTCTGATCATCTTCAAATGAATTTTCAATTTGAGATGTTAATGTTCAAGGTATAGTATCAGTTAGAGTGCAAAAAATCTCTGAAGCACATCAGAGCCAGTTACAGTTGAGTGAATAAAGTGGCAAAAATGACACAAAATTATTTCTACGCCCTGGTCTAGGGAACTTTGACCTCCCCTAACTCCAAAACTAAAAGAGATATAACAAAAATGCTTGAGATTTGTTCTTTCCTTGGGCAAGACAACACAAGAAAAAAAAATAAAGAAATTCTGAGATGGTGTTGGAAACTTTTTTCTTTTTTTGCCTGATTGGCTCATGCAATGACTCATAAATATATTGGTGGCTAAGAAGTTGATTTATTTATTAAAATTAAATAAAAAGTGATGGAAATTTACATCACTATGCAATTAAGGGTTAACCCCTTCGCGACGAGCGTCCTTTACAGAATTTTTAATGTTTTACACCGGTTTTTCAAAACAGAAATTTTCGCCTAATTGAATCGCAGAAATGCTGTCATTAAATAAAGCAAAACTTACAATAAAAATTAACTGGTGGGAATAATCGAAGATTCTGTGCATCTTATGCGTCACGTAAACGTGTCGCTCGTCCCCAAGGGGTTAAATAGCTTTATAATACTCTGACATAGTTGCCAACCTCCCAATTTTTTTCATCCCAATATGTTTATGAAAAAATATTTGTTTCATTTAACTGTACAATTTCTGCAATTCAATTAAACGAAAATTTTTGTAAGATTTTACTAGTATTCAAAAAATCGGGAGGTTGGACACTATGCGGCTGATTATTTTCGTTCAGTTAAATCCATCTTAACCCTTTGAGGAGCGGTGGGATATAATATATCCCACCTAATTTTAATCCGATTCGAACCAGAAACTTTTAATTAAATTTTTACTTTTTTAACTTTGACGGGAAAAGTTGAAAAATTGCTTTTCCTGATTTTGAACTAAATTTTTCGTATATACCGGTGTCAGTTCGACGTTACAGGAACAAATTTGCTTGCCCCTGAAAGGGTTAACAATATTTTCCGCTGATATGAATGCATCTTTTTAAACTTCTTTACTTCATGCAACCATGAAGTAAAGAAGTTTAAAAAGACTTATCACAAATCTTATTATTAGTTAACCACAGATAATAATTAGTTTTTGAAAATAATATTATAATGTGCATGCTTGTTCGGTTCTATTATATATCTATTTACAAATATATTTAATAGCTACCTGCATGAACAAAAAAGTAATTAAAATTATATTCTCAGTACCGTGTAAATTAATAAGATATAATAACATATTTGCGGAATAACAGCATAATGAAATTCCTGGTAGCTTTCACTGTAAATACATAAAAGTAAAAGTATTCGAAATTATTGTATATTTAAATTGAAAACAATATATATATACCTTTCATTACCGAAGTTGAATTTTTAATAAAATTGCTGTCTGGAAAATTGCTGGAATTGCTGTCTAGGCTACATTAAAATTATCATCGAATAGAAAAGTAATAAAATTTAATTAGAAATAATTTAGATATTGTGCGATAATTCATAGGAGTGTATACGTGTAGTTTCAAAATTGGTTCTGCAAGATTTGAAGAGGTGATAGTTACCTCTGAGGAGAGAGGATTCATGGGGAGCATAAATTTTGAAAAGAAAGTTTCGTTATAGAATCTGTTTCTTTGGCTTCATAATTTTAAAAGGAATCGGGAATATATTTTTGATGTCTCAGAGAACAATCTGGGATTATCGTAGTAAACAATTTATTTTCAACATCTGATGTTGATCTGACGTTGCTGTAACTTCATTACAGCATAGAAATCACACATGATTATGTACAATAAGACCAAGGATTATCTACAAGATTAAGTACAAGTAGCTTTCAGCTAGAATAAATCTACACACTTAGTTGTTTGCATGCAAATTCAAAACTTATAGCAGCTCAATTTCACAACCAACTCATTCCATGCCTCAGCGTACACTGCTTTGTAAAGGCTGCGTGAAAAGCTCTCCGCTCACGTATATAGAAAAAGTGAGTTTTTAGCCACAGTGTAAATAGAAATAATAGAGAGGCAGAGAACCGTAAAAACGGATTGTAATATGAAGCCAGTTATCGTTCAAATCATTTGGCCCAAACAGGCCACTTCATTGAACGGAGAGATGTTGCACGTGTAACAAGGACTGGATTCATTGGACGGAGAGAGGTTTTCAAAGCAAACCGCCAGTTGTTTGGGCCACCTTTAGGGTTGAATTTTTAGCGTCAGGCCAAACGTAAACATTTCATCTCCAGTTCCCCTTTACTTCGAGGTTTTTAGCCTGTGTAGTGCTGCCATCTACTGAGTTAAAGTTTATCTATTGCATCTATTACGTCGCATTATTTATTTACAGACTTCTGTAATTAACGTTTTCAGACCGAAGTCACAAATGTGTACCTCTATTCTTTACCTTTTAAAAGCTAAACTGTTTATTTTTTGTATTTTGATTTTACTTCTATATAGCTGAATGCGTTTTGATTTAAAACCAAACCAATGTAATTACAGAATCCTGCAATTAAATAAAACGAAAGATGTTTTTCGATAACCATCGTAACAAGGACCCTCTTTTGAGACTGCAATTTAGTTAGTGCAATTTTTATTTGTACACGACTCTAATTAAAAAACTTGTGCAATTATATTGGAAATGACATTATTCTGAGTACAATAACATATTTGCTATGCATTTGTTGTAAAGTATTTCCGAACTAAGTCATTGTGTTTTTGTTTTATAAAACGGATTGTACAAAGAACAAAACTCTGCTATCTCATTTCTTTCATGTTTTATTAAATGTCAAAATTGTAAAGATAATTCTCTTTCAGCGGAATAAAAACAGTGGATCTTATTTTTTAAAGATTTTATTGAACTTCAAAAGTGCTAGAGCCCTTAATTACTCCAACCAGTAACTTTTGTGGGAAATTTTATCTCATTTTGTAAAAGTATTTTTAGGATTACATAAGACAAAATTTTCTATATTAAAAAACCGTTGATAAAAGATTAAATTTACTATAAAACTCATCCCGAAGGGGTAGAATTGAAAAACAAAAATCCTTTATATACACATAATTCAAATTACAAGTACCATATATTTCCGCAAGATTTGAAAATAATTTTTAACCATGGGGAAAATGGTTGTTGTTTTCGGTCGAGAATGGACCCCTTGACGTCGTCACTTTATTGGAGCTCATACTAGTTCTAGCGATAATATGATTAGATTTAGTGGAATTTGAAGCATTTTTCACAAAGATATGTAAGGAAATAAAATGCATTCTAAAACATTTCGTCAAAAATATAAAATGTACAGGCAGGTATTTCCCGATACACCCCTGTGAATGGATAAGATGTTTCTGTTATTTGAAGAATCTGTTCTATCAAAATACGAAAATTTGAAGAAATTTCCATCTTTTGATAGGAGAATTTATGGAAATTCCGAGCTTCAGTTCGCTATTTTTTCGTGTATTAATTGAAAAAAAAAACAGGTTTTAAAAGGAAAATGTATCGGAAGCGCAGTTGCCGGACTAATCCAGTGATTTTACGCAAATGTAGCTTTAGATTCGAGGAGTTGAGATTTTTTTTTTTTGTGTTAGATTGATGAATTTTTTGTATTTTAGAAGAAAATGGGAGAAATAAAAACGGAAATTTACGTGTTTTACTCAAAAGAAAAAGCAACGTAAACAATCTTTCAATTCACGTTATTTTTGAAAATGTACAATCACTATTGTAGTTCTTAATATTATGTACTTATTTTAATTGGAGAATGGAGGCAAACATTTGTACGATTGGCTCACACAGTTGCGAGGGTTACGAGTACTACTATGTTTGCATAAATTTTGCATAAATCTTCAGCTTATTTAATCGGAGAATTTAGTGATTAAATAAACGATTTTTATACAATTATATTTGATAAGACGAAAGCATGTTTAAAATAGAATTCTTCCATTCTCTAATTAGCAGCAATGTAGTATGTGTTAAACGTTAATTATCTAAAAAATAATCAGAATTTTTTATTGAAATATTTCATGAAAACTGGGAACATAAATTTCCCTTTTCAACATATACAGAATTCGTGAAATAATAAGTTCCCATCACAGAGGGTCCTGAAGGAGGTTATATGAATCCAAAAATCAACCACTGGCGACTATTTTCTTTTATTATTTAGTGTTCTACTATTTGAAAACAGTCATATTTGTCATAGAAGTTTTACTAATCTTAGAGCGAGGTGATTATTTTTCGAAAAATGTGTAGAAATAATAATAATAAAATAATCGCCTGCGATAGCCGTATAGTATCTTATAATTTAAAAATCATGTGGTTTTAACATGGGCTGAAAATTTATAATAAAAAAATATTTTTAAGTAATTCCTTTTGAAGGTACATACATTCTGCGGTTAAATAGAGCTAAGAATAGTGGTTACACGCGTGCTAAAGTTAAACCACACTACCCCTAAACGGAGTACGTTCTACTTTATGTGTGTTCCAGTCTTGATCATTTTAGTGTTTAGAATCAATGGGAAGTGACCTAATTTCTATGTCTTGTTTTTAAGTTAACATACAAAGCAACCATAGCATCCCCAAGCCGAATCATAACATTAGGTTAAAATAATACTTGGAAAGTAAACTGTTGCATTTACAGGGTCTGCCACTTATCACGGTTTTGTTATTAAAACTTTTTGCGACTATTTTCTTTTATTATTTAGTGTTCTACTATTTGAAAACAGTCATATTTGTCATAGAAGTTTTACTAATCTTAGAGCGAGGTGATTATTTTTCGAAAAATGTGTAGAAATAATAATAATAAAATAATCGCCTGCGATAGCCGTATAGTATCTTATAATTTAAAAATCATGTGGTTTTAACATGGGCTGAAAATTTATAATAAAAAAATATTTTTAAGTAATTCCTTTTGAAGGTACATACATTCTGCATTATCATTAACCCTCATATTACGGAATATTAATGAGAGGTTGGCACCTATGGTTATTTAACATTAGTGTTTTCTAGCTTGATTTCGTCTTCGATAGATTTCACAACATAAACAAGATCACTTTGAAATCTTATATTTTCTATCCATATTGAATTATTAAAATATTTTTTTTTTGCTTGGTATATATATGATAGAAAAATAATATATAATCATGTACATTATTTTTGCAATCAATTTTTTAAATGTACAAAATCTGGAATGACGAAAAAAACTTTAATTTCATTGTCTAAAAGTCTCCTTTACTATTCAAAGAATGAGGCCAATCATTCTTATCCACTCACACAAATTTAATTACTATACGTTTTCGTCCAGGTGTCTCAAGTATATTTTAATAGTTTATTTAATATCTATGATAAGAGTCATTATTTACAAAATGTTTGTTCTTTTAAAATTCATGAAAAAGCAAAACAGGTTGTAAACAGAAAGAGAATACGTCAGTCATTTAAAATTTGTTCTTTCACTTTCACAGTTATTTGGATTTACATGAATGAAAGCTGTACGATGATAATTAAACAAAGAATACATCATCATTTTAAAGCTCTTATTTTTTTATTACTCAATAGTTATAGGTAAAATTTGTTTTGTGAAAATATGTCTATTAAAATAATTAGGACACTTAAAATCAGACAAATAACAAAATACACGGAAAACAACTTAAATATAAAAAGCACAATATAAAATCAAAAACATTTCGAGATTTAAACCGTCATCTCATCGGTACAAATATCGATCGAGATTAAACAGCTATTTACCCAAACAAACAATTGAAGGAATTAGAATGTACGTCAGAGCAGGTCCACATATTCCTGTTCATCAATCCATGATACAATTAAATGCAATACTGGCAATAGAAGAATTGCTTTCTTGGAATATATTATAATATTGTATAACATATTGTTGTATAAGAAATTAAGATTTTCAAAATTTCACGTATACCAGAAAATATACCGAATAAACATTAAATACATTAATCAAACGTAACTAACATTTATTAGCTTTACACATGGATTTTAAAAATCAAGAAACACAGTTGTGATTAGACGTGACTGTGAAATTTATTTCGATTATGATCTTCGAGGGTGTAAAAAATATTTCCGCTACAAACAAGGGTTAATCGGAATCACTTCTAATCACTAATAGTGATAATTAGGTCCCTTTAATTTAATTCCGAAATTGCTGCTTCATGATAGGAATCTCTCATTTTTTTTCGTTATGTGATAACGAAATGTCTGTTGTTGCAAAAAGAAACAATTACCATTCGAATCTTCTGGAATGGAGAATGACTTTTCTAAATAACGAGGAAGCAAAAGTGGCAATCCTAGTTATATGCTTGCAATCTCCACCTATTCTTTCGTAAAATGTGAGTTAAAAAGACCCATTTTAACCAATTCTCTGCTATTGATGCGTTTTCGCACCATTCAAAATAAAAGTGTATGACCAAGCTACCACTATTTTAATATGTTATAAAATATACTTTATTTAATGACAAACATTTTGCTATTAAATATACCGAATATTATCTTTCAGAATTTTTGGTAGCAAACGAATTTTAGTAAAAACATTGAAGACTCCGCCAATATAGATTCGGCAGGTAATGGGTTAAGCCTGTATCGACACCCAATTATTTTTCCGAAATTAAATCAAATGAGCTAAACCTCAAACATAAAAATAAGTAAATAATTATACATCGGATGATATTTGTTTGGTGTGAAATATGTGGAATTCGGATCAAATTTATCGACATTTTACATTAGAATAGTTGGATGTTGGAAAGTATGTATTAATTTACTAATATTAGTTCACATTCATATTGTTGTAATGGCGCCTAAACGGTATTGCTTGTAAAATGGAAAAATAACATTGCAACAATAATATACATTTTATCACATTTTAATTATAATACATATTTTAATATTCATTAATAATTTATAACATATTTTTTATTATCATCATTAAACTTAGTATTTTTTGCATTAAAACACTAAAGATCACAGCGAGAAACCAAATTTGAGATATTTATTGGGAAAGGCTGGTCTGTATAATCATCCTGTAAAGTATGTATATAGAGAATTGATTTCATGATTTTATTTAAGCGGACGAAATTATTTCTTTAAAATTTAACAGATATCTTATAGCACTTTATAAATCTTGTAAATGATACTCTTTGTATAATTATATATGAAAATTATTTATTACTCTCAAAATAAAATATACTCGCTAAAAGTGATAATGGACCCTACCCTGTTCGCCTATTTTATTTTTATTATTTTGTATACCACTATTTCCAAACTAAAAGATTCCTAGTACACGTCCCGTAGAAATCCATCACTCAGATTGATGTTTGATATAAAATGTTTATAATATAATTTAAAATATTGTGCCGCCTGTGAAAATCCATCGCCCGCGATTTCCACGTGACCCTAATACTGGACCAATTGGATAACCATCGAAAATCGCGGAAACAGAAATAACCCTTAGAGTTAAACCAAAAAAAATTAAATAATTAACTCTTCAAACGCTTAAATTTCAGAAATTCGAATATGATTTTTTTAGAGAGGTTTTTAATGAACCTCTCTAAAATGTGTCAGATGTCTAATAACCCCACTAATATGAATTTTTTAAAAACAAATACATTTGTATAATAAAAAGATAACTTCAATTTCATTAATATGAAGTGCACCTATTTAATACTACAAAAAATTACAAAAGGTAGTGTCTGTCAAATTTTGCAAAATTTTGGTAGGAAAAAAATTTAAGCATTAAATTAAATTACTAGAATTTAAAGATTAAAAATAAGAAAAACTACTAACCCAATTTTCTACGGATAAAAGAGTCATAATATTTAACTTTTTAAAGTAATCTATTACTTATTTAAATTTCGGAATTACACTGTAAATAGTAAACACATTTAAACATTGAGATTTTTGTAGTATAAAATACCTTGGTATGTCACTACAAAGGTAAATAATAATGAAACAAGTTTTATTTTAATGATGTTTTAACACTTTGCCGTCCGCATGTCTCGTAAAAATACTTCTATTCGTAAAATGTTGAAATGATTGATTGACACCAGAATTTAGAAACAAATTTATTCGAAAATAAGTACAATCTTTTCTTGATGTACTTGATAAAAGGGTATTTTTCGTGCCAAAATTCTGGTGCCAATGTAGCATTTAATGATTAAAATTAAGTTACTTTACGTACTTATTGCGCACACCATTGTGGTGTCGCCGCACGGCAAAGGGTTAATTAATACCATCAAGATGGGGGGGGGAGGGTTACTTAACGAAATGTTAATTTATTAATACCAGTAATTTTGTATAATATTTTTTTTGCCTTATTTAATTCAAGATTTCTACGATAAGACGAGGCAAATGCTACGACTAAAATATTCTGGTACCAAAAATAAAAATATATCGAATATATATGGAAATATATGGAAACTACAACTGATACATGGAAACTATAAGTGTCATTTCTCCTCAAGAAATTTAGAAAATATTTTCCTATAAAAGATGCACTCTAAAAAATTGCCAAAAACTAAAATATACTAGCAGCAAATTCCCGAAACAACCTTATGATTGAAAAAAATACTTATGTTATTTGAAAAAAAATCCGTTCTTTGCCAGGAGAAATTTAGGAAATCTTGAGATTGACTGTTTGCGATTTTTTCGTACCTAAAGTATAAAAGTTGCGCAGGCTTTTAAATTGTGAACGGAAGCATCTAAAATTATAAAACTGATGTCTAGATATAAGAAAGTAGAAATAGAGTATGTGCTACCCAATTAACCTATTTACAACGTCCGTAACGTTGTAAATGCGAAGCTTAGTGATCCTATTAAAGGTATGGGAAAAATGTCAATTAGAAAGCTCTACAGCTTCGTCGATTTAGTAGGAAAGGATCCTCTATGTACACGATTAGTCTAAGCCAAAAGCGAAAATTGCGAATGTGTGGTGCGATTTGCAGTTTCAGATCACCGATTATGCGTGTCGTCTGAAAGTCACGGCTGTATAACAGTTACATCTGACAAAACTTGGATCATTGTTGTGTACTTTGGAAGAAAATTAATGCGTTTACTCAATTAATTTTAGAGTTATGATTTTTTAAAATCAGTTCAACATTTTGCAATAACCTTGTATAGTGATATCTCACTTATACGCGATGTTCATTAATTACTTTCTCATACTACTATTTTAAAACAGTAAAATTCGATTTATAAATCCTGCGATTTAAGAAGTCGAAAGTTATTTAAAAAAAAAAAACTGGTGCGGAAAAGTGGTTTCCGTGTAACACGTATAAGTGAGAGATCACTGTATATTGTTGTAGATAAATGTATATTTTCAAATTTTTACAAACACCAGAAAATATAACAAATAAACAAAAAATGAATTAATGAAACTTTAGGGGTATGTATTCCTTTCCTCTTATATCCTCTTTTTCGAACTGTAAATAGTTCAAGAAATACGGTCATTATTAAATATGACTGTGAAATGTAGTTGATTATGTTCCGTATGGTTGTACCAGATTTTAAAATTACATGCAGTATTGCCAGTTAAATCCCTTTTTTAATTTACTACCGTAATTTCGCGTGTATGCGCCGCGGCTTAGTTAAGTCTTTATCGAACCGGAAATTTTATTGAGAATAAGAAGTCAAATAAGTGCTAAGCAGAAGTAAGTCACATATTATTTAAAATAAATTCTGGTAGGAAATCGAATTGTCTGAGGTGCGGCGTATACGCACGAAATTACGGTAATTCATACCGGGTATTCCGAAAAAAGAATATTTCATTTATGTAGTAACGAAATATTTGATCTTAAAAAAAAACAACAATAGTATAATTTCTGAATACAAAATAATAGAAAATTTCTGAATAATAGTAGAAATTTCTGAATACAAAAGAGGTTAAACTGGCAACCTTGGTTATATACTTGCTAATCTCAAATATTGTTTCATAAAATGTCGGGATATGCCCCATGTTAGGCATGTACTGTACCACATTTTTTAAAGAAATGAAATCAAATAATCTATACCACTGGAAACACGAAATTAAATAAACATTGATTAAATAAAACTTTTGATTTGAAACATGTGGAACCGGGGCCTCCTTGATAGCGCTGTGTGCTCTTTTTTCTTAAAACAAGAACGAAAAATCATGCGTCAAACATAGATTATGTAGCACTTTCCAACGCTTCCAAAATAATTTTACAAAACATACCGTTTAATAAGCTAAAAGATAACATCTAAGTAAACAATTTGGAAAATGCATAACATATTTAAAAACATAATTTCTGGAATTTCCAACAGATACCATATTCGGAAAAATATCCTGATACTTTTATTCAGCCCTGTATATGATCTATAGATTTTTATATGCTAGGATGCTAAATTTTAGTTTAGTTAGGAAACGCGTAGCACAGTTTAAAATTATCTTTCTGGAGTTTCTGTCAATAAACGGAAATGTGTTCGCGAACTTTTGTGCTGCCCTGTATAGGATCTACAGAATTTATACACACCACATAATAGACAAAAAGCGAGTTAAAATTAAAATCGCGTTTAGTAACTTAAAACGCACTTCTAGGAATTAGTGTTAACAGACAGTAGAGAATTCTTTTGTGTGTCCCTGTAAATGAACGATAACTGCTATACACACACTATTCTGTAGTAAGCCTCTTGTAATGCACCTTAGATATATATATATATAAATTTCAATACGTTTAAAATAGTGAAACATTATTTAAATAAACCGCATACGATTTTTCTCCATAGACGTCATGTAACGGAATTCTTTTGACTGTCCCTGTGAAGTAACTATAAGTGCTATGCACACCCTATTCCATATTAAGCTTCTTCTAATGCACCTTAGTGATATATATAAATTTCAATGCGTTTAAAATGATGGATTTATAACCATCTCAGATATCATTAACTGATTTCAAAACAGGAAGCAGTTCAAGGACACAAACATTTGAACACATAAATAAATACATTAAGTGACAATAAATCATTTTATAATGAACAAACTTTTCTATTTTAACCAAATCATTCTACTCAAGATAAACAATGATATTAATATGTGAAATATGTTCGCGAAATTAGTTTTAGTATCAACCCACGCATGCTGCAGCTGTCTGACGTCATCAAAAGAACTCTGACTCAAGGACTCTTTTTTAGGTGCGTTCGTAATTATATAAATACGTAGCACCTATAGTCGTCGTTTGGTCCGTCCGTCTGTCCGTCCGTCTGTCTGTCTGTCCGTCCGTCTGTCTGTCCGTCCGCATATAACAACGCAAAAACTACCCAACCAAATGGTTTGCAATTTAAAATATATTATCTTTGCAGAATTTTGTCGAGACATTTCAAATTTTATTAAAATCGAATCAAAACTTTAGGAGATATTAATAAAAATATTTATTAAGAAATTTGATTTTTTTTTTAAATCGGTGCTTTTTTGTTAGAGGAGCTTCCGATGGATGTTAAATCGTCAAGCGACCGAGATACTTATTTTATTACAGAAATTAATCTGCAGACGATATAATTCATTTCACAGAATTAAAAATCATCAAGATCTGAATATTTATATAACTAGCTGATACATATATATCTGAATATTTATATAACTAGTTAAGATATTTGTATGAACAGTGTCATAAAATATATACTTAACTAGCTGTTTAGCCCGTTCTACGCATGGGATATCATGAATTTAATTCTAAAACGTGCGTACGAACGCACCTCGTTTGTAACGTTTGACGTACAATTTCCAACTTGTTATTATTAAGCTTAGTTGCCCTTTTTATCTCAATAGAGAAAGATGTAATAATTTTAATCTGTTGCTGCAAAAGGCAGCTGTATGTAAAATGTTACTTGAAATTATTAAGTCAAAATTTTAATATAATTATCTATAACAAAAGTGATCAGTCTCAAGTGTGGACACAATATAAATAATATAATTCATTAACAATCATTTATGTTTTCAACACTTTAGCTCCGTAACTAATGGATTACAGCAGTTAAAAATGTGCACCAACCTGAAGTACGAGGAATACTGCTGCTGAAGAAAGATAAAGGTAAGAAATTACCTATATTATTATATGAATTGTGTTTTCATGGCCAGAATGATATATATTTATTTATCTAAGTATTAGCGTGCGTAACCTACAGCGGAGAGCAGAGGCGGCTTTTTTGCCAACACTCGATTATGAGACTGAGAAAGTCTCATATTTTAGTAGATAAATAATATTTGTGAAAAAAAAAAACTACTGGCCATACATGTGTGCACATGAAAAAGAAATTGAAAATTATTGAAAATATAGTTAGTTATTTGATGATGAAATAAATATTGTGCATTTTTTGTTGATATATATGAAATGTTAAACAATTGAAGAAAACTAGATATATATAAGAAGTTTTACATAAAATAATAAAAGAGCAATTCCTCTTTAATAACAAAATTTAAATAACTAGTAAAATGACCGCATCACGTGATTTACAGCTTGTAGAAAAACTTAACGCAAGTAACTACAGTAATTGGAAATTTAAAACTGAAATGTTACTGATTAGAGAATACTTATTCAACGTAATAACCGAAGATAGGCCCACGCCAGTCACAACCGACTGGGAAAAGAAAGACAGGAAGGCAAAAGGCATAATTAACCTATCAATTGACGATTCTCAAATTGTTCATGTTAAGGGGCTTAACACAGCTAGAGACACTTGGAACGCACTTAAAACCATACACGAACGGGCGAACCTCTCTAGTAAATTATTTTTGTTAAGAAAGCTCTATGGAGCCAAGCTCCAAGAAAACGGGAACTTAATCAAACATATAACATACATTCTAGAATTAATTGACAAACTTTCAGCGATCGGGGAAACAATTAGCGACTCCCATCTTTCAGCTTTAATGCTCTGTTCGCTACCCCCTAGTTATAATACGTTAATTACTGCCCTTGAATCGCGAAATGAGGACGAGCTAACACCACAATTTATTAGAAGTAAATTAACAGATGAGTACAACAAAAGGGTTGAAAACACAGACCAGAGTGAAAATTCATCAAAAGCGTTTAAAACGCAGAAAAGATTTCCTAATAATAACTTTAAAAAAGATAAAAAGTGCACGTATTGCAAATTGAGAAATCACACGTACAGAGAATGTTGGCATTTGAAAAATCGAAACAATCACCCAAATACACAAAAACAACAAACATACAGGAATAAATATTACTCATCATCGTTGTGTTATCAACAATCGGATAACCAGATAGGAAACACTGACCGCGAATCAGTAAACACGAGAAATTATAGAACGGAAACAAAACCAGATAAAGGCAGCGACGCAGCCTTTCTAATAGACAAAGCAGGAAAACAAACCTGGATTATTGATTCTGGTTCATCTTCACATATCCTAAACAATAAAAATGAGTTTACTAAGTTAAATGACACAGAAAAAACAGCCGTCATAATTGCCAACGGAAAAACTCTAAACTCGTTAGGTACCGGGGAAACTACATTCACGACAAAAACATCCGATGGAAGCATAAATAAAATTACGTTAACAGAAGTATTATATGTACCGGAGCTAGAATCAAATTTAATTTCAGTTAGTAAAGCCACAAAGAATGGATATAAATTATTATTTGATAAAGATAAATGCACGCTGTCACGAAATGGGAAAATCTATTTGGAGGCAAAAATGAAAAACAACCTATACGAAGTTGAATTATTAGAAAATGCAGATAGGAATATAGTAAATATGGCACATGAATGCAAAAGTAAAGACTGTCTGGAACTTTGGCACAAACGCCTAGGGCATAGAAATTATAATTCCATAAAGGAAATGGTTAAAGACGACTTAGCCTACGGCATAAAATTAAATAATTGCAATCATGGAACAACATGCGAAACATGCATACAAACAAAAACAAGCGAAGCTCTTTATCCCAAAACAGTGTACAGAAACAAAACAGGTAGAGTACTCGATCTAGTGCACACGGACGTATGCACAGCGATAGGAACCCCCACAATAGGTGGTAAAACAATGTTTGTGACTTTCATTGACGACTACTCTAGATTTACTGTAATATACTTATTATAACAAAAAGATGAAGTACAGGATAAATTAATCGACTATATAGCTATGGTTCGAAACCAGTTCGGGATATATCCGAAAGCAATAAGATCCGATAACGGGGGAGAGTACATAAATAGAGGGATAGAGGATTACTTAAGAAAAAGGGGCATTAAGCATCAATTAACAGTGCCGTATTGTCCGAGCCAAAATGGCATTGCAGAAAGGAAAAATAGGTCGCTATTAGACATGACTAGAAGCCTACTGAGAGAAGCAGATCTGCCACAAAGATTTTGGGAAGAAGCAATTAACACCGCGAATCATTTACAAAATCGCTTACCAACAAGATCGACAAATAAAACCCCATTTGAGCTATGGTTTAATCGCAAACCGAGTTTACACTATTTGCGAACATTCGGGTGCAAAGCTTACGTATACGTGAATAAACAACATCGAGGAAAATTGGACGACAGGGCTCAGGAAGGGATTTTTGTAGGATATGATAACAACTCAAAGGGATATCGCATATACACAAAACAAAATAAAATTGTAATTGGCAGAACAGTGAAATTCATGGAAAATAGTAAAATTAACCTAAAAGAAAGCAAAGAGACAGAAAACTCATATGACGACAAAAATTACATTGAAACAGAGCTAAACAACACAACCGAAGAACCAACCGCGTCCAAACAACCGACCAATGAACCAAGAAGATCCGAAAGAATGAACGGGGGGTACCACCAGACAGATATGTCTGTTATGTAAAAAATAATGATACAATAGAACCTAGTAGTTGGAATGAAATACTGGAAATAAATAATCCCAGAGAAAAAGAAAATTGTCTTAAAGCCCCACAAGCGGAAAAAGATTCGTTGCGAAAACACAACACATGGGAATTAGTGGATCCTCCACCTAACAAAAAGGTTATAGGTTGCAAATGGACATTCAAAAAGAAATTAGACAGTCACGGAAACACTCAAAAGTACAAAGCACGTTTGGTAGCCAAAGGGTTTAGCCAAAAATACGGGGAAAACTATGACGAGATTTTCGCCCCAGTAGTGTCACAAACAACAGTGCGAACTTTTTTGGCAGCAGCCGCATATAAGAAGTTGAACGTGAGACACATTGATATAGACACAGCTTTTCTATACGGTGAGTTAGAAGATGAAGTCTATATGAAACAACCGGAGGGTTACATTGAGAAAAATAAAGAAAACAAAGTCTGCAAATTGAAAAAATCCATCTATGAACTTAAGCAGGCAGCGAGAACTTGGAATAAAAGAATAGAACAATCTTAAAAAAAATTGAATTTCCAACAAAGCACAGCGGACTCATGTCTATACACACGAAAAGAAAACAACATCACAACGTATATAATAGTTTACGTAGATGATATTTTAATAGGCGGTGAAAACGAATCAATTGAAAAAATAATAAAAGCTTTAAAGCAAGAATATGAATTAAAAGACCTTGGGGAAGTATCCCACTATTTAGGCATGGAAATAAGAAAAACACAAAATGGATACAAATTAAATCAAAGGTTAAAAATAGAAGAACTCGTAAGAAAATTCAATTTAGAAAACGCAAAACCAATAAGCACTCCCATGGATGCCGGTTTTCACAAATTAGAGGACGACGAAAATTTAATGTCTAACAACACAAAATTCAGACAAGCAATAGGATCATTGTTATATATAGGAACCACTACACGTCCAGGTATATCAGCCGCCGTTAACATCCTCAGCAGAAGATGTGAAACTCCACGTTTTAAAGATTGGAACGCTGCGAAACGCATAATTAGTTATCTAAACATCACAAGAAACCATAACCTCACATTGAATACAAATCAAGAACCACAACTCATAGGTTTTTCTGACGCTGATTGGGCAGGAGACACAAAAACCAGAAGATCGACTACTGGAAACCTTTTCATGCTGGGAAATAGTCCGATACAATGGTACTCGAAAAGGCAAAATTGCATTGCCTACTCATCGGCAGAAGCTGAATTCGTTGCTGCAGCTAGTGCAGGACAGGAAATTGCATGGCTAATAAAACTATTAGCAGACCTGGACTTACAACAAAATTTACCAGTAAAACTGTACGAAGACAACCAGAGCTGCATCAAGATGGTGGAGAACGAAAAATTCTCAAAGCGAACCAAACACATAGACGTTCGCTATCACGCGATAAAAGAAATGAAAGAATACGGTATACTAGACCTTCGTTACTGCCCAATACAAGACATGACAGCAGACGCCCTGACCAAGCCACTGGGCAAACCATAGTTTGTGAAACATCGAGAATCTATGCAACTATTACATGATGCATCCGAGATGGTTAAGGAAGGGTGATGGATTTATAACCATCTCAGATATCATTAACTGATTTCAAAACAGGAAGCAGTTCAAGGACACAAACATTTGAACACATAAATAAATACATTAAGTGACAATAAATCATTTTATAATGAACAAACTTTTCTATTTTAGCCAAATCATTCTACTCAAGATAAACAATGATATTAATATGTGAAATATGTTCGCGAAATTAGTTTTAATATCAACCCACGCATGCTGCAGCTGTCTGACGTCATCAAAAGAACTCTGACTCAAGGACTCTTTTTTATTATTAAGCTTAGTTGCCCTTTTTATCTCAATAAAGAAAGATGTAATAATTTTAATCTGTTGCTGCAAAAGGCAGCTGTATGTAAAATGTTACTTGAAATTATTAAGTCAAAATTTTAATATAATTATCTATAACAAAAGTGATCAGTCTCAAGTGTGGACTCAATATAAATAATATAATTCATTAACAAACATTTATGTTTTCAACACTTTAGCTCCGTAACTAATGGATTACAGCAGTTAAAAATGTGCACCAACCTGAAGTACGAGGAATACTGCTGCTGAAGAAAGATAAAGGTAAGAAATTACCTATATTATTATATTAATTGTGTTTTCATGGCCAGAATGATATATATTTATTTATCTAAGTATTAGCGCGCGTAACCTACAGCGCAGAGCAGAGGCGGCTTTTTTGCCAACATAAAATAGTGAAACATTATTTAAATAAACCGCAAATGATTTTTACCCATAGACCGCAATGTAACGGAATTCTTTTGAGTGTCCCTGTAATAAAACTATAAGTGCTACACACTTCCGTTGAAATAGGGAACATGCTATAGATAACGACAATAACATATAAAAATTGCAGAGCAATCCGAGCATATTTACGGGAGTTAGAGCACGGCCAGACGGCAGACGGCCAGACAAACCGAAGTCATAAGCACTTTTCAACTAGGTTGGAAAGTGCTAAAAAAGTGCACAGCAAACCCTTGGACGCCCTGGATGAACCCAAATCCTATTAACCCACATTTTACATTAGAATTGTTGGATGTTGACAATTATGTAATAATTTACTAGTATTCGTAGGTATTCTTAAAATAATAGAGGTGTTTAAAAGTAAGTATTCTTTTGCCTAAAAAAGGAAAATGAAATATTTTTCATTACAATACTAATACATCATTTTGTAAATTTTTATAATAATAGATACATCAATATCTGTTAATTAATTATAACACATATTTAAGTATTATTATAATACCTATTTAAGTATTTTAGCATTAAATTTCTAAAAATCATAGCGAACAAAACAAAATTTCAGAGATTTATTGGGAAACCCCTGCATTTATAATCCAACAGTTAAAACGGCATATAGAGAACAACATTTTAATATGGAAACGTACAATTTCATTCATAAAAACTAAATCTAGAATAACTGTATGAAACTGGCATAAGTTTCCAGACGTATCCCTCGTGACGTCAGTCATAAAGTTTCGTTTGAAAAGAAAATTTATAGGGCATGTATATGTATATGTCATACCAGCCAACCACGCACTATTCTTCCGAAAGCATAAGGAACATTAAAGAAAAAATGAAAACCACATTAAAAAGTGCTCTTAAACTTACAATTAGTAGTAACTATTTTACCTTTCGCAATAAAATATATAAACAAAATATTGGGATCCTGATAGGGTCCCCTGTATCTAGAGTTACAAAAACTAGAATAAACTCGGTTTAAACCTGGGAATTAACCGGGTTTTTTGGGAATACAACAGGTCTTTATGGCATAAACCTGGGAATAAACCGGGTCTTTTGGGAATAAACCTGGGAATAAACCGGTTCTTTGGAACTCTACCTATATCAGGACTATTAGCACAATTTATATTATGGCATTTAGAAACTGATATAATTAAATTACATGGCTCAGATGCGTAGACGATATTCTCTTCATATGGCAACATACAGATACCGTACTTAATAGCTTCTTAGACCAGCTCAATAAACATAATTCTAAAATTAAATTTACTTTGAGAGTTGACAAATTGGTAAGTCCCCATATTTGAGTGCCCAATTGATCAAAATTCACGATTGGTTAAAAGTACTGCTTATAAAAATCCAGTGGCTAATCAATTTTACTATCCCACATAATGCTGAATCACTTTTTTCCTAGTAAGTTTTTCCATTTACACATTTTATAAAGTAGACCTTCACAGTCGGTACCTTTGATCAGTTAACCCACGAAATAACTAAATTACGTGATCTCGAAAGAAATAATGGATATAAAGAAAGCACTGTTAATAAATTAATTGTGAGTATGGATAACAATAAGAAGAGAAACTTCAATGAGCCAAATTCCAAGTTATCTGCTTTACAATATGTTCCTGGTTTCTTTGAAAGATTAAAATATAAACTTAACAAATTCAATATCTGTCTCTAATATAAAAAAGGAGAATGAACGTCAGAACAGGGCCAGATACTCAAATGTAACTTACACATGCCACGTTTAAAGCGGATTTTTCAACTAGTTTTAAATACAACTCTGCCAACGAAAGAAATAATTTCTTGGAATATATAATAAAAAAATTTATTATATGTGTTGTATTTATTACGTGTATTGTTGTTGAACATAAATGTAATATTTTCAAAATTTCAATCACACCAGAAGCTCTGTGGATGAATGTAAAATACACTAATTAGAAATATAGATTTTATGGTCTGATAATATCTGTATATAGTTCACGGAATACAGTCATTATTAAACATGACTGTGAAGTTTAATTCCGGATAAGTTGAACGAGACTGGCTTCTATAATCTACGTTTAAAGATGGCATATAGAGAACTGACATAATATATTTTTTAAGAGCCTACATCAGTCACGCGAAAAAACGTTCCAGCTAATGTTAAGTCTATGGGAAGGTTATCGCGCGATCTCTCGCTCGCATTTTAATATTTTGAAATGATTTTTTTGCATAGGACAGCTGAGGTCGATCTCTAACGTTGTTAGTTTTTACTTTTTTGATTTTGGCTCCAATATTTTTATATAAGGGTACTTTCTCTTTCAGAACCGGTTCCAACCGGTTCCAAAATTGAAAATGTCCGGTTATAAAAAAAACCTTAACCAAAATTGAAAAAGTAAAAACTAACAACGTTAGAGATCGACCTCAGCTATCCTATGCAAAAAAAATCATTTAAAAATATTAAAATGCGAGCGAGAAATCATGCGATAACCTTCCCATAGACTTAACATTAGCTGGAGCGTTTCTTCGCGTGACTCGCGTAGGCTCTTAACGGAAATAATTAAAATAAATTAGTGACTGAAAATAGATGACTTTTCAAGACGGAAATGTGTCGTTAAAAAATAAAAACATCATTAAAATTTAAAAAAGACCTTATAATACTTTATGGGTCTTGTAAATGAGATTTTTCGTGTAAGCAATTCTTAAATTCGTTTCGAAAGAAAATATATAAAACATCATATTCAAGTTCAAATTAAAAAAATATATATATACTACTGCCTTCATTTTGAAATTCTATAAAAAGGCTGTTGCAACTTGTAAGTTCATTCTGAATAGCATAGACGCCAAAATTTCACTCCCGGTGTCTGCCTCTATTGAAATATATTTTAAACAAGAAATTTTATTTTAAAAATATGTCATCAAAACAAAACAGATGGAAGATACTTGAAGATATAAGGGGCAGTCAAATGAAAACGAGACAGACTAACCCGGTAATCTTACGTCAACTTCAACTCGCGAGATAGGGCTTAACTCTCGGTTGACACTGAAATCCAGCTCTCCACTAACTCAACCAAGCAAGAATGGAAAACAAAACTTAAGTTGAGTTACTAAAAGTTCCTTTTCAGCTCGAGTTATTCGACTGCGCATGTCCAGTTGGAGCTAAGATGGCGGTCGTTTTGATTTAATTACTTTGTAGCCAATGCTGTTTGTAAAACATTAAGCAAGCGAAATGTTAATTTTAAAAGCAATTAATATGAAAGAATATGAACAACTAAAGTTCTTTTTGGATATTTTAGCTCTGTGAATTCAAGATTATATTAATTTGTGACTAAGGTTTGAACATTCTAGGCCTAGATATCTCCTGAGTATATTTGGTATTTGGTATAGTCATCTATCGAATGCAAATAGAAACAAATGTTCTTTTCTTACCCCAAAATTTTGGGTATATGATTCAAAACTCTTTTCTTCCCTCATTATAATAATTAAAAAGAAAAGCAGTTTTTCTTACATTTTTTAGTTTTACTTCTACACTTCATATTTCTTTAGAACATACAATAAAAAAAGGAGGAATTTTCTGCAAAGTATTGCGTATATTCATTCCTTTGTACAAATAATAGTCTGTTGATTGATACTTGATACCATACTAAATAATTTGAACTAATATATATATACTTGTTAGTTTAAAATAATTATTTTTGTGTGGAAGACACATTTTTCAGAGAATTTCTTGAAAATTTTCAAACATCTTCTAAAATTATTGTTCAAGGAATAATAATAGAAAAATCGATTATAATTAATCTACACATAAAATTAAAAACAAAAAACCTTCTTACGTCTCGTATAAGAGAAAAAGGCTACCAGGCATGCAATTTTATACAAGATAATTTAATTGAGTCTGTCACTTTAGTTAAATAAAGACATAAACATTAGAAATAAATATATGAAAAAGTCTTTTTATATAATATTATTTCTAAAATAAATAAACTTAGCTAGTTATTTGCTTTTATTCTACTTATTACTCTTAGCCTGATCATAAAATTGTTTATTAAACTTATACTAAAACAATATATAAGGGCAGAGGTACCAAGCTCTCACTAATATTCCGTAATATGCGGGTTAATTTGACCTAGGTTTAACACGTTTAGCACCAGAAAATTTCTTAAGAAATTAAATTAAATAAATTCCATGTAGAAACCTGAAATTAAATCAATAAAGGTTCCTCCAATAATTTTTCTGGTTTGTAGCGTTGTTAAACTGGGTTAGATTAAACCACATAATACGGAAGATTAGTGGGAACTTGGCACCTCTGTATAAGGGACAAAAAAGAAACGATATTTTTGGATATAAATAAATAAATAATAATAATAAAAACATGGGACTAGAAAATTTATTAAACACATCTGCTTTGAACCTATGTGGTGTGAATTAGAAATTTCCTCATTTCATTTATTAAATAAAAATTCTTAATCAAATTTGTTTGGACAATTTTTCGTTCAGTGAAAAATAGGTGAGTTGGCATGTATGCATATTGCAAAGTAAAAAAAAATCTCCCCTTTTATAAGAACACATTTACACCTATTTTTCATTGTTCCTACATTTACTAAGTTCTTGAAAGTATTTTTCTTGAAAGACGGTTAGGGGGGTTTTATATAAATAAATAAATAACTACATAAATATACAAATAAATAACTACATAAAAGCAAACCTGGCTTATAAACAAATTTTAATTAAGCGCCTCAGTGACTGATATAAATATTTGAAAAGAAAACAAGTCTAAAATTGCTTAACTTTTTTCCATATCTAAACAGTCTGGCAACAAATTTTATTTTAATTTATTAAATTTGTGAAATATTTTATTTTTTCACATTATATTTCTTATTACAATATTACATACCAATAAAGGTATGTGAGAGGTCTTCGCACTACATAATTTTGAGATGCGGTTTTTTAATATTTTTTAATTAAAAGCAATTTGAATTTAAACAACCTATTTTAATCAAATGCCAGTATGCTTTTTCAAAAGAATTATCAAAAAGCTTCAGGAAAAATATTCTTTGTTGTTAGTTTTATATGTGCGTAGAAAATGAGATGGGTACGGCAAAATAATATAATAATGAATAAATTTTTAATTCCGTCAGGGTTCGTATGCTTTTACGACAATTTTTATTAGAATTTTTGTATTTAAAAATTAAATAGTAGAAATTGTAGACGACTTGTTTAATTGCGGCGTAATACTTTTCTGCATTTCAATAAGGCGAAAATTTTATTAAAAAATTGTGGTAAAAGTACGAATCATGTACATGTATTATGTGATTTACTTTTCCTCAGGTGTATTGCACCATTTCAATTATTATATAAATAATGGATTCACTACTACATGGTTCGGCTGGCGAAAAAAATGAAAATTATAATTAATCATTCGTTATATAAAATGGGTAATTTGATTAACCTCTTCTTATTATTTTATTTAAATGAGCAATTACTGCGCCAAAACTATCATAAAAACATTCATACATTTTTGTTTTTGAAGGTGGAGGTCATTAACATTGAAGCTATCATAATCTTAAAAGTATCATGGTGTAGCAATCGTAAATCAATTTTTAATATAATTGTAAAATATTAATTTATCACTAACTGCGCAGTTACACACTAACAGCTAAATATAGTGACTTTCTTTTCAATTTACCGTAATTTCCAGCGTATAATCCGCGGATCATTCAGTCATGTTTCGACCTAGAAATTTTATTTTAGAAAATATAACTTTCTAGATCCTTGAAAATATTTGACTTCAATTATTAAATAAAATTTCTGGGTTGAAACAGAATTGTTTGATCCGCGTATTATACGCCGGAAATTACGGAATATGGTAAAAGTTTTAATTATAATTTCAAATATAAAAATGTGTACATTTTTATACAATAGAAACTGGGATATAGCTATGCTGTAAATCGCAAAATGTATAACAAAGCTTCGTATTCCAAGTCATAAATGGTTAACCCCTTGAGGGGCGGTGGTATATATTATATACCACTTTATTTTAAACCGATTCAAACCAGAAACTTTTAATAAAATTTTACTTTTTTAGCTTTGATGGGAAAAAGTTGAAAATTTCTTTTTCCTTATTTTGAACTAAATTCTTTAGTAAATTCCGGTGGGAATTCACCGTTACAAGAACACAATTGTTTGCCCCTAAAATGGTTAAACAAATTCCACTCATGACGTCCCTAAAGAAAGTAAATGGATCAAAGGACGGAAACCGAAAATTTTAATCAATCCAACATTTTTTAGTATCTAGATGAGAAAGTGAAAAAAATTCTAATTCAACTAAAAAAAAAGAAAGAAAAAAAAGAAAAAAAATCAAAATTGCAGGTCTTTACCTTTTTTGGCAAAAGTTTTTATTCAAAAATCCTCTGATGTTTAAAAAATAATAAATAATAATCCTCGAAAATAAATCGTCAAATCAACACACATATTCACATGATCGGTAGCGTATTACTGCATATTTTATTGTTAATTACTTTTAATTTTACGGTATAATACTAGCAGCTGGGATGCTAGTATTATAATGTAAAATCAACAATGATTTTTTGCATTGTAGAAACGAATCATTCAGTCATACCAAACCAAGACTCCCTTATCATAGATCAGACTTGACAATCCGGAGAAAGTCTATGGGAGAAAATGTCCGCGGTAATTGCCAACTTATTCATTGACTTTCTCCGGAAAGTATCGCCGCCTGGTGGATACTACCGCACAGTTGACATGTTTCGGGCTTTTTGAACACCAGTATATTTTTAGAGAAAATGTTGTTCTTTTAAATCCCAGAATTCTCCGATCAAACAAAACAAAATTGTCTCTACTAAAAAACTGGTATCCAAAAATATAATAGAAAAATCTATAGAAAAATCTAGCTGGTCTGCTACCGCATAGCTGCCAACTCTTACGCTTTTTTCTTACCACTAAAATTTAATAGAATTTTTTTCGTCATGTAATCACACGATCTTGTCAATTTAATAAGATAAAATTTACTATAAAATTTTAGTGGTAGGAAAACTACTAGTTCATAAGCAAATGCATAGAACAAATGGAGCTGTGAAAAAATTTCGTGTGATTTCGTGTCGTAAATACTATTACTGACGATTGATGGCGCTAGTAGCAGGACAAGTATAGCGGTCAAAGGCAACTTGCTGATTGTGAGGCCTGATACTATGATAAGGAGGTCTTGTACCAAACTAGTGACGGGCAGAACGAATGATTTTAATATTCGGATGAATCATTCGGTCATATATACCAAACTATAATTTTTTTTTTCAATTATTATTCAATTACTACCAGAAATTTTAAAAAGGAAAAAGTAATTTCACATTTTAACTAGAATTGTATTAGAAAGAGATAAAAATATAAAACGTCTTTGATTTTGCTAAATTTCTGGGGGAAATAAATTAAAAGGAATACGAATTTTGACAACTAAGCCGTTCGTCCTTGTTTGTTTACAAAATCTTTGGTAGTGAATGATTAAAAAAAATACAAATGTTGGTGACTATGCTTTTGGGCATGCCCGAATGATTAATTCGAATGACAAAATCATTGATTCTGCACACCAATATATCAAACATAATCTCCGCATAACAGAAAATCATTCAAACACAGTGTTAATGAATGATTTTACCGACACTAGTAGTAACCCCTGAAATAAGTAGGACATGTGCCAGGACATAATATATGTTATATTTTAGTAGTTTATTTATTATCTATTAGGAGGAAAACCGGTTTCGGACAGTTTGAGTCGAAACTGTGGTGCTAATAGCCGAGCGAAAGAGTTGTTGAAGAAGAGTAGGCATATTTCGGTGTCTCCCAGCCGTGAGTGTTAAATATCGAACTTCATGATGGATTTATAACCATCTCAGATATCATTAACTGATTTCAAAACAGGAAGCAGTTCAAGGACATAAACATTTGAGCACGCAAATAAATACATTAAGTGACAATAAATCATTCTATAATGAACAAACTTTTCTATTTTAGACAAATCATCCTACTCAAGATAAACAATGATATTAATATGTGAAATATGTTCGCGAAATTAGTTTTAATATCAACCCACGCATGCTGCAGCTGTCTGACGTCATCAAAAGAACACTGATTCAAAAAAACTCTTTTTTATTATTAAGTTAGTTGCCCTTTTTATCTCAATAGAGAAAGATGTAATAATTTTAATCTGTTGCTGCAAAAGGCAGCTGTATGTAAAATGTTACTTGAAATTATTAAGTCAAAATTTTAATATAATTATCTATAACAAAAGTGATCAGTCTCAGGTGTGCACTCAATATAAATAATATACTTCATTAACCAACATTTATGTTTTTAACACTTTAGTATCGTTATAAATGGATTAACGCAGTTAAAAATGTGCACCAACCAGAAGCACGAGGAATACTGATGCTGAAGAAAGATACAGGTAAGAAATTACCTATATTATTATATTAATTGTGTTTTCATGGCCAGAATTATTATTTATTTATCTAAGTATCAGCGCGCGTAACCTACAGCGTAGAGCAGAGGCGGCTTTTTTGCCAACAGTCGATTATGAGACTGAAAAAGTCATATTTTAGTAGATAAATAATATTTGTGAAAAAAAAAACTACTGGCCATAGATGTGTGCACATTAAAATGAAATTGAAAATTATTGAAAATATAGTTAATTATTTGATGATGAAATAAATATTGTGCATTTTTTGTTGATATATATGAAATGTTAAACAATTGAAGAAAACAAGATATATATAAGAAGTTTTATATAAAATAATAAAAGAGCAATTCCTCTTTAATAACAAAACTTAAATAACTAGTAAAATGGCCGCATCACGTGAGATACAGCTTGTAGAAAAACTTAACGCAAGTACTTACAGCAATTGGAAATTTAAAACTGAAATGTTACTGATTAGAGAAGATTTATTCAACGTAATAACCGAAGATAGGCCCACGCCAGTCACAACTGATTGGGAAAAGAAAGACAGGAAGGCAAGAGCCATAATTAACCTATCAATTGACGATTCACAAATTGTTCATGTTAAGGGGCTTAACACAGCTAGAGACACTTGGAACGCGCTTAAAACCATACACGAACGGGCGAACCTCTCTAGTAAATTATTTTTGTTAAGAAAGCTCTATGGGGCCAAGCTCCAAGAAAACGGAAACTTAATCAAACACATAACATACATTCTAGAATTAATTGACAAACTTTCAGCGATCGGGGAAACAATTAGCGACTCCCATCTTTCAGCTTTATTGCTGTGTTCGCTACCCCCTAGTTATAATACGTTAATTACTGCCCTTGAATCGCGAAATGAGGACGAGCTCACACCACAATTTATTAGAAGTAAATTAACAGATGAGTACAACAGAAGGGTTGAAAACACAGACCAGGGTGAAAATTCATCAAAAGCGTTTAAAACGCAGAAAAGATTTCCTAATGATAAACTTTAAAAAAGATAAACAGTGCACGTATTGCAAATTGAGAAATCACACGTATAGAGAATGTTGGCATTTGAAAAATCGAAACAATCACCCAAATACACAAAAACAACAAACATACAAAAATAAATATTACTCATCGTCGTTGTGTTATCAACAATCGGATAACCAGATAGGAAACACTGACCGCGAATCAGTAAACACGAGAAATTATAGAACGGAAACAAAACCAGATAAAGGCAGCGACGCAGCCTTTCTAATAGACAAAGCAGGAAAACAAACCTGGATTATCGATTCTGGTTCATCTTCACATATCCTAAATAATAAAAATGAGTTTACTAAGTTAAATGACACAGAAAAAACAGCCGTCATAATTGCCAACGGAAAAACTCTAAACTCGTTAGGTACCGGAGAAACTACATTCACGACAAAAACATCCGATGGAGGCATAAATAAAATTACGTTAAAAGAAGTGTTATATGTACCGGAGCTAGAATCTAATTTAATTTCAGTTAGTAAAGCCACAAAGAATGGATATAAATTATTATTTGATAAAGATAAATGCACGCTGTCACGAAATGGGAAAATCTATTTGGAGGCAAAAATGAAAAATAACCTATACGAAGTTGAATTATTAGAAAATGCAGATAGGAATATAGTAAATATGGCACATGAATGCAAAAGTAAAGACTGCCTGGAACTTTGGCACAAACGCCTAGGGCATAGAAATTATAATTCCATAAAGGAAATGGTTAAAGACGACTTAGCTTATGGCATAAAATTAAATAATTGCAATCATGGAACAACATGCGAAACATGCATACAAACAAAAACAAGCGATGCTCCCTATCCCAAAACAGTGTATAGAAACAAAACAGGTAGAGTACTCGATCTAGTGCACACGGACGTATGCACAGCGATAGGAACCCCCACAATAGGTGGTAAAACAATGTTCGTAACTTTCATTGACGACTACTCTAGATTTACCGTAATATACTTATTAAAACATAAAGATGAAGTACAGGATAAACTAATCGACTATATAGCTATGGTTCGAAACCAGTTCGGGATATATCCGAAAGCAATAAGATCCGATAACGGGGGAGAGTACATAAATAGAGGGATAGAGGATTACTTAAGAAAAAGGGGCATTAAACATCAATTAACAGTGCCGTATTGTCCGAGCCAAAATGGCATTGCAGAAAGGAAAAATAGGTCGCTATTAGACATGACTAGAAGCCTACTGAGAGAAGCAGATCTGCCACAAAGATTTTGGGGAGAAGCAATTAACACTGCGAATCATTTACAAAATCGTTTACCAACAAAATCGACAAATAAAACCCCATTTGAGCTATGGTTTAATCGCAAACCGAGTTTACACTATTTGCGAACGTTCGGGTGCAAAGCTTACGTATACGTGAATAAACAACATCGAGGAAAATTGGACGACAGGGCTCAGGAAGGGATTTTTGTAGGATACGATAACAACTCAAAGGGATATCGCATATACACAAAACAAAATAAAATTGTAATTGGCAGAACAGTGAAATTCATGGAAAATAGTAAAATTAACCTAAAAGAAAGCAAAGAGACAGAAAACTCATATGACGACAAAAATTACATTGAAACAGAGCTAAACAACACAACCGAAGAACCAACCGCGTCCAACCAACCGACCAATGAACCAAGAAGATCCGAAAGAATGAACAGGGGGGTACCACCAGACAGATATGTCTGTTATGTAAAAAATAATGATACAATAGAACCTAGTAGTTGGAATGAAATACTGGAAATAAATAATCCCAGAGAAAAAGAAAATTGGCTTAAAGCCACACAAGCGGAAATAAATTCGTTGAGAAAACACAATACATGGGAATTAGTGGATCCTCCACCTAACAAAAAGGTTATAGGTTGCAAATGGACATTCAAAAAGAAATTAGACAGTCACGGAAACACTCAAAAGTACAAAGCACGTTTGGTAGCCAAAGGGTTTAGCCAAAAATACGGGGAAAACTATGACGAGACTTTCGCCCCAGTAGTGTCACAAACAACTGTGCGAACTTTTTTGGCAGCAGCCGCATATAAGAAGTTGAACGTGAGACACATAGACATAGACACAGCTTTTCTATACGGTGAGTTAGAAGATGAAGTCTATATGAAACAACCGGAGGGTTACATTGAGAAAAATAAAGAAAACAAAGTCTGCAAATTGAAAAAATCCATCTATGGACTAAAGCAGGCAGCGAGAACTTGGAATAAAAGAATAGAACAATCTTTAAAAAAATTGAATTTCCAACAAAGCACAGCGGACTCATGTCTATACACACGAAAAGAAAACAACATCACCACGTATATAATAATTTACGTAGATGACTTATTAATAGGCGGTGAAAACGAATCAATTGAAACAATAATAAAAGCTTTAAAGCAAGAATATGAATTAAAAGACCTTGGGGAAGTATCCCACTATTTAGGCATGGAAATAAGAAAAACCCAAACTGGATACAAATTAAATCAAAGGTTAAAAATAGAAGAACTAGCAAGAAAATTCAACTTAGAAAACGCAAAACCAATAAGCACTCCCATGGATGCCGGTTTTCACAAATTAGAGGACGACGAAAACTTAATGCCTAACAACACAAAATTCAGACAAGCAATAGGATCATTGTTATATATAGGAACCACTACACGTCCAGATATAGCAGTCGCCGTTAACATCCTCAGCAGAAGATGTGAAACTCCACGTTTTAAAGATTGGAACGCTGCGAAACGCATAATTAGTTATCTAAACATCACAAAAAACCTGAACCTCACATTGAATACAAATCAAGAACCACAACTCATCGGTTTTTCTGACGCTGATTGGGCAGGAGACACAAAAACCAGAAGATCGACTACTGGAAACCTTTTCATGCTGGGAAATAGTCCGATACAATGGTACTCAAAAAGGCAAAATTGCATTGCCTACTCATCGGCAGAAGCTGAATTCGTTGCTGCAGCTAGTGCAGGACAGGAAATTGCATGGCTAATAAAACTATTAGCAGACCTGGACTTACATCAAAATTTACCAGTAAAACTGTACGAAGACAACCAGAGCTGCATCAAGATGGTGGAGAACGAAAAATTCTCAAAGCGAACAAAACACATAGACGTTCGATATCACGCGATAAAAGAAATGAAAGAAGACGGTATACTAGACCTTCGTTACTGCCCAACACAAGACATGACAGCAGACGCCCTGACCAAGCCACTGGGCAAACCACAGTTTGTGAAACATCGAGAATCTATGCAACTATTACATGATGCATCCGAGATGGTTAAGAAAGGGTGATGGATTTATAACCATCTCAGATATCATTAACTGATTTCAAAACAGGAAGCAGTTCAAGGACATAAACATTTGAGCACGCAAATAAATACATTAAGTGACAATAAATCATTCTATAATGAACAAACTTTTCTATTTTAGACAAATCATCCTACTCAAGATAAACAATGATATTAATATGTGAAATATGTTCGCGAAATTAGTTTTAATATCAACCCACGCATGCTGCAGCTGTCTGACGTCATCAAAAGAACACTGATTCAAAAAAACTCTTTTTTATTATTAAGTTAGTTGCCCTTTTTATCTCAATAGAGAAAGATGTAATAATTTTAATCTGTTGCTGCAAAAGGCAGCTGTATGTAAAATGTTACTTGAAATTATTAAGTCAAAATTTTAATATAATTATCTATAACAAAAGTGATCAGTCTCAGGTGTGGACTCAATATAAATAATATACTTCATTAACCAACATTTATGTTTTTAACACTTTAGTATCGTTATAAATGGATTAACGCAGTTAAAAATGTGCACCAACCAGAAGCACGAGGAATACTGATGCTGAAGAAAGATAAAGGTAAGAAATTACCTATATTATTATATTAATTGTGTTTTCATGGCCAGAATTATTATTTATTTATCTAAGTATCAGCGCGCGTAACCTACAGCGTAGAGCAGAGGCGGCTTTTTTGCCAACACTTCATTTGGCGTTGTTGCACTTCTACGGCATTGCTCTAGTCTTCGGGCGGCATTCCAGTCTCCTAAAAAACTGTTCCACATCCTGAAAATCACCAGTTGGGGATATCCAGTGACTTTTGCTACTTCGGCTTGGATTGGCCCAAGGGCCTGATTACCGGGGGGGGCGGCAAACTTTTCCACCAGTAAATTTAAATTAAAAATTTCTCCTTATTTAATCGCCTTGTTCATGAAAGCTTTTTGTCAAAAATAATGCAAAAATGTATTTTTGTTTTTACTGGTGGAAGTGTGCCCCGCCGGTAACCAGGAACTGCCCTACCCCCCTCTATCCGACCAACAACGCCCCAATTTTCTGATTTCTTGAGACATCCCACTCATCTTGAAAGAAAGCACTTACGGAATGTCGATCATTGTTTTCCGCTTTGTCTTTCAGTAAATTGAAAGCCAAATTTCATTTGCTGCCGCTAAAACGTCGTTTTTAACGTCAAACTCAAATTTTATATACTGCAAAGTTAGAAAATGAGAAAAATTTGCATTTGCAACTCCATTTTCTGTAAAAAAAAGAAAAAAAAATCGCTTGTATTGTTATTTTATATAAGACTTACAATATCATTTAATTGTTTTGAACAGTGTATATCCCTTTCCGGCACAGTGGTCCCACTCCGGGCACACCTAATTTTAATTCCAAACTTGCATTCGCCACCAAGAATATTTTAATAAAATTTTGTTTCTGTAATGAAAGCTTAAAATAAGGAGTTCTTATTTTCTAAAAAAGTCGTTTGTAAATTTCGGTGTCAGTCAGCAATTTCTCATTTTACGAGCAGAGTTTGTCTGTGCCGGAAAGGGATATTATACAGGGTGTTCCGTTAAAGGGGTCCAATATTAATAGGGGTAATAGAGGAGATCACATGGAGCATAAATCAGTATATAAAGCCTGGTCGGATCTCAATAGTTTTCAAGTTACAGCAAATAGAATGAAAATTCGGAAAATTGTAAAAGAACCCTCATTGCTAAACTATCGATAATGCTACATAAAAACGAAGCACATATTTAGAAAGAGCAGAAAAAAACCTACAAAATGACATCAATTGTATTAAAATAGCAATATTTATTGACGAGTTACAAGCCCTGAAACAGTGAAAAAAGTACGAAATCCAATATACATCAAAATAGTTAATCGTTAATTCCAAAAAGACAACTCTAGCTACAACAAGGAAAATGTAGTAAAATTTGGTCCATCCCGAAAACTTTCGAAAAAGCTTACAATGAACCATATCGGTTTAATTGTGTGAGAGAAATTAATCAGTTTCTTAGTTACAACTCAGCTTTCTTTGACACTAGCAAAGGTTAAACTCCGCCCATCACGATTGGAAACACCGCCTTTTTAATTACTCTCAACTATACATTTTCGATCATGCTTCTTCTGAGATGCAACATTTTTAATTATTCAAGAGTTGAATGAACCAAAATAACTTTACAATAATAGTCTACATTTTAAAGTGGTCTTTTATTGATATAAAGCTTAAGTTAAATTCCTTAAAATTAAACTGGTGGTGAAAATTCGGAAATAATTAAAAATATTGCGATTTGTAACTATGCGAGAAGTTTCAGTACATGTTTTACATGGACAATTATTGTATGTATATGTGCATCATAATTTATGATAGGAAATAATAATAACAAATAGCATAATAATTTTATTAATTATAAATTTAAAAAAGACACTAAATTTTAAATTAATTCATACAAACTTTGTAATTTACAATTTGAGTACACCACAGTCTGTGACTTACAAAATACTGTGCCAAAAAGTGTTGAAAATAAAAGAAAAATGACAAATAAAGAATTACATTCCACGTAACTTTATGACATATGTGAAGCATAGTTTTCTGGCCTGCGCTGCACAGTTCAATGTCGGAAGGCAGACGAACGGACATTATTATAATAGGTGCTCGAAGTTGCGCCCATTAACAGAATCGCACAGCCGACAGCGACGTCGTAAAGATTGGCGAACACGCCGAAAAACTCCGACGGAGTTGGGAATGTCTCTTGCAGCGACAACGATTCGCGCTAGTAAATCCTCCGGTGTATCCACAGGCGTTTCATACACCAGCGATTTAAGGTGTCCCCAAACAAAAAAGTCTAACGGATTGAGGTCTGGAGAGCGTGCAGGCCAAGCAACAGGTCCACTGCGTCCAATCCATTTCCCAGGATATGTTGAATTGAGGTGATTGCGAACACCTATGAAAAAATGTGCCGGTGCGCCATCGTGCATAAACCACATATTGTGGCGCAATGTTGCTGGCACATTTTGCAGTAACTGCGGTAAGATATCCCGTAGGAAAACCAAGTACGTACTGCCATTGAGTACATCTGAAAGTAAATATGGTCCTATGAGATAATCGCCGAGGACACCTGCCCATATGTTCACACTGAACTTTTGTTGTGCGTTCGACGGGAAAACAGTGTGCGGATTTGTATATGACCATGTGTGCATATTGTGCGTGTTTACCACGCCCTCTCTCGTAAATGTTGCTTCATCAGTAAATAAAATATTTTCCAGAAATTGTGAATTATTTTCTGTTACATTAAGCAAACAGCGTACGAATTCTGTCCGCTGAGCACAATCTGTTACTGATAACAGTTGTACCCGCTGCACATGAAAGGGGTGCATGTTCTCTGCACGCAGAACACGCCACACACTTTGGTGAGAAACACCGACTTCAGACGCAGCAGCTCGTGTACTCGTGGAGGGGTTATCTTTAAAAATATTCAGTACATCTTCTTCCATTGCAGGTGTTCGTACATGTCGAGGTTTCCCTGCATCAATGCTTGCTGTATTAAACGATCCAGTCTCCCGTAATCGTCTATCGATTTTTATGAAGAGTTTCGAACTTGGGCAACGTCTCCTTGGAAATTGCTCACGGTACATGCGCTGTGCTAGACATGCATTTCCATGAGCTTGCCCGTACATCAGATGCATGTCCGCATATTCTTCGTTAGAGTATTCCGGCATAATTATTATACATCAACTTACTACAATCCCACTTACAACAGCCTCCCTTTAACATAACGCCCACTGATGACTGCTGTTTTATTACACTTTTCTTCCTATACACATAGAAAATTTGCATAAAAAGTACTTCTTCTTCATCATCCTGAAAGTTCATGGAGGAAACGCAGCAGTCACGGAGTTTGCTTTAAGACAAGGCGAGAGCTGCACAATATGTCATTCACTTGACCAGACTGAATAATGAAAGGGTATTGATAGAGGTTGATCAGAAATGTATAATTGAAAGATATTAAAACGGGGTGTTTACAATCGTCATGGGTGGAGTTTCGCTCTTTCCGAGCGTGCAACAGTACAGAGTTGTAGCTAGGGAACTGCTTGATTTCTCCCATACAATTAAACTGATATGGTTTATTGTCAGCTTCTTAGAAAGCTTTCGGAATGGACCAAATTTTATAACATTTTCCTTGATGTAGGTAGAGTTGCATTTTTGGAATTAACGATTAACTATTTTGCTAAATATTTGATTTTGTATTTTTTCACTGTTTCAGAGCTTGTAACTCGCCATTAATTCTCAATATTCTAAAACAACTTATGTCATTTCGTAGGATTTTTTCTGCTCTTTCTAAATATGTGCTTCGTTTTTATATAGCATTATCGATAGTTTAGCAATGAGGGTTTTTTTACAAATTTCCGATTTTTCATTCTATTTGCTGTAACTTGAAAATTATTGAGATCCGGCCAGGCATTATATACTGATTTATGCTCCGTGTGATCTCCTCTATTACCCCTATTAATATTGGACCCCTTTAACGGAACACCCTGTATAACATATTTTTGCACAAGAATTTAATATTTTCAAAATTTCAAGTTACGCCTGAAAATATAACGAAGAAACAAAAAATACATTAATCAAACGAAATTTGCCATTAAGGAATATTTAAAATGTTTGGTTCAAGAAATGCAGTTGTTTCTGAAAGATGACTGTGAAGTTTTATTAGATGATGTTCCGTAAGGCTATGTCAAGTATTACAGTTATTTAACCCTTCTTTGCATGAGTTTTTCTTTTACAAATGTGTTTTTTATACATACAGTGTCTCACATAAGTGATGGGACACTTGTGCTTTACAAAAGGAAACTAATCAAATAAATTAAAAAAACATGTACACATTTTTTTTGTGGGTGTGTTTCATACTTAAATTTAGTAAAGATTATTACATAACATACATTTTGTCAAAATATTAAAATATTAATTTAATAAAAATACAAATGTTTAGAACGGAGCAAAAAATAGCTCACATAAGTGATGGGACACCATTATATATGCAACAAAAATCGCCTGAAATAAGCAATAAAAATATTTTTTGGGGTTTTATTTTTACTTAAAAGCAATTGGCAATAATTTATAAAATCGTCTGCAGTATTTCTCTCCAGTTTGTTTTGGAATTTTTGTGTTTTTTAGCTCTGTGTAGTCATGAATGCTAAACGAAAAGAAACTTCGCCTGAAATTCGAAAATTAGTTATTAATTTGCATATTGAACGTGGAAAATCTATTAGAAAAACTGCTGAAACAGTTAACTTGAGTCGTTCAACAGTTTTCAATATCATTAAACGATATAAAAAGAATCATATGATTCAGGATAAAAGAAGACCTGGCTGACCATCAAAGCTATCCAATGGAATAAAGCGAATTATCGTTCGAAATATTAAAAAAAATCCAAGAATTAGTGCTTCAAAAGTTGCTGCTGATTTACAAGCATTATATGGAATAATTGTTAATCCTGAAACTATTAGAAGGGTAATTCGATCTGCTGGATATCACGGTAGAGTAGCCAGGAAAAAATTCTTCGTAAGTGAAAAGAATAGAAAACTCAGACTAGCTTTCGCAAAATCCAACATAAATAAGAATTCTGATTACTGGAATAAAGTTATATTTGCTGATGAGAGTAAATTTAATATATTTGGTTCTGACGGTAGAATCTTGGTGTGGAGAAAACCCAGGGAAGAACTTCGCAAACAGAACTTGGTACCAACAGTAAAACATGGTGGAGGAGGAGTTATGGTATGGGGGTGTATGTCGTCCGCTGGAGTTGGTAATTTTGTTTTTATTGACAGTATAATGGATCAGTACAAGTATATTGATATTTTAAAGCAAAATTTGAAATCTTCAGCACGAAAATTGAACCTTCATAACGATTTTAAATTCTACCAGGACAATGACCCCAAGCACACTGCTCTGAACGTTAGACTCTGGCTGCTATATAACTGTCCTGAAATAATAAAAACACCACCACAATCTCCAGACTTAAATCCCATAGAGAATATTTGGCAAGAATTGGAATCAAGAATTCGCAAACACACCATTTCTTCAAAACAACAACTAAAATCGGTGCTTCAAGAAGAATGGGGTAAAATCACTCCAGAAATCACAAAAAAAATAGTCGAATCCATCCCAAAAAGATTAAATCATGTTTTAAAAGTAAAAGGAAATCCAACAAAATATTAAAACCTTTTAAAAAGTAAAATTTGTGGATAAATATTTGATGGAAAAGTAAGTGTCCCATCACTTATGTGAGCCATTTTTTTGCTCCGTTCTGAACAATTGTATTTTTACTAAATTAATATTTTAATATTTTGACAAAATGTATGTTATGTAATAATTGTTACTAACTTTAAATATGAAACACACCCAAAAAATTTTTGCACATGTTTGTTTATTTATTTTATTGCAGTTTCTTTTTATAAAGCACAAGTGTCCCATCACTTTTGTGAGACACTGTATATTTAATATTAGACACCAGAAATTTTAAGATAGATTTTTAACTTCGTTCAGCAACATAGTTCACGGGAAATTTACTGCATTAATATATCTATATAATTATAGTGGTGGCGTAGAAGTTAATTTATTTATTAAAAGTTAAATAAAAAGTGATGGAAATTTACATCACTATGCAATTAAGGGTTAAGGAGTTTACAGTTGGCTGTCCTTTTTTTTTATTCTTAAATCACCAGTTCACACGTGGCGTTTCGAACTAACAATTTTTACTTTATGTACCAACGAAATGCATCATTTATTAAATAAAACAAAAATTAATATTCTAAATTTCTGGTATGAATTAGTTATTTCTGTATAAAACAGGAGACCAAAATGACAACATTGGTTATACTCCTGCCTACATTCAATTATTTTTTTTGTAAAATGTCAGTTAATATGACCCTGATTAAGCACGTCTCGAAAAATACTCGAAACATCAAATTGAAAAAATAATGATACATTAATATATATTTTATGTTTGAAAGATATCGAACTCGTATCAAATTATCCTACAATTTACGAAGAATAATTAAAGGGTAACAAATATGCAGTAAGTTGAAGTATTGAATGGCAATAATATTGTTGGAGAGACATCTAAACGGAATTCAAATACTAGTTAAAAAAATGTAGTTTTCATAGCAACTCTAATACACATGTTAATGCATTTTAATTATAATAAATATTTTAATATTTTTTGATTATTTATTAACAAATATTTTATTATCATTATAGTAAATATTTTAGCATTTTTTCATTAAAGTACTGAGCATCATAGAGAATAAACCAAATATTCAGAGATTTATTGGTAATGACTGGCATGTAGATAATTGATTTCATCGTTGAATTTAAGCGGTAAGATTCGACAAATAATAGATTGGGTTGTTCCAAAAGTTCTTGCTGCTTGGAAAAATCAATTCGCACCGAAAAATTCTAGCAATTAATGTTTAGACATCAATTCCGATATATATAATGTATCAAAAGGGCGGAATTTTCCAGTACGAATTGATTTTCCCAACCGATACGAAATTTCGGGACAACTCAATATATTATGGGCTAAAATGTGGTGACATTAAAAGATGAAAATAAGTTTTTTTTTAAACTAAAATACTTTATAATAATATATATATCTTGTACATACACACTTTTTTGTTTGTATGACTAAAGTTTTATTCTAAAATTATGAAATAAGCTTTTCTGCATGATAAATCGTAGAAAATAAGAAATATACTAAAGCACTATTTACTTTGTAGAATTCTATGAAGTTTCAAATTCATACTGAATAGTATAGATGACAACATGTACGTATTTTTACGGAGTCTGTTTCAATTAAAACATATGTACACCATACATTTTATTTAAAGAACAATACATATACTAAGTAAAACATTATAGCAAGAAAATTCACGATACATTTCTTTAAAAACATTTTCTGGTTCATTGATTGTTTGTCTTGAATCAGAATCGTCAATTGACAATTTGAAAATTGTCGAAATTTTGGCATAAGTGGCTTAGTGGAAAACAAATGTGTAATAATCATGTTCGTCATTATGATGAATGGATATTAGCATAAATTGTTTCTTTAACACTTTCAGAAGGAATAAAATTATTTTCCTAAAATGTTGAAATGATTGAATGGCGCCATGATTTACGAACAAAACAAATTCATTTGTAAATAATTAAAAGGTTTTCATCACATACATTACAAAAGCAAAATTTTTATTCCATATTTCTCGCGCCATTGTGGTATTTGGGGATTAAAATTAAGTGGGATATACACTATCCCACCGTCATTCAACCGGTTAAAAATGAATATAAATTCATTATTTTAGAAAACTTAGTTTCATCTTCAGATAATCTTTATTTCGAGTTTTCCAGATTTAAGATTAATCAGTATAAAAAAATGATGCTTCTTAAAAAAAAAAAAAAAAAAAAAAAAAAAAAAAAAAAAATTACAAATCTAAAATCTTCACGCGTTTGTTCCAGTTGGCAGTATTTCCTGCCGACATATATTTTCATGATTCGTATACTGATTACAAAAAGTAATTCTTGTATTTAAGGAAACACACTACTCTTAAATGTTGAAATAACTCAGTTTTTCAAGGAATATGTGTATGAAAGAGGAGCATTTCCTATTCATTTTAAAACAAACCTCCTAAAAAAAATTCGTTTAATTACGCTAGCTGTGACTAAAACTATACAAGTGATCACTATGTAAGCAAACCTGAAAAGAATATTTTTTAATCGTTTATTTCAAAATGTTAAAAATGTGCATTTCTGAATTGCGATTATGATTTTCCTCGAAACATTTAATAATTTTATAAGGAATTTCACAAATTTATAGATTATATATCTATACTAAAATTGAACTTATACATGCATATATAATTTACAATTTTTTTTAATTTTTCAAATAAAGTTAAAAGTTTTGCATATTGTTTTCTGAGAGCGTATGTATACACAATTTTCTTTTGCGAGTGAAACAAAAAGCATATTTTGATTCAGTTTTAAGCAGTGGTGGAACGTGGCGCTTCATTTGGGCGATTGTCACCACTAAATTTTAAAATTATTTTTCCACTTAAAAAAATCTCAGAAACTCTATCCTTAAATGAGACGGTGAATACCATTTACATTTTGCGGTGTCATTAGTTCTCTGGTGCGCCACTTTTCCATCAGTGTTTTAAGATATAGGTATGATACAAAACTTCTATATATATTGTTTTAATACATAAGTACCTTACAAGAGATGTATTATGCACCTCATTTTGTGATAATTCACTTTAAAAGGCATTTTGTCAAAACATTAATTATCCAATGTCATTTATTGTGTACTTGGATTATTTTTGAGTTAGTAATAAATATGTATTTTATAAAATATATTCATAAAAAATATTAAAAATTTCAACAGATATCTCACATGAAGTCTATTGAACGGCAATATTCTATGAAAATAAATACAGAAGCCCTCCACTTTCTTTAAGCATTTTAAGCTTAGATAATGTTTGCAAGTCCATCCATCAATACAAATGTCACAATATATGAATTTAATATAATTTTTTCTAAAGTATTATAAAATATTCTCATATATATGATAAAACTACATATATTTTCGGTCAAAACTGACAATTGTTTTATGTAATAAAAATCTACTTTGAAGATTAATACAAATCTATGATAAAGTTTATTGTTTTGAAATAGCTGTTGCGAAAATAATTAAAACATAACACCTACTGGCAACCTGTGGCGCAGCTTGTCCAAATGGGACCTTGCGCCATAAAACCCTATACAACCAACCAACCAACTAACCTACTGGCAACCTACACATGGAAAACACACTGTCGATGTATATTAACTGTCGTAAATTCGCTGGTCTTGAAAGAGGAAATGTTTATTAAAAGTACTGTAGTATTTTCGAGATTTATCCGGTCTTTGAAAGCTCTGACCAGATTAGTTTAAAAAATTTTAGTTTCTATACATATTCATTTACAGGGTTCGTACATTTTTACCACAATTTTTTAATAGCATTTTTCTATTTAATATGTAAATATCCGTTATTGCAGACGCCTCGTTCAATTACAGGATTTGTAAAACTTTTTTACATTTAAATAAAGAGACAAATTATATTAAAAAATTGTGGATATATCGTATGAAACTTGATTTATTAAAACCTATTTTTCTTAGTATATATTTCATAAAAAATAAAGAAATAAAAATATAACGAAAAAATATCTTATGATTAGGTATAGGTTTTGAGCAATATATTTCTTAAATGATTAAATCTGGAATGGTGAAGAAAGCAAAAATTGAATTGGTGTTGTTGTTGGTGATTCAGAAAAAGTGCCAAATCACTTCTCTGAAAGAAGGGGTTTCAGAGCCTCAAGAGAGGTTGGACTTCTAGAGCTGGTCTCCTAATTTTAAACCAATTCCAGATGAGAGACCTGCACCTGGATTGGCACCCCCAGAGGTAACGCTTATACTAAACTTGGAGGACATTAGAGCCATGAACAGATTTTACATGCACCAGCTCCCATTAATGTACACGATCCCACAGCAGCGGCAGTCGAGATAGGTTGTCACTCTCCCAAGCACTGACCTTGGTCGATGCTGCTTTGCCTTCGGTGATCTTCGTAGAACCAAGCGTAAATGTCCGCGCCACTGCGGGACGCAAAAATTGAATTCCATTGCCAATATATTATTTTTACTCTTCAAAGAATAAAGTTAATAATTGACTTCCGGTCACAAAAAACTTAATTTTTATACATTTTTGACCATGTGTTTAAATTAAATTTTATTTACTTAGTTAACGCAACATAATAAGCGTCATTACTTCTCAAATATATATGTATTAAATATTTCGAAAAGAAAAGAAGGTTATAAACAAAAAGATCTTGCGATCGTCATTTTAAATCTGTTGTTTGATCTTCTCAATGATTTTGATTTACACAAATAAAAGTTGTAGGACTATATGTAGACAAAAATAAACAGAACATTTAAATTTCAAATTTTTTATTCAGTAGTTTTATGCCGAATTTAACTTATTGAGTAAGTTTCTATTAAAGTTAACCCCTTGAAGGGCACCGGTATATTATTTATACCACTTAATTTTAATCCCATAATTCCACAATGACACCAGAATTTTATAATCAAATTTTGAATTTATAAGGTACACGAAGAAACGTTTCTACTTATTTTAAAATAAATTCGTTCGTGAATCCTGGGGTCAGTCAATCATTTCAATATTTTATCTACAAGAGTTCTTTGCCCCTGAAGGGGTTAAAAAGGCATTTAAAAATCAAAAAATTAATAAAATAAGCAAAGAAGCAACAGAAATATGAAAATGTATTATAGACAATTGGAGCTTTAACCTTTGGATGGGTAGTGGCAAGAGTAATAAAATCTAGACTCCTATGGGCCGTTTGCACCACTAAAGTTTTAGAATTCTTCGCCCAATAAGAATACTGATAAAATTTAGTTGAAGTATACTATAAAATTTTAGTGGAAGAATACTTATAAAATTTAGTGGTGAGAATAGGCCCATTGGCGCCCAATTTTTACACCCTTGGGTGGTGGGTTACTATATATATCCCTCTTAATTTTAATCCCCAAATGCCACATTGGCACCACATTGGATTGGTTATTCAATCATTTCAAGATTTTAGCAACATAAGTACTTTGCCCCTTAAAGTTTTAAACAAGCTTCTCATAAATACAAATATCGATCGAGACTAAACAGCTACTAAACAACAACAAAAAAATGCTTAACAGCGAGTTTTATTCGCGTTAAATGGGTGCCGTACAGTAAATTTATTAACTGCATTATTACAAAATATCGGTGATAAATGAATAATAGGACCTTGTAAAGAACTTAAAATTATTATGTAAATTATTTTCCAATAATTGTTTTCAATAATGGATTTCAATTGGGTTGAAAAACCTTAACTATTCATAACTGTGATTCGCTTTACCTAAAACAATCTTGTGTAGAGTATATATTTGGCATTGTGCTATACCCGCTTCGCAAGGAGGTCACAAATTTGCAACGCAGTCTCGGTGCCTGCCGCATTTTTGTAGATAGGTGTTTAATAAATATCACGGCTAATTATAGACAAATGTTCTTGAAAATTATTATCAACAATCCTTGGATGATTCCACGTCGATAGGTATCTCGAGCGTGGCATGACTCCCCCGCTAAGCGCCCCAAAATAAATCTTATATGTAACGAAAAATGTGATTTTCTCAAAAATTACGTGTGATAGGATATTCGCTATAGTTTTCCTGCAAGGTTTAAATAAACTCCTAATATCGTAATTTTTTCATAATTTTAGTTTCAGTAGATTAGACAATAGGGAGTGTTTTTGCAGTACATTTTCGATGATATCTCTGAAAATATAATACCATTTAAAACAAGTATATTTTAGAGTTCGGTGTTACGAGATCTTTAGAACAATACCGAAACGTTATACAAATAAATAAATAAATAAATAAATATAAATATAATATTCATGTAACCTAGTTAGCCTCCCTATTTTTGTTTTCCTAAAAATATTTCTGAAAGGCTAATAAACTTTAAATATGTGGATTGTGATTGATGAATTATTTAAATATTGGACTTTCTAACTCTGCCAAGTTTGAACTTTCCACTTTCCATAGTCTTCCAGACAATCGGCTGTGACTGACGGACTGATAGACACGTGAAAGATCTTATGATTTTTTCTTTTTTTTTTTAATTTTTAAGAACGGAACACTAAAAAAGGAACGTACGCTGCATATTTGGGTGGAACAATCCGTCCCACGCTTAAAGTTGATTTTTGAATCTTTTAAATATAAATCTGTAATAGAAGAAATAATTTCATGGAATATAATATGTTGTTGTAGGTAAATTTAATATTTTCAAAATTTCACTCACACCAGAAAATATAACGAATAAACTTAAAGTATATTATTCAAACTTTAAGATTATCGGTGGTTTGTTTCAAGTTTTAATAATTCTAGGAATACAGTCGTTATGAAACGTGACTGTGAAAAGTAAAGCTGTTATATTCCATAAGATTTCGTAAGTGTAATAATTATATGTAGGATTTCCAATAAAACCTATTTTTTTATTCAGAATTTACGAATTTATACCAGGACATCCGAAAAAAATATTTTTTGTCACGTTCACTACCGGGTTAAAACAAATGGAATTTTATTTTATTCAGAAACTTTGAATTCATTCCAGAAAACACTAATAGAAATATTTTCTTTATTTAATGAGAGACACCTTTGTGATTACATAAAATAAAAATTCTGCTTTCGAAATTTCCGGTATGAATTCGTAATTTTGGATTAAAAATGAAATGTCAAATGTGTGACCAAACGACGCCACGTATACGTACTCGGTAGCGAACGTGTTTATGTAATAATGAAATGTGTGACATTAAAAAAAAAGCAATAATGAATATAAAAACAAATTATACAATTAAAAAATATATATAATATAATAAATTACAATAACCATTGGGAAAATGTTCCGATAGCTTAAAATATATATATATATATATATATATATATATTTTCGTGTTAAAGCGGCCCTCACAATTATGATTATGCCAAGGTTGTAGTTATGATTTAGCCAAGATCATCGTAAAGCTTATATATACATCCTATATACGCATATATATATTCCTATATGTGCCATATACGTCATTATACACATATTATTTACGTCTTATATGTCGTATATACATCATATACACATATATATGTATCATATATGCAACATACATCACTATAATTTGACCACATACGTCAAGAAATTTTATATATATATATATACATATATATCATATATTATTATAAGGTCATACATGCTTTATAATTACGCGATAAATCTTAGTCGCTTAGCAATTCATGTTTGGGGGCCGCTATAACATGAAAGTACCAAATTTACAATATATTAATGAAAACAGAAACAAAATATAACACGAAAGTACCAAATTTACAATATATTGATGAAAACAGAAACAAAAATATTTAATTCTTGAGGGCCGCTTTAACACGAAAGTACCAAATTTCGACTCTTTAATTTTCATATCTGATTATTTGCATCTATCCTTTTTGTAACTTTAACATTTTTGTAACGGTTTTATGCATTTATATTGCCTATTCAAAGAAAATTTCTTCTAAAAATACAGAATTTCGTTAAAAATGCTTAAAAACGCTTAAAAATATTAAGTGACGACGTCAAGAGGTCCATTCTCGACCGAAAAGTATGTAGTAATTTGCTAGTATTCGTTGGCGTTCATAAAGTGGTAGAGGTGTCTAAACGGTATTCTAATGATAAGAAAAGCAAAAAAAAAAAAAAAAAAAAAAATGTTTTTATTACAATACTAATACATTATTTGGGAAATTTTTATTATAATACATATTTTAATATTTGTTAACACATATTTAATTATTATTATATTATATAATTAAGCATTTATGTATTAAAATACTAAAAATCATAGCGAACGAACCAAAATTTCCCACATTTATTGGGAAAGCCTTACGTTTATAATACACCTGTAAAAATGGAATATAGAGAACAACATTTTTTTAATATGGAAATTTACATTTTCAGTCATAAAATTTAAACCTACAATGATCGCATGAAACTGACGTAATTTCCTTGACGCTCCTAATCGTGACGAAAGTCATGAAGTTTTGTTTAAAAAGAAAATGCATAGGGTAGTGCATATGCGCAAATTATATGCTGTATTTGCAAAAAAAAAAAAAAAAAAGAAAAAAAGAAAAAAAATGTTATTTTTTAAGTTTTGAATGCCACTATTTTAAAATAGCGACTTCTCATTTTTAATCGCAAATTTCTGTCATTAAATAAGACAAGTATTTAAACAAATAATCAAAATAGTCGGATTCACCAATTTTACGTCATGTGCCAACCGGGGTTATATAAAAGCTGAAAAGTTAAAAAACTTTCTTTTACCATATACATGTTTCAACCCCATTGGAGTCTTTTTCGCGACAACTGAAAATAATCTTCGCTGCTGTAGGATATATTATGTATTGTTCCGAAGAAAAATTTAATGTATTTTATTTATTTTTCTTTTAGGCTCTGGCCGGTCCGAAACATTTTTACGGGAAAAAACCTTTGTAATTTTGTAACTTTTTATATAACGCCTTTTACCATAAAATTAAGACAATTAATACTTTTTTAAAATAGTAATAAGAATCTTGAAAATATAGATTGTCATGAAATCTGAACCAAGTTAAGATTTCAGATGATTTTTTTATCAATGAGCAATAATACTTTACAAAGATTATATTATCAATTTAGTTGGTTTGGTTTGATTTGTGGGGCACAACGGTCATATTTTGACTTGATCAAGCCCCACTTATTACCCAAAAAGTAAGCCTATGTGATATAATTAAACAATATCTATTTCATATCATGTAATTATCTCGTAAAATGAATTAATTAAACGTGTGAATAATATCCATTTTCAGGAGAATTTTTAATAGGTGGTCTAAATATCATCTCTTTATACTCATCCATTGACAACCAACAAGTCATTATAAAGATAAATAACTGCAATGATTGCATAAGGAACATTAATGAAAATATCAAAACGACGTTAAAAAGTGCTCTTAATCGTATAGTTAATTATAATTATTCTACTCTTGACAATAAAATCTATAATCCAAATAATTAAGCCTCGAAAGTTTCTCCTGTATTTAACTATACCAGAGATGCATGGTCAGTATGGATTGTGAATTTCATACCATGAAAATAGTGATAAAACTTATCAAGAGTACCTATGATAGCGAGACATTCCAATTGAGTTTTAAAGTAACTTTGTTCATAACTCTTCAAAATTCTAGAATGGTAAGCAATATGATGCACGTATACCTTATTTATGAACTTCTATGCTCGATCATTAACCTTGACTCTAAAATTAAATTTACTTTGGAAGTTGAACAGAATAGTAACTTCCTTATTAGAATGTACTCACTCTTAATCAAAACCCACAATGGTGTAGAACGTACTGTTTATAGAAATAAAATACCCAATTATTCCACTGTTCCACATAATGCTAAAGCACCTTCTTCCTACAAAGTTTTTGTGTTTAGACATTTTATTCAATGAACCTTCACAGGTCTGTACTCCTGAATAGTTATATATTAACATATAGCAGATATCAGATACAACAAAAGAACTACTTCTTTAGCCAGACTACATACCGTAGAGTCTTTGCAAATTAATTTTAAGAAATGTACAATAATTGAGTCATCTCCATCATTAACATTCTGCGATTTAACAGAAAAGCATTTTCTCTAAGATTATACTGGTATGCAAAAAGTCGGAGCAATCTCATCCCTGCAAAATATCGATATTTAAAATAAGTACCCGAATATTAATCATAAACGCATAATAATCCAGGTAATAAGTCTTAAATAATATTCAAACCTTTATTTAGAGTTAAAATGGTTTTAAAAAAGGTATTGAGCATTTAAAATCCATTTATTAACTAAAACGTATTTTTACTGATTGAAGATTTTCATCGTTATCATGATTTTAAAATGTTTCATGTTCAAATGTTTCATTTTTTTTTTAATTTTATTAAAATTTTCCAAATACTTTTTTATATGTTAAAACATAATAATTTCATCTAGCCTTTTGATTACCGGCCAGGACTGGGGACTATTTTTATATTTAGTGGTAACACAATTTAGAGATATTTGGAAATTAAAATTATCCCGCTATAAGTGTATGGCAGAACATAAATTATTTTTTCAAAGAGTGGTACGAATAGAACATAAAAAAATAATTACTGGGATGAACTGTGGCTCAACCCCGTAATAAAAATGGTAAAGGTCATTACATTTTATCTAAAAGTGAACAAAATAAAAATTTCGATAATTTTTTACTTAAAATATACACATTTCAAATTACGTCTCATTTTAAAAATCTTTATTAATATAATTATTATAAATATAATTAATATAATATTAATTTTGAGAATCTTAATTTTTGGGGTATCTTTATGTATTGTATTGTAATTATCGGTTTATCTATTGCCAACTATTTGTCTGGTCTAATGCTTATTATTTACAAATGTTTTATTATATATATATATATAAGTTAGTAAATTTCATGTGTATGTCTAAAATGATCATTGTAAAAGAATGTTGAAGTTATATGGAATGAGCTCGGAGCACTTTGAAGAATGCTAATTGTTTGGGGTTTTAAAATGTTAAATTTTGAATATCTCAAAAATCATTAAAAATATTTTAACCAAAATGTGCATACTGATATTTAATATCACTATAAGTGTTTCCTTTAATTTTCAAAATAAGTCATTGGTAAATGAAAAAAATTATTTTGATGGTCCACTATACTCTTAAGCAGGGGTGCAAAGCTCTGATTAATATTCCGTCATATGCGTGTTAATTCGACCCAGGTTTAACACGTTTCGCACCAGAAAACTTTTTAAGAAATTAAATTAAATAAATTCCATGTAGAAATTTGAAATTAAATAAATAAAGATTCATCCAATAATCTTTCTGGTTTGAAACATCGTAAAACTGGCTTAGATTAAACCAGATATTACGGAAGTTTAGTGGGAACTTGGCACCTCTGCTCTTAAGTATTGTATTAAAATATTTGTGATATTATTCTTAAATCTGACACATACCAGGAATTAAATGCAGTAAATACAGAATAAATTAATGAAACACAATAGTAGAGCATTGTTCTTGAAACCTCATAAAACAGTTCAAGACATACAGTCATAATTAAATGCGACTGTGAAATGAAATTGTAATATTAAATTTCTTGAAGGACACAACTTCTAATTTTACACGGGTGTAGGTTGAAATGGATAGAGACGTTAAATACCGGTACTTTTTTATAGTAATTAGATAATAAAACATATATAGTAAGCTTTATGTTTAAATGCACGTTTCTTTGATTAACCTTATATTGTCCATGGTAATATGCATTCTAGAAATTCCGAAATTAATTGAATCCGAAATCATACCAGAAATTGCAAATGAAAATTTTCTTTAAAAAAAAAAATCCCGGAATGTATATTGTTAAGTAAAGCAAAATATGACATTTCGATATGAATTTGGAATATCTGAATAAAAAAAATCCACTAACTTGGCAAGACTAACATGCTACATATGGGCTAAGTATGGGCGATATATGGGCTAGCTATGGGCAATAAAGGGTTAAATAAATAAAGAATGGTATTAAAAAATAGTCTTGTTCAATGTCCGTATACCACTAAATCGATATTCGGGTAAAAAAAATTATTATATGTTATAGATATCTGCAAACTTCTTTCCAATTTTTTACGCCACGAAAACACTTCTCTATTTTAATTATAGAATTTTTGTAATTAACCCCTTTCCTGCGGAATACATTTGAGAAAAAACGTACCAAAACTGTGGAAATGCATTTTTCTCTTTAACTCTTTCCGGCACAGTGGTCCCACTCCGGGCACACCTAATTTTAATTCCAAATATGCATTCGGCACCAAGAATATTTTTAAAAAAAAATTGTTTCTATAATGAAATCTTAAAATATGGAGTTCGTATTTTCTAAAAAAGTCGTTTGTAAATTCCGGTGACAGTCAGCAATTTCTCATTTTACGAACAGACCTTTGTCTGTGCCGGAAAGGGTTAACGCCTTCCATGTGACGCCCAAACTCAGTTCGGGTAACGCAAATGCACAAATTTTCGAATGCCCGATCTGAGTTCGGGAGAGAGAAAAATCGGTATTTCAATTCCGTGAAGACCGAACTCAGTTCGTCTGTTTTATAATATGTAATTTACCATTTTCCCAATAGATGTCGATATTTTCCAGCGAAAAGTTTGGTAGTTTCGCGCCATTTGTCAGATTTTTGTAATTTTGCAGTTCTTCCCAGATTTTATTCAAACCACATTATGTTTGACAGACAAGTATATAATTTTTTCTTAATACTTTACCGACCGGCCGTCAATTAATCGACGTTTGCTCTCCAGCGCTTACCGACCGGCCGTCGATTAATCGACGTTTGCTCCCCAGCGCTAACCGACCGGTCGTCGATTAATCGACTTTTGATCTTTCTGTTAGATTTGGTTAGGTTAGATTGACAAGTAGCAAGCAGCAAGCATTCTTTATTCAGATAATCGGTGCTTTTTTATAAGCTTTAGCCCTTTAGAACAGGTTTCGCTTGTAAATACTGCAACGTCCCATTACACAAAGGTGACTGTTTCGAGCGCTATCATAGTTTTAAAAAATATTAAACTTCTTTTTTCGACAAATATTGTTATATGGATTGTGGTATATCTTATGTAAATAATAAACTGAAAACGATTGTAATAGATAAAATAAATATTGTTTAACACTAATATGATTAACCCCTTCACGACGAGCGTCCTTTACAGAATTTTTTACCTTTTACCACCGGTTTTTCAAAACAGAAAATTTCACCTAATTGAATCCCAGAAATGCTAAGATTTAATGAGGCAAATCTTACATTAAAAAATAACTGGTGGGAATAATCGATGATTTTGAGCATCTTATGCGTCACGTATACGTGTCGCTCATCCCCCAAGGGGTTAAAGTAAAAGATTTTATTAAATTTCGTTACCCTAGAACAGTGGTTCCCAAACTTTTGAGCTCGCGGAGCCCTTTTTGGGAAGAATTTCTAAGGCGGAGCCCCTTAACCCCCCGGCACTCTGTGTTTTACAAATTAATGTTTTTATGCCTATGGAGCAGAGAAAGATCTGCTGGATAAGAGTCCGAACCAGTAGTTTTCAACATGGGGCCAAGGTTCTCAGTTTGGCACTTTTCTTGATACAGAAATTCTGAATTCATACTAGAAATTTTGAAAATCAAATTAACTCTTATTTAACTCTTTAACAGTTTTATTTAATACTAGATAACCCGCCCGGCGTTGCTCGGGCCTGTGATATTAAAATTAAACAAACCTAAAGTTTGTATGATTTTATATCTTTAACCCGATTTTGTATAAAAATATTTATTTAAAAGTGCTTTGCGACTGAAAATCCGTTATTTCCACTTTCCGCCGATATGGGTGCATTCTGATAAAAAAGAACCTCCGACACTTGTTCCCGTTGCCTGCAGCACCGTATAGTAGGCATGCAGCGCACGCGCTTAATCCCGCTCCCTCCTCATACCGGCACATATAACGAATAATTTGTTCAAGACAACCACCTTCACCTACATTAAGGCGATCATTAAAAAAAGAATTAAATTTGTCTGATAATTAGAACCCATAACGAAGACGCTACCCTAAAATAGCCGGCAAATGACACCCCTTCCCATCCTCAACTTCAAACTATAACTTAATTAGTTATTTAAATTTTTGTTCATTAGTAAAAATAGGCAATTATTTCCTTTCATTTTCTCTAACTAAATGGATGGATCGGCCAGAGAAACAGATCTCTTTTTAGTTCAGTTTTTAATGAAAGCAGACCCCCTCTGCCTGTTTTTTTCACTGGCGCCGGCAAATTTTTGGCAGTTTTTTGCATAAATTAAGAAAAATTACCAGCCAAATTTTTCAAAAATCACATAGTCGGATGCAGATTTTTTTTTTTTTACATGTGCTCAGAAATTTTCAAATCGATATCTTAATTAGTTTTCTTAAAATTCGTTAATTAGTAAAATAATTTCGAATTCGTTCATTTCCGCTTGCAAATTCAGAACAGCAGTTCCTTTCATTAGCCATTTTGATTTAAAAGATGGAATTTTTGATACGATGTTTAATCAGATTATAATTAATATATTGGGTAATTATCAAAATATTAAAATTCTGAGACTCAGGTGCACATGGCCAGACCTTGGACTATCCACACATAAATTTTCGGACTTCTATTTGGGGTAGATTTTGGAAGCCATCGCCAACAGACAGACACACACACACACACACACAGAGCGAAACTTTATTTTATTAGTATAGATTACTGTTATTGGATGCAATAAATTAAAAACAAGGAGTAAAATCACTTTTTTTTGTATTAAAATATCTGTACTGTGTAATCGAGATATGGCCGCCAAAAGCAGCAAAAAATATAGTTAAAAATTCGTGGTTTCTGAATGCTTTTAGTAACGAAGAAAACAAATTGTTACACGAGCGACGTTTGAGCAATACTGTTAAGGAGTTAATGGCATCCATTTTTTAAATAAAAAATATTCTTTCGGTATTTCCAGTATGAACTCGGAATTAAAGATCAAAATGGTAGCCCTGTCTGGTTTATGCATTGCATTGGGACTTACGTGAAACAATTATTATTTATAGCGAAAACCACACACACACACACAGAAAAATAGGTAAGTTGTACAATTTTCGTTTACAAACAGAGACTTCTGTATAATGACAATAGGCTACTCGCGAAAAGAAAGAAAATGCATAGGTAACTTACCTCATCAGTCGCCCATGAGTAATTATATAATACGTTTTCGCTAATCCCGCCTACACGTAATAGAATCATGCGATTACTGATTCTTTTTTCGTTCTTCTTTACGTTTCTAGTACTTCTAAACATGCAACGAAAACGAATCGCCTCTGAGCTTCTTTTTGTGAACCAGTTTTTAAAATACATTTAAAAGCAGATCATCGTTTTAGTGTTTAAGTGGGCGGGGCAAAATCATACAAATGTTCCATTTTCGCAAACAGGGTGTCAAAATTAATTACAACTTTTAAAAAACTGAACAGGTTAAAAAAATTGAAGCAGTTTTGAATTTTAAACTGAATTAGAACATGAAATTTGAGATTAATGGTTAAAGAAACTTTCTTTCACCATTGTTTTCGCTCAAAATAGATATATGGTTAAAAACTACACGTGTTAAAGGAACTACAACTAGTAGAAAAACTTTACTAAGAAAACGGGATATATGGGTGGGGATAAATTTATATCAGGGATCGCTGATCGGGTACTCATTGACGAGAGGTCGAAGCAAGGGGTGGAGCTGAGCAAAAGTTTAGATTGTTAGAGTGAGGACAAATGTTAAGAACCAATATATTTTTTGAAATTGCTACAGCCTTATTTCTGATAGGAAAATGTGGCATCAATAACATAAGAATCTTAGCCAATCCCGAGACCAATTAAGACAAAATTTTAAAGAGGGGTTGTTAAGGGATACAATGTTAAAATAAAATGCGTTTTCCGCAACATGCATTGCTTTAAAAATTAAGTACAATTATGTAAAATGTTTTTCAGAAATTTGTCTTCAATTAAATGTTACAATAAAATTCGAACTATCCGTTGTTGAGGCGATATTATTGAAAACACCAAGAACAACTAAATAATGTTAACATTATTAATAGGACATTGTAAAGTTAAAATAAAAACACTAAATATTATAATAATAAAAATGTTGGAATAAATTATAAGTTACAAGAGTAATTTGATTACAAATTTTAACTATAAAATACCATTTACAGCCCAAGCAATTATGAAAATGAAAATAAATATTTATTTCGTAAATACAAATGTTCCATTTTCGCGAACAGGGTGTCAAAATTAATTACAACTTTTGAAAAACTGAATAGGTTAAAAAAACGATGCAGTTTTGAATTTTAAACTGAAATAGAACATCAAATTTGAGATTAAATCTCTTAAATTAAAATATTAACGAAAATCGAAAACAAATTATAAGTCAATCACTGAAACAATCAAAGCTGAACTAACACATTTATCAATAAATATAGCAGGTAATGGAGTATAAAATACCTCATTTTAAAGATCGTAAAGGGTGAAGCGAAAGAAAATAAACAATGTGACATAACAACACTGGACCGCCTCTGCTTTTTCGATTCACGTTGTGCATTCGATTCAGAATACTATTTCTTGTACCTTATTTTGAAAAGAATTTTTAAAATACATTAAAGACAGAAACATAAAATAAAGTACTTCACACCAAAAATATTATATAGAAAATGGATAAATGTATAATGCAAAATTTTTAATAGTATCTTTCAACCCAGTGGTAGATGTACTTATATTTGACACACGCACACAAATTCCTACATACTTTCGAAAATTTTTCCCTTGCAATACGGTAATTTATTTCATGTTTTGTTTATTTTTCTGGAACACCGCGGAGCCCCTGAAAAGTATAAGCGGAGCACACTTTGGGAACCTCTGCCCTAGAATAACACGAAGCGTACAATTTTACCAGAGTTTAAGAAAAGCGCATATATTCCCAGCGCGTCAGTCTAGGCAGAAACCAAGCCGGTGTCTCGGACGATCTGCGGCTGACCGGGCGGTGAAAGCACATAGTATGTTCGAACCGCTACCGGTCGGTAAAGTGTTAAGTTAAAAGTTTATTTTCATCGTTTTTAACCATTGGACGGACTAAGTTCGGGCTTCACGGAATTGAAACACGATTTTTCTGTTGCCTGAACTCAGATCGGGAATCCCAAAATTGGCGCATTTGCGCTGCCTGAACTGAGTTCGGACGTCACAGGCAAGGAGTTAATTATAGTAAATATTGTTTTTTTAGAAATAGTGGTATTCATATTCAAACAGCGGGGGGCGGGTTTGTCAGACCCTGAACCCGTGGCATCACGCGCCAATGCTCTACCATTTGAGTTATTCTGACGACATCAGGGTGAGCAATGATAGACTGGATGTCACCCGGATAGCTCAAATAGTGGAGCAATCGTGCGGGATACCAATGGTTCTTGGTTCGATGTCCGATCTGAATATTTTTACACTATGTTCGTTGTACGCTGTGTCGTAAGTGATACTTAACATCCTTTGTTATATTTATCTTTTAGTATTTTTTAAAGCAAATTTCTATAAAGATACACAGTTCTATGAAAAGTATGCAAGAATTTCCCAATATTGTGCCTTTATAGCTGTGTTTCAAGGCCTAATTTAAACCTGTTGTTTTTTATTATGATATTCATTGCATTTTTAAAGTCAAAACATTTTATTGTAGAAGCTAACACTAAAATGTTGCACAAACTGTATGCAACACTAATATGACGATGAATTTCAACCACTTTCACATCTTAAGCACTGAGAAAACGAATCACCGATCGTATTTCACAAACGGCGGGATTCTCAATCGGCGGAGCCATTTTAAATATTCAAAAACATGCTTTAATACGATTCGAATGTTTCCGTAATGCCTATGTATGTAAACAGGTTATATATATATGTACGACGGGTATTTTTAAAGTAAGTGCCGTTTTGAAATAAAAAAGAAATGAGTATAATTTTCTTACCAACTTTATTTTCATATGAAAGACTGTACCTCAATCTGTTTTTCTACTAATTTTCCGCTAATATTAACCCTTAATTGCATAGTGATGTAAATTTCCATCACTTTTTATTTAACTTTTAATAAATAAATCAACTTCTTCGCCACCACTATATTTATATAGAAATATTAATCCAGTAAATTTCCAGTGAACTATGTTACTGAACAAAGTTAAAATCTGTCTTAAAATTTCTGGTGTCTAATATTTAATATATGTATAAAAAAACACAATTGTAAAAGACTCATGCAAAGAAGGGCACTTATCGTATCTTAGAAAATGTTTTTATATCCCCTCTTCATAGAATTCTGCCGCCTGATTTGACACCCATTGCGACACAGTCGTTTTGACCTCATCATCGTCGTTGTCGTGAAGACTGCCGAGATTTTTCTTCAAATGCAGGAACATGTGGTAGTCACTTAAACGTTGGGTTTTGTACACCTCTGACAGCATTTTAAGTACCAGGCGCGCGCGTTTCAGTACAAAGCGTACCATTCCACCGGTCATAATGTGTTGTCTGTAGACTTCACTAATATGACGATGAATTTTAACCACTTTCACGTCTTAAGCACAAAGAAAACGAATCACCGATCGTATTTCACAAACGGCGGGATTCTCAATCGGCGGAGCCATTTTAAATATTCAAAAACATGTTTTAATACAATTCGAATGTTTCCGGAATGCCTATGTAGATAAACAGCGAGCACACGCGGAATGCCAACAGCAATTTCGCCGTAATTTCAAAACGGTGCTTACTTTTAAAACAACCCTCGTATATATAAATAAAATTAGTAACTTTCATTTTAATGTATGAAATGGTCATTGTAGAAGAATTCTGAAGCTGTAGATAGAAAAGGAGTGCGCATAGCGTATGGTGGAGAAAATTAATTGTACGGGATTAAAAAAAGAAATCAGTTTTGATTATCTGAATATCCTTCAAAGTTATTTTATCCAACATTTGCTTACTAATATCTATTAACACTGCAAACATTAACTGTAATTTTGAAAAAAATTCATTGATAAAGAAAAAAAGTTGATTTTGATGGCTTACCAGACACTTAAGCACAGAACAAAAGAATTTGCGATTATGATTCTGAAATCTGACACAAACCAGGAATAAAATATATTAAATACAAAAAAAACTTAATCAACCAATGTTGCTAAGGGTAATTTTGGAAAGTATATTGATCAGTTCAAGATATTCAATCGTTATTAAATGCGATTGTGATTTGGAATGTAAGATTATATTGTTACATGAGTATAGGTTGAAAGGTTTGCGGATATTCAATAGCCGTACTTTTTCAAGTATTTAGATAATAAAGTAGATATCGTAAACTTTTTTATAACATACATATCATTAGATAAATAAAGCAAAGAATGATGAAAAAAATAGTTGTATCCAATGCCCGTAAACCATTAAACCGACTGTCGTGTAAAAACAGAATTTTATGTAATTCATAACTGACAATTTCTATCTCTTTTTTACACACCTATTTTCGAACAGTACTTCTCCTCTTATTTAGACGGAGAAATTTTATCATTGAATAAAGAGAATATTTCTGTATGAAAATAGTCGCGCTCAATAAGCGGCAGGGTTGGCAGCTGTAGTATTTCAAATAATTGTTTGTATTCACAGCCTGCATGCCTATACAGGGAAACTCCATAGTTTTTCCCAAATTGTCCTTAAAAATTCTAAGACGTTTTCAACCGAAACACGGTCATCATCAGTGGAAAAACTAAATTGTTGAGTTGAGTTGTTATCTCTTTGCGTTTCTTGCTTGCCCGGAATAAACTATTTTACTTCAAGGGTTTGGAAATGAGGCGAGATGGGAAAGGTAATCAAAGATGCATTAATTCATTCCAGACTGCGTGGATATCATATGATAATACATAGTTACAGACTATTTTTTTTTAAACATAATTTCTAGAGACTCTCTTATGATTGCTTCCAGGTGATTTACCAATATTTTTTAACATAAAATTTCATGGTAGATTTCTACAACATTTCCACACAAATTTACTTCCGGAGGTGGTTTCTGCCAAATATCCAAGAAAGAAAAATCTAAGAAAATACCGGTATTCAAAAAGCGGCAGCCTTGCTATAGTATCATGAAAGTGATATTTGTGTTTTTAAGAACACTTTAAAAATTATTTTAATCAAATGTTAGTATTTATTTATTAACTATTTATAAATCATCCTAAAGTTACACAATCCTATACAAAATATGCAAGAATTTTTCGATATTATATCGAATCGTTCGTTGCATTTCGATATGTTGGTTTGTTTCAAGGAAAAATATAAACTATTTCTTATTTTATAATATTCAATATATTTGTCACCGTCAAACACTGTTTAGTAGAAATTAAAACTATAAAGTTTTAACTAAAGTACTTGCACAAACTGCATTAACCCCTTCCCGACGAGCCCTCTGTACGCTATATCTTTTATCACCAGTTAAATAAAGGAAAATCTTACCCTATCATCTAATGCCAAAATTTCACTGATCAAATATGGCGAAATTTACTTTTGAAGCATATTGGTACGGCAAATTGAAGATCGTACGCACCCCAGTGTTACCAGTAGTACAGCGCCTAGAATACATAGTGTGGAAATCTGCTACAAAATACTACTAAAAAATTGTATTCAATAAATGTACAACGTTGCTGAAAATATTAGGATGGGATCGCAGCGCCATCTGCTAGCTCTTGACATTGTATTAGAATATTTTGGCTGGTGATAAGTATTTTAAATACTTAAATTATATCCTTTTCTCCTCTGACTTAGTGATTTTTATAAGCTTTTATAAAATTATGAAAGCATGGCTAAAACACGTGATACGCATTTTTTTGAATCTGGTTGCAACATTATCGTACGAGCACCGTTGCACATTTATGGGCTACAACTTTTTAGGACTTTTTAAAGCATTACAAGGATAGCCGGTTTCCACACTGTGTATTCTAGGCGCTGTACCAGTAGGTTACTTTTTTTTATTGCTCAGATAGCTTGATTGGCACAACGTTTCTTAAATGGTATAACTCGCTGTTTTTCGTTGTATTTAATATGTCATTAAATAAGGCGAATTTTACTTTCCCAAAAAAACTGGTGGCAGTCAATAAAACTAACTTAAAGAAAGTAGCCCACTGGCAACAAAGACGCTCTTCTATAATTTGTTGCCTACAGTAATTTCAAAAGTAATATTTTCATTATTTAATCGCAAGAAACTGCAAGTTATGAAGTCGAAGATATTTTTCTATACTAGAGCGAAAACATTGTAGCAGTTGGTGGCTATGGGTTATGTATTTGCAATTAATGTCTTTGAGGCGGAAATAAATTAATTCACAAAGAGAAAAGTGAAAATTGTATATTACACAGCAAATAACTACTTATTGTAATTTATTCATATAGTTTTCTTAGTTTTATGTAATCTCAAAAAGTTTTTAAAAACCTATTAAAAATTCAAATAATTACGGGTAGGAAAGAGCATGCCAGGTTTAAATAGAAGAATTCGCACATTGTCATTACTATTTATTATCAATTTTAGGAAAAAATTCATGTACATTTCCAAAAATGTTTATGATTTTAGATTGTTAGTCGATTCCTCTTTCGTTTCTTCTACTTTACAAAGAATTAAATAATCGAATCAAAAAACGCACTTGTAAAAGTAAATTGCCTCGTATTCAGAAATAAATTACAATATTCTGATATCTCTAGAGATTATTTAGTTTAAAGCATTCATTTTTCATAGATAATGATATCATGCAATATTCGCGAAAAAGTATTTGAAAAACAACCGAACAAGGATAAAGAAAAAATTGATTCTGAAACTGCAGGAGTTATAAACGTAGCTGTTATTTTAAAGAACCCGTGAAAGTGTCAATTGTTTAAATTTAGCATTCAAAAAATATTTATGACCACGGCTTCCGATTTAAAAAAAATAGATTACGATCATTTTTAATCGACTGCTTGTGCAGTTTTTGCGCAGTACCGTGCAACAAATATTTTAGCCACTTTTATTATTATTATTGAGAACATACATTTGACTTGTGTACTTGATACAAATATCCACTTATAAGTCATCATCGAGAAGAAGACTGGAGAGACAGAATGAAATAACATCACTGAAGAATTACAGCCCGGGCCTCCACAAAGGGTGTGCAATGGAGGTGACCAGATTTAAACCCATCACCCTGATTTTATGCTCTGAAGCTGTTAACGGACTGGCGCCTTAACCAATCGGCCCCGGAGGGCTCCACGGTTGTATTAAACAACATTTTACAAGAGTGGTCTAATCGCTACGCGTGCGTATCGTTAATTTTGCAAACTCAATGGCCTTTCTAAATCACGAATATTTATTTTTTCACTGAATATATTATTCTTAAAAAAATATACAAAATGGTCATTAAAATTTTAGTAATACAACTTTATACTACAATTATAAAGGTAATTTTTATTATTATTCCATAGCCTCAAAGCATTCATTTAGAAAATATTCAATAAAATTTGCAGATTTTACCTCAGAAAAAGAAATTTTCAGATATTTTAAAAGATACGTTAAATACATATAGAAAATTCTATATATTGAACGTGATATTCATCTTAATAAGTTAAAATACACAACATGAACACGTTGGCTCATAATGTATTTATTAATAAAAAGGGGCAAATATAATATAAAAATTTTAACTCCCCTGATTATGACTAGTGTTTAGCTGAAGGCTATTATCAGGCTAAAAGCTAGAGTTATTTTGGGATGTTTGGCATTTAAAAAAAAAATGTATGTATTTATTTTTTTTTATCATGATAGTTTTAATGTTTTAAAACTTTTATATTATATTTGCACCTTTCTAGTAATAAATAAATTGTGTGTCAATGCATTTACGTTGCGTATGTTATGTTATTAGAAATATCTTCCGATACTGAATAATAAGAGAAAATAAGATTTTAGAATTTTATTTCCCAATTTCTTCATCATAAAACATATTTTGTAATTTCAGGTTATTTCACTAAATTCCATTTTATTGCAATTTATAATATACTTTTAGATTGCTAGGAAGAAAATTGGTGTGTTTTCATATTGAAAAACATTTTTTGTGTAAAATTGTAAATATAGCTTACATGTCAAAATTTAAGGGATGATATTTCTCTGACTTTTTGTGACCAGTATATTCATAGAAAATATGTTTTTTGATTAATCGGAACATTCGGCGATTTATCAAAACAACATTTTCTCTGAGATTATACTGGTATGCAAAAAGTCGGAGCAATCTCATCCTTGGAAAATCTCGATATTTCAAGTAAGTAAACGAATATGTATAATATACGCATAGTAATCCAGGTAATATGTCATAAATAATATTAAAAGCTTTATTTATAGTTAAAATGTTTTCATAAAAGATATTGTGCATTTAAACCTCATTTATTTATTAAAACCTATTTTTACAGATTCAAGATTTTCATCGTTTCCACTATTTTAAAATGTTTCTTGCGATTCAAATGTTTCCAAATGTTTATTTATTTATTTAGTTTTTTAATTTTCCAAAGATTTTTCATATGTTTAAACATAATAATATCATTTAACCTTTTGATTACAGGCCATGACTGAGGACTAGTTTTATATTCAGTGGAAACACAATTTACAGAAATTTTGAAATTAAAATTAGCTTACGATAAGTGTATGACAGAGATTATTTCTCAAAAAGTGGTACAAAAAGAATAGAAAAAATAATCACTGGGACGTACTGTGGCCCAATCCCGTAATAAAAAGGTTAAAGGTGATTTCATATTTTCTAAAAGTGAACAAAATAAAAAATTGATATTTTTTTACATAAAATCTATAGATTTCAAATTACGTTCGTTTTTAAAATTTTTCTTAATATATATATATATATATATATATATATATATATATATATATATATATATTAATTTTAAGTTAGTAAATTTAATTTATATGTCCAAAAGAGCATTGTGGAAGAATATTGAAGCTGTATGTAAAAATGGAATGAGCATGGATCATTTTGAAGAATGCTAATTGTTTAGGATTTTCTTAAATTTTGAATATCTCAAAAATCATTAAAGACATTTTAACGAAAATATGCATACTGATATCTAATAACACTATAAACGTTTCCTTTAATTTTCAAAATAAGTGATTGGTAAATGAAAAAAATGATTTTGATGGTCCACTATACTCTTAAGTAGTGTGTTAAAATATTTGTGATTACGATTCTTAAATCTCACACATACCAGGAATTAAATATAGCAAATATAATATAAATAAATGAAACAATGTTGCTGAGCGAAACTGCCGCTGTAGCTGTCTTTAGTTCAAGACATACAGTCATTATTAAATGCGACTGTGAAATGAAATTTAAATATAAGATTTGATTAAGAACACAGCTTCTCTTTTTATACGGATGTAGGTTGAAACGATTACAGACATTAAATACTGGTACTATTTAAAGTAATTAGATAATAAACTACATAGAGAAAGCTTTATTTAAATGCAAATTTCTTTGATTAATCCTCTATTGCCCATGGTAATATGCATTCTAGAAATTCCGAAATTAATCGAATCCGAAATCCTTCCAGATATTGAAAAAAAAAAAAAAAAAATTCCTTTATTTTAAAATAATGGAATGTATGTTGCTAAATAAAGAAAAGATTGACATTTCGATGAACTGGTATGAATTTCGAATATCTGAATAAAAAAAAACCCACAAAATTGGCAACACTATTATGCTACCTGGGCAATAGAGAGTTAAATACAGGGTGTTTCACAAAGGACCCTTAACTTTAAAAATCAATAACCGAGAAACGGTGATAGATAGAAACATTAAACCAGTGGTATGTTTATTGAAAAAATCGTAAGAATCTTATACATAAATCTTATGCAAAATTTAGTTAAAAATAGCACCGATAGATGGCGTTGAGAGCGTTAAGAATCCTTCTAAAGCGAGTTCAGAAGCATAGAAAGATTAGCCATCCAAGACTTCGCCATTGAAATCTGATCGGCGAGCTCGAAGAGGCTATTTGTCAAGCTTTTGTGTCGATTTCCGGTGACACACTACAGAGAGTCACTGACAATTTCATTCTGCGTTTGCAACATGTCTGTTGTTTAAAAGGTGCACATATTGAATCAGTTTTTATGCGATGCGCCTATTTATCGCAGCGCCATCTATCGTCGCTATTTTTAACTAAATTTTGAGATTTATGTATAAGATTCTTAAGATTTTTTTAATAAACATACCACTGGTTTTATGTTTCTATCTATCCCCGTTTCCGGGTTATTGATTTTTAAAGTTAGGGGTCCTTTGTGAAACACCCTGTAAATAAACAATGGTATTAAAAAATAGTCGTGCCCAATGTCCTTAAACCATTCAACCGATGTTCGGGTTAAACAAAAATTAGTATATGTAACAGATATCTGCCAACTTCTTCCCAATATTTGACACCGCATTAATGCTTGTCTATTTTAATTATAAAATTTTTGGAATTAAATAAAGTTAATATTGTTTTTTGGAAATAGTGGTATTCCAACAACGGGGGGGGGGGGGGATCAGTATACTGGATGTCGCCCGGGTAGCTTAAATGGTAGAGCAGTTGTGTGTGGGTACCAAGGGTTCCGGGTTCGATTCCCGAGCTGGAGAATTTTACACTATGTTGGTTGCACCCTGTGTCGTTAGTGATAATTCACATCCTTTGTTATATTTATCTTTTAGTAGTTTTTTAAGCAAATTTCTAAAGATACACATTTTTATGAAAAGGCTGCAAGGCCTTCCCCATATTGTGCTTATATAGCCGTGTTTCAAGGCCTAATTTAAAACTGTTATTTTTTAATGATATTCATTGCATTTTTCGATGCCAAAACATTTTATAGTAGAAAATAAAAAATAAACTGTTATTTACTATGCTATTCCCACAAACTTTATTAACACCAAATCGACCAGCCAGTTGTGTGTAATTTTTAGGGTTTCGTTTATCTCACGAAACTCTATTGCTCCCGCTCCGTTGTCTGTCTGACACAGAGCCATTCTCATAAATTATGTAACTTACAGGGTTAAAACTTAGTGTATAAATCTGAATATCAGCTGTGAAGAGCTGAAAATATTAAAATTTGAAAAATTCGTATTTTTTTAATAAATAGAGATAAAAAACCAAAATTCTAACAGCCTTTTCTTATTAAATTTAAACATTTTTCATTATAGTCGATGCCAAAAATTAAAAATCCACGATAAAATTCTTTCTACAATAATTAATTTTCTATCAGACGATTTCCACGTGAAAAATGAAATAAAAAGTTTCACCAAATGAAAAAAAAAATTAATATGTAATAAAATTGATTGACGTCATAGTCGTAATAAAACAATAAATGTATAAGATTTCTCAATAATACAAGGAGTATGAGTATGTGTAAGTACACAAAAAAGATTAAAATCACGTCATTAGAGAATTAAAAAGAAAATTTGACGTCATATGGGAAGTTTAACTAATTTTTTAAATGTTTGAGAATAATACAAAGCGAGTATCAATATAAATAATATTGAACAGTAAATATATGAGTTTGAGAAACATATGGAATCGTGACAAAAATCCGATTATGGAAATATTCGCATATTTTAGCATTTTAAAAGTGTACAATTTTAAAATGCTAATAAATGCTAAGCTGAAAAATAAATTTTGAAATTATTTTTTTAAATATTGCATTTAGTCCGTATGACGGATATTAGTATGACAGAATATAATAGCGGGCTTGGCCCGCTATCCGGCTGGTTTAGATATTCGAAAAAACGAAAAAATAGACCGGTAAATTTTTACTTTATAAAAAACATGACTTTTTTTTTTTTTTTTTTTGCTAAATGAAATTTGTTGGAATTTATTAAAGAAAGGATAAAGTGTTTTGAAAGGAATATTAAACGAAACCCTTTGAGCTATCTTCGATCACACTTACCCACTTGTTATACTTTTTTAACTCAATCTGTTTTCAAAATGTAAAGATGGAATTTTGTAATCGAATGTTATATCTCTTCGTGGTAGGCTAGACTTGTACAAATTATGTACACATGTGTGTTTCCGATTACAATACAACATTTTAATAATTTTATATCTTAATTATAAATTTATACATTAATTTTAGGCATTTTTTCGTTAATCCGCTACAGTTGATAAATCTCAAAATATTTTCTGTAACTCTTACAATATTATACGAGTTGAAACAACAATGTATTTAATGTTGCGCCAATAAAGATTTTGCTAAATTTTGCAAAATGGATGTGAAACTGCAACAATGAAATATTTTAAAAGCTATAATGTAACAAAAAAAATGTTAATGAAAAAAGAAATGCCATATTTTTTAAAAAAATACGTTATTATCAATTAATAGTTTAATATTAAATCATTTACGATGATAGATTAAGAAATCAATTTAGAAATTCTAAAATGATAGTTGAAATAATGTTTCTTTTTTTTCTGTTGTTCTTAAAATGAAACAGGTCAAAAATTATATATTTTTTTTATATAAATTCATTTGCTGTAGCTTTCTACAAAGTTTAAAAAAGACAGTGAATTTTTCATATCGGTTTCAGCTCCCATGTCAAATTAATCTACTGAAACGGAATTTTTTTGAAAAAACTAAATAAATTAGGCTTTAACCCTTTAACCCCTTGAGGGGCGGTGGTATATATCATATACCACCTAATTTTAATCCGATTCGAACCAGTAACTTTTAATTAAATTTTACTTTTTTAACTTTGAAGAGAAAAAGTTGAAAAATTGCTTTTCCTTATTTTGAACTAAATTCTTTTGTAAATTCCGGTGGTAATTCAACGTTACAAGAACACAATTGCTTGCCCCTGAAAGGGTTAACGGGCGGTGGTCACAAAAAAGGACACTTAATTTTAATTCCAAAACTGACAAACGGCGCCAAGAATATTTAATTAATTTTTTTTCTTTTATTCAGTACCGGAAAATAAGCAAGTTTTTATTTTCAAATAAATTCGTTTATGAATTCCGGTGTCAGTCTATTATTTCATCATTTTGCAAATAGACTTACTCCGTGCCGGAAAGCGTTAAGAGTAAATAAATTAGGCGTGATTTTCATGTTGAACATTGAATGCTTCTAACAGAATGTTTTTTAAAGAAATATTTTTCCTCTTATACTTTTTTATTATTTGGCACAAGCAATTCTAAAGAAAAACTTTCGTCTTATTGAATCACACATTTTGGATGATTAAACCAGACGTAATTCCCTTTTCAAAGATACTGGTAGGAAAGTTTGAGTATGTATGAGGTTTATAGTAATAAAATACCGTTTAAAACTTACTCGTACCAGAAAGTTTCACAATTATTGTAATTGCACACAAAAATTCAATAAGATAACGGATGTCAAAGTCCAGTGCCTCTATTTTATTCCTAAGAACACTAACTATTACCGTTTGACGAGCATAACTGTCATGTTTATTAATACAGTACTTAAAATCTAGATTTTCTGAATGGTTTGGAAATCATATACTTAGAAATGGTACAAATAATCTATTATTTTTAAATTGCGGATTTCAGAGTGATAGATATTGCGTAAAGTGAGATGAAAGTAAAGATATCTTGAAAAATTGACTTTGAAGTCCCATATCAGATGCCTTACTACCACTTTTTGTTATTCAATATGATTTATTTTTCCACAGTCGTACACATAATGACTGCAATTCTTGACTTTAACTATTAAACAATTAGCACTTAACAATTTATCTGCATTTTCAAATCTCTATAAGAGTTTCTGTTTACTTTTTCTGGTGCAGATCATGTTTAAAAATTCTAAATTAAGGTAGAGATTAAAATAGAGTTTATTATCCAAATAATGTCCAATAAGCTAGATTTAGACCATAAAGTTTCATTAATTACTCATTAATTAATATAGTTTGTTAAGCAGTGAAAGATAGTTCATTTCTAAAAATTTTTAATTAAAGGCTTTTCACCATTTGCGGTCGATAATTCTATATATATTGGAAATTGGTGGGACAAAAGCGTAGAGATAATTATACTAATTTATTATTAAGTCTTAGCAGACATGAACAATATTCTATGTTTCTCAATCTATTATCAACACTTCCAAAATACTGTATTGAAACTTCAATGTTTAATAAGGTGAAAGAACATATCTTAATAAAACAATTCAGAAAATATCTAACACATTTGAAAGTCCAATTTCAGAAATTACCGTCCATTGTTGAAATATTGCTCGAATTCTTATGTGCAACTTTGTATATGATGAATAGAATTATATATATGCTACATAACTCATTGGTGTGACAAAAGCGTTCGAAAAAAGTTCGAAGCGTTCAAAAGTTCGAAAAATAAATTTCATACATTTCAACTAATATACAGAAATGTACCAGAATTTGTTCGACAAACCTGTATGTTATCTGTAGATTTTTATAGGTATGACAGGGTTCGTACGGCTCCTGGAATTTTGCGATCAGGAAATTCTTCGGTACCAGTATTTTCTTAGAGAAAATCTCTCCTTAAAAGATGACGAAGTTCTGCGCGTTTAATCTACATTTCTTTTTCTATAAAGAAAATGCCAGTGAAACTCCTGGAAAATTTCGTGGTATGACTTATTAACATAAAGTTTATTGCACACTAGCAAAAATACCCGGTGTTGTCCGGGATGTTAGAATCTTTGTGTAGGAAAACCAATTTCAAAATTAAACGTGTTCTACAGGAACTTCCAAATGTTAAAATATGTCAGTATTTCCAATATTTAACACATTTTTACAGTCAAATTTGAGAAATTACCGTCAACTGTCGCAAAAGTGCTTGAACTCTTATGTGCAGCTTTGTATATGATGAATAGAACTATATATATATATACTACATAACTCATTTAAGTTCGAAAAGTCAATATCAGACATTTCAACCAATAGACAGAAATATACCAGAATTTGTTCTACAAACCTGTATGTTATCTTAAGATTTTTATACCCATGACTTTTTAAGCTAAAGAGTATTGCAGACAAGCTGAAATATCCTGCGTTGTCCGGGATTTTAAGAATATATGTTTAGGAAAACCAATTTCAAAATTAAACGTGTTCTACAGAGAACTTCAAAATGTTAAAATATGTCAATATTTCCATAATCGGGTTTTTATCTTGATTCAAGACGTTCCTCAAACCCATATGGAATTATATTCACCTGCTGACGTCATATCTACTTGCTTTCTGCATTATTCATGATGATACTTCCTTTCTTGCGATTCTCAAATATTTGTAAAAGTTAGTTAAACTTTCAATATGACGTCATATTAATTTTTAATTCTCTATTGACGTCATATTAACCTGCTTTCTGTACTTACACATACTCATACTCCTTGTATAATTAAAAGATGTTTGAAAATCTCCGTTATATTACCAATATGACGTCATATTAAACTTTATTTCAATTGTTGAAACTTTTATTTCTATTTAATTTTTTACGTGGAAATCTTTCAATAGAAAATTAAGTATTATAGGAAGAATATTATTGTGAATTTTTTATTGTTGGAAACTGCTATAACGAAAAATGTTTAAATTTGACAGGAAAAGGATGTTAGATTTTTGGTTTTGCTGTAATTAAAAAATACCTATGCATTATTTCGATTCCGGATGACTTTAGATGCTTCGGCTGTGTTTTAATACATCTATACGTAACATTTCAGAACTGTGGCTACCAAACTGTTGATTTGTATAGAAGTGCAGACAGACAGACAGACAATTTTTCACTTTCTATTATATATTAGATAAAAAATACAAACTTAAAACGTCAATGTCTTGACTTATTTGCTTAGTCTTGTACATGATTGATTTTATTTTTATTCTACAAATATATTTTCTTGTAATAAATATATTTGAGCTTAGACATGCCTTTTTCATAGTTGCCAACCTCCCGATTTTTTTTCATACCAGTATTTTTACGTAAAAACATTTCTTTTATGTAATCGTACAATTTTTTCCAATTTAATAAATCGGCGTTATTTAAGTAAAAGTTATTTACGTTGATTCTGTGGTAACTAATTTTAACTTGGGTTGCATTTACCACATAGAAAAATATTAAAAATTGTATTTTAAATTTTAGTTCTGCATTTTCACACGTGTGACACTACTAGCATAAAAAACAATCTATCACGGGATTTTTTTTTTGTTAAATATTAATTTTATGATGGCAAAAGTTAATTATGAAGAATGCAGATTTGAGAAAAATTCGATCGTGTGAAATGAGTTTAACGTGATTAGTTATTCAATATCCCATTAGCGGTCCCTTTAGCCTCCTAGCATGAAAAAGCTATCATGTGGAACTTTTATAAAAAGGTAACATTATCCATATCCTAAGCTTTTCTGAAGATTTAATCAAAATCACTTATGGGGGAATGAATTTCAATTGCGTAATTTTACAATTTTACCACCCTGACACGCTACTAGCATAAAAAACTATTATGTGAAAAAATGTATTAAGACACGAAGTGATTATTTTTCAATTCACGTTTCACTGAAATATGGTAGAGTATATTAGTTTTGCTGAGTTAAGACTAGTTTCTAATAAGTGAGGATAAATTAAAACTAGTTTTCACCATGCGCTTATTTTTCCCTTAACTAGTTTTGAGTTACAGCTAGTGAAATCGGAGTTTGAGGGTAAGACGGCGGTAAACTGTATATTTAAGTTAACACTAAATAAAAAGGTCATTTAACTGGTATCATATGAAAGTATTTCGAATCAAACCAGAAATCTATTCATAAAATAAATTATATCTAAAGCACAGAAATAATTTAAATAAAAGTTAAACAGTTTCAAATAAAAATTCTGATTTGAAATATTTTTATAAAACTTATACAAAATTCCAGGTATGTTTAATATTAAGAAGTACATAATGTCAGAGGGGCATTATGATATTATAAGTTCTTGTGCTAACTAATACGTTACTAATTTCTCCATATAATCTTTATTTATGCCTGATTTATTTCAAAATTTTTGGATCAAAAAACCTCTTAATTTTAAAAGTTATATACTATTAAGATTTTTAATATGATAAAAAAAACCGCAGAGATATCAAAATACATTTAATTACACGGACCGAAGGGTCTTAATTTAAATTATCATTTAAAATAAAACAAGCATGCCAAAAAAAAAAAAAAAAAAAAAAAAAAAGGAACGAAAGACGGATATAATTAAATTAAGGAGCCATAAATATATTGTAATTATTTTCAAGTAAATAATTATGAAATAATGCTTAATAGCAATAAATACGGATAAGTCAACCATAAAATTATACAATTTGAAAAAAGGGTATTTAAACGCTTGCGCAATAAAATATAAAAATCCCCATCTAATTGATGGAATCAACTGAAATAGAAAAAATCATTCAGAAAGTAGATAATAGGTTTTTCACTATACATTACTAAAATACATTATGCACATACGCATGATATCAGATTTTGTAAAATTAAATTTGAAGGAAAAGCTATTATTGCCGTTTGCGAAAATTCCATAATAGTTCGTAAAGCTTAATATGTAAGATAGGATTATGTAACACTGCCATAAAATGGCTACTCGGCATAAGGCCATTCGATGCAGAAAGTAGATAATAGGTTTTTCACCATATATTACTAAAATAAATTATGCTCATACGCATGATATCAGATTTTGTAAAATTAAATTTGAAGGAAAAGCTTTTATTGCCGTTTGTGAAAATTCCATAATAGTTCGTAATGCTTAATATGTAAGATAGGATTATGTAACACTGCCATAAAATGGCTACTCGGCATAAGGCCATTCGATGCAAAAAGTAGATAATAGGTTTTTCACCATATATTACTAAAATAAATTATGCTCATACGCATGATATCGGATTTTGTAAAATTAAATTTGAAGGAAAAGCTTTTATTGCCGTTTGCGAAAATTCCATAATAGTTCGTAATGCTTAATATGTAAGATAGGATTATGTAACACTGCCATAAAATGGCTACTCGGCATAAGGCCATTCGATGCAGAAAGTAGATAATAGGTTTTTCACCATATATTACTAAAATAAATTATGCTCATACGCATGATATCAGATTTTGTAAAATTAAATTTGAAGGAAAAGCTTTTATTGCCATTTGTGAAAATTCCATAATAGTTCGAAATGCTTAATATGTAAGATAGGATTATGTAACACTGCCATAAAATGGCTACTCGGCATAAGGCCATTCGATGCAGAAAGTAGATAATAGGTTTTTCACCATATATTACTAAAATAAATTATGCTAATACGCATGATATCGGATTTTGTAAAATTAAATTTGAAGGAAAAGCTTTTATTGCCGTTTGTGAAAATTCCATAATAGTTCGTAATGCTTAATATGTAAGATAGGATTATGTAACACTGCCATAAAATGGCTACTCGGCATAAGGCCATTCGATGCAGAAAGTAGATAATAGGTTTTTCACCATATATTACTAAAATAAATTATGCTCATACGCATGATATCAGATTTTGTAAAATTTAATTTGAAGGAAAAGCTTTTATTGCCGTTTGTGAAAATTCCATAATAGTTCGTAATGCTTAATATGTAAGATAGGATTATGTAACTCTGCCTTAAAATGGCTACTCGGCATAAGGCCATTCGATGCAGAAAGTAGATAATAGGTTTTTCACCATATATTACTAAAATAAATTATGCTCATACGCATGATATCGGATTTTGTAAAATTAAATTTGAAGGAAAAGCTTTTATTGCCGTTTGTGAAAATTCCATAATAGTTCGTAATGCTTAATATGTAAGATAGGATTATGTAACACTGCCATAAAATGGCTACTCGGCATAAGGCCATTCGATGCAGAAAGTAGATAATAGGTTTTTCACCATATATTACTAAAATAAATTATGCTCATACGCATGATATCAGATTTTGTAAAATTAAATTTGAAGGAAAAGCTTTTATTGCCGTTTGTGAAAATTCCATAATAGTTCGTAATGCTTAATATGTAAGATAGGATTATGTAACACTGCCTTAAAATGGCTACTCGGCATAAGGCCATTCGATGCAGAAAGTAGATAATAGGTTTTTCACCATATATTACTAAAATAAATTATGCTCATACGCATGATATCAGATTTTGTAAAATTAAATTTGAAGGAAAAGCTTTTATTGCCGTTTGTGAAAATTCCATAATAGTTCGTAATGCTTAATATGTAAGATAGGATTATGTAACACTGCCATAAAATGGCTACTCGGCATAAGGCCATTCGATGCAGAAAGTAGATAATAGGTTTTTCACCATATATTACTAAAATAAATTATGCTCATACGCATGATATCGAATTTTGTAAAATTAAATTTGAAGGAAAAGCTTTTATTGCAGTTTGTGAAAATTCCATAATAGTTCGTAATGCTTAATATGTAAGATAGGATTATGTAACACTGCCATAAAATGGCTACTCGGCATAAGGCCATTCGATGCAGAAAGTAGATAATAGGTTTTTCACCATATATTACTAAAATAAATTATGCTCATACGCATGATATCAGATTTTGTGAAATTAAATTTGAAGGAAAAGCTTTTATTGCCGTTTGTGAAAATTCCATAATAGTTCGTAATGCTTAATATGTAAGATAGGATTATGTAACACTGCCATAAAATGGCTACTCGGCATAAGGCCATTCGATGCAGAAAGTATAGATAATATGTTTTTCACCATATATTACTAAAATAAATTATGCTCATACGCATGATATCAGATTTTGTAAAATTAAATTTGAAGGAAAAGCTTTTATTGCCGTTTGTGAAAATTCCATAATAGTTCGTAATGCTTAATATGTAAGATAGGATTATGTAACACTGCCATAAAATGGCTACTCGGCATAAGGCCATTCGATGCAGAAAGTAGATAATAGGTTTTTCACCATATATTACTAAAATAAATTATGCTCATACGCATGATATCAGATTTTGTAAAATTAAATTTCAAGGAAAAGTTTTTATTACCGTTTGTGAAAATTCCATAATAGTTCGTAAAGCTTAATATGTAAGAGAGGATTATGTAACACTGCCATAAAATGGCTTCTCGACATAAGGCCAATCGAATACTAATTCAATTATTCGTAGATTCCAGATTTTTGCTCAAATTTTTAGATTAAAAACCAGTTTTACTGTCAAGAAATTGTTCATTTTTCCAACCGCACCATCTTCTCATTCGGAAAAATCGGTAAACAGAACATGAAAATTTTGTTAAACTTCTATTCTAAGTTTATGGTTAAGCTTTAGCCATTATGATTTAACTTTATAAAAAGCATTTTAATGAAAATATTTCTAAAGTATATTCGCTATTGGTTATTGACGATATAATTTATAAGTATATGAAATAATATGCTTTACAAAATCGTCGCTTTTATCACGCCTAAACAATTTATGCTAGTTATTTTTCCGCTGCGGAAGATTAATTCACATTTTGAAGTAAGGAAACCTTTAAAAAAGTGATTCAAAATCTCCAGTCTACAAATAAAATAATTGCTTTAAAATAAATCATATAATTCTTCATATGTGTTAAATTTTGCATATTAATTTATCAATCTGAATATTTTTTCAAAAAAATATTCGTTTGGTTACAATTAGTAGGTCTACTTCTGAATAGCTATTCAATCTTCCTGAAGTTGAAACAATTTGACTGAAATAAGCACTCATATCAAATGTAACCCATATGAAATAACATGGGTTACAAAATCGTCGCTTTTATCACGCCTAAACAATTTGTGCTAGTTATTTTTCCGCTTCAGAAATTATTTCACTTTTTGAAGTAAGACAATCTTTAAAAAAGTTATTCAAAATCTCGAGTCTACAAATAACATAATTACTATAAAATAAATCATATATGTCTTCATATGTGTTAAATTTTTGCATATTAATTGATCAATCTGAACAATGTTTCTAAACCCTATTAGTTTGGTTACAATTAGTAAGTCTACTTCTGAAAAGCTATTCAATTATCCTGACGTTGAAAAAATTTGGCTGAAACAAGCACGTTTTTATATGAATGTTTATTAATCTTTGACTTGATTCCAAATCATGAAGATACCCATGCTATTAACATTGTCATTTTGTTTTATTTATTGGGTTGTTCGGAAAGTTCTTTCCGCAGTGGCGTAGCCAGGGAGGGGGTCCAAACGCTCTGGATAAGAGTAAAATTGTAAAGTTTTCTTCGATTTGATAATCGCATAAAGTTCTCCGATTACATAAGGCAAAAAAAACATTACAAAATTAGTGGTATCAAGAGCATCTGAACCCCCACCCTAACTACGCCACTGTCTTTCCGTTTAGAAAAGAAATATTCTATCACTTAATTATCAACCCTTTCAGGGGCACAGTACTTTCAGTACTAAAATGTTGAAATAAATGACTGGCACCGGAATTTAAAAAATATATATATTTGCAAATAAGAAAAAGGCTATATTTCACATGCATATTAAATGGAAAAGATTTCAGAAAAATTCTGGTGCCAGTGTGGTGTTTGGGAATTAAAATTAAGTAGTTTTATAAACACACCACTGCCCCTGAAAGGGTTAAACATTAATACCGATATCTAATGTCTAATAGGCGACGGGCAGAATTTTCCAGTGCGAATTGGTTTTCCGAAACAGGAGGAATTTTCCGAGCAACCCAATATTTAATGCGAGCAAATTAGCATGTTTTAAGGAGAATGTTTGATTCAACAAAGTGTCTTCCGTTACAACACTTTTTTTTTATCCTACTTTAATTTATTCTACGGTGATCCCAGCCCTTTATACGTACCTTTATAAATAAGAGTGTGGCGAAATACGCACATAGCGTATGCTCGGGTTCAAACTTTTTCAAACCTATGACACCTAGGGCAACCTATATTCTAGTACATGTAGTATTCTACATGTAGTACATTCTAGTACATGTAGTACTACTAGTATTCTACGATACTTTCTTAGAAAAGTTTTATTGGACGATTAAGACAGGTCAACAAACAATAGCTTGATGATAATGGCAGAATCACTAAGTTTTTGTGCGAAATTCTCTTAACCCTTTGAAGGGCGGTAGGATATATTATATCCCACTTAATTTTAATCCGATTCGAACCAGAAACTTTTAATTAAATTTCACTTTTTTAACTTTGACGGGAAAAGTTGAAAACTTGTCCCTCCTTATTTTGAACTAATTCATGTAGTTTGAGAATTGATGTCTGGTTACGTAATTGTATATAGTATATAAATACTTGACTGGGTATATTTATGTACACTTAAACTCAATTTCTACACTGTAAAGAAATTACAAATGTTCCTTAATGTACAAAAATATAATATGATCACGAACGAAAATAAATATGTTACATGAATAAATTCAGGACCTGGTTATCCAAAAGGTACGTGAAGCATGTGCTTCCCCTCTGAAATTTAAAAGAGGATCCAAAATGCCTGTGAAAAGGGACCTCTAATTCCCATTAATTAATCCCCTCTAATTAGTCCAGTTCCTGCCATACTCCGTTTCTTTAAATTTCCGGTACCACACATGAATTGTTTTGTCAGTTGGTCCCTGATTTCGATATTTATTACGAAAGGCCCGTTGAACTGACACCACTGATTCAGATTTAAAGAAACGGGGTATGGTAGGAACTGGACTATCGCATGGATGTATGCCGTGTGACCAAGGGTTCACACATAGAACACCTGTAATGTATGTAAGTAAAACTTGAATAGTTTCGGAATAATTTCATATGTTTCTTTTTTTCATATTCGTCTTCGTTTTTTTATTATAACGTTTCGAAACCCCGGAGGGAATTATGAATGACCCTGTATAATATAATCTTCTGAGTTATCCGAAATTCCGAATAGCGTGTTCCATTGTCTTTTGAATCCCCAGAAACCATTACATTTCCAAAATTTAAAGAATTATTTATAAATACAAAGTATTTTTCGCTGCCCGTATTTTTCAGAAACGTTTCCGAAGGGTTTTTATAGTGTATTAATTAGTGTCCTCAGCCTGGAATACCTGTTTTTCGAAGGTCATCCATTCTCAAGTAAACGTTTTCAGCCTCATAAGTTAATTTATACATGAAATGGTAAAGACAATCTTAATTTTAATGTTATTGTTAACGCTGTTAATTATGCATGTTTGTCTGTTAAACATATTTTTTGAGCATGAAAATGTTTACTTGAGAATTGATAGCATTCGAAAAACAGGCATTCCAGGCTGAGGACATTGATTAATACACTATAAAACCCCTTCGGAAACGTTTCTGAAAAATACGGGCAGCGAAAAATACTTTGTTTTTATAAATAATTCTTTACATTTTGAAAATGTATTGGTTTCTGGGGATTCAAAAGACAGTGGAACACGCTATTCGGAATTTCGGATAACCCAGAAGATTGTATTATATTTCCGTTCGCCGTTATAGTATATTTTCATAAAATAAGAAACATTGGTCATTTTTTAGAGTGTAGGGACCTCTTCAAAAGGTAGAGAAAAGTTTTTCTATCGTATTGTTTAGAATTCTTTTTAGTCTTACTAATATGTTTTATACATTTTACATTAAATTAGTAGTTTGAGCATTGATTGTTGGTTATGAAAGTCTGTATAGTTTATAAATACTTAACTGGCTATTTTAACAAACAAGTTATACACTGTAAAGATAATACAATTGTTTCTTAATGCACGCTTCCTCTTCAAAGAGCGCGAAAATACTTTTCTCTTCATTGTTTAGAATATCGTTTTACACTCTTAAAATGCTACATAAATTTAGTTTTAAATTAGTAGTTAGAAAATTCATTGTTGGTAATGTTCAGTAAACTTTTGTTTTGCATTTTATAATATCGAAACAATTTTTAAAAATCAATGTAAAAATAATTTTTTCTAGGGTTTTTGTAATATAAAATGTTGAAAGGGTAACAAAATAAGGATAACAATGAAATTAAATCACCAAAATACTGTAGAGAATTTATCGATCATTTCCATTTTGTTACGAATCGCAAGAATCAAAGCTGTTTATATCCCCAACACATTAAGCATTTAATTGCTATTTACATCAGGCAAATGAACAGACATTCGTACTAATTAAATTTCACGAACGCCTATTTTAATTATTATAGATATTATGACACAAATTAAAAAAATATATATATTATCTGTCTATCTTATACTTGCCATGTGCTATATATCATCTGCCAGCTTTAATCAGATCATAGATAATGTAACCTTCACAACAAATTCCAAATAACACTAGTTTCTTTGCCTTTTTACTAACTTAACTGGACGAAATTCTAGTTATTGATTTTGTTTGATATAGTCTGTTTCCCTAGGGACCCCTTTAAAGAGCGTGAAAATAATTTTCCCTTTATTGTTTAGAATCCCGTTTAATCATCTTAAAATACTGCATACATTTTACTTTAAATTAGTTGTTAGAAAATCCATTGTTGGTTACTAAAATGTGCATATTTTATAGCTGCTTTTAATTTCGTATAAGGTAAAGCGAGGAGAGTCTGCGCACAATTCAAAAGAATAACAATAATATTAACCTAAATATTAATTTTTTGCTAAACTATCCATGAATAAATTTTATTTCATTTGTTTTTTATGCATTTCCATTGCTATTTTGTTATTATGTTGTAATTTTATAGAACAGTTGTAATAAAACCAAGAAAGTTATTTTGCGCAATCTGTCCTTGCAGGGTTGGTGTGATTGCGCACATGGGTAAGAGAGATTGTTACTAATAATAAATACAATTAAATTGTTAACAATATTAATTACACTTAAATTACATTGTTGTAAGGTGTATATGAACAAATATTATTGTATTAGGAGTGAATATTTCAACCTAATGAGTAAAGAATCAGAAAAATGAAATAATTTTAAAAGCGATTAAAAAATTTTAATTATAGGGGGGAAAATTGAGGAATCAGGAAAAACAAGTCCAGATAAGATTACAAAATAACATTAAGTTACTTGAAAACACGTTTAACTTATAATTAGTCCATTTTCATTTTTCATTTTTTATGCAGATTTACCAATAAGCTGCGTAATCTCTCCTAGCATGGAAACTAATGGGAACAATGCGCCATCTCTCCTAAGTAGTAGATGCGCAAATTCTCCAATTTCGGTAGGAGAGATTGCGCGGCCTTTTATTGAAACATGGCTGGCCACTACTAAAACGACCCGTTGATGTTCACATTGTTAGTCTAGATTAGTAGCTTATGAGAAATCTTTTAAGTTACAAATATTTTGTACTACTGACATTTTATAGAAATTCTGATGAATAGCTATGAAAATTCAAGCACATACTTCGGGAAAACAAAACAAAATTGCAATGCTTTATCTTAGACGTTCAAAACAATCATCGCGCACATTCAAAGGGACACTCCACTACTGCTGTTCTACAACTACCTGGAGTCGGTGCGCGCTCACTCTACTCCTTCCCACCAAACCTCTATGTGCGCAATATCTCCGATCGCGCCATCTCTCCTGTCTTTACCTTATATTATGTAGCATTTAAAGATAATTTGTGTAAGACTGAAACTAATTTTATTGTTTCATTAAATATGGAAACAGTTTTTATTTATTATTATTATGACGCTTTATTTTACATTTCATGAAAAATTATAGTTTTCGTTAAAATATTGTTTCACATTTTACAGTAATTTTTAATTATACATTTCACATTTTTTAATTTTTTTGTTATAAAGACATAGAAAATGTTATTTTTAAAATCCAAAAAAAAAATTCTAAAAATGCTAAAATCACGAATTTTATGTATTTTTGTAAAATAATATGTTTAAAGGGAAAACAATAGAATGACAATTAAATTAAACAACCAAAATACTGTAAAGTGTATTTAACTTTTATTTAAGCTGTAGTATGAATTGCGAGAATTAAATATCTGTATCCGGAATATACTAAGCAGGTTATTGCTATTTACATCAGACAAATGAACAAATATTTGTACTAATCAATTTCACAAACGTTTATTTTAATTATTATAGATATTATAACACTAATTTTTCAAAACCCCATTATCTGTCTATCTTATATGTGACATGAATTATATATCATCTGCCAGCTTTAATCATTCCATAGATAATGTAACCTTTACAAAACATTCCAGATAATGTTAGTTTATTAGCCTTCTTCACTAACTTAACTGGACATTGATTTTGTTTAGTAAAGCCGGTTTCCCTAGTGACCTCTTCGAAAAGCGTGAAAAGAACTTTACACATCATTGTTTAGAATCATATTTAATCCTCTTAAAATGTTTCATACAGTTTTCTTTAAATAACTAGTTCGCGAATTCATTGTTGATTACGAAAATGAGCGTATATTATATATGTTTTTAACTTAATATTTTTATTTAGCATTTAAAGAAAATTTATACAAGACTAAAACTAATGTTATTGCTTCATTGAAACATGAAAATAATTTTTCGCATTTCATTCCAGATAACTTTAGTTTAATAGCCTTCTTTACTAACTTAACTGAACGGAATCCTTATTATTGATTTTGTTTGATAAAGTCGATTTCACTAGTGACCTCTTCAAAAAGCGTACAACGAATATACCCCTATTATTTACAATCATGCTTAATCGTCTTAAAATGTTTCATAAATTTTACTATAACTATCTAGTTGGCGAATTCATTGTTGGTTACGACAATGTGCGTAAATTAGATATACTTTTAACTTGATATTTTTATTTAAAAATTAAAGGAAATTTGTATAAGACAAAAAACTAATGTTATTGCTTTATTGAAACATGGAATTTTTTTTTATTAGGGTACCATATCTGAAACAGAAAAAAAACCCCTTATGGGATCACTTTGATGACCGTCTGTATGTCACGATCGTTTTTTTTTTTTCAGGAACGGTTGACTATATCAAGTTGAAATTAATATCAAATAATAAGGTCCACTGCCCTATTATTTTATAAAAGTTTGAGCAACTAAGGCAATGCAATAAAATGTTACTGCCTTAAAACAACGACTGTTACATACAAACTCACTCTGAAAACCTATAGAGCACTTCCCGTTGACCCAGAATCTTCAAATGTGGCACGAAGGAAGGTCTGATAGCATATTTAAAGAAGTTATTCCGAAAATCATTCATTTATAATTCTATGTCGATTTTTCACGTGAGAAACTCTCTCACCGTTTGTCGGCCAAGATCGGTAAAAAATTATAAATCAAATCAAGGTTTACAATATTAAATTGAGCTAAAAGTTAGGTTTACCAGACAGAGAAATAGTAGATAGTAGGGTTAAATGTTTTTTTTTTTTTTTTTTTTTTTAAATGGAATTCTAGAATTTAGACCAAAATACTGCATTCTGCACATAACTGTACTTTGATTCGGCTCTCCATTGCAGTGCACCTTTTCATGTTGTATATACCGAGCTGATTGTTTTTTGTGATCTATACACAGGGACCTTATTCTTCTACCGCCAATTGCTCTTCTGCACCTTTTCCTGCCTTTACCAGTCTTGTTTTGCGAGACATAGACATACCTTTGTTAATTTACTTCCAATTTTACTTCCAATTTCATCATAACCATACCTTTCTACACTTAAAAAAATTGTTGTGCATTGATTTCTGGGTAACTAGTCAACTCTTTATGATGTTTGCTTAATTTTATTATGCTACATTAGCTCAAAAATGGAAAGATGGCAACGAACTTTAACAATTTGATAGCAATCATAAAAAATAGTGACATAAGTCCGCCTATAAGTACCAAAATGTGACATTTAAATCCTACCCTAGTTTTGATTGACACATACCAAGTAAAACAATACCTAATAAAATGGAATATGTCTGTCACTTCGAAAATTCATATGCATTGGCTACATTCAAGGAAATGAAAAAATAATTATCATCAACCTAACCCTGTTTTACAGCCTTTGTCTGATTATTGGGCTATAAAATTTGATAAAATAATTAAATATTTCAACAAACTGTATTGCATAAAATTCTTGATTAAATTATCTTTCCAGGGGTATATAGCTTTTACGGTATTACTAAGAAATATTTGGTGTTATGATCCATCAAACTTCAAAAAAGCATTTTTCCCAAAATGTGTCCGCAATTTTGCCCACCACTGTATTTTCCCAGAGTGGGGACAATCTATGGATGGGGAGCTTTTCGTACTAATGATCTTAGGGAGGTTCCACTTGCGAATATAGCTGCCTTGTTATTCTGTTGCTGACAAAAGGTGGACAGAATAATGGGGAAGAAAAAAAAATAACTTCGGTATTCAAAGGGTTAATTCTATAAGGCTTGAAAAAAGGAGTAAAGACAGTGGGAGAAGGGAGAGGAGGGGGGGTGGGCTCGGTTGCTGATTAAACTTTTTAAACGAACTGATATTTAGTACTTACATAATTTCTGAACCAAATTTATATTCGATCATTAACTAAAAGGTATTGAGTATCTGTATATAATTATTGTGCTAAAATATTTTTTTAGTTGTAAAAAGTACTATTTTCTTAGTGAATTCACGATTTAAGCAAACAATCAGAAAATACATTAAATATTTAAAAAAAAAAAAAAAACATAGTTTTGACTATCCAAAATCTTTTAAATTTTTATGAGTGATAAAATAGCGTTTCTGAACACCATCTATAATTTTGGCGCTAAAATATTGATATACAGTTTTAAACAGCACTGATATTTGGCGGAAAAAGAGCTCGAAAAAAATGTCCCTAAGGCACTACCGAAAAGCAATTTCTTAAAGGGTTAATATTCATATTTTGTTTGACCAAAGACATCGTTTTAAATGTAAATGTAATCGTATGCTTTATAAGCGGGTATGTTTTTTTTTTCGTATTTCGATTTCCTGAACGGATGTAAAATTTTGAATAACGGCAAAACCGCGAGTCGCGAGAATGAGTTTTGGAAATGAATTTTAAAGCTTAATATGATATTATTTTTCAACGGATTGCAACATTCGAATCATAAGTGGGTGTGTTTGGTTTGTTCGTATTTTAATTTACTAAGCGGGTGCAGATTGTTTAAGTACGGAAAAAAACAGCGAAAATCAACAAAGTGAGTTTCTGAGACGAACTTTTTTCAAAGAGTTAATATTCGTATTTTTTTAAAACGGGTTGCACCGCTGAATGTCAAATGAATGTGTCTTAAGTGATATTTTTTGTGGGTTGTTGTTTTCATATCTTGATATCCGAAGCCGATGCGGAATATTAAATCGCGCAGAAAATTGGCAAAACACCAAATTGGCTTCGCGAAAAAGGAATGAGAATGAATGTTATTTCAAAGAGATACATTTGAAAGAGAATTTATATTCAATGAATATTATCCTTTCTATAGATAACATTTTTAAAACTTACAAAAATTATGAAAATAAGTTTTTAAAAATCAAATTCGCACCTATTATCTTTTTTCCCCTTTATTTCATTCTCAATATGTACTAAAATATGTCTGCATTAATGAGAATAATTTATAAATACTTACATTTTAGTATTTTTATAATGTTTGAAGAATATTTGGATAAGAATAAAAAGCAATGATGCTGTACCCTTAAATATTCAAAGCAATTTTTTTTTTTATTATTATAGTAATTAATTCTATTTTTTATTTTGATGATGCATATTAAAATTTTCCGATGGTATTCATATATATTTATAATAATATCCTAACATATATATTGTATAACAATACGTATGCAATGAATATTATCATTCATATGAACAACTTTTTTAACAGTTACAAAGATTAAGAAAATGCGTTTCCAAAAAATTTATTTCCCTTATTATCTTTTCTTTTCTCTTTTAATTCCTACTGAATATATAACATATGTCTACATTAATCAGGTCAGAGATGGGGCAAAACTTTCATAGTATATTCCAAATAACATCATTTTCGCTGCATTCTTTCCTAACATACCCGAACAGAATCTTTGTTATTGATTTTGTAAGATAAAATATATTTATTTAGTGTCCTCTTCAAAAATCGATGCTTATTAATATTTTATAGAAAATTATCCGGAAATTATTCATATTTTTTTAGTAATACGGTGCTAACATACATTTCATAATAATACCCTTGCAACGAATATTATTCTTCCTAAAAATAACTTTTTTAACGTTTGCTAAGATTAAAAATATAAGCTTCAAAAAATCAAATTTCAACATATTCTCTTATATCTCACACCACGCCACTTTCGTTGTTTTTTTCATAACTTAGAAGAACGGAATTTCTGTTACGGATTTTGTTTGATAAAGTCGATTTCTCTAGTGACCTCTTCAAAACTATTCACCTGAATTGTTCCCTGCATTTTTTAAAGTCCTTAATTATCATCTTATATTGCTACATAAATTTTACTTTAAATGAGTACTTTAAGAATTCATTATTGGCTAGGAAAATGTTTAATAATTTATAAAGACTTACATTTTAAAACTTTTTATGACGTTTGAAGAATATTTGGGTAAGATTAAAAACTAGTGCTGCTGTGTCCTTAAAATGTGTTTCAGTTTGTTTTATTTTTCAATCATAGATATTAATATTTAATTAAAAATTACCTCGAAGTTTTTATATTTTGGAATAATATGATGCTAATATACATATTGTATAATAATACGTATGCAATGAGCATTATAGTTTCTATGAACAACTTTTTTTAAACAATTATAAAGAATATGAATATATGTTTCCAAAAATCAAAATTTGTGCCTATTCTCTTTTCTTTTTCCATTATTTCATACTCAATATATAACATATGCCTACATTAATGTGATTATTTTATAAAAACAGACATTTTATTATTTTTATAATGTTTGTAATGTTTGTTGCAATCTTTAAGAATCTTGAGAAGAATTGTTCCTTGCATTCTTTAAAGTCCTTAATTAATCCTCTTATATTACTACATAAATTTTACTTTAAATGGGTATTTGAGAATTCGTTATTGGCTATGAAAATGTTTAATAATTTATAAATACTTACATTTTAGAATTTCCTATAATGTTTGATGGATATTTGAGTAACACTAAAAACTAGTGCTGCTGTGCCCTTAAAATAAAAAATAAAAACATTCTTTCTTTCTTATTACAAGAATTCATTTTGCTTTGGATGATGGATATTAATATTTACTAGAAAATTGTCCCGAAATTAATCATATTTCTGAATAACATGAAGCGAACATTATTGTATAGCAATACGTATGCAATGAGTATTATCCTTTCTAAGAACAACTTTTTTAATAATAGCAAAGATTATGAAAGTAAATTTCCAAAAATCGAATTTTCCCCAAATCTTTTTTCTTGTTTCCTTTATTTTCTACTGAATGTATAACATATGCTAGCATTAATCAAGTCATAGAGAATGTAACTTTTACAATACATCTCAAATAATAGCAATTCCGCTGCTTTCTTTTCTAATTTAGATGAACGGAATTATTGTTATTAATTTTGTTTGATGAGACCGATTTATTTAGTTTTGCTCTTTTCAAAAATCGTGAAAAGAGTAATTATTTCCCGAATTCTATAGAATCCTGAATTTCCTTTAAGCATGCTACATAAATTTTACTTTAAATGAGAAATTTAAGAATTCAATATTGGCTACAATATTTGAATAGTTTATAAAAACTTACATTTTATTATTTTTTATAATGTTTGTTGAATATTTGGGTAAAACTAAAAAGGAAGAGATATCTTTTCCTTAAAAAGTCAAATCAAAATTTTCATTCTTATTACAATATTTTTCCTGCTTTTTATTTGGATAATGCATATATATGTTTTATAAAAAATTATCTTGCAATTAATTATATTTTTAGTAGTATATTGTTAACATACATTGTATAATAATACGCTTGGAATGAAAATGTTTTATAGAAAATTATCCCAAAATTATTCATATTAACTTTTAATAATTTGATGCTAACGTGCATTGTATAATAATGCGCTTGCAATGAATATTATCCTTCTTACAAACAACTTTTTAACGAGTACAAAGGTTAAAAAAATAAGTTTAAAAAAATAAAATTTAAACTTATGCTCTTACATTCCACACAACGCCACTTTGGCTGCCTTCTTTCCTAACTTAGCAGAACGAAATCTCTGTTATTGGTTTTGTTTGATAAAGACAATTTATCTAACGCCCTCTTTAAAAATCTTGAGAAGAATAAAACAACTCTTTCAACGTTTATTAACATTAAAAAAATAAGTTTTAAAAAATCAAATTTCAACTTATGCTCTTACATCCCACACAACGCCATTTTGGCTGCCTTCTTTCCTAACTTAGCAGGACGAAATCTCTTTTATTGATTTGTTTGCTAAAGACAATTTATCTAACGCCCTCTTCAAAAATCTTGAGAAGAATAAAACAACTCTTTCAACGTTTACTAATATTAAAAAAATAGGATTGAAAAAAAAAACAAATTTTAACTTATGCTCTTACATCCCACACAACACCACTTTGGCTGCCTTCTTTCCTAACTTAGCAGAACGAAATCTCTGTCATTGATTTTGCTTGATAAAGTCGATTTCTCTAGTACCATTTTCAAAAATCTTGAGCAAAATTGTTCCCTACATTCCTTTTAAAGTCCTAATTAAACTTCTTATAATGCTGCATAAATTTTACTTCAAATGAGTGCTTTGAGAATTCATTTGCTAGAATTTTTTTTTTAAATTTATAAATATTTATATTTTATATTTTGTTTTATGATGTTTGAAGAATATTTGGGTAAGACTAAAAAAGGTGGACATGTCGTTTCCTTAACCCCTTCAGCGTCGCTATATTTTTGTGTAGGCTACTTTTTTAAAATTTCAAATTGTTTGATTGCTACCACTTTTTTGAAGTAGAAATATTCACCTTATTTAATGGCTGATAAAATGATGCGAGAATAAAGCTAATTTCACTCTTTTAAAAACTGGTGGGAATCAAAGCATCTGAATAAAAAAAAAAGTAGAATACACAGCCCGTGAATATCACGGGCGCGAGAAATAAGGGGTTAAAACCCCTTCGGTACCTGCGACTTTTACACAAATTTTATTCGGAGGCATCACTTTTTTAAAAAAAAGCTACCTTTACTTAAACTATTACAAAAATGCTCACTATACTGGGAGTAGAGTTATTCTTAACTGGGTATCCCATTGAAGCAATATTCTGTTTCGCTGTTTCTAATTAGTGAAAGCAAATATTACTTTTATTTTTTACTGGGACCCAAAACAAATTCTGTATGCTCTTTTTGAGGGTGCATATATGCATCCATGGTCCCGAATGGGTTAAAACGTCAAATCAACATTATTTCTTTCTTATTACAATAATTACTTTTTTTTTTAGTTGAATGATAAATATTAATATTTTATAGACCATTTTCTCAAAATTATTTATAATTTTTTAAATACTATGGTGCTAACATACATTTTATAATAATACGCTTGCGATGAATATTATCCTTCCCACAAACAAATTTTTCAACGTGCACTAAGATTAAAAAAATAAGTTTCAAAAAATCAATGTTACATTTATGTAAGCTCGGCGCCAGTGATATCTCGTAAAATCTTGTTTTAATTGGCATCATTTGAATTGCAACCCTTTCCCTTATGTACCGTAATTTCGCGCGTATGTTAAGTCTTTTTCAAACCGGAAATTTTATTGAGAATAAGACGTCAAATAAGTGCTATGTAGAAGTAAGTCAAATTTTATTTCAAATAAATTCTGGTAGGAAATCGAGTTGTCTGAGGTGCGGCGTATACGCGCGAAATTACGGTAATATAATTTTCTATTTTTCTGTACATAAAATTAGATACGACGCTTTCATTCTGAAATAAAATATTTTTTGTTTATGTTATGTCTTATTTTAACATTTTTTTATTTATTTACTAAGACTGATCATTAATAGACCCAATTACGTGAGGTTCTGAAATTTGTATTGATATGTTTGTGTCATATCAATAGAATCATATTCTATTGATTCATTGAGAGCATTTAATAAAAGATATATTTCAATTATTTTTGTGTAAGTTTTTAAAGATATTGTATTGCGATGTTAAAATACTAGCTACTTGTTATTAGTTAATGTTAAAATATTGGCGAGAAAAAATATTTGGCGAGATTTTTCGTCTGGCTAACATGAAAGTACCAAATCAAATTTCCACCTTTTCTCTTACATCCCACATAACGTCACTTTCTCTGTCATATTTCCTAATTTAGTAGAACGGAATCTCTGTTATTGATTTTGTTTGTAAAGTTGATTTCTCTAGTGCCTTCTTCAAAAATGTTGAGAAGAATTGTTACCTGCATTCTTTAAAATTCTAATTAATCCTCTTGTAATGCTAAATAAATTTTACTTTAAATGAGTACTTAGAAAATTCATTATTGGCTAGGAAAATGTTTAATAATTTAGAAATACTTACATTTTAGAATTTTTTATAATGTTTGAAGGATATTTGGGTAAGATTAAAAGATATCGTTTCCTTTAAATCGTCAAATCAAAATTATTTCTTTCTTATAACAATAATTATTTCTGCTTTTTATTTGGATATTAATGTTTTATATAAGAAAAGTATCTCCAACTTATTCATATTTTTGCGTAATATGGTGCTAACATACATTGTGTATTGATACGCTTGCAATGAATATTGTCTTTCCTACAAACAACTTTTTTAACGTTTACAAAGATTTAAAAAAATCAAATTTCAACTTAATCTCTTATATCTCGCATTACGCCACTTTTGCTGCCTTCATTACTAATAAAGCAGAACGGAATCTATATTATTGATTTTGTTTGATAAAGTCGATTTCTCTAGTGCCCTCTTCAAATATAATGAAAATAATTATTCCATGCATTATTTAGTATCCTAAATCATTATTTTAGCATGGAACACAAATTTTGCTGTAAATCAGTACTATGAGAATTCTTTATTGGCTTGGAAATGTTTAATAATTTATATATACTTACATTTTAGAATTTTTAGAATTTTTGTAGAATTTTTTAGATAAGACTGAAAACAAGAGATATCGTTTCCTTAACACGTCCACTGCCGGGTTAAAATTACCGCAATTTTATTTTATTTAGAATGTTCGAATTCATACTAGAAAATACTAATAGCAATATTTACTTTATTTAATTACAGACATTTCGTGATTACATAAAATAAAAATTCTTCTTTCAAAATTTCCGGTGCGAATTTGTAATTTTAGATGGAAAAAACCACGAATATACTCGAGGTTGGCAGCGAATGGATTAAAACGTCAAGTCGAAATTATTTCATTCTTATTACATTAATTCCTTCTGCTTTATATTTCGATGTTGTACATTAATATTTAATAGAAAATTGTCCCGAAATTATTCATATTTCTGTATGACAGGATGCGAACATACATATTGCAAAATAATACGTGTGCAATCAGTATTATCCTTTCTATGAACAAAATATTGCAAAGATTAAGAAAATAGGTTTTCAAAAATGAAATTTCCACCTGTTCTCTTTTCTCTAATCCTTTATTTTTTATTCAATCTGTAACACATGGCTGCATTAATCAGGTATAGATAGGGTAACTCCCACAATACATCCAAAATAATATCAATTTCGCTGCTTGCTTTCCTAACTTAGATGAAAGGATATTTTGTTATTAATTTTGTTTTATAAAATGAATTTATCTAGTGGTCCCTTCAAAGATAGTGAAAATAATTGTTCCCTAGAGATGAGACGGGCTCAGCCCGAGCCCGGGACCGACACGGGCTCGGGCTCGATTTTTATACCAGCCTTCGGGCCCGGGTGGGGTCGGTCTCATTCTTTCTGAAACTGACAATTTTATTTATTCTCATATAGAAAAAATAAAAATAACTGTTTTTTTCCTAAAAAAATACATATTCTGTTTTACGCAATTTTAATGTTATTTTGATCAGAATGAATAGAAGGAGAAACAGGAATCTTATTTTTCTTTTCTAGTATTAGAATGTTACTTTAAAAGAAAATTTAAGATATTTGCGACGCGACTGACGACTGGGTGATATGGCGCCAATGCGAACATGATCCAATAATATTTGTTGCTAGATTTTCGTTTGTGACATTAGGATATTTTTTTATTGGACCGTTTATTTTATTTTATTTTTTTTAGAGATATAATGCGAGAGGAACATTTTTTTTTTCATTCTTAGTCAATCAGCATTACATTAAGTTTGCAAATTTTTAGTCTTCTATTGTGTGCAAGTCATACTCGCTCTTCATATGAAGACAACGTTAGTGATTATATTTTTAATTATGAACTCTGCTGATGCTAAAGCTCTTCTCTGCACATTTACGAAGTCACTTTCATTCGTAAGTAGATATATTTATCATATATTGTTATTCCGATAGAAAGCAATCGGAGAGTGTTTTAACTTTTCCTATAAAAGCACAGGATCTGTCAGATACCGGTGTCAAATTTTTAATTTAAGTTGATTTTCAAGAAAATGAAATATTGTTTTAATTAAGGAATCAATTATAAGTTACGATATACACCTTTTATAGGAAATATAAAACGTTGTTAGATTATTCTGCATAGAAATAGTAATTTTTGCAAATTTCATTCATTTTGTCATAAAACGCACTACGTTAATGTGTCCATCAGATTTGCTTGTTAGGAGAGAAAAATATTTACATCCTTTTAAGGAAGTATATTTTTATTTGATACCAAACTTCTCTTTTGATAAGATAAAATGTAAATTTCCATAAAATTAATTATGTGCACCGGATGAACAGTTACTTTCATGTACGAAGTGTTTTAAAAATGAGATATTACTTTTAAAACAATTTTTAAATATTATGCAATTTTTTTCGGTATCGGGCTCGGGCTCTAATGATACAAAATGTTTCGGGCTCGGGCGGGCTTGGATTTAAAACCATCGGGCTCGGGCGGGCCCGGGCTCCGCAAAGAGAACCCGAACTCAGTTCCCCTCATTCTTTAGAATAATAAAATCCTAAGTTTTCAAAAATCAATTTTCCACCTGTTCTCTTTTCTTTATTCATTTATTTTCTATCCAATCTATAACACATGGCTGCATTAACCAGGTATAGATAGGGTAACTTTCACAATACATCCCAAATAATATCAATTTCGCTGCATGTTTTCCTAACTTAGCTGAAAGGAATCTCTGTTATTGATTTTGTTTTATAAAATGATTATCTCTAGTGGCTTCTTCAAAGATAGTGAAAATAATTTTTCACCTCATTCTTTAGAATCCTATAATCCTACGTTTTCAAAAATCAAATTTCCATCTGTTCTCTTTTTGTTCTTTGCATTGTTTCATATGTAATATATAACATCTATGTGCATAATCAGGTCATAGAAAAGAAAACTATAGCAATACATTTCAGTTGACATTGGTTTCTGTTCATTCTTTACTAACTCTGTTCAATAAATTCAGTTTTCCAACTTCAATAAAGCAGTGAAATTAATTTTTCTCGCATTTTAAATTCGTTATATCCCCACAGCGTAACACATAATTTCTTTCTCAAAATTAATGCTCTGAGAATTTTCTTTTCTTTCCGAAATTCAAAAACATGTGCTTAGTGTTAGAAAACATTGAAAATTCAAAGCATCACAACTCAATAACTTTTGGTGACAGATAATTGCAATTTTTACTGTTTTTGTTGCAGGATGGAGGAAGAATTTTTAAAAATAACTCATATGGCCAAAGGACTAGAAAACTAAAATTTCTTATTTAAAAAAATGTATATCTATTTTTACATAAGTTTATTTTCATATGATGAATAACAACATATATTTGATTTATTTTATTTGGTATTATGCAGCTAAAATTAATGGTAACTAAGTAGCTATTTGTCTACTATAAAAAAGCACTCCCTGAATATTTTGCATAATTATATGTAAACAATCGTTTATTATCCTTTCTATGAAAGTCTATTTTAACTCTAAAGTCATGACAAAAATAATCTTTCGAAAATCAAACTTTCGCTTGATTTTTGCTTTCTTTTCTTCTTTTGTATCACATTCAATATGAAACATCTGACTTCATTAATCAGCTCATAAATAGTATAATATTCTCAAAAGTTCACAGTTAACATCAGTTTCGCTGCCTTATTTCCTAACTTAGCTGAACGGAAACTTTGATATTGATTTTGATCGATTCCCTAGTGACCTCTTCTGAAGGTAGTGAAAATAATTTTTCCCGCATTGTTTTGAATCCTATTTAATCATATACCTGAAACATTTTCATTTTTGAACAATTAAAGGGTCTTGTACCTTTGAAACGTCACGAAAATTAAAAAAAATAATAATAAATAAATGTTTGAATTAGTGCATTTTCAAAACCTTTCAATGTATAAATATGAATTTTTGGAGTTAAGACTATTTTTTTAAATGTGTCCAACCTTTATCGATGAACATTTTATTTCGAAAAATATTAAAGGTAAAGGAAGTCCTTTGTAAACTTGTTCATCACCTTAGATTTAGTAGGAAATGATATGATGTAAAAAAAAAATTATCTAAACAGAAAGTTAAAACTGTGACTCTGTGACTGTCGGTGCGACTTAATTTTACCGAGCATCGCTTCTGCACTTTATCTGAAGGTCACGGTTGCAACATTTAAGGAATCTCGGAAATTGCGAAGCTCTTTGCCAATAAATTTTTAAGGTTCTTGAATTAATTTGAACTTGTGATTTTTTGCAATGTTCCCACATATTGCGATCGCCCTGCATATTATATATTTCATAAATAATGCAATATACATGTTATAATTGCATATATGTGTATAATACAATTATAATACAAATATTAAGTAAAACTGATCAATAATTCATTTCGTTCCTTTCGAGCTCACTTGTAGCATTCGATCGACTCTAGCCCACTTGTAGCACTCTCACTTGTAGCACTCTAGCCCAGAACCCGATTTACGGCAGCAAACGAGAATGGAGAACCAGTTAAAAGAAAAAATGCGTTTATTTAGCAATTATTTTTTAGCTTCTATCGACTAAACCGTTTGGTTTATTGAAAAAAGAAAAACATATCCTCAAAGATCGCATAGTAACGTCTCAAATGCCGCAATCAATTAAAAAAATTATGTTAATCCTTTGAAAAACTTTTTTGAAAAAGGGTCGTTTTCCCGGGTGAATATTTTCCCCTTAAGGAAACGCCCTTCAAGAGCACTATTTTTGAGTCACAGACAAAACAAACATATGCTCGTAAAGCCGACACTTTTTTCTAATAGACGGTTTAAATAATTTTAAAAAACACGAATGTTAAACCTTCAAAAACACCGGCAAACGTAGGTCATTTTGAAACTCATGTGATCATTTATTTTCTTACGCTGAAAGTCACTAAACATTTGTATTTCGACACAATATTTTTAGAGCATCTCGGTAAACCAGATTTACATCACTTACAGAAATTTCGAAACGTTCGGAGGAGAAGAAATATATTTTCTTAAACTCCAATCTGAGAAATTTTCAGCAAAAATCCATAATAACGGGGTGTTTCTGCGCGGCCACGCTCGGCTTCGAGTAACGTTTTCACTATGTAATATACATATATTTTCTCTTAATTTTATAGAACACTTGGAAAAAGTTATATTTAAAAACGACGAAAATCTCAGAGAGTTCGGACGACGAAAACTATTTTTTTTTATGTTAATGAACCCGACGCGAAAACCAAAAAAAGGGAAAAAAACACATTTATTTTACAAATAGATAACAATATTTCTGACGTATTTTTCACAAGGACTGTCAAATCATTATATTTATGATCATTAAACATTTCAAAAGTTTTGTACAACAAAGGCTTTTTTTTTAAATCATGAAACGATCCAACGTGAAAAAAGAAGAAAATGTTTTCATACGAGAACTTTTATCACTGGTTATCAGTATTTTTTCGCGACTTTGTCCCCAAAAATATAAATTCATACAAAATCGGGTTAAAGATATAAAATAATACAAATTTGGAGTTTATTTAAGGTTTTGTTACGGTCCTGTTTATCGCCTGGCGGGTCAGCTAGTATACAATAAAACTTTAATGTGTGTATATTTATAATACATGTTTTAAGGTGTATATGAAGTGGAATTTCTTCTGGTGCAAAATAAACATAATGCAGCCCATTTGCGCAACTTCTGATATTAGAAATATATTATCAAAAAGCGAAAAAAACTTTTATTATTTAATGATTTCTTAAATAAAAACACGTATTTAATAATTGAAAATATAATTTCTCTATAAAAATTGTTTCTAATTTTACACAAGGCAATTCTATAAGGATTTCTGCATGAAGTTCCTAATTGTTTAAAAAAAATTCCTGGTGATTACATATGTAATAATTATTCATTTCTTTTATTATTATATTTATTGTAATTTGTTTCCATTAAAATAATTGATTAGATAGAATTCATTCAACTCAAATATCTAAAGAATAATACTTTTTAAATAGAAACTGCGAAAAACTATTATATGGACATCAGTAAATGGGGATATTAATGCTCTTATAAATAATCTTAATGATACTATTCCCTTACGTCTTGGAGTTTTATTACTAGATGTAGTATTACTAGTATTAACAATTCTCTGTGGAATGTATGATCATTAAGAAATTGATAAATTACACTGTTCATATTTCTTGTTGATAAAATGTTATTGTATGAATATGCATTGCATAAATATTTCATGTAATAAGTAAATATACATGTATTGCATATACGTTTAAATGTATGTCTATATGTACGTGTAATAATTATTCACAATTTACTATTCTACTAATGTATGTTTTATTTATATCGTTTGCGGAAAACCAGTAGCCTATGTATAACTTAATTGTACTTTTCTGATTGGTATAATTATTTTTCGATTTTTTATAAACATACATTTTAGTTTAAAATTAAATATCGTATATACTCTTGTATAGGTCCACTTCCTCTGATTGGTACAACTATTTTTTGATTTTTTTTATAAACATACTTTATAGTTTAAAATGAAATATCGTATATACTCTTGTATAAGTCAACTGCCTCTGATTGGTACAATTATGTTTTTTAATTTTTTATAAACATACATTTTAGTTTAAAATGAAATATCTTATATACTCCTGTATAATTCAACTCCCCTGCTTCAAGAAGAAAATCGTTTGAATACCAGTATTTCCAAATAGTTACTGTGCTTTATTTAATCGTAGAATTCATAAAAATTTACTGCGATTTAAAAATTCTAAGATAACTATTCTCACAAATTGGTACATAAACGATATTCCTCTCGAAATAAATGGGTTGAATGATTCGCGATTATTCAGTATAATTTTGTTAGATAAAATGTTAATTTTTGATGAGAAGCCAAACAATTACAGATCAACTCTTTCTTCAGAAGCTCTTCATTAACTTGATAGGCAGATACACACAGGTTTTTAAAATAAAATTTGATAATACATTTACGATGTATTATAGAAATAGCTTAAGTTTTTTCAAAGATATCGTTACAATTTAAGAACTTGTATACTTTGGTATTAAATAATTTCGATTACACCTCCTCCTATCTTCTTCTGTACAAAGTCTCCCCGGAACAAATAGTACTTTCTTTCACCAATCTAAACAAAACAATTTACGTGACTTGCGTTCTAAGTACACTTTGCGAATAATATTGACAAATAAAAACGACTTTCAGCAATAAGAATTAGACCATAATTTTTCAATATCAGGTATCATTTATGTTAAGACTAAAACGTGTCTTAGTGCCAGCTAGTACAAGATGTGTCATTAGTTCACAACCGAAAAATTGACCCGATGCTTAATGGAAACTGTTACTTTAAAACATCACTACAGTTGCTGTAATACATTGTCTTTTTTGCCTTTTTCAAGGCTGGTGGTCAATTATTAGTACACGTAACATTTAAAGTAAACAAGAACTTAAAATCATGTGTCAAGCATAGATTATGAAACACTTTCCAACGCATCCAGAAGACTTCATCGTTAAAAAAAATGAAATAATATATGTAGTAAACAGTTTATGAAACATATAACACATTTAAAAATCCACTTTTAGCAATTACTTTCCATAGTAAAAAAAAGTAGAATTCTTTTGTGTGATCCTGCAAATGAATAATAAATCATTTGCACTCCATATTTTACAAAAAAACATGTTTTAGTGCACTTCATGATTGTATACCAATTTCATGTTGTTTCGATTGGCTTAACATCATCAAAATGTACTTAAAGCGATTTTTTCCCATTCACTCTAATGCTTCCCAACCTTTTTTCCGTCACGTACCCCTTGCTTAGGCTATTCATTTCAGAGTACCCCCTTTATCAGAAACATACCACACCCCCTCCCCTCACTCATATAACGCAAATATGCTTTTTTTAAATTAGTAATATACTTAATACCAAATACTCATTAAAAAGAAGGAACCTTTCCTATTAATAAATATTAGTTAGTGACATAACCCCGCCTATTCGAAAACGAAAATAAGGGATTTTTTTTTTCAATGTTTTTTAAAATAAAGCTGTAACAATAAAAGCTCTAACATAATTAAGGCATTCTGCAATTATTATTAAAAACGTAACAATAAGATAAAAGATAAATATGGTGGGAAAGTAATATTGTTTAATAATTAATGGTGGTTTTTGCGAAGATTGGGTAAAAATAGTAATCGATCAAAAAGTACTCATGCAATACGATTATCGGTGGCCGGAGCTAGTAAGATTGAATTATCAATGAATTATTATGTCTAGTGGTCATACCCCTCATTTTGAGTGTAACATGTACAACTATGATTTAACATGAGACTAACTTTGTAATCCAAAAAGTATCAACTTTCTTTATGTGCTTTCAGGAAAACAATTGTCGTGATTTCCGCCATTACCGATATTATTTTTACGTACCACCAGCAGACCCGCCACGTACCCCCAGGGGTACGCGTACCCCAGGTTGGGAACCGCTGCTCTAATGTAACAGAATACTTTTGACTGGCCCGGTAAATAAACTATAAATGGTACACACTGCATTTTCAATAGGGATCATGCTATAGTAAACGTCAATAGTATAAAAATTCCAGAGTAATCCGAGTATATTTACAAGAGTTTCAGTACGGATGAATGGAAAGATGGACAGACAAAATAGTCTAGGATATAGGAAAAAATAGGGATAGTATTAAAAATCGAAAAAAATTGATATTTTGCCGGTTTTAATTTTGCAAGTGAAACCCTTTAATAAATTTTATTTCGATCTGGTATGTTTGTATATCTGTTTTATAATGTGTTTTGTTTAAACCTTCGTGTATATAAATGTGACAATTCTAACTTTTGACATTATTTTAAACTTTTTTAGTGTTTCTTAAACTTGTTAGAACATTATTTTTAACTTTTTCTAGTATCTAGTGAGACGATACGAAATAAATTTATTTCGTATTTCATTATTAAAAAAAAACAGATGACACGGGAAAACATTTGTTTCTGTAATTTAGAAAATCTTTGTAATTAATACTATTGGAATAATAAAATTAGTTTTAATATTTATATGATTTTTCACTATCGATGATAAACAAAAACTATGAAAAATCATTCATGTTACCGTAAACGTTAGAACTTAATAATATTTGCAAATGATATTTATCATGTCGCTCTGAGATACCCGTTTTACCATAAAAGTTTCCCGCACACCTATACACTTCACGTTATCTCCTGTTTCGTGCAACAAAGTCATTATACGCATGAAACCTTGAACTTATAGCGAAATATGGTAGATATGTTTGCATACTAGCAACACAAAAGTTAGAAAAATTGTTTTCACTAACATTCTTTAAATTGATTTTTTTATGCAGTGCGTTATTGCAGAGAATATATCTAAATTTTTGTATTATTAAATGTATTAATGTTCTCTGTGTTAACTAATGCTTAGTCCATCGAAATGCATAACTGAAATTTGCATTAAAAAAAACCCTAAAACTATAGTTATGTTATATCTATTGAGGTATATGAATGAAAGAAAAACTGTTCATAAACTTTATATTAACGGATTTTATCAGGGTTCGTAAGCGTTTACCACAATTTTTAAAAGAATTTTTCGCCTTATTAAAATTCAGAAAAGTATTACAAATCCTGCAATCACACGAGGCGTCTACAATTTCTGATAATTAAATAGGAGTTATATATTATTATATAGATTTATATAGAACAATTCTTCTAAAAAATAGTGGTAAAAGCGTACGAAGCCTGTTTATACGGTACACGCAAAATTATATTTTTATAGATTGGTGATAGAAATTACTGCTCGTATCAAAATTTTTTTTAAGAAGAAAAAGTAAGGCGTGATCCAAGTGTTGGGGCTTAACGCTACAGTGCACAGTGTGCCAATTGGCAACACTTTATATTTAACTTTTAATAAATAAATCAAGTTATTTGCAACCACTATATTTATATAGAAATATTAATCCTCTAAAATTAACATAAATATGCTACTAAATAATGTTAAAAATCTATCTTAAAATTTCTGGTGTCGAATTCTTAATATAAGTATAAAAAACATAATTCTAAAGAAAAATTCATGCATTGTAGGGTTAAGCTTATATATACCCAGTTTGAGAAAGTTCAGATTACTGTTTGACTTCTTCTCTTTTATAGCTCAGTAAAGTTTACAAATACTTCTCGTCAGTGTGTAAAATTGACGTTAATGCCCACGAAATTCCTAAATTGTTCAACAATTGTTTCTAGATTATTTGTAATCCTGTTTTAATTTATATTAACTTTTGTACACATACATTTGGCACTCATTTACTAATAAACGTGCTCATACAATGTGTTAATAAGGGATTAAAATGTGCACAAATCTAAGTAAATACTATGTATGTGAAGCGTTTCTACGCTACTCATGCTTCTATTTGAGGTGCATAAGCTAATTTTTCTTTTACTAGGGAGTCTCTAACCCCTACGAGCTACGTTCTAATACTCCCTTCGAGATACCGCACAAAAAACATGCTGATTTGCTCTGTTTTAAAAATTTTACCCGATTGCGGTAGATTGGAGGATATTATCACGACCAGTGGCAATCTTCTGTAATCGAGTTGCCATTCGTTTTTCTTTGACAAAAAGATTTTTTTTTCTTTTTTTTTTAAGTCAAAAAAGCTATTGGCTATTTTCGTGATTGATTAAGTCAGATGAATTACACATTTGAAAATCAGCTTGTATAAATTGACAAAGTAAAAAAAAATGTCGCTGTCTCCCGGTCTTTTATAACGATGCTATACGAAAATTGTTTTAAATAAGACGTTTAAGTGTATCATTTTAAATATAACGTATTTTTCCACATTAAATTCCTTTAGCAAAGAATAATTTTATTAATATTTATAAAATTGTCTGCTTCATTCTGTTTATCATACCATTTTCTATCGAACCACCAATTTTCATGTTTTTACATGCAATAGTTCTTGCAGTATAAGCAGAGAAACTGAAAAAATAACGATAAATTCAATAACGGCAACAACAGCCGGGTTACGAGTAGTTACGTTTTTTAGAATAGAAAAATATTTTAGAAAGCCCACGAATTCTTAAAATAGGGAAAGATGTGACTAATATCGAACCCATGATTTCTAAGTGAATTCTACATTCTGGTGGTCGCTGTTTAAACTTGATTCTCTATTCAGGTCTGCCACTGGCGACTTTTTTTCAATTCTATCTCGCACGACGTTGTGAAAACAAAATTTTTTCACATACACTTTCACAACATATGGACGAGAAATACGCTACAAAATTATTTTTTTTAAATAGTGGTGCGAGTAAAATATAAAAATAGTCGCCAGTCGCAGCCCTGTCTATTAATAATTTTAGTCTAGTGTCATGTCTGTTGCCGTAGGGAAATGTTGTTCCAAGTAGTGAAAATTGTATTGCTTTTTTTTTTCTTTTTTTTTTTTCTTTTTTTTTTTTTAAATATTTGTTAACGTTATCTTCTGAAAATTATAAATATACAAATGTAGGAAGTAAAAGTTTTGAATTATTATGGAAATTTTGTTATTGATCCAATTTTTGATTTTTACGGTTTGATTGACTTATTATTTCCTTGAAGTTGACAATTGGCGGCCATGTATATTTTTGTTTACATGTTCCTAATATCGCACCACTAACTATTCCAAATTTCATTAATTAATTACAAAACTTCTATTTGTTAATTTTGTTAAGAATGGAGGTGGAGTTAGGATAGGAAATAGGTGGAGTTTAGATTATTATTTCAAGGAAGTTATTCGATGTCTATTTTTTTTATATTTTTTATAAAAGGAATTCAAACATATTTAGTTAAATCACGTGTTTTACAACTTGTTTGCTTATAATTAATTAAATATATATTCCTATAGACAAGTAATTTCTAATCTGCGCAAAAAAGTACTTCATTTGTAACGTTACAACTCATTTTGCAACTCATGTTGTACAACTCAGCGAATTTTTTTGTGTTCACATGAGGAGGGGTACAATATTCGGAACACTTTTTGAAAGTTGGTACTAAAGCGTTTTGCATATTTATTTGAAAAAAAAAATGTTTATTTTATTGGAAACTGTTATAAGCAAAAAATGTGTTATTAGAATGTTTTATGAACCCATACCGTCAATCAGTTTCAATTTGTTGTGCAGTCGGTTGGAATGAGATCAAAATTTCAAAATGGGTGCGGTATCAGGCACACTCGCCCTATATTTGCATTATTATCCTTAAATATTTCTGTTCTTTCCTTCAGACTGCTTTTAATTTCCAATATTGTCATTCTAAATAATTTTTGGAATATTTTCAGCTGAAACTACTTTAGGAATAGTAATGTTCGACTTATTAGATAACAGAAATAATTCGATTCAAAATTGCGAAGATTAGTATGCTGAAACAGTGTCACTCAAAATTACGTATTTGCGGGAAAACTGCAATTTCATTTTTACAATGTATTTGGGCATAGAGTCATTGAAATAATGTCAAAATCCTACAGACTAATTGTTATTTCTTGCCTTTTCTGAATGTTAAATGATTGTCTTCTAACAATTATTAATAAATTATTACTTTTTATTAATTGCATAAATTATTGTTATAAATAGATGTAAATAAATACTATTAGTAATTTTCTCTCAACAGCTTATATGTAATCTATGAAATTAATTGTTTAACCCCTTAACAGTTTCGTTTTTTTTGACGCTATAAACGAAAAATAGGGACTAATCACCACTTTTTTCGGTCTAAAATATTTGCCTTAAATAATCTAAAAATGTTCTGTCAATTAATAAAACTAACATTATAGTTAAATATTAGTGGTATACAAAAGTACTTAGTAACGAATCTAGCAACATCCTCTTGAACGGGCGCATCTCGGGCAAAACTATTATAGGGATAAGCAATCGGATATAAACCTTGCAGTAAATATTTTTTTTCTTTATATTTTAAAGTAATACTTTGGAAGAGATTTATAACAACATGCAAGGAATAAATGTCAATTGGTGAGAAGTAACTTCTATAATTCATGACGTCCTTTTATTTACTGTCAAATTAATGCCATTTATTCCCTTCAACTACACTTTTATCCTACTTATTTTAAATAAAACTTTTCTTCCCTTATAATGCACTAGGAAAAAAGGAAAATAAAATATTTAGTAACCTGATATCCGACACTTTTGAAGGCTTTTACAAATTCATTTTTGTTCTGGAGGAAAAGAAAAAAAAATTAAACTTGTTTCTAGTTTAACAGAAAAATAATATATTGCTTTGCAGGCTTACATAGATATATTAGATAAAAATGCTCTAAAGAACTTCGACTGCTAAATATTTTTAAAGAAATTCTTAAATGACATAATCATGTAAGATGTCTAAAATGGCAATATATTTCTTACACGTTTTTGTTTATTTTTTAGACATATTCTGCACATATTTATCGCTGTAAATACGGTATTGCATTTCATTTATTTATGCAATTGTGATTTTTTTTTTAATTTCTCATTTTGAAAGAGTGTAAACTGTAATTATATTCTTAGTGAATTAAAATTTTTATTAACTGTCAAATTTCAGATATTGTCATTCTAAATAATTTTTGGAATATTTTCAGCTGGAGCTACTTTAAAATCTAGGAAGAAAATAAAGAATCTATAATAATTCAGGTTCCCACAGGTCATTAAATATGAGAGCAACGATTTTCGATTAGTAATATTCGACTTATTAGATAACTGAAAGAATTCGATTAAAAAATGCGAAGATTAGTATACCAAAATATTGTTACTCAAAATTACGTATTTGCGGGAACATTGCTATTTCATTTCTGCAATGTATTTAGGCATCGAGCCACATTGAAATAATGTCAAAATCTCACAGACTAATTGTCATATCTTGTTTTTTTTCTGAATATTAAATGATCGTTTTCTATCAGTTATTAATAAATTATTACTTTATATTCATTGCATCATTTATTGTTACACATAGATGTAAATAAATACTTTTAGTATTTTCCCTGGAAAGTTTATAAGTAATCTCTGAAATCAATTACTTAACCCTTTAAGTTTCGTTTTTTTTTACGCAAAAATCGGAAAATAGGGACTCGACATCACTCTTTCGCTCTAAGATAATTTCCTTATATAATCCAAAAATGTCCTCCCAATTATTAAAATGAAGAATACATTAAAAAATTAGTGGTATCCAAAAGTTTTTAGTAACAAATCAAGCAATATCTTTTTGCCCGAGCACATCTCGGAAAAAACTATTAACGGGTTAATTTTCAAGCAATAGGACGCAAACCTTGCGGTAAGTACTTGTTTCTTTATATTTTAAAATAATAGTTGAAAGAGATTTATAACAACATGCAAAGAATAAATGTCACTTGTTGAGAAGTAACTTCTATAATAAATGTCGACCTTTTATTAACTGTCAAATTATTGCTATTTATTCTCTTCAACAACACTTTTATCCTACTTATTTTAAGTAAAACTTTTCCTCCCTTATAATGCACTTGGAAACGAGGAAAATAAAATATTTAGTTATTTCATATTTGTCACTTTTGAAGGTTTTTACAAACTCATTTTTGTTCTGGAAAAAAAGAAAAAATATATTTGAAACTTGTTTCAAGTTTAGCAGAAAAATAATATATTGCTTTGCAGGCTTACAGATAAATTAGATAAAAATGCTCTAAAGGACTTCGACTGGTAAATTTTTTTAAAGAAATTCTAAATGACATAATCATGTTAGATGTCTAAAATTGTAATATATTTCTTACTCATTTTTGTTTTTCTTTCAAACATATTCTGCACATGTTTATCGTTGTAAATAAGGTTTATCATTTAATTTATTGATGCAATTGTGATTTTTATAAATTTCTCATTTTGAAACTGTAATTATATTCTTAGTGAATTTTAATTAGGGCCATTATATATAATTAGGGCCATATATCCATTAAAATAATTCCAAATTCTTCAAAAAGCAATTTTTGTTACTTATTACTTTTTTTTTTTTAATATTTAATCTTAGCATTCCAATGATAATCATAAGTTGTGTTTATTGTGTACATTGCGTCACTTAAGTTTACACAACGTCTACATTGGTGTAAGTAAGTAATATATATATATATTCTCAATCCTTGCGTACAGATGTCACTTTTTCAAATAAATTATCTTTGTACTTAAATGCTTTAAAGCACAAACTTTAAAATTATTTTTTTATGTGTATCCAACATCTATCTATTATACTATAGCAGCATCGATTATCTGAATCACCATTTTCATACTTTAAAATAATATTGCTTTTGTGTTGCGAGTGTGACATAGGTGTAACACCCGGAAGCTTTTCAAAAAGCCTCGCGTTTTCAGTGCCTTGGCGCGAGTGCAACAGTTGGCGTGGTTCTGAATACAACGCCACATACACAATAAATAACCAATTTTGTTTGTGACGTCTTACATATAGCAAACAGCAACCCTGTTGTTTTGCTGCTGTAAAAATCAAAAAGAGTGTTTATTTTATTTTATTTTTTTTCAGAAATGTTATTAAGTTGAAAACAAAGTATGAGGAAATGTTATTTTACAGTGGTTAAATGCTTTTAATTTCAGAATACATACAATTCAAACTTTAACAAGTTTTTTCTCCAGTTTAGTAATAGTAATTTTACGCACACACACCGTTTTTTCGCCCACATTGAAGTTCAGATTTAAAAAAAGGGGCAACAATTGGCAATAGAGCTCGTTGCGCTTTCTTTCTTTCGTCAATTCGCCAAGTTAGTGTTAAAAGCGTGAGACTTTCTAAAACGCTACCCGGAACACATGGAAATTATCTTTTTTAGAAAGGATGTTACAGAAAATCGTTGCACCTATATTACGATACATAAATTTTAGATAAACATACAAATAGTTAATTTAAAATTTTAGGCTATATCCCCTTTAATTGCAAAACTAGTTTATGTGTAAAAGTGTGAGAAACGCTCCCGTGCATTTGGAAACTTATAATAGTTGAACTTTTGCATGATGGAATGTAAATTTTGAAATTAACGCTCAAACAACCTGATAAAATCCTTACAAAATAATTTATTTCTTTATAAATTAAAATAATAGCTTGATCTTGGCTAATAATACGATGCATGTAATGAACGACATTTGCTGAGAAGAGAATGAAATAATTGAAGTCATCATTTTGTTAACTGTTTAAATTCATGCTACTAATTTTTTTCAATTTCTATTTTTCGAAAAGTAAAATTATTTCTACCTTATAACGTACTTTGAAACAAGAAAAATAAAACAGTTACCTAAATTTTGATGCTTTTGAAAGAAATTTAAGAAGATTTTCTTTTTGAGGGAATAAAAATAGTTATTTGAAACTTGTTTTTACTTTAAGGAAAAATAAAATATTTCTTTGCACGTTTTTAGATAAATTGAATAAAGAAGCTGTAAAGAACTTAACTCTACAGTGCATGAATTTCTCTTTTAGAATGGTGTTTTTTTATACTTATATTAGGAATTCGACACCAGAAATTTTAAGATAGATTTTTAAGTTTATTTAATAGCATATTTATGTTATTTTTATAGCATTAATATTTCTATATAAATATAGTGGTTGCAAAGAACTTGATTTATTTATTAAAAGTTAAATAGAAAGTGTTGCCAATTGGCTACAGTATGCACTGTAGCGTTAAATAGGTAGATGTTGAAAGAAATGTTGAAAAGCCCTAAATCAAATAAGAGGTTTAATACTGTAATGAATAAGGAACTATAAGTTAAGTAGCTGTTAAAAGCAAGAAAAAAATCTATTATTTAATGTGCAAATCATATTACAACCCAACGTATGTAAATATATGAGAAACATGTTATTTTTAGAAAATTGAAAATATATAACAGTAGTACATATTTGTATGGAGTGCAAAATAAAAATAATTAACGTCAATGAAATTAAAAATTATAACGACATTCCAATGATTCTGAAATGCATTATTTTATTCGTGACTATTTTATAAAAAATAAATGCTTAAGAAACCGTATTCCTTATTACTTACACATCATACGTAGTATAGGTTAAGTTTTGCACTCGTTTTAAAAATCGAAATTTTTTTTTGACGGGTTTAACATGTTATTTTTAAAAACTTGAAAATATATAACAGTAGTACATATTTGTATGGAGTGCAAAATAAAAATAATTAACATCAATGAAATTAAAAATTATAACGACATTCCAATGATTCTGAAATGCATTTTTTTATTCGTGACTATTTTATAAAAAATAAATGCTTAAGAAACCGTATTCCTTATTACTTACACACCATACGTAGTATAGGGTAAGTTTTGCACTCGTTTTAAAAATCGAAATTTTTTTTGACGGATTTAACATGTTATTTTTAGAAACTTGAAAATATATAACAGTAGTACATATTTGTATGGAGTGCAAAATAAAAATAATTAACATCAATGAAATTAAAAATTATAACGACATTCCAATGATTCCGAAATGCATTTTTTTATTCGTGACTATTTTATAAAACATAAATGCTTAAGAAACCGTATTCCTTATTACTTACACATCTTACGTAGTATAGGGTAAATTTTACACTCGTTTTAAAAATCGAAAAATTTTTTGACGGATTTAAACGTTTCAGACATTGGAGATTCCGAAAAAACATATTTTTAGAAAAAAAAATTGCCGCCCGTCTGTCTGTGTGTCTGTGACCGCTCTATCTCTCGAACAAATTGAGATAGAGACTTGAAATTTGGTATGTACTTAAGTATTTAATAATGAAAAGAAGCTTATTGAATATCAGTAACTTCGATTATCCGGAACTATTTTTTTCGGACTCTCGAAGTATTTGTTCTGATAAAAGGTATATAAATATTGTCGAAATTGTTTATTTTAAGGAGTTAAATAAAATACAATAAAAAAACATAAATTTTGCATAAAGAATGAAGTCGATCGGATAATGAGTTGCTGAAATATTTACAATCCTATTTCCCACACTCTTCGATGTTTCATGCCCCTGTATTTCATTCAAATTTCAATTCAAAGATATATTTTAACTGGAAAAGAGACACTTAATCCGACACAGTAAACTGTTAGTCAATATTATTATCATTTTTGGAGTTATAAGTTATGTCTATTTTTCGCAGTTCAGTAATAGAGCATTTAAAGTTTGTGACGTCATCAAGTCAAGATTTTATTCGAATTGCAATGCATTTTATAAATAGTTTACCTATGTTTTACTTTCATATTTTATATTATGGATATCTATGATGGATAAGTATAATTTTATTACGTACTAAGTGATCCAAATCAGGTTTCCCAGATTACAGAAACTTTTTTTTTAAATTGAAAACACTAACACATATTTTACATTTTGTACATTTTTTTTATATTCCCTTCTGACAACATAAAACAGTATTTTTATACAAAAACTATGAATTATGTAATCAAATATTTTTTTTTAAATTATTAAAAGCGATACTTTCGTATTTGCCACATTCCAGGAATTACTAGCTGATGAAAACTTCAACGATTTCGCTACATTTTGATTCGGATTATTTCAATGATTTAAGCGTGTAGTTCGATTATAGGTCTGCCAAATTTGTGTTTATTTGAATTATTTGTTTAACTCATTCGCTGTCAACCACGAGTATACTCGTGGTTTTTCAATCTAAAATTATGATTTCGTACTGGAAATTTCGAAAGAAGAATTTTTTTTTGTTTTTATGTAATCACGAAATGTCTGTAATTGACCCGTCAATACACGCGCTGGGATAAAATCTACCCCCAGCTTACAACTATTACTTAAAAATGTGCGAAAATAGTTCGTGATCAATCTGATCTTTATAGTACCTTTCAAGCTGAATGATATCAAGATGTGGCTAAAAAGAATTTACCTCCGGTTGTGTATTATCCATTATTTTATGGGGATCACGTGGGAGGAAATTTACTCCACGCGTGTTATAACGTGACCCATAATGATAGGAAAATGTTAATGCAAACGTTTATGTAAAAAATATAGTGTGCAAATAATAATATAATTTTCTTTTAAACGTTAAGAGCTTTTGCACATACAATTTCTATATATCAGTTTTGTACTTTTTTGTATTTTCATGGCTGAATTTGGATTATAAAAGCTTTGTATGTAATGATATACAAAAAAAAATCTTAGTGTGAGGTTCTATGTTTTTTTGTTTTGTTTTTTTTCTTGCTTTAAATATAAAATAACTTATATTTTAAGTTAAAATATTTCCTTTATTGAATTTTTGTTTATAATCTAACCGTGGGAGGGGGAATTGACACAAGAAAACCCATTGGGGTAAAATTTATCCCGCGCGTGCAGTAACGTAATGGAAAGAGGCGCGTGTGCTGACGGGTTAAATAAAGTAAATATTGCTATTAGTATTTTCTGGTATGAAATCGACTTCCGGTTATTTTAACCCGGCAGTGAACGTGTTAACAAATGCGGGACAATTTATATCGTTACTTTCTCCTATGCCACTTTCTTCTACTTCTTCTTTTCTTCATTATTTTACATTTAATCACATAATATATTTTTTCTGTCACTGCATCTGAATCAAATACTATTATTGTTTTTTTCTAAATATTTTATTTTAAATCGTTAAAAGCAATGCGTAAGAAAATTGTCATATAAAGCTGATTAAATTTAGAGGAAAATCCGGTGATTTTATTTCAATAATATTTCAAACGAATTATATTAAAAAATTAAGTCATCCTTATAGATTTTAATATTAGTTTTACGATGAAAACCTGCAGAAATATTCGTTTGCCTTTAATTGTACAGAACAAGGACTCTTGATTTAAATTATAATTTAATATCATACGGGCATACCATCTAAGTAAGCATAAACGATTTAATGAAATTAAGGGAGCATAAGTATCTTCCAATTATTTTTAAGCCAATAAATTTTAAACATTAAATTGTAATAAATTTGCTAATAAGCCGGCAATAAAAATATATATATATATATTAAGGAATTTTTAAACGGTTGTACAATAAATTATAAAACTATTTCTTAATCTGTAATCTGATTAAATAGAAAAACTACACAAATGGAGGAACGTGTTTTTTTTTTCTTTTTGCGGGATGTTAATAAACGTTTTTTGGTCTTACGAATGATATTCGTATTTTAATTAATTCGTCCTTAAATTATAGAAAATTATGCTATTATTATTATTATTTTTTTTTATTAATTCAAAAGGTTTTATGTGTAAGATAAAATAAATTGTCGTTTCAGTTTTAACAATGTTCTCTAATATTGGTTTGATTCAAGTTCAATTACTTAAATGACGGATTTGAAATTCCTAAAATAGAAAGAATACTTAAAAAAGAACAAATCTGACAGAAAAAATAAGTTCTTTGAATTTCTGAAAGTTTCGATATAAATTTAATATATATATCCAATATTGTCTAACTTTGCATATTTTATGACATTATAACATTTGAGTATTTGAATTATTATGACAGTATAGTATATAGTATAGTATATAGTATAGTATATAGTATGGGGCAGACTATTTAAATCACAATATGTATAATTCTGTCACTAGAGTATTAAAAAATATAACGTTACTGTAAAAATTACAAATGATAAAATTAGACAGTTTAACCCTTTAACGGATAAAGCACTTCAATTGCTGAAATGTTGAAATGAATGATTGGCACCGGAAATTATGATCAAATTTATTTGTATATAAGAAAAAAGCGATATTTCACATACATAATAAATGGAAAACATTTCTATTAAAATTCTGCTGTCATTGTTGAATTTTGTAATTAATGTTTTGTGGTTTCCTAGGGAAACCAATAAACGTTAAAGGGTTAAATAGAAATTCTATAACCCGTTTAAATAAAATTCCAATTTCGTTCCATTCATATTTAAATATGAGAATCAGGGAACAAGAGACAGATGAAGAAACGTTGGATGCCGATCCCTCAAGTCTGTCTTATAGCTATTGTTAATAGCTATTTAGAAAATAACAACTCTCCTAAAATTATTTTTTCTCTATTATTTAATCAAAAATCTAAATCATCTATTTATTATTTAATGTATAAAATGTAAGGATTAAATACCTCTGATAATGGTTTAAGCGTACCGTAAGACCATACCAAAAACCACATTCAGATTATAGTGGTTACTTTGTGACACGTGGTATAGTTTTAGTATTTAGAATATCCCGTTCGTCTGTGATAGCAGGAAAATAAACAGAAGCGCTACTCCTAGTAAGAAGTGTCAGCTAATGACTATTGCCAGAAGCTACAACCCCTCCATTGTTCTATCTGGCCGATGTATTCTTACAGCCTGTTGCTGTGTTGTTGTCTCAAAATCCAGATATTTTGTGTGCTGAAGCCTCAAGTGAATGAGAGTAGATATTCTTTGTTGTTGTTGTGTTAATTAGACTGTGGAGTAATATAATCTTTGTAGAATGATATTTATGTAATCTATGAAAACATATCCAAAATATAGTCATTAACACAGCTTGCAGAGAGAGAACGAAGATGTGACGATGTCTCGTACAGGCAGGAAAAAGGACAAACAGACAGACGTACTCGTCCAACAAGGCCTCAAAGTCTCCTTGTAAGAAGTCTTCATTTTTATGGGCGTAAGACAAAAACACAAGCATTAAGCATTGAGGCGATTTTTTTTCAAGAGTCTGTCGACAGCGTTAATCATTCGGCAACCTCGAAACAAACGCATCTGATGTTAGACACTGCTCCATTTTCGATACTCGAAAATCAAATCAGAAATGACTTTGAATTAGATGGCACCACCAATGATGCCATCAATTTGTGGTAGTCAACTACGAGAGTATGCTTTATCCCGGAAACGTGACCGAAGGTCAAGACGAGGAATATAAGCTGATTGCAATGGGGCAGTCGAATTCGCACTGGAGATGGCCATTCAGACCGGATGGAATTTTGTAAAAAAAGTAACAATGTTTTATTCATAATTGACCTACAAACGCCAGCGGGCAACTGGGGCTGTTTTCTATCAAAGACTTAAACTGAACTCTCAAAAATTTGTAAATTTCCTTTTATTAAAAGTTTTAAAAACTTTTTATTGATTAAGTTTGTGACAGTAATTGTTTCTGTGGCATTTCAAGGCGAAGACACATCTGCCACAACCCGTTGGAAAAACTTTGTCTCATCTTTAAATCTAAATTTCTCCGCCGAAGATTAATTTTGGTCGTTATGTAAGAAATACGTCGTTATGTAAGAAATAGAAATATCAATATTTAGCAATTGTCAGTTTTGTGTTACTTATAAAACATACCGGCTGGTGAAAGAAAAGCATCAAAATGTGTCACAAAGTTCAAACGGTATTCTAATTTAATTACTCAGATGGTGATGACACCAACTTTCCGAAAATTTGATTACTTATTTTTTTTTTTTACATCATCATAAGCGTAAGTCATCTATCTTCTTTAATAAGACCACAGACATTCTTCCTTCAATAAACACCCAGATAACATCTTTTTCTAACTTTACTTTATTAACGTGCTATCCAACACTCTTAAAACTGTACCGCTTATTTAAAAGGCACAAGCACATTGTGCCTTCTATTACTTTAATGTAAGAGGCACGTAGACAGTGTGCCTCTGATTAGGAGAAAAACGTTAGAGGCAACATGAAATGAAAGGCACCCATAACACAGCGAAATATCTCAGAGGCACACAGTTCGCCTCTGACAGATTGGTGCCTTTAAAAAAAAAACATGTCGAGTTTCAGAGGTACACTCCAGAAACGGACATGCGCTACAGCCGTTTACCCGTCATGCATTGGGATCAGTGGAAGGGAAGCGAAGCAGAAGCAATGGCCGCCAATGTAAATATGCCTGTGAACAACGTTGAGTCGAAGCAAATAATGAGTCTGGAATAAGTAAGTAGTATATTTAACTTTGTATTCTTTTCTGTGAATGTTACAATGTAAAACATGATTCTTTATACATGGAGACACTCGTGATTAGGGAGGGGCAACGATAAATACTTCGTCAAACTCTTAGTTATTCAAGTTATATCTTACTATTTTCAAAGGTTTAGGGGAATGGCGGCATTACCCTGCACACTCTAGCGTACATGCATGTATATGTATATATTATGTATGTGTATCTCTCAGGAAATCTTTGTTTTTATGTGCATATAAATAGGACTTAATAAATAATAAAATGAATAATACGTAGTAAATCATTCTTTAATCATATATGGTATTTCTAAAACCGTAGTCAGATTTTTTTTCTGGTGTTTGTGTATGTGAGGAGGGGGGGGGCTACCTTGTAGATGTTAACAGGGGTCTGTCCAGACTTTTTTCCAAGGGTCCTGTTTTTGTGAAATTGTGAACAGCTTTTTATATTTGTGAAAAATCTAGTCATAATTTTGTGAATTTGAAATGATCGTTATATTCAGGTTCTTGTTTATACATTTTTAAGAAGATATATGGATGTAAAATGCATATATTTTCTTTATATGTGTATAAGTGACAGGTCAGATTTTACTTTTTTTTAAATGATTAATTTGTGAAATGTTTAGTTTAAAGATGAAAAACGTTTGTGAAAAACCTATTTTTAAGATATAGAATTTTGTGAAGGGTCCTGTTTTAGGAAAAATAGTTTTGTGAAGGGTCCTGTTTTAGGGCTAATAGTTTTGTGAAGGGTCCTGTTTTAGGGAAAATAGTTTTGTAAAGGGTCCTGTTTTAGGAAAAATAGTTTTGTGAAGGGTCCTGTTTTGAAATAAAAAAATTTGTGAAGGGTCCTTTAAAGGAACCAATTTTTTCCTAAACAGATCCCTGGTTAAGCTACAGTGCCTTTCTTTTAAATAAAAGTATAATATGAATTGATCCTTCCCACTCACCTGGCTACAGCCCTGAATACTTTCTACATTTTATAAAGTTTCACAAATCGCAATGTTGATTCAAATTTTGCACTCTAAAATATTATTTGCATATTTCAAGTAAAAGTTCCTTTAAAAAATATTATTTGTTTAAAAAAATAGAATTTAATTAAACTGTCATTGATCATTCTCCCTGTTGATAAAAATGAGAATATATTTTTATTTTATTTTTATTGCATTAAATTTCCGTATAATAATTTATTGAAATTTTGAAAAATCGCCGTTTCTTGGCTTCCATAAATGTTTGCAATTTTAAATATCTCAAGTTTTATCAAATGTAGAAAATTTTATGATCCCTCATTTTAAAGAGGAGTTTATAAATTTTAATTTAATATTAAAATTGACTATGTTTAGTTTTAAAAAGTAAATTTTGATTTTAGAAAAAAAAAAAAGAAAAAAAATTATGTTTGTTGTAATATTAATAAGCTTAAAATTATGAATTTTTTTGAGTGGGATCTCAATGGGATCAGGAGTTATCAAATAGTAGCTAAAAAATTGCCATTTAAATAACAATCTAACGCGCCTGCATCATTTTTCATGTTTTTAATGTTTGTCTTATTTGTTTTTAATAAAGCTTTTATGCCTTTTTATGTATTTTGTTATGCACAAAATAAATTAAAATGTTGACAAGGTTCTTTATTGAACCACAGAACTGACTTAGGCCACATGGACACACATTTTAATATTTATTTCATATTTATTTCAATAAATTGGGGATGAGAAAATTTTCTATTATAGTATTCTGCCTTAGACAAAATTTAATCAGTCTTCGGATATGCCATGCTGGGAAATCTTTCTGCAGTAGACAGAATTTAATGTAAAGATTTAAATTTAATATAAAATATAATTAAATTACAGTCTGCACCTCTTATAATGGTGGCACATGCATGTGCCACCATTATAACAGGCACAGAATGTATTTTTAAATAAGAGGCACTTGAATATATAAATTCAGTGGCACACTGTGCCTCTTATCTTCAAAGGCACTTACGCTGTGCCTCTGAATCCCAAAGGCACTATGTACCTCTTAATTTCAAAGGCACCACGTGCCTCTTAATATTCAGAGGCACAAAAATTCAGAATGTACCTCTTAAATCAGAGGCACAGTTTTAAGAGTGAACGCATCAAATCTAAATACTAAACATCCGTAAACATCTTTAATGCTTGTTCACCTTTAATTCATGCAAAAATGATGACAATAGCTTTCTAAATATTACTTTTTTTTTTTTTTTTTACATCATCATAATTGTAACTCATCTGTCTGCGTAATAAGACCACAGACATTCTTCTTCTAATGAACACCCCAGATAACATCTTTGTATCTCTTTATTAACGTGTTATCCAAATCATCAAATCTAATTAATAAACATCCGTAAACATCTTTAATACTTGTTTAAATTTAAGTACTGCAAAAATCACAATTCAATTTACAAATCACAATTCTTCTTCTTCTTCTTCTTCTTCTTTTATTATTTTTTTTTTTTTTATTTTTTTTTTTTTTACAGTTATATAATCTTTTTGCATTAATAAAACCTCAGACATTATTCCTTTAGAATGTATTTCAGATAACACCAGTTTCCCTGTTTAACTTATCTAAACGTCATCTTTGTTATTGAATTGTTTGATAAAACCAAATTACCTTATGATATCTTCCCAAAGCAGAGAAAATAACTTTTCGAACGTTATTCAGAATTATGCTCAATCCTCTTTATTTGCTACACAATTTTGTAATAAAATTACTACTTTGAGACTCGAGTTAATGGTTATTAAAGTGTGTGGAATTTACGGCTACTTATGTTTTTAATTTTCTTTTTCAAATATTTACAGTTTCTTTGGCTAGGAATATAACTAATAATTTTAATGTTTAAAAGTAAGGTATATGCAGGTAATATGGCAACGCTAAGTTTAGACATTTTTAAACAGTAGTAATAACTGATTTAAATAATAATAATTCACTAAGAAAGTAGTCCCTTTTTAGCACTGGAAAAATATTTTAAAATTTAAGTTAGTCAAAACTTACACCAGTTGCATTTTGTCAAAAAAAAAGCTAGTTGATGAAGATAATATGGCCATATTCAGGTAATATGCCTATAGGTGTCATAAAATAGAAAGGTCTATATTTAAGGCAGAAAAAACACCAATTAGTCCAAAAATATATTATGAAAAGTTATAAAAATAATAGAAAAATTAATATAAAGTAAATTTAGACAACAAAATAAAAAATTAATTAATTAAATTTACAGAAAAAAGGATTTTTAATTTGTTTTTTAACGCGTAGAGCAAATGAAAACTTTTGTATCTTAAATGGTAAAGGCGACACATTTATCATGCACTTAATTACGACAAATAACACATAATCTCATAGATGCAGCTTTTTCGCCCATTTGGCCATGTTGCCAACAAAAACCAATTTTATAAAAGTGTTCATAATTCTGTCTGCGCACTCCGATATTGAAATTTGTTTATACAGTTAAAAAGAGCATTAAACCAGCTAAAATATTATGTATAACAGTAAATACAAATACTTTGTGTAAATAAGAAAAGTAACATATTTACCAGAGAAAAATTTATAATATGCCAATACAACTAACAACGAACAAACAATGACTGCCCTCCCGTGCACGTGATCAAGGATTGCAGGCACCCCGGTACTAAACTATGTTCTTCGGACTTCCAGCGACTAGATTCAAGCGTTATCCTTTAGATTCCACTGAAATTAATAACATTACTGAGGGTTGGCCATATTATCATCAGTTATCTTATTTTGTCCATTTCTTTACTACTACGGTGATTGCTTTCCACATTTCTAATTCGAAGATAATATCAATGTTCAATAACATATTATTCCGATTATTATTTAGTTACAGGAATGCCTTTTCTTCTCAATTTATTTTTTTTTTCTAGGAAAGTGTAGAACAGAATTTGATAAAGGAATATCAACTGTTATGTATGTATTATTTTACAAATTATGTACACAGATAAAAGCAATACATTTACAAAATACAGATAGCAATGAATTTAAATCACAGAAAAATTCGAAAAACGAATTTAAAGTGGAATGAAAGATACACCTTGTAGTTAAAATCAATAAAATACACATTAAAAGATGCTTAAAAGGTGCCGAAAAAAGTTGTTAAAACATATTTATTTACACCCGAGATCTTTCGAACGCAAACGTGTTCATCATCAAGGGTGACTTTTGACTGAACTCAGTCAGAGTTCAGTCAAAAGTCCCCCTTGATGATGAACGCGTTTGCGTTCGAAAGATCTCGGGTGTAAATAAATATGTTTTAACATCTTTTTTCGGCACCTTTTAAGCATCTTTTAATGTGTATTTTATCGATGAATTTAAATCGCCAAAAACAAATATTGTTTTATATATTCATTATATTTTCTTTGTTTCCGGACTGCGTTGTAAAAATAGAAGCTAAATGTCTGTACAATATTTCCCTTTTTATTAAAAAAATAACTATGATGCGTAAAAATAAACATCCGTATCTACCTTTTACACGAAATTTTAGAGAATATTTCAAAGGCTGTGACAGTAATTTTCTATAAATCAAATTTCGCAGTTTTTCTATTTCCACTCTTTCGTATTTTCACCGTCTTCAAGATATGACATTTTTCTGCATTAATAAGGTGTATTAACATTTTTTCTAAGTGCTTTATTTCATTATACATTGTAATATGGTAATAGTTTTTTTAATGTATCCCAGTCTTCAATCATTGAACAAGTCTTTCTACGTATCTTTTTTATTATAAACTGTAAGTAAAATGTCTACAAAGCACTATCGTATTTTTTTTTTTTACTGTAAAAGCATTTAGAGAGAAAAGAGATATCAATTAAACATATGAATACATATGCTATAAATCAATTTAATAAACCAAAAATCTATGATAAGCCAAATTATAATTTCTTTTGACTATCACTGTTATATCAGTTGTAAACTAAGGAGTTTAATGTCTGTGCTAAATTTAATATTATATTATAATGAAAAGAGTCGAAGTGTTCTTTTTTTGGGCTGTCTTTATTTCAAAAAATTAATCGTCATTGTATATTTCTACAACATTCTCAAAAAAAAAAAAAAAAAAAAAAAAAAAATTCGAGAAAATTCGAGAAGGTGGAAAACGATTGGAAAAATTAAAAAAATTGCAAGAATCGCCGACAGATGGCGCTTTTGAGAGTGAAATGTAATGTGTAATACAAGAATAAAGAATTAAGGCGTCAAACCGGATGACACACCTAATTTATTGGAAAATGTTACAGTGGATGTAGTTACGCTTTCGCATGTCGGTGCCCATCATGTTCAGCTTTCACATGCCCATTGTGCTGGAGAATGCAATACAGATGTGCACGATGTGCTCAACTGCTACACTTCCACGGTACACAATATCACACATTACATTTCACACTCAAAAGCGCCATCTGTCGGCGATTCTTGCAATTTTTTTTATTGTTCCAATCGTTTTCCTCCTTCTCGAATAGTAAGCGTACCAACTTTCGTCTCATTCGGATTATTCCTTCGAGCTACAGACAGATCCAAATAGAGATACTTATATTATAACCACCGGTTATATAAAGTTTACATAAATTATATTGCATTACACTTACTACATTAACTTCTAATTACTCTTACAACAATATATTTACAATTATTTCTAATAATTGTTGACGTTTTACTAGAAAGTCTACATTACCGTAATTTCCGGCGTATAAGCCGCAGCTCAAAGAGTCATTTTTCGACCCAGAAATATTATTTTATAAAATGTAACTTAAAAGATCGCTGTAAATATTTAACTAGAATTATTGAATAAAATTTCTGTGTCGAAAAACGACTCTTTGAGCTGCGGCTTATACGCCGGAAATTACGGTAATTATTCCAAAGATAAACACTTGTCTTTTCTCTGTGTTTTATTTGTTCCATATTCCTTATATATCAGCTGTCTTTACTAATGAATTCATAGGTATTCTGTTATCATAATGTTTTATTGTTACATCAGTTTTCTTCCTCCTATCTGAAGTAAAACTGACAGGAATCTTTATTATTTACTTTCTTTGATATAGCCAATTTCCCACAGTGATTTCTTAAAAATAGTGAAAAGCACGTTTTAAACATTACGTTGAAACTGATTTATTTGCAACATAAATTTTACTTTAAATTAGTACTTTCAGAAAATATTATTTGTACGAAAATTTGTATAATTTATAGTTACTTGTATTCTGAAACTTTTATATAATATTGGAAGAGTATACTTTTAAAACTAAGAGGAAGGATGTTGTTTTATTATGGCCTATAATCAAGAAATTGTTTTTTACTCAGATCCTGCAGATTAAAACATAGTAATACAGAGCTATATAAGGGGGAAAAAACTTATTATCCTTAAAAAATATTAATGGTGACATTAATTATTAAAAACATAAAAGCTAAAAAACATTTTAATTAACAGAGCTTCTAGTTTCGTGCTCACAAACAGTGACATTCTTAAAATCAGCAATGATAAATATACTATTTTCGCAAACATTTGAAATATGCATTGTGTAAACAAACATAAAGAGATATGAGATAGTATATAGATAGATAAGAGATATAGATAGTATTATAGAATAATAGAAAAAAAACACTTATTATCCTTAAAAAATATTTATGGTAACATACAAGCTTAAAAACCTTCTGATAAATAGATATTCTGGTTTCGTTCACACAAAGACTTACATTCTTAAGATCAGTAACGATAAATATAATTTTTTCGCAAGAAAATTTAAATATGTACTGGATAAACAAATACAAGGTGTTTCTAAACTCATGGTACAAACTTTAAGGGTAGGTAGAGCACATAGTAAGAATCAATTATTGTATAGGAATGTATGGGACCAAGTGACGCATTAAGGTAAAAACACCAGGGGGGCAATTAGGCCCCTTTTTTTAATTTTCAAAATTTATCATTCATACCAGAACATTTTTATGCTATCCTTTTCTTGACATTTCATAATTACTTCTTTGAAAATAGAATTCTTCTTTGAAAATTTTTGGTATGAAAACGAAATTTTTTAAATTGAAAATAGAAGTAGAAATAGAAATTTTTTGAAATAGAAATGGAGTTTTTGGTTGATTCCACTGGCGGTAGAGGGCAGTAAGTGACTGGTCCCCGTTCAATACCACGCATTCAAGCAGAAGAAATCGCCATTTTTAATTGTGCTATCGTTCGTTATGGAAGACTTTACATATGCCGAAAAAGCCGGCATGCATTTCATGTATGGTCGTGCAAATGGCAACGCCAGGGCTACCCTACGAATGTATCAGGAGCAGTTTCCTCGCAGAAGAATGCCTGATCATAGAATGTTTCAGCGCTTACACCGTCAGCTTTCTGAAATAGGTTCTTTCCACGTCACCAGACAGGAAATTGTGCGAGAAAGAGCTGTACGCAGTGCAAGCCTGGAAGAAATTATTTTTAATTTTGTGAGTGAAAGGCCCGAATCAAGTACAAGAGCTGTTGCACAGAATTTAGGTGTGAGTCATCCGACCGTTTAGAGAGTGTTAAATGAAAATGGATTTCATCTCTTCCGTTTTCAACGTGTACAAAATTTGAATCCGGAAGACAATCTTCTGCGGTTGAACTTTTGCCAGTGGGTTTTGCAGCAATATGTATTGCAGCCAGACTTTACAGCTCATATTCTATTTACAGATGAGGCAGTATTTACGCGCGAGGGTGTATATAATGCGCACAATTTCCATCTTTGAGCAACCAATAATCCACATGCAACGCGGCCACATGCTTATCAACAACGATTTTCTGGAATTTGTGGGCGGGTATTGTTAATACTTATTTGATTGGCCCATACCTACTACCAAAGAGGCTGGATGGTCGCTGTTACCTTATTTTTTTGCAACAGGTTTTACCAGAACTGCTGCAAGATGTTCCGATCGCCATTCGTAACCTGATGTGGTTTCAACAACATGGAGAGCCCGCGCACTGCACCACTGATGTGCGCAGTTACCTGAATGCCACGTTTAGGATGCGATAGATTGGGCGTGATGGTCCAGTTCCTTGGCAACCGATCTCCCGATTTATCGAGCCTGGATTTCTTTGTATGGGAACATCTGAAGAGTCTTGTTTATGAGACTCCAGTTGACTCAGACGAAAATGTAGTATCTCGCATATCCAAAGCTACTGCACGTATGCGGGAAATGCATGACATCTTTAGAAGTGTACGCCAATCGTTCCACCGACGCTGCGAAGCATGTATCACAGTTGGTGGGCGCAAATTTGAATACTTATTGTAATACTATTGTATGCATTATTATTTACTTGTAAACTACATTGTAAATAAACATTTTATCTTTTTTGTTCACGTATTTCATTTGATAAGTTTGCCAGTTTTGCGCTTTTTTTTAATTCAAAAAATTCGATTTCATACCAAAAATTTTCAAAGAAGAATTTTAATGTTAAGTAATTATGAAATGTCACTAAAAGGATAGCATAAAAATTTTCTGGTATGAATGAGAAATTTTGAAAATTAAAAAAGGGTCTAATTGTCCCCCTGGTGTGCGTACCTTAATGCGTCACTTGGTCCCATACATTCCTATACAATAAATGATTGTTACTGTATGCTCTACCTACCCTTAAAGTTTGTACCATGAGTTTAGAAACACCCTGTATAAAGATATGTCAGTTATCACGAAATCAGGGGCTTTAATAAAAAAAATCAACTGTAAACGTGATAAATTTTATCTTAATATCAATTTATGAAGCATCGCGTGCCAAATTCTAGGTAATTCAAAGCAGGCTGATTATACTCTTATCTGAATATACTGCATTTTCTCACTCTGCACATATAGATTTCTATTGATTCTCAGATAATGGATGGGAAAAAATCATTATAGATAAATTATTTTACTATTTTAAAATATAATCTTTACAGGTTCTATGTTATGTAGTTGTTTAAAGCTGTAGTTTTTTTCTGTTTTGTTTGATATCTGTTATATGTTCTTTCATCCTCATTTTAAACTTTCTATTCGCCATTCCTATATAATATTGCAATGATCCATCAGCTTTGTTGAATGATATTTCATATACAGCCGATAGTTGAACAAGTTCTATTGAATCTATTTTCCTAGAGACTATGTTTATTCAATTTTATGGATATTTTTGCAATCACAGATATGGCATTTTTTAAGTTTATATATATTTTTACTGTGTAATCTTTTGGACCGATACATGATCGACATGAAAGATTACTGATGCCAAAACACATGATTTGCGCAAATGAAAGAATGCAGCCAAGTTTGCACCTTTTCGCCAAATGTTTGCGACGTTTGGCAAAAAAATGTCTTTCAGAAACAGAAAGAATTTTATAGAAATTACCAGTGGGAGCCGAGATACATGATTTAAGCAATCAGCGTCCACAGAACGTTCTCGAAAACATAATTCAACTAATCAGCGTACATCACTTTCTCGAAATTAATCCGACACTATAAAAGAAAGCGATTCGGTCGAAGCCTAAAGTCTGTGAAGTTGGACAGCGATTTTTGCAATCTGCAAAACACCATAAATGTCAATAACACAGTGAAACTTTATTGTTATATCGATTTGAACACAAAGCTAATTTCAACCGAGCCTAGCTCAGTCTTCTCCGTGTATTATTAATATATCTGGTGTATTATTAATAGTTCAAACATTTATATTGCATTTCTTATAATATTTTTTTAAATGCAATTCATTTCTACTGTGGAAATTAATTCTAATTGAAGATGTCAGAAACATAAACAAAGATGATACAGTTTAACAACAATTTACTGAAATCTTGGGGGGGGGGGGGGAGAGACTAAAGATGAATGACATTTTCTCAGAAAAGAAAAAAATATTTTGACCAGAATTCGAACCTGGGAGCTTGGCATTAAGCACCAGTGCTCTGCCATCTAAGCTCCACATATCAACTGGTCTGACGCAAATCACTGACATGTTGGTACCATCAGTCCAACAAACCTCACGCATTATACGTGATGAAAAAACGATACGCATGGAAACTTCATTTTGCCATGGATAATTAATTATCCATAGACGGAGATACTAAATTCAACTATAAATTGATGATTTTTTGGGTGGAGGTTAAAGTTGAAAGAATTTTTTCCAACAAATGAAATGTTTCAAGAGCAGATTACGAACTTTTGACCTTGTCTTTAAGCGACAATGCTCATTTTGAGCTACACAGACGAGCCGGCCTGACACAAACCAATCATATATTGGTACCATAAGTAGTGCGAACACCACATATTAGACCTGGTGAAAACGCGAAACGGAAACTCCATTACTCGATAGATAATTATGTGTAAATGAAGCTATTAAAGGTCAATCATGAATTACTGAATTCTTGGATAAATGCTATCAGAGGATCGCCATAAAAAGCCAAGATCCCAGGTTAAAATACTGGATTTGATACTTTTCTCGCTGTTTAGAAAATTTCTCTCAACTCTAACCGTCACCCAAGAATTCAATAATTTATGATTCATCTTTTATATAGTCATAGCTGCCAAAATTTACGCTTTTTTTCCCCAGCACTAAAATTTTATAGTAAATTTTATCTTATTAATTCGCCCAAATCATAAGAATCATAACAGCAAAAATTTCTATTGTTTTTTAGTGGTAACAAAAAAGCGTAAAAGTTCTCAGCTATGTATAGTCCAGGAGGTCGCCAAATGTTCCACTAAACTACTTTCTATCAGCTGCTATTCCAATATACACCTTATCCTACTTAATCATTTACGGTAACATCCGTCAGCTATCGTAAAAGGATGTGGCCTCATTGGTCGCAACGCAACATCCTTCATTTAAAGGGAAATGAATGACATCCCAGTTACTGAAGATCGCCACTAGTAGCGTTATATATATATATTCCCTGTATTTGAGTTGCTATTAATTTCTCTTTGATTGGGATGATGTAGTGATAACCGAGGCCATATCCACCCCCGGCTGTTGATGTATTTAATTCAGTAAATAACATCATTTATATTATTTAAGGTGAACTTTCATAAAATGGTTAAATAAATATGCTGCTTCCTCACGGATTAATATATTCGTTTTCGTTCTTCATGGAGTAATGGAGTTTACATGTGCAGCCTGTTTCCTCCAGGTATAAAACGCGATATTCACAGGACTGATGGTACCAACATGGGATTTATTTTTGTGAAGCAGGTGCGTCTGGGTAGCTTATGTTATAGAGTATTGTCGCGTGAATCTTAGGTCCCAGGTTCAAATGCTGGATTGGATACATTTCACTCTATTGGGAAAATATTGTTCAACTTTATCCTCCACTTAGAACGTGAGCAAAGTTTTATTATTTCCAAGAACACATTTTTTAAAAATTATTTGTGTTCATGTTCAACAAAAACGTTTTTAAAATTAATATTATTTTGTCACAGTCGAATGTATGCATTCAATTACGCAGCTGAAAATGTTTAATTGAGAATTGACAGCTTCCTAAAAAAGAGAAAACTGATTAATATATTACCAGAGGTGCCAAGCTCCCACTAATCTTTCATAATATGTGGATTAATTTTACCCAGTTTAACAACGTTTCAAACCAGAAAATTTATTTAATGAATCTTTACTTATTTAAATTCAGGTTTCTAGGTGGAATTTATTTAATTTCATTTCTTTAAAAATTTTAGGATTAGTGAGAGCTTGGCACTTCTGCATTATAAAGACTACCTGGAAACATTTCCGAAAAGCAGTGACAGCAAAATAAACTTTTTTTTGTAAATGTTTCTTGAAATCTCGAAAGTATAATTGTTTTTGAGGTTTCTAAAGATACACGATACGTTTGGGCATCATGGGTAACTTGAAAGCAGTTATTATACATTTTCATTCGTGATTATATTATACTTCCGTAGATTTAAATAAAATTGTATTTTTTTAAATTTCACATCGGTAGCAAACCAGTGCTTTAATCAGTAAGTAACTAATTATGCATTATTTCAAATGCAATAATATTGCAATTTTTAAATTAAAATTCTAAATACTTCAAAAAATATGTTATAGGTGCTATACTTTAATTAAAATCTTACACTCTATCAAGTATTTACATTCTTATATTTTATCATATTAAATTATTAATACTTTTGTGTAATTGTTTATTAACCCATTCGCTGCTTGCTAACCACGAGTATACTCTTGGTTTTTCAATCTAAAATTACGAATTCGTACCGAAAAATTTCGAAAGAATAATTTTTATTTTATGCAATCACGAAATGTCTGTAATTAAATATAGTAAATATTGGTATTAGTATTTACTGGTGTGAATTTGAACTTTTTATGTAAAATAAAATTCCGGTAATTTTAACCCGGCAGTGAACGTGTTAAATATCCTAAAAAGCCATGAAATATTTCATTCAACTGTCTAAGATGTACTATTCTTTTTTTTTCTTAACGACCACTAATATTAATTTTTACATACGCATAAGTGAACGGTGATATCAATGCGGCAATAAATAAACTTAATGATGCTATTCTCTTTACATCTTGGAGTTTTATTACCAGATATATTATTACTATTAACAATTCTCTCTGGAATGTGCCATCATTAAGATTCTGATAAATGGGTATGCTCATATTTCTTCTTAATAAAATATTATTGTATAGATATGAATAACACGCTTCAGTATTTGTAATACATGTGCTATTTATTATATACTTATGTATAATGTATTTGTGCGTGTGTGTGAGAGTCTATTATTATTGTTTATTTTAAATTTTATCGATGCCTGCTTCATTTATATTCAGTAAGGCATAAAAACAGGATCATTTAAAATAAATATACGGTTTAAATTAGTGCGCAATAATGCAATTGTAGACAAATTGCCTAACAATATTTTTACGCAAAAATTGATTAGAAAACACAATGCAAATAAATAAATAAATAAATAAAATAATAATGTCTTCTTTTTTATTCTTTTAGCAGAAAATGCTACTTAAAAAATCCTTACTGCAGTTTTCTGCTTTTTCATTATTAATATTAATTAAAATATGTATCACTATTTTGATATTTTCGTCATTCTTAAATACATCTTATTTATAGTTTTAACATAAAAATATATTTATCTCTTTTATCGCAAAAATGAAAGTATAAATAATTAGGCGTGTTTCCACACGTGACAACATGGACTCAGTTTTGTAAATGAGAATGACGTTTATAAAATTGCGTTGAGCAGATGTAAAAGTTTCATTTGTTTATCTCATATTTCGTGTAACAAATTCATTACAAGCATTATACCTTATAAATGATTTAATGCAACGTATGGTCGATATGGTGACATGCTAGCATAAATGTTAGAAAAATATCTATCTTAATTATTGTTTATCTGTTTATTTATGTATTGTTTTATTGAAATGAGAATATTTAATTTTTTTGAAATATTAAAAATTTTGTTTAGTAAAAAGCTATGTTGAACAGGGAGAGTGACGAACACTTCCTGGGATGCAGTGTTGAATCCAGGGGGTGGCCCGGGGGGAAATGTCCCCCGCGGAGCATTGAAGTGTCCCCCCCCGGAAGATTTGAAATTTTATGCTTTCAATGGTCAAAAAGTTTAATTTCCCCCCCGGAACTCTATAATGCCCCCCCCCGGAGCAATATAAATCCCTCCCGGAGAAAAGTGTCTGAATTCAACACTGCTGGGATGTCATGGTATTATACAAAAGCAGCTACCGGGTATCCCAAAAATGACTGATGGATTTTAAAATGCTGAAAAAATGGCGGCTGCCGCAGGCAGAATTTTTTTTCACCGTTTGTACGGTCTCTCGAATTCTAACACCAATAATATCTAAAAGTTTTCTTTGACTTCTTTGATCTCATTTAAACTAGGCGAAGGAAACTTTTAGAAATTATTGGTGCAGAAGTTCGAGGGATCGTTAAACGCTGAAAAAAAATTCCGCGCCTTTTTGTCAGCGCGCAGGCCTAGTATTCAGGGGACGGTGCATCAATGCTGAGTGACGTCAGTTTCGGCCTCGACAGATTGCCAATCGCTATCAGAGCCATCTAATGTTTGAAATTCGAACTAAAATCAAGAATTACAGTAAAAAAAACTCCTGACATCATGCATAAACCTTCTGCAAGAATTTTTTTTATATCTGTCACCGTTTGAAAATTAATGAATTTTAATATCCATCAGTCATTTTTTGGGACACCCGGTATATGATCGATTATGATGATACTAAATCGATCACCATTCTTTGTGAAACAAAGTGTGATACAACAAAATTTATCGTCAAACATAAGTCGCCATAAACAAGCCAAATTGCCCTACTCTATTAAGCGAAAATGTCACTTTTAAATCCGATGTAGATCAAAATAAGAAATATTTCACATTCCACGGGAGGCTACTGAATTTTCTACACCTTTCTTTGGCGTAATGTTAAACGCATTCTTATTAAATGCATATTCTACGGTATTCGCACCATAAATTTTGCAGTATGAAGATTAAGTATAAAATTTAGTTTCCAGGTGGTTTTCCGTAGTTTACATACACGTTTCAACTACTCAAGTCTGTTGTTTGCTCATAAGCAAACAATAGTTCACTGAAAAACTGAGTTCGGCAAATTGTAAATGCAATTATATGGAATGTACTTACAATTTGATTGTATACAATTGATTATAGTTACATATATTGAAGCACATAAATTTCGTTATATAAAGGAATGGGGCGTTTTCGACTACAGTGCTACAAGAATATTTCACGGCATGTAGTTGTAATATCATACAACTTGTCATACATATTGTCATAATTAATTACATACAATTAAATTCTACTTACATTGTATGTAATTGCATATAAAAAATTGGGAATTTTTAAGGCAATCATTGAACATTTTCCTGGGTTGCAGTTTTCCTTACTTTTTCGTTAGACGAACATCAATCGCAGCTTGACACCAAAGCAACAAATGTGGAAAATTGTCTATTTACTGCCAAGAGATGTAGTAATTTAATTATAAATTGTTACTTATAAGTTGTTCTTTCAGACGTGCATTTTTGAACATTTTTAAATAAGGCATTAAATATTTGAATATTACAAAATGCTGAAGACACTGCGATTAAATTATTCCAAAGAAATGTATAATTCTCATTCTGAAAGTTGTCCATAATAGTTAGACCACCTGAATACACAGTGTGGAAAATAGTTTTGCTGTTTTTGAATTCAAAATTTTCGAATTCATCCCGGAACTTCTGAAACAAGATTTTTTACTTTAAGAAGTCACGAAATATCTGCCATTAAGAAACAACAAGAACATCACAGGGAATTTCTGGCATGAATGCGAAATTTCGGAATTTAAAAAAAAAGCCAAACTGGTAATGCTTTAAAAAATGCTAAAAACTGAAGCCGATAAACCTGCAACGATGCGGTACAATAATAGCGAGATCGCAGCGACATCTGCTTTAAAAAAAGATTTAGATTAGAACAGATAGCAAAAATAACAGTTTCACTATTGACAAAATGAACATAATTTCTGTTAATAAAATTTTCTTGTAAGTTCATATTTCAGATGTAGCTGATTTTGAAGTTAGTTTTTTATCATATCAGGGAATTAATCTTTTCCACTCTTCTAGCAGATATTCATCCTTTGGCATGCTAAATAGGTTTAGTGTCTAGTTTGCTCTCTTGTATCGAGTACTGCAACCAGGCACAAAAGAATGAGTATCACGTTTTTTTGGCTATGGTCAATATCATTCATATTTTCAAAGCTTATGAAAATTACTATCCAAATCAAAGGAAATAGGGTACAATTTAATTATTTATAATCTTTACCACCAGCTGAAACGCTTTCTCAGTTCGATTCTTATACAAGATTTGCGTTGAAAAGAGCTAGCAGAAAGTGGTGTAACCGGAGAGGGGGGGGGGGTCCAAATGCTCTGGAAACCACTAATATTATAAAGTTTTCTTCGCCTTCAATATCGCAGAAAATTCTCCGATTAGATAAGGCAAAAATATATTTATAAAATTAGTGGTATTGAAACCATCTGGTCCTCCACCCTGTCTATGTCACTGCTAGAAGATGTCGATGCTATCGACTCGATATCTTTTCAGCATCGTTCTACATTTATGGTATTAAAATTTTTAGTACTATTTGTAGCCGTTTTCCACACTATATATTGCAGGCGCTGTTTAATAGTATTGGTTAATCGAGAAAATTCGTGACGGTTGGAAAAATGATTTTGCACCGGAAAAATTTATCAATTAATGTTTGAATATAAATTCCGATATTTTACCTATAATAAATTAACGGGCAGAATTTTTCGGTACGAAATGGGATCCTTAATTTGTGATGTGGCCAAATTACAAAGATATAAACACTTTAACGTCATTTCAATATTCCCGCATTGTATTTCTTTAATAACATCATCTATACATGAATTATCTATTCATTATACTAAGTACAATGATACTATCTTTATCATATATTTATTGTTTTATATGTTAAAATATAAGCTTCATGTACCATTATAACAATATGTGAAAAATATAACCGATAGTTATTCCGAAGTAAATGCGATAATTCACGTCACTCAATTATTAATTTTGAAACAAATGCCATTTACAATCCCAAATTTAATTGCTTTTTACAAACTACAATTTTTCAACTGTCTAATATACAGTGATCTCTCACTTATACGCGATACATTGATATCAATTTCCCGCACCAGTTTTTTTATAAGGTAATTTTCGGCTTCTTAAATCGCAGAATTTATTTTTCTGTTTTAAAATAGTGGTATGAGAAAGTCATTACTGAACATCGCGTATAAGTGAGAGATCACTGTATTTTGAATTGAGGAAAATAAAATGTTTTGTCACCTAACTTTTAACGCTTTTTAAAGTATTCAAAGAACATTTTACTTTTGAAAAAATGCAAAAAAGTTATTTGAAACTTCGTTTTTTTTAATAAGAAAAATAAAATATCACTTTGCCCGTTCTTCAATAAATTTAATATAGGGGTTGTAAAGAACTTAAATTGGAGGATTTTATAAAATATTAAGTAAAAATGGAAAAGGATGTTTGAAATTGGTATGAATTTTGAAATACGTTTTCATTGCAATAAGCAAAAAATATTCATCAAGGATTATACATTTTCTTTTAGTAAAGGAGCTTACAGGATACAGAGGAAATATATTTTTCACATAAACTAGGGTCGGTTCAAAAAGGGCTAGGTTAAACTGGATTAAGTTACGTAATCAATTTAAACCTAGGTAACCAATTCATTATGAAAGAACGTAGAAATATCTATTTATTTAGAAAATGCAAAATAATAATGTAATTCAAAATGTTAAAGACTTTGCGCATAGAATATTTGTGAAGATTTCTAATAAATATTTTTTCATTTACTAGATTTTCAAACATCGTATTTAATCGTGCAAAACACGCAATTGTTGAACATTTAAGGTTGTAAAGGCAGTTGAGCATTATACACGGAATATTCCGAGAACTACATTAAATCATACATGTTTTCCCCAATTCACTAAATCAGCACTTGGGTATTAAGATACAGTTGTGGCAATACGAAAATAATAAATACAATAAGCTAATTAATTGCAATTTTAAATGACGTAGTTTTATATATTTTTCAAATACATAGTAATTAATTACTTTCACGATTTTTGTCCAAAAGAGTATGAAAAGCAATGATTTATTTTTTTCTTAAATTAGCATAGCTGAAAAATTGAGTAAAAAATTACCAAATACGCCATACATCTATATTATTTTAACGTTGCACAACAAAAACAGTAGAAAAGAAATATAAAGACTTCGAAAAAAATCCTATATATTGTACATAAATAATCAAAGCTACCGGAATCATATCAGTCATTGTTACTATTTCTAATGTTACTGGAACCGTTACTAGTAAAGTGTATTATCTTCATGTTTATTATCATCTTCACTTCCATACATCATGTTTGATATTATTTTCAAATTAAAACTTTTAATAACCATCTCTAGAAAGGAATTTTTCTGTTTGCCTGTCAGGATTCCTGGAGATTTTGCTTCCAATTCCCGGATTTTCTGCAGTTAAAATAATATGTTATATGCAAAAGGTGCAAATTATACACGAATAAATTTGGTACTCTATTGTTATTTTCGAATTCATCAGAGTATGTATATTTTACTAAATTTTTACTAAAATAAGATCTAATAGGAAAATAAGGCATAGCATGATTTTTCTGAATGCTTCTAATATACGGTTTATCCCGAATTTAAGACTACTCAAAAGTCTACTCAAAATAAGAATTTCACATTTTTTAATCTTTTATGCTCCGACGGCACGCTTATGTACAATTTAATACAGAATTTATTTAATCCGTCTATTAATAAAACTAGATATTATTCATTTTATTTTATTTTAATTCCACTACTGTTCGACGATATTTTAGAAAATATATAAAATTAATATGAAATATAGATTTTGTGAAATTACTAATCTAGTTCTCTAGTGGTAATTATTAATGATTCAATTGTAGATATTATTCCTCATAAAAAATACTTTCCTTGGTCACATTTACAGAGCACAATGAATGAGCCGAGGCTTAAAATTTCGTAAAGTGGTAATTTTCCGTTTACAAAAGGTGTAGTTTTCTCATATTAGGAAAAGTTATAAGACACAGTTGAAACTACGAAAACCTTTTTATTTACAGACAGTATCGCAATGCATTTACTTTTATTGTTTTATAAGGATTGAAAGATTTCCGCAACAGAATATTTTGTTAATTTATCTAATTATGCTTGTAAATATTTTACAAACAAATTTCACAAAATCTATATTTCATATTAATTTTATATATTTTCTAAAATATCGTCGAACATTAGCCTTTTGAATCCCGGAATCGCCAAAAATAGCCCATTAATCTGAAACCCACAACAGCCCTGGACAGTCGAAAGGATTTTCCTTCCCCTGAAATGGGTCGGGGTGAGGGGTGCAAAAATCTAGGCGCCAATGGGCAAATTCCCACCACTAAATTTTAATAGTATTCTTCGTCAAATTTTATTAGTATACTTCGCCTAAAGTTTATCAGTATTCTTATTAGGCGAAGAATACTAAAAAATTAGTGGTGGGAATCGGCCCATTGGCGCCTAGATTTTTGCACCCCTGGTCGGGGTACTATCAAAGAGGTGGTCTCTCAGTGATGGGTGGGGTAATGGGTTGGCATTTCTGCACAGTACAGAAAGAAAAACAAGATTTTTTTTTTCTGTAACTGGAGCATTGATAAACAGGGGGTACCGCAATGGTACAATGATAAAATCTGTCGAAATTTGAATAAAGGGAGAAGGCAGTAGGGTCATTTCCACTACTTACCTAGTGAAAAAGGAGGAACGAAAAAAGCGAGTATTTGGGGTTATTTTCTTGAGATTCTAAGGTCATTCAGTTTTTTAAAGCTTGGAATTTAAAGAGTTAAGGGAGATAATTATTAATGTAAAACAAATTTATGGATTTGTGACATAAAGCTTTTAAACAGTTATTTCCTGAGTCCATTTTCGGACTATAAAAACGCACACAATCATGAAAAGATTTTCAAACAATTAATATTCAATTTGAAGTAAATATGTAATTAGTATATGTTTTTAGTGCGTAATTAATGCATTTTGAAAGTTATAAAATTTAATTTGTGCTTTAAAATAATAAACTGACGTATACATATTTATATATGAAGGAAAATTTTCTTTAAAAAAAAAATCGGTTTTTCGCCCTTACGAGTATTTCCTATCTCAATCTCTTACATCCTCGGTTAAGGAAAGCTGAATTGAATGACATAGCTGTATAAAAAATTATATTACAAGTCAATCAGTCCAAAGCATTGGTGTATGGAGCTTCAGGACAATAGACCGAAAGAAAATTATTGTATTTGAATAAATATAAATTTTGTACATTGATAAGTGTACATTGCTTAAAAAAAACAGATGAATAATGACAGACAGAAATATGTGAAATAAATTCAGACAATACAGAAATAGACGTACAAATTATTGGGAATCAGAAAATGCATCTCCGGAAATTAAATTATAGTACCCATTTTGAAACCAATAATATTTTAAGACACTGTCTTATTATGGGGAAAACACGGTATTTATTAATTTTATACAACAATCAACTCTCTAAATAATTAAAATAATATCTATAGTACAGGGTGATTATAAAAAAACTATCCCTATATATGAGCCCCTAACTGTCATACCGTTCACAGAAACTGAATGAAATTTTGGTTTAAAGTATTTTGAGGTATGCGCTCAAGAATCATATGAAAAACAACAGTTAAATTCTAACAGTTACGGTTACAGTGACAAAATTTCGAAAATTTCAAATGGCAACACCTACTTTTTTTCATTGGAATGTGATCGTCATAGTGAAAAACCATAAAAGCGTTGGAACGGTACGAAAATCGTCGGCGCTAGACAGACTAAGAAGAATAATAAAAACAACCAATAAGGACAGAGAAGCAACAGAAAACAAAACATTTTAATGTGTTTCATACATTTTAGATTTCACACACGACGACACTTTACATGCGGCAGATGGTGGATTGCACTGAACAGTAATATGTTTTACTTTCTGTTGCTTCTCTGTCCTTTATGGGTTGTTTTCACTTTTCTTCTTAGTCTGTCTAGCGCCGACGAGTTCCGTGCTACAGGTACCGTTCCAACGCTTTTTATGGTTTTTCACTATGAAGATCACATTCCAATAAAAAAAAAGTAGGTGTTGTCATTTGAAATTTTCGAAATTTTGTCACTGTAACCGTAACTGTTAGAATTTAACTGTTGTTTTTTTCCATGATTCTTGAGCGCATACCTCAAAATACTTTAAACAAAATTTCATTCAGTTTCTGTGAACGATATGACAGTTAGGGGCTCATATATTGGGATAATTTCTTTTTTAATCACCCTGTATTTATCTATACGATATGTAAAGTCTACGCCGTGAGGACCCAAAGGATCCATGAGGACGTTTCCAAAATTTTCTCACACAAACCAGCTTCATACTGAAAAGTTTGAAAGCCAGAACTTTTAAATTAAATTATTTGTACTAAACCATCCCTTTATTTACATTAATACAACGGCATCGAATTTATAGAATACCGATTTTCCATTTATAAGAGTTAGTTGTTAGACGTTGTGGGTGTTACATTGATATGACTTCCATACCAAATAAAAACTAATTTCTTTAAATATGAAAATAATGTCTGAGGATACCAGTGCTGCTTTATTAAGGTAAATAAATGCTGTTAAAAATAATTTAAAATTTGAAATTTGAATTATGTTAGTACAAAGCTATTTTAGGTGTAAAAGCGCCACACACGCTTGCACAATGAAGCTATGTAAAAAGAGGAGTAGACAAATAGTGTGGTATCTATCAGTTGCAAGTGAAATACTTGAGTTCCACAAATAAAAGTTTCCGTCTGATTTAAACGCCTTATTTATGCAAAACTTCTATCATAGTAAGACGAAAAATTCTGTTCGGTTTTTAATGGTGGAAGTTTCCGTCGGTGGTTTTTACTGACGTTGACAATGTGGATTGTTTAAGCAGTTGTAATTGGCGGAAAACGCAGGTCTGACAAGGAGAGTGCCAAGTTTGGTAATCACGGATTTTGATTATTTTTATATATGTTGTAGGGTAGAAGCCCCTTAGTCTCAAGTTCAATGGATTTTATACAACGCTCCTTAGTTCTCGAGAAATAGGGGGTCTAATATTATAACATAACTTAAATACTTACTTTGTAACGAATTAGCTACGTTGGTCATAGCTCAGTTGGTATGGGTTCTGCTTGTTGTTCCGAGGACCCGGGTTCGATGCCGGAACGGCCTGCGTTTGTTTTTCTCATTTTTTTTAATAAATATACTTGTAATTATAATTTAATAATCTCAATAAAAAATTTTGTTAACATAATTAAATTTTAATTTAGCATTTTTGATTTTTAAACCATTATTAAACATTTCTCATCATTTAAGGACCATTTTATAAAAATTGGATCTATTATTGACTTGTAAAAATTCAAAAATCGTTCCAAAATCAGCATATTTACTATCGAATTATAGAATTCTTCTCCCATCGCAATAGAAAACAAAGATATTTCAGATGCTGGATTATTTGTTAAAAATCCATTGTTTTGCAATAAAATTTTACAGTGCTTCAATTTGTGACATCACTTTTCTGATTTTCATCGAATCCCGACACTTCAGATTGATCTTCTTGTGAACTACAGCTTTCTTCTTCCATTTTTATACGATTATAAGCTGTTATAGAATTATACGCACTTGTGCGATAAAGATTGAAAACAAAAACACCACTTAACTGCACCAAACTAAAAAAAAAGAAATAACCAAAGTCTGTAGTGGCGCCCTCTAGCTACAATAAAATAAAACATAAATATGTTGTAATTTAATTCTTATGCTAAATTTTAATATAATTATGCTTCTTACTTTAAAAACATAGTAGTATTATCATCGCATTGACTTTAAGGCGCTTCGTTATGGCAATTTATAAATGATGTTTCTTTACAATTACGAATTGACACAATTGTTCAATATCATTGCATTGATAAAGCATATATGGAATACATTTTTTAAATAATTTAAAAAAAATAATATAAAATGCTAAATTAACATTTAATCATGTTAACAAAAATTGTTTTGAGATTATTAAATTATAATTACAAGTATATTTATTTAAAAAAGATGAGAAAAACAATCGCAGCGCGTTCCGGCATCGAACAACGAGCCGACGCCATACCAACAGAGCTACGGTCACCGCAGTCTTTACGTTACAAAGTAAGTATTTAAGTTGTATTATAATATTAGACCCCCCTTTTCACGAGAACCAAGAAGCGTTGTATAAAATCCATTGAACGTGAGACTAAGGGGCTTGTACCCTACAACATATATAAAAATAATCAAAATCTGTGATTACCAAGCTTGGCTCTCTCCTTGTGAGTACAGACGGGTACAATTTTTACCAGTAAAAATTCATAGAAAAAGTTGTCTTAATTAGGACATACATAATACATGAAGAAGGTGTTTAATTGTTAAAATATTTGATTTTAACATATCCGCAAAATGCATCAGGTAGAAGCGTGAAATTTTAATTAACATTCACACCGTAAAATTTAAAATATAGAATTTAAATATAAAAATTTAGTTTTTGAAGAAGGTTATGCTGTAAAATTGAAATCAACTCTTGCTCAAGTCAGTTGGTTCCGCATAAGGAATCAATAGTCTACCTAAAGATAGTGTGTTGTTGACAACGGTTCTCAATGTGCAGTCAAATGGAGCTGTGAATAATAGACATATAATGTATCTTCTACCAGTTGCAAGTAAAATAACTTTTTCATTACTGAATTTGAATTGAAATTTTTGCTTTATTCAAACTACTTATCCAAATAAAATTTCTGTCGTAAAAAATTCAAAGCATTCTCTTTGATTTTTGGTGCAAATTTTCTGCGGTGGTAATATAATCTTTTTCACTGAGATTGACAGAATGATTGAGTATGTAATCACAATATGTACGACAGATCCTGACTACCGCAGCTCCAAGCATTCCCCAGTAAAAGCAAATAGATAGTTTTGCTAAATTGTATCCGAATTTCGGCACGAATAATGCGCTTAAATAAGGAAAAATTATATTCAAATTTACTAGTGGATGTTTACGGTTCTGTTACTCAGTCATTGCGGAACCCGTTACAGTTGCAACTTCGCTATTTTGAGTAAGTGACTATTCCACTTTATTCATAGTTCCATGGATCGTCCTCAAATGTTTGGGTAGAACAAAATTAACTCTTAAATTTAAAACATAATCATACATGTTTGCCATATATTATTTTTTTATGAAATAAAATAGCATTTATGTAACTGTTAGGTCATCCGGAAAATTCTTCGTTTTTTCAATATACAGGGTGATTTTTTTAAAGTTGTGAAAGTAAAACCCTTTAACAAAAGGACTACTGATCCAAATCACCTGAAATTTCTCCAGTATACTCCCAAAGCAATGGGAATTATTTAGACGTTAATAAAAAAAACTTAAAATCGCACCGATAGATGGCGCTGTAAATTAACAGAAACAAAGTTTATTGTCAGTTGGAGGCAAACAGTGGACGGTACTTTGAGAAAAAGAAAACTTTATTACGCATATCAAAAACATACAGAATGCAGTAATTGGGAAAAGGAACTGCGAACACTTTCGCAGAAACAGAACGAATTAAAAATATGGACTAAAACTTTCGTACAAAACTGCGCAACTACCGCATAAGATTTTCAATGTGCTGTTCACCGTTTTCAGTTACGAGTTGGAAACGTGAAACCGCATGTTCCACAACAGAGCGAAGAGTATCCACTGTGCGTGTGTCGTGCATAAGATAGTCTCCCGACTTTACTGCATATGCAGCGCCATCTGTCGGTGCAATTTTAAGTTTTTTTTAACCATGCCTAAAAATTCCCATTGCTTTGGGAGCCTACTGGTCAAATTTCAAGGCATTTGGATCAGTGCTTCTTTTGCTATAGGGTTTTACCTTCACAACTTAAAAAAAAATCGCCCTTTTTTTTTAATCTATAAATGCCACATTCCCACCGGAATTTTAGAATAAAACTTACCTTATATAATGAATACATGAAGACACTGCTTATACTTAATTTGAAATAAATTGTTTTATAAATTCTGGTGAAATTCAATCATTTGAACATTATCTCAACAGATGTATACCGCAGATCTTTCCGGATGGCTCTATATATAACTATATATAAAAGGAATAAAACTTCTTCTTTTTTATTAACATTTTGCAGTCCGGCGACACCACAGTGTAGTCGCAAAGTAACTTCATTTAATTTTAATCCTTAAATGCTACATTGGCACCAGAATTTTGGAATGAAAAATTTCCTTTTATCTAGTGTGGGTACCCGAATTTAAGAGAGCACAGATTTTTCATAATGATTTCCAAAATGGATGTACAGAAAGCGTCCTAAATATAATTCGGAATCTTTTAAATGCATGATAATACTTGGGAGATATTTTTTCAGATCAATTGATCATTACTGTCAAAAAGAGTCATTTGAAATTAAATTATATTACTCGTTACTGTGTTAGTTGAGGTTTAAACATTTAAACCAGAAAAAATATCGTGATATTTCTTTAAGACAAAAATTAAAACAACTGCGAGTATTAAAAAAATATTTAGTTGTTTCGATCAAGAAAGGAGGCTGTCTTTTACAGCTTTCGGCTATTTTAACAAATATAGTTACTTGTCGTTTTCACTGTGTGGCGGAAAGAAACCAGAAACTTTCGATATCTGACGTATTGTCGAATGCTTAGATTCTAGTACATGAAGGAAATATTTTACTTATTTTCGAATAAATTTGTTTCTAAATTCTGGTGTCAATCAATCATTTCAATTTTAAGAATTTTTACGAGACATGCGGACAGCAAAGTGTTAAGAGGCAACTTAATACAAATCACATTCTTAAATTTCATTCTGTTCATCTACACACACACACACACACACACATATATATATATGTTACGAAGTTTCATTGTCTCCGTGCACCATCAATAATTTCTGGGGTTTTAGAAGACTTCCAACAATATCTAAAAAAATTCCACTGACACCAATAAAATCACAGGCTCCTTCAAAATATTTATTTACCGTCCCATGCCAAAGCTAAGCAGTACCAGTTTCATACTGCTTCATAATTTTCCACGTATCAGCCGGCACTCGAAAAACTAAAATTCATATACAGCAAAATTTTTCAGTAGCATGACACTGAGGATAAACTCAGTCGTCGAGATGTTTACAAATTAATGGCTAGCATCGAGAACTTTAGGGTATTCCCAGAGAATCTCTCATAGACACATATCCATTAAAGAAAACTCTTTATTATTTTAGTTGAGATTTCACAGATGAAAATGCTCTCCACACATTTTATTCAGTCATGATCTGTTATGCTGAGTTATAGCGTGGTTTCCGATATGGAGCTGTGTGCTCTTTTTATTGAGCGTGACACTGGTATTAGTGACGTCAAAAACGTGATCCGGTCTCGTCAATGTTTCATAGTAGAAACATTTAATAAAGAGAGGCGTTTTGAATTTCTGTTCTTATAATTTGTGATTACATAAATAATAGTACTAAATTTCATAATCATGAAAGAAAAGGGAATTAATAAACTTGTTTTATAAAATTAAACTAAATGTTTCAGATACAAAAATGTTAAGATTGATAAAGATTCAACACATTATCTTACCTTTTCCTAAAAACATTTTACAATAAATATATGTAACAAAAGTGAATAAATCCGCCAGACACTTTACAAAATTAATCCCATTTCTCCCTTTTTACCATTACATACAATAATTTAACTAAAATACAACAAATAATAATTTAATTAGAGAAATCGGTATTTTTAAACTATAGGCGTTAACTTGTCGTTTTTTAAAATTCGGCACAGTTTGGACTTCAGAAAGTGAGACTTTTTGCCAAATGATACAAACAGCTATGGAAACAAACCTAATCAACGTTTATGCTTGTTTATACATGAATTTATACGAAATTTATGTACATATATTAATTATTGTTTTTAATATAAAATTTACTTTTGTTTGTATATAAAAATAGATAAACGTCTTCTTTATATTAAGCAAATTGTATACATTTTGAAATAAATTGTTAGTGTATATCAAACAGTTAACAGGTTGTCATAAAATATTTCTTTTTCTCACCAGTGCCTTTTTCTATATAATTTTCCGTAATGATTCAAACTTAAAACTTTATTTAATAGGTAGTATTTTAAACTTTCGCAAGAGCTTATTGCACTATTATCTAAATTACTTATTTAAAAAAAAGATGGAGAAGGTAGTATCGAAATTTTATTGTTACGAATTAAAATGTATGCAGCATGAAAGGTAAACAAAAATGTTGAACTATTTAGAATAAATTTACTTATGTATCTATAAAATCTTTAAAAAATGTTGCATTGCCTTTCTTCTTACTTGTATCATTTCTTGAACTGTTTCTTTTATTTTTTTCGAGTGATCATTTGGATCTTTTTGTTTTGGAGGCAAATGTTCATTCAAATATGCACGAATATTTTCTTTAACAGTGCAATAGTCATCCGTCATGAGGGTAACTTTTTTTCTCTCAACGACAATCTCATCACCATCATCTTGTTTAATTCTGTCTTCACGAATTATAAAACGCTCATCAAAATAATTAATGCAGACCACTGCTGTTGAAATAGAACAAAATTATCACGATGTAATTTTCTTAGCTACAGTTTCTTCTTTTCATTATAAGTTGGGAATTGGAAGACTGTAGCTTACAGATTTTTAGCATCGCAGTTAGATTTAAAGCCAGGAGCACAATATTTCGTCTGCAATATTTCATCGATATAATCTACAGTTTCTTTAATAATTATAATCTTTAGTTATATATAGCGTTATAATCTAAATACACTGAAAAATATTAATTACTAAATAAAACAATAAATAATATCACAATACCATCGTAAACAATCCGTACGAAAAAACAAAGATAATGGATATCCAGCGACATTTTTCAGTAGCATGACATTGAAGATAAGCTTAGTCGTCGAGATGTTTAGAAAATAAATGCAAAAATCGGAAACTTTAGGATGTTCCTTTAGAATCTCTCGTAGACACATATACATTAAAGAAAACTCTTTATTATTTTAGTTGAGATTTCTCACATGAAAACACTGTCCAAGCATGTTATTTAGTCATGCACTGTTGAGTTAAGACATATATACCGAGTTATACCGGCGCTTCCGATATGGAGCTGTGTGTTCTTTTTACTGAGCCTGACACTAGTACTAGTGACGTTATAAACGAGATCCAGTCCCGTCAATGTATCCCAGCAGAAACATTTAATAAAATAGACGTTTTGAATTTATGTTTATATAATTTGTGATTACATAAATCATAGTACTAAATTTCATAATGATGAAAGAAAAGGGAATTAATAAACTTGTAAGAAAATTAAAAGTTTCTAATACAAAAATGCTAAGATTATTTCATCTGATTCAACACATTATCTTACGTTTTCTTGAAAACATTTTACAATAAAGATACGTAACGAAAGTTAATAAATCCGCAAGACACTTTACAAAATGAATCCCACTTCTTCCTTTTTACCTTTGTGTAGCATAATTTAACTAAATTACGACAAATAATATCTTAATTAAATAAATCGATATTTTTTAACTATAGCCGTTAACTTGGCGTTTTTTTAATGTTCGGCGCAATTTGGGTTTCAGAAAGTGAGACTTGTTTCCAAATGATTTAGGAAAATTTTTGTGAAAAAATCCTCCCAAGAATAAGTTACGATAATTTTTCATAGCGGATTTTAACTAAGACATGACATACATTAACATACTTGACATGAACATTTTAATGAGCAGAAACAAAATCATGCATTATATTAATTTTTATGAAATGTGCTGAGATATAAACAATTGAACAAGATCTTTGAATATTTTCAAAAAGTCGACGAAACGACTGAAAATATCCCCCAATATGAGAATGTGAGACAATCCAGTAAAAATGATATTAAAAATATAATCTTGCCTTGATATTTTTTATCATTTTTTATCACATATCCATTCTAAAATAAATGGGAAAATATAGGAAAATATTATGTAATCCGGTGAATACGAATTTGAAAGTTCAGTTTTTTTTTAAATAATTAAATTTGATTTCTCAGATAATATAAAATGAAAGAAGTTCGGATGACAGCTGCACTATTTGACTGACCATCGCCAATGTTCGGAGAATTTTTTGTAAATGGGACCAATCAATTCCTGACTAATATTTAATGCCAAACATGTCTCTTGATCACTAATACATGCCTCGGATTGGATTCTTTTTTAGCTACCATTATAGCCTACATAGGTGCCAACCTCTCATTAATATTCCGTAATATGCGGGTTAATTTGACCCAGGTTTAACACGTTTCGCACCAGAAATTTTTTTAAGAAATGAAATTAAATTCCCTGTAGAAACCTGAAATTGAATAAATAAAGATTCATCAAATAATGTTTCTGGTTTGAAGAGTTGTTAAACTGGGTCAAATTAACCCGCATATTACGGAATATTAATGAGAGGTTGGCACCTATGTTATATCCTTACAGAAAATGTCGCCTTTCCAAATGTCATGGAAACGAACTTCAACTTTTCATCGGAAATATTGTAGTAACCTACCGCGAAAATAAAATAAGATACATGTAAGAATTTCATTCCGAAAGCTTATAACTCACGTTATTTTAAACGATTTCTTATGCGACTTACATTTCGGGAGAAGGTTTTAGTGTTACGTTTATTACACGTCGTCGTAAGTTGCTCAGCTATAGAGTTATGGTTAGAAAGTTCTATAATTAAGTGAACGTGATTATGAAGGATAATTTCATTTATAACGCTTTATACACTCGTTCTTCTAAACAAATTTTGTTTCAACTTGCATTGTCAGTTATATAATATTGAGGGGAAGGTTTTGTGCATAACACATCATTCTACGTTGCTTAGTTATAGAGGTATGGGAGGAACAATATATACATATGTCAACCCAATTATGAAAGAGAATTTCATACTCATGTTCTGCTAAACAGATTTTCATAAGACTTACATTGTAAATTTGGTAATTTTGGGGACAAGGTTTTAGTACATAACACATCGTTTTACGTTGCGTAGTTATAAACCTATGGTAAAAAGCTGTATAATTGTGTGAACCCAATTATGAAAGATTAGGATTTAAAAATAGTTTTACTGAATGGATTTTGATGCGAATTGCACTAATAGTCTAATATTATTCAAAAAAGTAAAATTATATGTAGAATTTGCATTCTGACTCATTCTACGTCAGCGGGGCCGTGAAAAAGAGCTAGTTTAGAATAAAATATAATCGCACACTGTTATTTTATTACAATTAGTGAACTATTTTCATTGATGTTTCTTTATTTGTTTCTAGCTATTTTCTGAAACATAATTATATTAAAATTATCTAAACCTATTTTTTTTTTTTTTTTTTTTTTTTTTTAAATAGAATTTCTAAATCATCTATCTATCACTTAAATTGCTGAAAACGTTCACAGAAATATTTTCATTACGATAAAAACCCACAAAGGTATTATGTTACGCTTAATTACATAGCACAAGTACTTTTGATTTCATCTTTTATCTATGCGGGCATGCATTCAAAGAAAGCGAAGAAGAAAGTTATAATGAAATTATGGAAAAATTAATAACTTGCCAGGATTCAGACGGGGTTCTGAAATTTTCAGGTAATGTACTAGTACTTTTTTATAGAAAAACGAATATAATCGCGTGATTACATAAGGCGAGTTTTTCTATAATAAAATACTGGTAATTTCTGAAAGTTCAAGAGCCTCGTACAAACACTTACATGAGATTACTTTTAGACAAATAATTACTAATTGTAAAAATAATAAGGAAATCATTGACAAATCAGTCATACGAATTGTTACACATTATATCTAAAACCCATTTCACAATTACTTACAAAATTATATAATATTTTAGAGAGAGAAATAAGATATCAAGAAAAATCTACACGGAAATAAAAATAATATATTTTACTTTTTTAGATATTCCTAAAATATTTTACACTTAATTCGCATAATATATACTTTTTCTAGCACTGTGTCTAAATCAAATGATATTATTCTTTTTTTTAAGATTTTATTTTAAATTGTTAATTCAAATTGTAAAGAAAATATTTTATAAAATGTTTAAAATTAGAAACAATTCCGGTGAATTTATTTCAATAAATTGTCATTCGAATTATTTTTTTAAAATATCATGTAAGCCTTATGTAATTCAATATTCATAGTACGATGAAAATCTGCAGAAATATTAGTTTGCATTCAATTGAACGGAACAAGGAACCTTGATTTAAACTATAATTTAAAATCATACAGTTATATTTCAAAGTAAGCATAAACGACATAATGAAATAAAAGAAACATTAGTATCTTCCAATTATTTTCAAGCAAATAATTTTGAAATGATATTAAATAGTAATGAATTTCATAATAAGCCAGCCAAAAAATTAAAATTTTTATTAAGGAATATTTAAATGATTGCACAATAAAAGATAAAAGCGATTTCTGAAGTTGTAATGAGTTTAAATAGAGAAAACGCACAAAAAGGAAACATTCGGGGTTTTTTTTTCATGAGACATTGGCGACACTTTTTATGTTTTTTTTTTTGGAATTATGTGCTTAAGTTTGGATAGAATCATTCAATATGTATCCAATATTTTATCACTTAGCATACTAAAGTATGATAACAATTGAATATTTTAATCATTATGACATAATAGTAGTGGGGAGACTATTTAAATCACAATATGTATAATTCTGCCTATGAAATATTGAAAAAAAGGACATATTATCTATTAGATTTATTAAAAAATCCTGTATGAAGACAGTATAAAAATGATACATGTGAAAATAAATATGTACAAATTGGGATGAATATCAGGATTAGGAATTAACACATTATCCGGTGTATCAAACGATGCGATAAAACAATCGTAATCATGGAACTATAAATAAAGATTACTTGAAATACCCTCAAAATGGCGAAGTACCACATGTAAAGAGTCCCACACGGCCTGATTACCACCGGCGAAAACTTCCATCATTAACTGTAATAGAAATGTTCTCCTAATTTAAATGCGTTATACATTCAAAATTTCATTCATGATTCAGCTAGAACATTCTATTCGTTTTTACTGGTGGAAGATTGTTCCGCCGTTAATCAAGCCCTCATCAATGTACACAAACAACAGCCGCCATCTTGTGACTACATCCGCAGTTACTTCACTCGCAACATGGTTGCAGGTACATGGAAGCAGGTACAGAAAGTACATGGTTGCAGGTTTGGCCTTTTCTTAAATTCAGAAATACCGAATTCATACCAGAAATTTCGAAAAGATTTTTCCTTTATTTAACGACTGTCATTTCGCAATTACAAAAAGTAAAAATCCTTCTTTCGAAATTTTCTGTATGAATACGAATTTATGCCTATTCTACTTTAATTCTTTAGAAAATAATGAAAAAGTGTAACGAAAATTTAATTTTCTTCTCCGCTTTTGTTCCATCATAAGAGTAAATCAAAATTTTCCATTAATAAGACCACAAACATTCTTCCTTCAATTTGCATTTCCATATAATACACTGTTCTATATTTATTTTATTAGTGTATTATTTGGTGTATCACATGAATTGATTAAATAACTGTAATCATCATTTTTATCTATTCTTCTTTAATTACTACAAGAATGATGATTATAACTATCCAAAAATTAAATTTCTTAGTTTCTTTTTTTGTATCAATATAACTGTAAGTCCTATTTCTACATTAACCCTTTATATCCTGAATTAATTTTCCAGCAACTTTTTAATTGTATTTTTGCATCATTGGATAAGTTTTGGTGCAGAATAAAGATAGGAAAGAGGAAAATAATTTTTATAGTGTTTTAGTGGTTAATTATGCAACTGTAAACACCATAATTTTTTTACCCTATGATAGTAAATTTCAAATAAAATATAGAAAATGTTCATCTGTAGAGTATAGAAAACAATAGAAAATAATAGTACTAAATAATCGGTAATAAACCACTAAAATTACTCAAATGAAGAACAACATGCATGTCAGTTCTATTGCAAAATGTGTTTCGAATGTAGCGTGGCAAATGTAAAATCCCTACAATGCAAAGAAAGAGGATATCTGCTTCAAATTGCCATCTGCTTTCTGCTGTTAGAAATACACTCTTTGTGCCATTGTGAATACCGTTAGCAAAAACGGTCATATTACGAATATATAGGTGTCTTATTAACCCCATGGGGACGAGCGACACAAATACGTGACGCATAAGATGCTCAGAATCCTCGATTATTCCCACCAGTTATTTTTTTTTGTAAAGTTTTCCTTATCTAATAATAGCATTTTTGCGATTCAATTAGGTGAAAATTTCTTATTTGAAAAACCGGTGGTAACAGATTAAAAATTCTGTAAAAGACACTCGTCGCGAAGGGGTTAAAGTGGTACTTATAAGTACCGTCAGGATAAAAAGGGTTAAAGGGATCGCAAACATTTTTATCCCATTTCAATTAATTCCAGACAACATTTGTTTTGTTTATTTTATAATTACGTACTATTCAAAGTATGAAACAAATTGTTAAATAATCGGTATCAACATTAAAACTTTTCCTACTTTAATTTCTTCAAAAATGATGTAAACAGCTTTACAAAAATTAGATTTCTTATTTTCCTTTTATTACATAATAACTGTAATTCATATTTCTGTATTAATGAAACTTCAGATACTCTTCCTTCACAAAATGCATTCCAGATAAAATAAGTTTTTCTGTGAATGTTTTATTAACTTATCTTCACGTCATCTCTGTCGTTTACTTTCTTTTATAAGTATTGAAAGAAACCATCTTCCATAATTTTCCATGGTGACTTCTTAAAAAACACAAAAAAGAGCTATTCTAATATTATTCAGAATCATGGTCAAATTTTATCATTCGGAATTAATGATTATTACATTTTTTAAGCGTAACATTTTATGCACTGAATAATGCATAGATGATTTACAGTTATGATGTAATAATAGAGACAATAAAAAAATTTAATTTTCAGAGATTTGTTGTTATCGTATTCGTAGTTATTCATGCTGAGTCTGTCTAAATGATGTTTGCAATTTTTTGATCATTTCATTTCATACATACGTTAATGTATACTCTACTTTAAATACTGCGATAATAATGACCATAAAGTTCAGGTTATTTTTTTTTAGTTACACCATTACTGTAATTCATCCGTCTGCATTAATAAGACCACAGACTTTCTTTTTTCAAAACTCATTACGTATTTTTCTCTCCTTAATTTTTATTGTGTTATCTAATATATCAAGTGGAATTAATAAAAAAAATCTTAACCACGGCTTGACAACTGCGGTCCCCAGGTCGCCACTGACCACCAACTTTTTTTTATATATCTGGCGGCCAAGTTACTTAATCTAGCGTTTTATTTTCTTTTTGTAAAAAAGTGAAGTAAAAAATTAACACAAACCGCATTTTTCTTATCTCGCACCCCTGTTCATGCGCGGCAAGGAGTGATCTTTCTTTTCTATCGTACACTTAATGTATGAACCTATTTTAAAAGGCATAAGTTTGAAATCAGATTTTCGTGCACAGAAGTAAAATCGTATAAGAATTAAAAATCTATCACATTCATTTTAAAGAATAACATATTAGTGATTATAAGTAATTCATTTGGAGAAAAACTATAAAACTTAATTAAAAGATCAGGAATAATTAATTTTAATAAAATTAAATAATAATATGATTTCTAAATTATTTCTTCTTTTTAATTTGGCAAAAATAAGTTCATCAAGTACAAATTTTAAAATAATAAAACCAGAATAATTTGACTGAATGTTTAATGAAAATAGGAAAAAAAGTTTACAGGCTTCTCTAAGATATTGACTTTATATAACTCAACTATCCAGGCAATTTAATCAGCATTTCCCGTACGTACCGGTTAATTCAACTTTTACAATGCTATTTTTTAGAGATATACAACTTTGACAATCTAATCTTTGAATATCTAAGTTATTCATCTAAATTGCATACTATTGTAAACTATGTAACTACTAATAATAAACTATGCTTTTGTTATCATGTTTTCTTAATTAATTCATAGAAAACTTTTGTGTTTTATGAAAATCAATAGCGGGGCAGGTGGGGGGAGGAGAGGTTAACTTTTTTTTTTACTATTTTGCGCTGGCCAGATTTTATAAAGTTTGTGAGGCTTTGATCTTAACCCTTATTAAACTTGTTCTACTTAATTTACTTCAAAAATCACGACTGTAACTTACCAAAATAGTTTTATTTTGTTTTCTTTTTTATGATATTTTTATGATATTTGTATTATATTTTTCTTATTAATAACACCCCAAACATACCTTATTCAAAATGTATTCCGGATAGCACCAGTTTTACTATTTAACTTATCTGAATAACATCTTTGTTCTAAAGTTATTTCATAAATTCAATTTCCCTTGTGACCACTTCAAAAAGCGGAGAAACTAACTTTTCGAACATTTATTCAGAATTATGCTCAATCGTCTTTACAGTCTGCATTTTATTAACTTTAAATTACTACTTTGAGAATTGAGTTAGTTAGTCATGGAAATGTGTGTAATTTATAGCTACTTACGCATTCATATTTTTATACAATTTCTATAGATCATTTGGCTACGATTGTAACTAAATATTTTGTTCTTTTAAAGTGTTTTTTATAAAGCTATTTCTTTATTACTATGGTAATTTACTTATTTCTAATTTGATGAATTCGTTATCCATAATTAAATGTGCTTTACAGATATAGAACATATGCTGTTACAGTTACCTGAAAATGAATTTTGATCAATTATTCTTGAATATTTTTATTTATATTAAGAATATGGCTTCCTCTTTTAAATATTTTAATATTAATATATTTTAATAATGACAACTACATCTATGTTCTTATTGAAAAAAATTATTGATAAAGGATAAAGATTTAATAATTTTAAAATAATGATTGGGATTTATTATATAAAAGGATAAAGTGTTTTGAAAGAATATTAAACGAAAACCTTTGTGCGATCTTTGATCACACATACACACTTGTTTACAAGTTAAAATAGCAATTTGATGTGTCCTCATAACAACATGTGATAAACATAAACGATAGTTGCTGAAAAGTAAATGTGATAATTTTCGTCGACTCTTTTATTAACTGTGCCATTTGCATTCCTAAATTTAATTTTTTTTTAAAGTACAATTTTTCTACTGTCTAATATAATTTAAACCGAGGAAAATAAAATGCCTATTTACCTAACTTTTAACGCTTTTCAAAGGATTTAAACAATATTTTGCTTTTGAAAAAATGCAAAAAGTTTATTTGAAATTTCTTTCTTGTTTGTAAGAAAAATAAAATATCACTTTTTCCGTTCTTCGGTAAATTTAATAAAGGAGTTTTAAAGAACTTAAATTGTTGGTTTTATAAAATATTCTAAAATACTAATGAAAACGGATGTTTGAAATTAGAATAAATTTACAAAAACGTTTTCCATATAGGTTAAATGCAATAAATAGAATATATTATTCAAAGTATATGCATTTTATTTTAGTAGCACAGCTTAGGGAAAATGGATGTAAAATATTTTCACATAAGCTATTGTCGGTTAGGAATGGGCTATGTTAAGCTGGATTAAGCTAGGTAAGCAATATCACATTAAAAATATTTAATGATATCTATTTTTTTAGAAAATACAAAATAATAATGTAATTCAAAATGATAAAGACATTTTTTATACGCAGGACTCCCAAATGGTCCTCTTTTTGATTAACGATATTTTCTTAGAAAAAAATATTTTTAAATTTTTCTTGCAAATTTTTCAGAAACCACCCACGGGGCTAAACTTTTTGCAGAAATGTTGTGGAAACCTATCATAAAATTGTCTGTTAAAAAATATTGGTATTCAGTTCGCGGGCCATTTGGGATACCTGTATACGGATAGAATAATTCTTGAAATATCTACTGATTATTTTTTAATTTACTAGATTTTTTAATATCGTATTTACTAATGTATAATACGCAACTTTCAAAATTTTAGGATTCAAAAGCTAGGTGCACAGTATACACTGAATATTTACGACAAAACTATATGAAATAATACATCTTTTCACTTTTCACCGAATCAACAAGTGGGTATTGCGATACAATTGTGCTAATGTGAAAATAATAAATGCACTATGCTTGTTAATTGCATTTTTAGAGTTTGTTCATTGTTCGCTAATACATAGTAATTAATTACTTCCAAGATTTTTGTCCAAATAACCAGGAAAAGTAATGCTTATTTCTTTTCTTAAATTAGCCTAACTGAAAATAAAGCGAAAAATTACCAAATACGTCATAAAGATTAATCGGCTTAACGTTGCCCTACAATAAAAGAAGAAACTAGTAAGCACCAATTTATATCAATGTCTAACTGAGTCTAAAGTTTTATTAAATTCCAGACATTATTTCTTGAGGTATTACAATCGCTAAAATCGTGTGAATCTTGAAAAATGTAGCAAAGCAGCGTCACCCGTTCGGTGATTTACACCAAAACCTAATTGGGAACAACGTATATAGACATCTAACTGAATCTGTTTTATGGATATACTGAAAGTTTTATGGATATCTACGCATTATTTCTTGAGATAGAGCTATTGCAGAAATCGTGAAAATGGAACATAGCAGCGACACCTGTTGCGAGATTTACGCTAAAACTAATTAGCACCAATTTGTATCAAGATCTAACAGAATCTAAATTTTTCGTACATTCCGTGCATTAGTTCTTGAGATAGAGTTCCCTAAATATTTTTTTACGTACATACACAAAGACAGACAGATTCAGAGAAATATATGTTCTATAAATCAGTCAAATCGTGTTCAAGCCATTCTAAAACACATAAATCAGCCGAAATTTTTCATGAAAAGGTTACTTTCTTCTTTTAAATAGAGAAGAAAGTAATAAAAAAAATCCCTATGTCTCTATCAAAATCATTAAAATTACAGACATTACATTACAATTACATAAAACATTAAAAACATATTAAAATTGGACGTTTCGGATTTACATGAAAATCCCTCATCAGCAAAAATTTTTCTTAACGTAAGTCACAGTTGTAAAATATCAACGCATATAAAATACCACGCATCAAAATGTCGAGGCCAAAGTTTCCGTTATATTAACACGTATGATTAGGCTGATGAGGAATTTTCATGTAAATCCGAAACGTCCAATTTTAATATGTTTTTAATGTTGTATGTATCTGTAATATAATATCTGTAATTTTAATGATTTTAATATAAATATAAATATGTTCAGACGTAATATTTTTGTTTACTTCAAATCACTATATGTTGTACATAAATAATCTAAGCTATCACAATCACATCAGTCATTGTCCACTATTGCTATTGTTGCTGGAATCGTCATTAGCACAGTGTGTATCTTTATATATGATATCATATTTATTTGCAATAGTGTGGCATAAGAATAGAAGTTTTTCTTTCTTTTTTTTTTTCTATATCGTAAATTATGTTTGAGATGACAATGTTAGTACATTGCAAAATCGCGCAAATAAACCGCAGATTCAATTCTGAAAAAAAAAAATCCAAACGCGGTCATAACAGTATCAATGACTTAAGTTTATTCAATACGAAAATAAATATATACGACAGCGAGGTGGCCCCTCCATCACACACACACACACACAAAAAAAAAAAAAAAAAAAAAAAAAAAACAGTGCGATCTTTTTGTTGAAAAAAGATATAAAAAGTCACCAAAAATAAACCGTTAAACTCACACATATGAATTTAAAACACAAAGATTCCTATATCCCGATTGCTACTGTATTTGAATAAATATGAACTTTTGTACATTGATAAGTGGGCTTTGCTTAAAGTGAACATATGAATAAATACAGACTGTTGTAAATGAATAAATTGTTGTGAATTAAAAAAGACATCCCCAGAAATTAAAACATAGTGTCCATTTTGAGATCCATAGTAATATAAGACGTGGTCTTATTTGTGAGAAAACACGGTATTTATTAATTTTACAGACAATAATACCTAACTCTCTAAACAATTAACTGTAATAAGTATTTTAGTTAACATTACGATATGTAAAGTCTAAACCGTGAGGACCCTGAGGTTCCATGAGGACATTGCTGAAAATTTCCCACACAAATCAGCTTAATACTCAAACGGTTAAAAGCCAAAACTTTTAACTTAACTGTATCTATACTAAACCATCATTTATTTACTTTAATACAGCAGCATCGACTTTCTAAAGCATCAATTGCATAGCTAAAAAAATCTGTTTTGACATACGGTTTAGACGGTGTGACATTCATATGACACTCATACCAAGTAAAAACTAATTTAATTAAATGTGAAAATAATGTCTTAGAATATATGCGCTTCTTCATTAAGGTAAACAAATCCTGTAAAAATATATATACAAAAATACCGTAATTTCCTACGTATAATCCGCCGATCAAACAATTATGTTTAGAATTAGAAATTTTATTTAATAATTGAAATTAAATATTTACAGCAATCTATTAAGTTACATTATATAAAATGAAATTTCTGGGTGGAAACATAATTGTTTGATCCGTGGATTATACCTCGAAAATCGGTAGTTTAAAACTTTGGAATTTAAACTACAAAGTGTCCCAAAAATTTCTGTACAACTTCAAAAATGTATTACAAAAATAATAATAATAATAGGCCTACAGCAAAAATAATTACAACAGTGCATAGAGTAACTTAAAAAGTTTTTTTCTACTGCCTTAGTAAACTTCAACATGATATCCTTTCGAAGCACGAAGATTATCAAGACGATCTTCCAATTCTATCCACGAACGTTTTTCATGCTAACATCAACAGTAGCTACTGCTGTTTGAAATCTTTTGTATCAATTCCATGAGGCTATTAACTTTTGTTCAGATTTCATCAAACAGTTGTAACTACTTTTGATGTTAGATGATGTTAGATGTTAGATGTTAGATGATGTTACTGTTGATGTATGATGCTGAAATGCAAGTGGATGGAATTGGAATATCGACTTGATATTCTTCGTGCAACGAAATGATCTCATATACAAGTATACTAAGGTAGTAGAAAAAACTTTTTAAGTTACTCTATGTACTGTTGTAATTATTTTTGCTGTAGGCCTATTATTATTTTTTTTGTAATAAATTTTTGAAGTTGTACGGAGACTTTTGGGACACCCTGTATTTTAGTTACAAAGCTAGTTTAGGTGTGAAAGTGCAACATACGCTGACACAATGGAGCTATGAATAAAGAGGAAGAAACATATAGTGTAGTGTCTGCTAGTTGCAAATGAAGTAACTGAGGATGTAGTCAAATATTGGCAGCTGCTGTTCAGATGTTACATCAGATGAAAAGGTCTTGATGACATCCATGGCAAACTTCCACCTATAAATCTGAATTAGAAATTTTGCCTCATTTAAACGCCTTACTCATGCGAAATTTCTGCTATAAAATATATATATATAATAAGATGAAAATTCTATTCGTTTTGTACTGGTGGGAGTTACAGCCGTGAGTATTCTAGGAACTGTATAGGAGGATTGTTTTTGCAATTAAAATATGCGGAAAACGCAAGGGCTGGTCTCCCGACGGGGCCAACTTCCGCCAGTGAAAACGAACAGAAAAAATTGCCTTAATTATGATGTAAATTATGCAGGAATCATATATTCTAATACGATCAAATCATGTGTGTGTGTGTAGTTATATATAAAAAAAATTATATATATATATATATATATATATATATATATATATATATATTATATTACGAATATATATCGTTATATGTTATATTGGGAGTAAAGTTGATAATAAAAACAGGAGCACACATGGTCGCACAATGAAATTAAGAACGGTGGTTGTTATTGATGATGTAAATAATTAGAAGCAGTCGTAAATTGCCTAATATTTTAGTTGCAGTCTCGACGCGGCCGCAGCGGCAGAAGAATGAAATAACCAGAGGCGTTTCTCCATGAATCAAACGATCAAGATCTTTCAAATTCAATCCTTTATTAAGTATTTCTCTTGGGCAATTTCCACCTAACAATATTAGCCGTACATCGCTACGTCATCCAGGTATGGAGGGTAAATATTAAAACATTTTTTAGTCAAACGAGCAGCCAGAGAATTGTTGACAAGTGAAAATTCGACTGATTTCTTAGGGAGCACCGCAGGTAGCTGATTTTTGTTACCTAGCGCAATAACACAAATTATGACGTACAACGCGTACTGAACCAATGAGGAATTAAAGAAGACGCGTCATGCTACGTCACGACCAATGAAAGATAATTTGTAAAGAGTTCGGACAAAGAGGTAGTGGATGAATTTTGTAGTGAAGTGACTTAGAGCGGGAAATAAAATTCGGAATAAAAATGGAAATGGCTCTCAAAAAACATTCTAAAACCCAGAAATGATCGGGGATCATGATAGAAATTAAGAATAACTCAAAGCTTTATATTTAAGTAAATTTGGACAATTTAGAATTAAATAAAAGGGAATTTAACAGAGTTAACGATAGAGCTAATTTAAGAATAAGGATTTAATGAATATAGAGTAGCAAATTAGAATAAAACAGGGAAAAATTTAGAATTGTAAGAATTTGGAATAAATTAACTAAGGAAAAATGGCGAAAAATTTTTATTATTACATATATATATATATATATATATATACATATATAAAAATTTGCATATATATATATATGCAATTTTTTTCATAAAAACAGCTCTAACGATTTTGCAGAAATTTTGTATCGCACCGTTTTGGGGCACCAGAAAACCATTGTTGCTAGGTCACATGTTGGAGAAAATTAGATTAGTGTGTCACTTTGGGTCACTATAGGTCAGGGTCAAGCTAATTGTATCTAAAAAACGGGTCAAACGATTTTGACTAAATTTTGTATCCTACCATTTTTGGGCACGAGAAGACTATGGGGCTGGGTCACATGTTCAAGAACGTTCGATTAGTGGGTACTTTTTGGGTCAACGCTGTTCAAGTTAATTTTATCTAAAAACGGCTCTAACGATTTTGATTAAATTTTGTATCCTACTAGTTTCGGGCACGAGAAAATCATTGGGCTAGGTCTCATGTCTGAGAAAATTCGATCAGTGGGTCATTTTTGGGTCACTGTGGGTCCAGTTAATTTTATCTAAAAAACGGCTCAGACTATTTTGACTAAATTTTTCATCCTATGGTTTTCGGGCACGAAGAACTGTTGGGCTAGGTCACATGTTCGAGAAAATTCGATTAGTGGGTCATTATGGGTCAAGCTATTTTTATCTTAAAAACGGCTAAGAGGATTTGAAATAAATTTAGTATCCTACAGTTTTGAGGAACGAGAAGACTATTGGGCTAGGTCACATGTTCGAGAAATTTCGATTAGTGGGTCATTTTGGTCATGGGTCAGTTTATTTGAACTCAAAGCTAATTTTGACCGAGCATAGCTCGGTCTTCCCTGCTCGTAAGGCGTTTAAATGTTAACATTTGATTTTAACATATCCACGAAATGAAACTAATAGTAAAGAGAAATTTTAATTAAACTCACACCGCAAAATTTAGAAAGTTAATTTTACTTATATTGTTTAGTTTCGAAGCACCAACGCAGATTCTGCATTGTTGACATGTATTCAAGTCCGTTGGTTGCTCATAAGCAATCAATAGTTTATTAACCCTTGCAGGGGCAAGCACTTGTTTTCCTGTAACGTTGAATTCTCACCGGGGAATTTAGGAAATAATTTTGTTCATTTTTTTCCCCGTCAAAGTTAAAAAATTAAAATTTTATTAAAAGTTTCTGGTTCGAATCGGATTAAAATTAGGTGATATATCCCACCGCCCCTCAAAGGGTTAAAGAACAGAGTTGGACAAATTGTAATTTCGTAACTAATTACTGTTACACACATTCAAGCAGGAGCTTTCATGAAATAATGAGATGGGGAACGGTTCCGTCTACAGTGCTGCATTAAATGTATTTGTACTAAACCAACATTTAGTTACCTTAAAAAGCAGATCCGATTTTCTGGAACATCAGTTTCGTACATAGAAATATGGGCTTCTTAACGTTGCAGGTGTTTTTTTAAATAATTAAAAAAACTTGTTATTTTGCGGGTATTTTTATAAGCTAATTTATTTAAATATCAAATAATGTCTTAGAAAATAAGTGTTGCTTTTTTAAGGTAAACAAATGCCGGGTGTCCTAAAAATGACTGATGGATTTTAAAATTCAATAACTTGGTAACGGTGACAAATATTTAAAATATTCTTGTAGGAGAGTTATTGTCAGGAGTTTTCTTACAGTGATTCTTTATTTTATTGCGAATTTCAAACAATACATGGCGCTGACAGCGATTGGCTCTCAGCCGAGGCCGAAACCGACGCTTCTGAGCATTGATACACCACCCCCTGAATACTAGGCCTGCGATCCGACAAAAATGGCTTTTTTTTTTTAACCTTCCTACCCTGTTGAAATTTTACTTAACCTTGTTAAAAACATTTCACACCAGAATTTTTATTTAAAACTATTTAACACATTTATTTGACTTAATTATCTGTGGCTTTTATTTAACTTACTTTAAGAAGAAATTTCTGGTTCGAATCGAATGAAATAAATTATAGAAATGGGTTGATTCGACCCATTCAGGGTAGGAAGGTTAAAGGATTTTTTTTCAGCGTTTGTACGGTCCCTCGAACTTTAACACCAATAATATCTAAAAGTTTTCTTTGACTTATCTGGTCTCAGAAAAACTAGAAAATCTCCTAAATTTGGCAAATATGTGTTACTGAAAAGGGTTGGGATATTCAGAATCCGCAAATTTTCGCTTTGAATGACAAGGTGTAATGCATGGTTGTCCAACCTGCGGCTCGCGGGCCTCAGAGATACTACTATTTTCGAACAGCTTTAGTCGCATTGTATAGTGACAAACAGTTTGTGCAAAAATAAGGCGATGATATGTATTTTAAATAATTGGTGTCAAACTACTTTCAGGCAAAAAGGTTGGACACCTCTGGTGTAATGCATGTTTCACCAGATTATGTCGCTTTTATCGTTAAACTTTTCAGGACGATTATTTCGATGTAAACCATTTATACTAGTAATTACAATATGATATACCTTTTTATAATGATTTCTAAACTCTAAAATTAATTATTTTTTTATGAAGTATAATGCAATTTTTGCAAGATATTTATTCATTTATACGTAACCATCACAGTTTGATGGTTGTTTATAAGAACGTGTTTTGAAAAAAAATAGTTGCTTAGAAGAATACGCAATAATTTATGTCGTACATTTAATAACTGTCAAATTAAATCGACTTCCATCCTTCAATTTTACTTTTATTATCAAAGTGAAGATCTTTCTATCCACTTTTAAATGGTAATGCACTTTTAAAAAGTAAGTTAACCCACATTCGACATTTTAAAATTACTTTAAGAACATTTCTATTCTGAAAGAATACAAAAAAGTATTTGAAACTTGTTTTTTTTTTATTTTATAAGGAAAATAAAATTTTTCATTGCACGTTTCTTGATAAATTAAATAAAAAAGTTATGAAGATAACTAGACGTTATAAGAAAATAATAAAATTAATTAAATAATTATAAATAATAATATAAAACAAATAATAAGTAGATGTTATCAGAAAATCTGAAAAGCCAGAATCATAGAACATTTAAAAAACGGCAATACATTAACAAATAGTTTTTCGATATCTGTTCATTACAGTGAAGACAGATAGAAAGTGCACTTTATCTTAGAAATTCAACTTATGTGAAAAGCAATCAAAATAATTTATATATGCTTAATGCATCTAATTAACGAAATTGTTTTTCAAATGCAAGATAGCAATGCAACTACACATTAAAACAGTCATTCTGAAATTTAGCAGTCAAATATGTATTTTACGTGACTATTTCATGAATGAAAAATTCGTAAAAAAATACTTTTCGTCTTTATTATTTTAAAGAGATTTTTTCTAACCAAAATTTTCATTGAATAAATTCAAAATTCATTACAATAATATGAATTTTTCAATTTGTTTCAAATTAATATATTAAAATTTATATTGCACGTCCTTCTATAAGTTAAATAAAGGACTATAAAAAACTTCCATTTGTGTTTTTCTAAATACATTCTAAAAGAAAATGATTGTAAATGATATTTAAAGACGACACAAATCGGCAAATGTGTTTTTGTAACTGTTAAATAAAATATGCAAAAGATATTATTCACACCATTCATAGCTTTAAAAAATCATAAAAAAAACTATTGTTATGTAAAATGAAAAAGAAATGTTTTATATTTACATAATCAGAATAATTAACGATATTAATTTCATAAAACGGTAAATAGTAATGAAGTTTGGAAGTGTAAAAGACATTTTATAATTTACTTGACTAATCAAAGGACGTTTAAATGTATTTTACGTAAATATATTACATAGGAGAAATAGTAAAAAAAAAAAAAAAAAAAAAAAAAAAAAAACCTTTCCGTTATTTAATTTAGGATGATTTTTATGAAGAAATTCTTCCAAGAATAAATTACGGTAATTTTTTATAGCAGAATTTAAGTAAGTGTATACTTAACATGAATATTTTAAGAGGTAGAAAGAAAATCCGCATTATTTTATCTTTTAAGAGATGTGCTGAAACGTAAAAAAATTTAATGGATCTATGAATATTTCCCGAAAGTCGGTGATACAATTGAAAATCTCTTCCAACATTGTGATATTGCATAATGCATGTCATGAAAACAACAAACTATTATTTTGTGACAATAAGAAAATTTTACTATGTAATAATAAGTAATTTAACTTAGCATTAATGAATCTCTAAGAAGATAATTTCTAAAAAGAATTAAGTTAAATCCATGTCAGATAATTAGTCTATGTGTATTCTATGTTAACTTATAACCTCACAAGACAAAAAAATTGTCGTCCATGTGGGAAGCATTGGCCAGGCAGGGTAGTGGCCTACACACTCTGGATACCACTAGTTCTTTAAAGTTATTTTAGCCTTAATTATTTGCTAAAGTATCAGAAAATAAATAAGACGAAGAATATTTCGAAATCCCTTGGCAACGAGAGGCACGTGTACATGTAGTATTGTTTGGTGAAAATCGTTGAATTTGAACACCAGTTTTGTAAAGAAATTTTTAGCTTATCTGATTGCAGAGTTTATGAGATCAAAAAAGGGAACGCATTCTCTTCGGAAAACGTGGTGCCCATATACAAAAGGAAGTGGGGAGTATAGAGAAAATGCATCGCAAATGGTTTAAAACTAGTGGTATCCAGAGCATCTGGACCACCAGTCTGTCTACACCAGTGTTTCCCAACCTTTTTTTGACCGCGCCCCACCAAAGCATCTTTAAAATGATGATGCCCCCCTCCCCCTAATACATATAATCCTTATAAAAATTTTAAAGAATGAACTCCTGATAGAGTAAAAAGCATTTAACATTGATCCTGAAATGTACCGAAGCTAATGGATGAATCAAATATTTTTTATAATCATCTGATACTACTCGTAGTTTAAATTTTCGTTGGCAAATAAAGGGTTAAGACAGTCATTTTTAATCTCTTCGCAACGGTCGTCACGTATGCGTGATGTATAGAGTGCTCAGAATCCTTGATTAGACCAATCAATAATTTTGAATAAAAGATTTTTCTCTTATTTAATTACAGAATTTCTGCGATTAAATGACGCAACAATTTCTAATCAGAATGAAACGTGATAAAAGATTTTGTAAAGGAAAGTCGTCAAGTAATTGTTAAATATACACTTGAATAGTTTCATGTGTAAAATTGATTTTTAGATGACATATTGTAGTGCAACTCATTCAATAAATAGTCGAAAAAAATGTTTAAAATTCTAAAATACTTATAATTCAGAAAAATTATAAAGAATTTTTAAATATTTAAAAGTACCTAAATATCTTAAAAAGTTTTTTCTATAATTATTCTGGTAGAGATGTATTTAAAATTTTTGAATGGACACTTTTAAAAAATTGAATAAAGAAATTATTTTTCTCATTTTTGTTTTTTAAATTTGAATGTGTAATTTTTATTTTCAGTCTACAACATTACTATTACAAAAACAATTCAGACGGTATGGGTTCACACAAATCTGGAATTGCCCCCCTGTGGGGCGTACGCCCCCCGTTGGGAACCACTGGTCTACACTATTGCGAGGAAACACAATGCTTTTTTTATACCCATATAACTAAAGTTGCAGTGGAGACGCATCCACTTTTGATAATATAAGAAACGTAAAGTATGTAAATTATTATGAAATCTCGAAATTGTGAGTTAAAAAGGGTAAATACATAAGGATGTGTGAGACTGACAAAAAAAAAAACCTTAGTGGTTGTGCATGCTCACTACTACATAGTGGTGCACAGATGCCCGATTATTTCATAAATCAAAGTGCACTCTTTAAAATGTCTTGGAGGAATGGTGTACCACCTGTGACCAAGGCGTCAAAAGTGTGATTAGAAGTTCTTAACTCAAATGAGTCTGAGATGAGTGTCAAGCCTTGTTAATTAAAATCGGTTTGCAAACCAACATTAATAGTCAGTGAATCAAAATTCATTGCAACTTCTTTTCAAGAAAATATTTGCGATGGGAACTGTATGCGATAAATTTTGGGCATATCAAAAATATGGGCATATCAAAAGAGGCAAATTTTGCTCTCAGCGAAACAGGCTATTGCTCACTGTGAGGTTTCTTGCTTACAATAGGCAAGAAATCCCCATTGTGGACAGTATCTGACAAGAGGCATGTAGTGTGCTACAATGAAACGTGATTTTGTCTTTTTTTAATGACACAAGGCGTCGAGCGTGCTGATGACCAGATGAAGTACTAAACCTTCTGTATGTACAGTCTGTAATTGAGGTTGTGACAGTAACAATTTAGGGTTGTTTTCCGTACTATGACTTGAGAAAATGTATTGAATTGACTATGGACAGAATGCAGGATGTATATTGCATTATTCTAGGTGATCAGATAACATCCTTTATTCAACATCGGCATAATGAATAGGCTACTGTCAACCTTATTTTCCCAACCGTATTCACAGAGTTGCATACTTACGTAACTGGCTTGATGGACACAGAAACACTATCGCACATCGACGGGCCCACAACATCACCAGATCATAGGAAATCGCTAGAACCATTTCGTTCTGCAAGAAAAATCCCGGCAGCTGCATTCTTGCAATTTTGTTACTTTACGTTATTAACTCATGCACGAGTGATGCCATCTGGATGTGGTGGTACTCGTGGACTCTCTGTCCTGTCGAATCTTAGTTATCAAGATTAGATGCAATGTTACACAATATTAGAGATCCAGGCTATGATTATTTTTTGCCTGCTGGAACTTTGTTAGTCATATATTGTTTTCTATGCATTTAAGAAAAGTTTTCTGAGCAGGTGAATGAAATTTTGCACCAAAATTTAATTATAGAGACGATATTCAGATGAAAAATTATTATTTTTTAAAAATATTTTTGTATCTCACTGGAATTTATATTATTTTCATGAGTTATTATTTAGCAAAAATTTAGATACTTTTGAACTATAGTTATATCCACCGTATAGAAAAAAATATAATACAATTAGTATTAGTTATTTTCAAAAAATAGCTGAGCATTTTCCAATTGCAGAATTTTTTTTTAATTATTCCTTAATTGTTGACTGTAAACTGTTGACTGATTTTTGCAAATCCTCGTTCTTTTTATAACAACCTAAAATTTCAACAGAAAGTCTATAAAGTATCCAGAAAGTATTTAAAATGTTGAGAAAACTCTCTAGGAAAATTTTCTTTATGATAAATAGACACAGAGCTATTTTGTTGCTTGGGGGTATTTGATGACGGCAAAGACTTTTGATTATTATTCTAAGTTAAAATCCTGCGGGTATATTTTAAAAGTAAGCAGAAAAGTCAGTTAAAGTGAAAGTGAAGAAGCATAAATATCTTGCAATTATTTTGAATACACGAGTTATTAAAATAACAGAAATAATAAGAAAATCAACGATAAACTATTAATAAAATTCAAATTATAAAAATGTATTTTTGAGTTGTTCAAGAATGAGGTTACAGAGAATATAATATTTTTAAAAAATGAAATGCTGGAATAGGAATGAGATTTTGTTATTAATTGTGTCAAATATTAATAGATTATTTTTTTTAAATATGTAAATAATAAAAATCTTTTTACAAATGTATTTTAGTAAAATAGTGTTTTTAATTTTGTACACGAATCTTGTTATATACTTAATCTTAGCGTGTAAGAGAAGCTAATATAACTCTGTAATCAAACTAGTGTCGTTAAAATTTAATCTTCGCTAGTATTGGAAAAAAAGAGTAATAAATATCGTACTAGTCACAAAAAGACACCTATATCAATCCCCACACCATTATGTATTCAATATCACATTATTGATTTTCAGCTCCTCGATACGGTGATAAATTATTTGTTATTTTGAAAATGTTTTAGATGTTTTCTTGTTATTTAAGATCCATATTTATTTCTTGTCTGAGTGATTTTTTATTTCAAGATTGGCTAAATAAGTTACACCAGATGAGAAACATACATTTGTTTAGTAAACATTAATTCATTTCAATTATCCTATATACGAGCTTATAACGCGCTCCGGTGTAGAACGTTAAACATTTCTACTTCATATTTCTATTTTTACGTGAATTTGCCGTATAACGCGTACGTTATTAGTTGCAAAGATACATAGTAAAAATCAGATACATAGTAAAAATTAAAAGAAGGTTTATTGTAAATTATAATAGCTGTTACTTTTTATTCAATCTGATAGCGTAAATTATTTTTTAGTAAATAAATTCCACGTTTATTAAATTAGAAATCTTAGTTCTGATTATCAATTTAAAAAAATAAATTAATATTCCATTTTTATATTTGGTGTTACCGTGTAAAAATAACAAACAATCGTGTAAATAAAAAAATAATCTATTAATATTGGATTCTTTCACACCTTTACTTCTCGATCAATTTTCTTGCACCAAAAGTCCGTGTTATAACACAGGAAAATAAATATTATTTTTTCCATATTTAGCGCTCATAACACCATCGTAGTTTATACATATGTTTTACATTATTGTTCTGGTATTAAGATATGTAAAACAACGATGTTGATGTAAACGCTTCAAATGGAAAACAAAATTCAAAATTATATAATTAAAATGCGTTACAATTTTCTAAATCAACCTATTTTTCCCATCTTATAAAACACATTTTAAAAAGTCTTTAGAACAGGCAATATGTATACATCCTAAATTAAATTAAAGCAATCAAAACATCTTTGAAAAAAAAAAGGGGGGGGGTTACCCACCAGGAAAAGAGTATGGGGGAAGAAGCAATACATATCTAATATAGCTGCCAATCCCGATTTTTAAATATCACTATTTTCGTATGAAAATGTTTTGTTTATTCAATTATACAAATTCTGAATTTATACAAAACGAATATTTCTATATAAAAAAGTTGCATTAAAAAATCGAGACATTATAGTCTATGATAGTTATCTATCTTCTTTATTTTTATCAATATTTTATTATTAAATCGAAATTCTGAAATATTTGGGTTTTTTCCGACCGGTGTTGCGAAATATTGCGAATATTTTTTCGGAAATTTCAAAATCAGACTAAAAATTTTTTAATAATAATAACTTTATTTTAATCACTGAATTTCTATTATTATTTAAACAGAAGCACCCGTTTAAATTTTCTGGTGACGTTTCGGAATTTCTGAATAAAAAATCCGCCCCATTTGGCAGGAGAGATTACAGGCATTGCAACTCCTAATTCCGCAATTATTCTTTTATTCGCTCAAATTCATTTTTGTTCTATGTTATAAATTTCTTTCCTCGTGTTAAAAATTCTCTGTCCTAAAAATGCATTTTAATAATGTGCGCTTTTTCTTTATTTTTCTCAATACAACCTTTATTTTTGATTTTCTACGACAAGAACAATTTCCCTAACCTCTTCTGAAAGCAAAAATATAAACACGTTTTCCAACATTATAAGGAAACTTCCTTAATATTGTGTTTACAGGCAACTAAAGTTTATTTTATATTGGAGTTTCGAAACGTCTTTATTGGTTAAGAAAATATGTATAACTTATCAATTTACGCACTTATGCATCTATATAGAAATTGAGTATATTTGAACAGAACAAACGAATAAAAGGACGTTATTAATGCGTTCATAGAATATGCATTTCTGTTTTAACCCCTTAACTGTGTAGCCCGAACTCAGTTCAGGCAAGAAGAGTTTGCTTGTTTTGTTATTAAAAGCTCTTCCACACCAGTAATTTTTAAATGCAACATTCGCTTTAGCAATCGGCAGACCATTTTCGATTACAGAAAGCAAATATTTTAGTACGGAAAAAGTGGTGTATTGTGCCTATTTTTAGTTTATGGTGTCAAAAAATCTCTCACAGTTAAGGGGTTAAAGGTTATTTTTTCAACTTCATAAGTGGGAGAAAAAGCCAAAGAGTGTAGTAAATAGTTTGATTTTAATTTACTATTGCAAATGTTCATAATATAGGATTTGATGATTTATTACTAGGACTTCCCTCAAAGGGATTAGTCTGAGTGATATTGCTGAGAACATAGGGTTAACAATTACAATATAAAGAAAAAGAGCAAATTAAATGATAGAATTACAAAATATCATATATAAATTCATATACACTGTTAAAAAAATAGAAAAGAAGTACCGTTCATCAGATGTGTTGTCATAATTTTTTTTAACATGTGGCAAAGGATCTCATTTTCTTAAGCGCGTATTGCGCAAAACTTGAAAAAAAAAAAAAAAAAAAAAAAAAAAAAAAACGCCGGATCTTTTAAAACGCCAAGCTTTTTAAAGTTACGTAATTGTATTTGCAGCCAATAGATTATTCTATCAAGCGTGGCTTAACGCAAATTTAATTTCATTGTTGCACCTTTTTTGTGTGTGAATTTAAAATTTTTCTTCCTTGATTATATATCTATTATTTGTATAACTGTTTATAGAAACTCTTACACTTCAAACCACATTGATAGCATGCTTTGCTACAAACCAGATAGCAAAACTATAGTCTAAATTACTATTAAAGTATACAAAAAATCTTTCGATGACTTCTGTAAAATAACTTTTACATTAAATCTCCATATCGGCAAAATTGAAAATTATATATAATACAAAGTTAAGCTTAACAGATACTTCTTGATTATTCTATAGGAGGCTCTGCCCCCTGCGCCTTTAATTCGCCTTTACAGCGCCAATCCGCAGACTTTTCTTTTGCCTGTCTGTCTGTCTCTCCACAATCTGTCTGTTTCCCTATCCGTTTTTCTGCCCGTCTCTCTAACTGATTGTCTATCTCCCTACACGTCTCGCTACCTGTCTCTATATTTCTCTACCGGTCTCGCTACCCGTCTCTATATTCCTCTACCAGTCTCTCTACCCGCCAATCTATTTCTCTAACCGTCTGTCTATCCGTCTAACTACTTGTATGTCTAGCCGTGTCTCTATCCACTTCGCTACCCATTTGTTTATCTGTCTCTCTACCCGTCTGGCTATACGCCTCACTACCCATCTTCTTACCCCTCTCCGTACCCATCTACTGTCTCTCTACTCGTCTGTATACCCGTCTCACTATCCGTCTGTTTTTGTACCCGACTCTTCACCCGTCTCGCTATCAATCTCATTACCCGTCAGTCAACTCGTCTCTGTACTCATCTCTCTACTCGTCTCTTTATCTACCACGCTACGCGTCTCACAACCTTTCTCGCTACATTCCACTTTACCGGTGTCGCTACCCGTCTCGAGACCCATCTCGCTACCCCTCTGTCAACCCTCTTTTTACCTTTCTCTCTAGCCGTCTGTCTATTCGTTTCGCTACCCGTCAGTATACCTATGTCGCTACTCGTCTCTCTACCCATCTCACTACCCGTCTGTCTACCCGTTTGTTTACTCGTCTTTCTACCTCTCGCCACCTCTTCCCAATATTTAAACAGTTCATTTAATATACAGAAGCCGTTTATCAGTTATTAAATGCAAACAGAAGTAATTTATCTAATAAGTGTAATCAGATGCATTTTTTTTTAAAATACATACATAAACCTGAATAATAATTCATCAGTTTTGTGCTCATAGTTGTTTATATCATTTGACAGTAAATCTCAACTTCTTAAACCTGAATTGTCTCAAGCTTTTTAAAAAAACCACAAGGTCTGTATAACTGCAAAGTACCCTGAGGGCTATATTAGCTACATGTTATTAAGTTAGGTGAAAGTTTCGTTATGGCGTTTGCAGCCAATTGCTTATGTCAGAAAGCGTGGCTTAACGCCATTTTAAATTCATTACTGTAACTTTCTTTTCTTTTCTTTTCTTTTTTTTTTGGGGGGGGGGGGGGGTTGGGGGGAAGGGTTTCAAATATATACATTTAAATTTAAACTTTTGCCTCCATGCCATTAGTGTTGTTTGTATTATTAACTAATACCTTGTAGACCGAACTTCATTTGAAACAAATGTAAAAGACTTCTTCTACAGTTTTTTTGTAGGAGAAACTTTCGTAATTGGGCCCAAAGCCAATCGGAGTATTTAATATCATTATTGTAACTCTTATAGAGTTAAAACAATATTGTTGCTAGCTTTACTCTTGTTTGAGACCAACCTTGCATGTGTATCTGAATGGGAAAAAGTTTCGTATCCTATGTCGGTTGGCGAAAAAAATTTTAAATGGTGCCAAAAGGTAGTTTTAGCAACTTACAAAATTTTTCAAGAGAGCGGTAAAACATGTTTTTCAAATATTTACAAACATACGTTTATTAAAGCATGTTTTTGCGTCATCTTAAAAATTTAAGCACGATGCTAAAATGAAATTTTATCGCCATATTCGATATTTTAATAAGTAATGAAAACACATATACAAACTTATATAACAAACCTAAGAGGCATTTTTGTGATAAATAATTGTTATTGTCAGGAGGTTAAATTGTAAACAATTAATAAACGGCTAGTAAATAATAAATAGCATTTAAAATCTAAGGTACTTTTCGGTTAGCCGAGCGCCAGTGAAATGTATATATCTATATATACATATATATGTATACATACACACATATATGTATGTGTATATATGTATGTATATATACATACATGCATATATAAATCTGTGTATGTATAGATATATGTATATATATGTATACATAGATATATAAATTTCACTGGCGCCCGGCTAACCGAAAAGTACCAAATCTAAAAATGGAGAAGTGGTCCGTATAAAAATTAAGCGCTTGATATATGTAAATCTTTTTTTATTTTTTAATATTTCCGAATGCACAGATAAAAAGGTAAAAATCTCTTTTCCAAATGCCAAATAGAAAATATACAAAATAGAAAAATATCTGCAAAAAAATATATTTACATAATACTACATCTGCAAAAAAATAAGATTTAGAAAAAGTAAGCCAAATCCTTCAGATCCCAACAATCACATCGAAAAACTTATCACCAAAAAAGAACTCGCCAAATCTTACGGCACAGGAGATGGATTTTTCCCTCTGAATGCAGAATATTAGTTTTTGTCTTGTACGATGGGTGATTATAACTGTTTCATTTCACGTACTACATACCGTTTGATATATTGGTACTTTTATGTTATCCTGGCGCAGTTGATAAATCGCCAAATATTGTTCCTATAACATTTTCATATTGAATTCATTTCATTTAAATATAAACCTTTCACTCATTTAATTTAAAATACATGCCTTTCATTAATCCCATTTAAAATGCTAAAAAGAGAGAAAAAAAAGAAATAATGCCATAAATCGAAACCTTTTATTTAAACACCAAAGAATTTTTTATTTTTTATTTACACATGAGAAATTAAAAAAAGCTGCTATTGCTGAGATTTGCGCCAAATCTCTCATACCAAGTCTACTAAGTTATTGCGGGGTTTTTCTTTCAAAGAGAAAAAAATCCAGATTAATTTTCGATTTCTACTCAATTGAAATATATTTTATTGTGCTGAATATTAGTGCGTGCATATTTTTTTTGCTCCTTGTACTCCATGAACTTTTCAATTCCGATTGTCTACAAAAATCTCCAGCCGGTGAAAATGACGTACCACAAAATTTCGTGACGTATGTACTTTAATTGTGCTTTTTTATCTATTTTTTAAATATAATTTCCAAACGGTTTAGCATTTATTCTTGGTAATAAATAGACGTCGTTGTCACCTTTATAGGTACCTGCTGTAAACATTTGAACGAAATCCGTAAAATATTTTTTTAGTTATGCTTGACGAAAGGTTTTAATATCCATCGTAGCTATATATGGGGCAAAGTAATACTGCGCTGTGTATGAGTCTTCGTTGCACTCAGACAATAAATGAATTTAAATATTCATAATTGCTTCTATGTTTCTTTTTTATAAACTCATGAATTTAGATTTAGCATATTTTTAGATATTTTAGTTATTTATGAAATGCGAAAGTTGAAACTCATCATAAACTAAATAATTGTCTATTTTAAATTTTTTCTTTTAGTAAATATATTAAAAAAATAAAATGAATATCGAAATCAAAGCCTTTGAATAAATTCATTTTCATAGACACTTGTTTCTAAAATCAAATTCATAAAATTTCATGCTTCAGTATTACATATTATTCATAAATATTTCTGCATATTTTCATTATATATAAAAGAAACCAGCATATATTATTTCAACGCAATATGAAATCTTTCAATTAAATAACTAAGGTATATTATTTTCAAAAACCATCGGTATGAGAAATGACAAATGCAACATAAATAAATAGGGATATTATTGCCGCAATAAATAAGCTTGACGATCATATTCCCTTATGAATTATGCTTTATTACTCTAATTCTTAATATCATTGTTAACATCCCCCTTTGGAATAAATCATATCTAAAAATCTAATACATTAGAAAGATCATATTTATTTTAATGAAATATTATTTTATTGTTGTGACGTTTATATTAAACGTGTTTTCAAAGTACATTTATATATACAGGCAGAATCAAATTAATACAGAAGTCAACTTCCACTAGTATCTTATAAGAAAATTGTTCGCCTTATTACAGTAAAAAATAGTTTACTTTTTTTTTCTCTTCCGGTGGAAGTTTGCCCCTGCATTAATCAGGCACTCTATAAAGGTTAGACTGAATATTTTTGAAATTTACAAAGGACGACAGCTATTCAATTTACTTTTGTAGGGTAACACAGTACACTATTGTGAGTAGTCAGGGTTTTTTTACTCTGCTCCTTTGTTTTAGATACCGATAAATAGTCTCAACTGTACTGACTCAACCTATAATATTGACAAAATGATCATGAAATTTTAAAAAGTAAAACAACTTTGGCGTTTTTTTTTTTATTAAATTAAAATCGTTAAAATTTGTGTAAAAGCCGCCGGTCCCGAAGGGGTTAAATGCTAAAATAGCTTATCTATTAAAATTATTCCGCTCTAAAAACCCTACTTCTTTTAAAAACATTATATCATTAAATATTAAATGTCTATAACATTATTTCAAAATGCTCTCATATTTTCTTTTCCTCCACATCAAAGATTAATTTTCTTTTTTCTTTCTTTATCGCGTATTAAACTCGAAGATATTTTTAACTACAATCTCAAAACATATATTTTGTTTTGTTTATACATCATTGATATGAGAGCGAGATTATAGAAAAGTCTAGAACAAATTTAGTGATAGGAAGTCCATTTTCTTCAAAATTAAAGCACCGGAAATATTAATAAAATCCTTTTAAAACATTATGATTGGAACAAAAACAGTCACGTGACGTGTGCGCGCAAGCCCAGTTAAAAAGGGATGTACACTCTGATTTCAGAGAATTTTTTGACGTTTGGCTGTAGTTAAAAGGAAGGAGTAAAATTTTTATCGGTGTCTAATTTGCCTTATCGTCTTTTATAGTGTAGTGATGTAACGTTCAATGATATTGTTAGGGGTGTGTAGTATACCCGTATTACCCAAATGATACATCCAACTCATCTGTACAAACATTTTAAATCTCAGGGAGGAGATTTGTGTAAAGTACGGACTGTCGTAATGGAATGTATTGGAGATTAGATGTAGTTTCAATATATTACTCCTGATTTGACGTCTTAAAAATTGTCAAATAAAATTTTTACTTTCAACTAAATGGTGCTTGAACTGTGAATTACTTTGAACTACGACCACACGGCAACCTAGTGCGATTTAAATGAAAAACGTTGCTCATTATTGTAAACTAGCCGCCACTGGCGACCGGTTTGGTCTCCCTTAAATGTATGTTAAGCATTGTAACACCTATTGATATTTTTTGTATTATTTTAGTGTGATTCCATATTATTTACCTATTTTAATGATGGGTATTTTTATTAGCCGGGAGTAAACGATAAATCGCCAAATGTTGCTCCCATCACCAATATTACTTCTGATTTGACGTCTTAAAAATTGTCAAGTAAAGTTTTTACGTTCAACTAAATGGTGCTTGAACTGTGAATTACTTTGAACTACGACTACACGGCAACCTAGTGACATTTAAGTAGAAAACATTGCTCATTATTGTAAATGTTTATCAAGTCCCGCAGTGGCGCGGACGGTAAAAGCTCGGCTCTCGTAAGATCGCCGAAAGCCAAGCAGCATCGACCAAGGTCAGTGCTTGGGAGGGTGCATCGTCTATCCTCTCTCGTCTGTTACTGCTGTGGGACCGTGTACGTTAATGGGAGCTGGTGCACGTTAAATCTGTTCGTGGCTCCAAAGTCCTCCAAGTTCTATATAAGCGCTACCTCTGGGGGTGCCAATCCAGATGCAAATCTCTCATCTGGAATTGGTTCAAAATTAGGAGATTTAGGTATCAGGTTTATGGAATTAAGCGTAGTGGATTATGACAGCTATATAGAAATAGAAAGCTGCAAAACTGGGCCCTTTGGGTCATTTCAACAACAACAACAAATGTTTATCAACTGCTTTTCAACTTCCACTCATCGATCGAACTGGAAAGTTTAAATCACGTCATACATATATGAATTTGTACAGTATTTCGATTTATAAATATTCATTTTAAATATTTAAGGACAAAAAAAAAATGTTGTTTTTGTTTTTATTTACACTTTTTACCTCCTACATTTTATATATATAGAGAGAGATATAGGAAAAAAGTTATAACTTTAAAAATCAAGAATTCATTATGATAAAAATGTAAAATTTAAAAAATTAACCTTATAATTTATTCATAATTGATTTTACAACGCATGCGTCACTACCGAAAAGATATTTGACATTACCATTTGTAGAAACCATTTACTAACTGAACAACTGTTTACTCTCCTAAATTTCATAATTCTAATTCGGCCTAGATATACTTTTAAAATCAATAGAAAACTCACTTCATTATTTACTAATTTGCAAAATTGCACAGTTTCACATTTTATTGCATTGTCAGTAATGAAATATGTTTACATTCCTGTGAATATTTGATATGTAATATTGTAAACTATTTGTATTTTAATAGATTGCAGCAATTGAAAATATTCATAAACCACTGAGTTGCACCATTAACAGACCGTAATATTAGAATAGTAGTTTCATATTTTCAATTGGACGGTTTCCAAATTCTGAAATCAAAGTTTCAAGAATTTAATATGTTTGCATTGACTGATTTAGTTAAATTCATAACACTCGATAAGTTTTACGCAAGAACGTAAATTTATATTTGCAAGAAAGAGCAAATGATTCAAAGATTGGATTATTAATGTCAAAATGGTATTTAAGAAAAATATGAATATAGTCATAAATTTAAAAGTCAATATGTTACCGTAAAATACGGTGCTCTAAAATTGAATTATTTTATTTTTAATTTAATAAAAACTCAACGGCATAGTTATTGAAGTTATTTTTGCATAAAGTATATGTGAAGTAAGGAATTAATGGGATATATATTTTTTCTAATTTAATTTTACAATAGAGGGCTACGAAATGGTTCATTTTTTAATACAAATTTTCGTGCAGGTCTCTACAAAATGTAAAAATATTCAAAGATAATGATGAAGATGATGTCGGACCATGATGATTCTTGAGTAAAAAACTTTGACTAAATAGTTCTATCAGGAAATATCACCGGCCAGGTTATCTGTTCCAATTTTTGATCATAAAGGTTTAATATCGGGGTGCACAGACGCTAGCCCAAGGGTCAACAAGCTGCAACTATTTAACTTCTTGAGGGGCAGTGGGATATATTATAACCCACTTAATTTAATGAAGATTTGTACTAGAATTTCTTAATAATATTTTACTTTTGTAACTATCGTGAAAAAAAAAGTGCTGCAAAACTGCATTTCCATATTTCCAAATAAACTTTTTCAAAAATTCCGGGGTCAATTCAACGTTATAGAAATTCAATTATTAGCCCCTGAAAAGGTTAAGAAAAGAAAAATTGTCCTTATTTAAGGACAGTCCCGACACTGGTCCTTAATACTAGGCGTACGCGCTGCAACAAAAATGGCGGCTGTCGTAGGCAAACTTTTTTAGTGTGTGTACGGTCCCCTGGAGTTAGACACCAGTATTTAAAAAAAATTTCTTTGACTTATTTAATCTGAGTAAAATATGGCAGAGGAAACTTTTAGAAATTATAGGTATGCAAATTCATGGGACCATGCAAACGCTGAAAAATATCTGCCTACGACAGCCGCCATTTTTGTGTCAGCGCGCAGGCCTAGTATTCATGGGTCGGCGGTACCGAACTCTGTAACACAGCTTTCAGGGACTTCCGAGGTGCAACCAACAGTACGCCTAGTCAAAGAATGGTGCCAATGGTGGATCTTGCTAAGAGATGGAGTCATTGGGATAAAGTTTAGATGTTGCTTGAAAGTGACTGGTGAAAAGCCTTTAACCCCTTGGGGACGAGCGACACGTATACGTGTCGCATAAGATGCTCAGAATCATCGATTATTCCCACCAGTTATTTTTTACTGTAAGATTTGCCTTATTTAATCATAGCATTTCTGCGATTTAAATTGGCGAAAATTTCTGCATTGAAAAACCCGTGGTAAAAGATTAAAAATTCTGTAAAGGACGCTCGTCGCGAAGTGGTTAATGACAGAAACTTTGTGGGTAAATAAGACATAGAGTATAGTTTGGAAATTGTGGTGGCAAAAGACTTTGAGGTAAAAAGGTTGTGCAGATTAAATCATAATACTGATGTTTCGCTTGTGCTCCATTATGCTTGAACAAAGAAAACATTTTGCAGGTGACATACCTGTGTCAGGATAGTTGTTACAGTTTCTATTACAATAATCAATAAATAATGGATATTAACAAGTTTTTTTTTTTTTAAACAATTATTATCTCATTTATACTTATCAATATGAACATTATACTAACTGTATACTATATATAACTCAGGCTGTCCTAAAGTGAGCTGAACATTTAAAAAAATCAGTAGCAAATAAACGGTGGCAATTATCTGAGTTATTTTTGCATGAAGCTAATATGTGTAGGGTTCCTAAATGGTCTGCATTTTGAATACCAGTATATTCTAACAATAGATTTCGTGGTAGGTTTCTACAACATTTGCTATACAATAACCTTCAGGGTAGTTTTCTGCGAAATTTACAAGAAAACTCTAAAAATGTATGTTCCCTCAGAAATTTCTGGCATTCGAAACGCGGACCATTTGGGAGTCCTGTATGTGAAGCCAGGAATACATTATATTTAACATTTTACTGTTAAATTTAACAATAGGGGAGAGTAGAGTAAAACCGGTTACGCGATTCAAACCGGGTATGTTAATTTTATAAAAATATTTTTGCCTTTTCTAATCGGAGAATTTTCTTCGATATTGAAGGCGAAGAAAACTTTATAATATTACTGGTTTTCAGAGCATTTGGACCCCCTCTCTCTATCTATGCCACTGTCTGCTAGCTCTTTTCAAAGCAAAAATCGTATAACAATCGAACTGAGAAAACGTTTCAGCTGGTGGTAAATATTTTAAATAATTAAATTATACCCTATTTCCTTTGACTTGGATAGTGATTTTCATAAGCTTTGAAAATATGAATCACATTGATCATGGCCAAAAAACGAGATACGCATTCTTTTGTGATGGTTGCATTACTCGATACAAAACAGCAAACTAGAAACTATCCCTTTTTAGCATATCAACCCTTATGCTGCTAACTACATCCCTTAGCATCCCCTAACAGCGGCTTTTGAAGCGAGTTAATCTCTGTGTCTGTGCAGTGCAATTGGAAAGAAATTCACCTAAAAATGTTTAAATTTTCTCCTCTCTTGTCTGCTCATTAAATACATCCAGCCTGAGGTACGACATCGATTTAAATAAGTAAACCACTGGTTTCTATAGTCCATCTACGTCCAGCTATCCAGTAGAACAACCCACTTTGTGGTCACTGTTGAGGCAAAACCGGGTACCAATGGTTCTCCATTGAATTCTGCAATGAATTGTTTCTTCACTCAACAGGTGTTGAATTCGGGCTACAATGTTCAGTTGGGAAAGATTGGGTACATGAAGAGTTCAGCATATACGAGAACTGCTTTTAACCCTACAGTGTATAGTGCAGCCAGTTGGCAACACTTTCTATTCAATTTTTTATAAATAAATCAATTTCTTTGCAACCACTATATTTATATAGGAATATTAATCGTATAAAAATAACATAAATATCCTACTAAATAAATTTAAAAATCTATCTTAAAGTTTATGGTGTCAAATTTTTAATATAAGTATAAAAAAAGACAATTCTAAAAGAAAAATTCATGCACTGTAGGGTAAAGCTGAGAAAACCATTACAGGACATTAAAAATTGCTTGAAAACCTGAAAAGAAACGTTATTGACCTTCACAAGTGTATATGTTTTTAAGTGTGATTCAAAATTTATTACAATAATACTTTTTGTTACCGGAAGTGTAAAAACGTAATTTCTGATTTCTACCCGGTTTTACTCTACCACCAAATTTTGAAGATGTTTTAGATGGTCCTAGAAAATTCCTTTTTCCAAGTAGAGAAATTTATTCCTACTATCCCAGTTGTCCCCAAACACTTTTGTGATTTTTCAGATTTTCTCCGCTCTTCTAGACTGTTGTCAACAAAGGAAAACTGTAAGGTACTCGGTTTTAACCTACTTTCCCCTACAAGTTTCCCAAATTGTTCGATTTTGAATACCAGTTTTATGGGAGAATAAGTTTCGTGGTAAATTCATACATTTGCGTAAGAAGTAATATTTAGGCAAAAAGTTTGCAATATTTGCAAGAGAAATCTAAACAGAATATTTTTATTTTAAAAAGGTTGATATTGAAAAAAACTGAACTTTTCCATAGCTACCAACTGCTACGAATTTCTGTTCACCTATAATTTCACGAATATTTCTTGTCCTTATTTTTATACATAAATAATGCGATTAAAGGAATTATTTTCGTAATTTATTTGCTGCAATGATCAGCTTTAAATGAATTTTTTTTCTGTTATTTAGCATATTGTAAAACTTTGATAATAATTTAAATATTTTTGTGAAGTTTTCAGTTTTTAATTTTAAAATCAAGAGCTTAACAGCGTGAGAAAGAAATCTATAATTAATAATTTTTAGTAAATTTTACGATTTTCTTATACACACTAGGGACCCAGCATTGATACACGTTAAACCAAGTTCAAGGGTCAAATTTTACTATTTTACACTCTTTAGCGCATTTCTTTACAAAAGAATAAAAAAAAATCGCAGATGAGTTGTTACATTTTAAACTGAATAACATCTTCTTCACCCCCTCTCCCGAAAAAGAAACGCTTTTACAATTTATACTTTTTTCATTAAATATTACGCAGATTTGTTTCCAGCAAACTAAAGAAAAGTGATATAGCGTTTTTAACACTTACCAACATAAAAAGTGTCCCAGTTAAATTCAATTTGTCGGTTCGTCTCTCTGTTTGTCTATTTGTTAGTGCTTTAATTCGCGTAAATATAGTCTTATTGTCATGTAAACCATTTTGTGTGGTATGCATGTAAATGATTGCATGTAATGATTGTATGTAATGATTGCATGTTTGGTCCTGAAAATGGAGTGTGTAGCAATTATGTTCATTTGCAGGACACTCAAAAGGATGTCGTTACATTATGGTCTACATTACATTATGGTGCTCTAAATCATGTTTTTTTCTAGAATATAAATGTAAAGTAGGGGTGCAAAAATCTAGGCGCCAATGGGCTGATTCCCACTACTAAATTTTATTAGTATTCTTCGTCACATTTTATTAGTCTACTTCGCCTAAATTTTATCAGCATTTTTATTAGGCGCAGAATACTAAAAAATTGAGTGGTGGGAATCGGCTCATTGGTGCCTTAAGTTTTGTACCCCTGGTGTAAAGCATTGATCATTCATTTACAGTGTCGCACAAAAGTATTCAATTACATACATAATGGTATGACGGAGAAAACAGTTTGCAGTGTATTGGGATGGTGTTACATTATTTCAAACTTAATGGGATTTATATATATTAATGAGGTGCCCTGCATTATGTTTACTATGAAATAGGGTTGGGTGAAGAATGCTAAAAATTTAGAGGTGGGAAACGGTCCATTGGCGCCTAGATTTTTGCACCCCTGAAGGTATGCATAGCATTTAACGTTTATTTACAGAGACACATAAAGGAATTCGGTTACAGTACTGTCTATGAACAATGAATGCTGGAAGTGCTTTTTTCAAATGTGATATGCGTTTTTAAATTTAACTAATTTTGTGCCTATTACTTGGAAAGTATATATTATATAAATCCTATACAGAGCTGCTCAGAAGACTTCCAGTACATTCTCGCTGATTGACGGAAATTGATGAAGTGGAATTTTCAACAATGTTATACGTTTTGTGCATTATACGTACGTAACTGAATTAGGTTTCGACATTACTACGTAGTATATATACAAATCTATATATCATGTACAGGACTGTGCAAAAGCATTAGGATATTTTTTGGACTATAGATGGTAATTCCTGAAATTGAATTTTCAAATGTGTTGTGTGTTTTCGAAATTATTTACTTAATTTGGCCGGAGCTAGTTGAGCTTAAGCCGAAAGGTAGGTCTCGCCACACAGTTTGACCTTGACCTTGACCATCATCTTTCACCTTAATAAATGGTGAAGTTTTGTGACACTATTGTGAATGTGTTGGAAAGTGTTACATAATCTATGCATGTCGCATAATTTTTATTTCTTGTTTTTTCTGGTTTCAGTTGTTGCAAGGAACTTCTGAATTGACATATAATTCTTACGTATTTTTTGCTTAGTTTTTTTTTCGTGGTTAAAAAATTTCTGAACATTGTGAGCAGGGTTCGTACGCTTTTACTACAATTTTTAATATATTTTTTCTATTTAATATTTAAAAAGCAGAAATTGTAGACTTCTCGTTTAATTGCAGGATTTGTAATACTTTACTGCATTTAAATAAGGCGAAACGATATATTAACAAATTGTTGTACACCACTGCTACGAAACATTGCCAATCGCGCCTAATATCTTTTCGGATTAATACAGATGGTCTAGACGCAAATTAAAATTTTTAAGTGATTACTCAGTTTTAACCCTTTATATCCTGAATTAATTTTCCAGCTACTTTTTAATTGTATTTTTGCATCATTGGATAAGTTTTGGTGCAGAATAAACATAGGAAAGAGGAAAATAATTTTTATAGTATTTTAGTGGTTAATTACGCAACTGTAACCACCATAATTTTTTTACTCTATGATATAAAATAAAATAGTAAATTTCAAATAGTAAACTTCAAATAAAATATAGGAAATGTTCACCTGTAGAGTATAGAAAACAATATAAAATAATAGTACTAAATAACCGGAAATAAATCACTAAAATTACTCAAATGAAGAACAACATGCATGTCAATTCTATTGCAAAATGGATTTCGAATGTAGCGTGGCAAATGTAAAATCCCTACAATGCAAAGAAAGAGGATATGTGCTTGAATTTCCCATCTCCTGCCTGCTGTCAGAAATACACTCTTTGTGCCATTATGAATACTGTTAGGAAAAACGGTCATATTACGAATATGTAGGTCTTTTATTAAAGTGGTACATATAAGTACCGTCAGGATAAAAAGGGTTAAATCAAGGTCTTTTTTTGCAGCTGTTCGAATACATGCGGTTTCTACAACATTCGTTGAAGGCAAAAGTCTTCATAATTGTGGGATACGTGTCAGAATAGTGTAGAATTGAATTTCCCAATACAACAACGAATTTTACAGATACCTCTTCGAAATTAACAAATACCTATTTTAGGAAAAGTATCGGGCTAGATGGGACTACATTTTGATTTATTTTTATTCTAACGTGCATATTATTAAAATGAATTCATATATTGGAACAGTATTTCGATATGAACGTAATAAATGTCTCGTCTGAAGAAAGTATGAATATTAAAAAACAATATTTAAAAACTTGTTACAGTCAAAGCACCTTATAGTAAAATCGAAAGTGCTTCTAAGATTTGCTCGTTATAACGTGTTTTCGTTATAACGAATTATTTCGTTATACAGTAAGAACTCCAATTATCCGGACTAATGTGGTCTGAACTTAATCTGAGTATGTAGAAATCCAGATAAGGGAGACACTCATATAAAAGGTGGTTTATTACATAAGAAATCTCTAAAATTTGCCTTATTTAATAGTAGTAATAAAAAAGTTATGCCTTATGTATTATGTACTAAATAAGTTTTGTATTCATATTAAGCCTTCATAGGATGGTTAACTTTTACTACAAACAGTTAAAAGAAAAAAAGCGTTAATTTAAAAAGAAATTTCAAGATAATTTTTTTATGAATATATACTTACAATTCATGTCACAAATTTTTAATTTGTGATTATAGGTCTGGATGACTGTATTTCAGATAATTAGAGCTTTAATGTATTACTTTAACGTTATATTAATATATATTACTATGCTACATGTGAAAAAAAACGGACAAATTTAAATGTAACAAAATATATTCCTTGTAAACAAACAAAAAAAAAAGTGAAAAATTCGCTATATTTTTTTTCTCACTTTTCATGATGGAATCCTTTTCGTTATATCGTGCTTTTCGTTATAAATATTTCGTTATATCGTTTCGAATTCAGTATTATTTAACGTACTTACCAACTAAATTGTTATGAGAATTTCGTTATATAGTGCTTTTCGTTATATCATAATTCGTTATAAAGTTCTTCAACTGTATTTCGATTTCATTCTCGTTTTACTTTCAGAGGTCACGCAATTCCTTTTCAGTTTAAATAGAGGCAGACATTTTTTTTTTCAAATATGTTTATGCAAATGTATGGTAAAACCATGTTTATTTTAAAGAATTTGATTTTGTGATTTCTTTTGAAATGTAAACAAATGTCAAGCCCAGGAAATCAAATCACATCGAATAATTTTACTTTAAACGCATCTGATTTATATTCGAGACTATGGAATTCCATATGCTTCAATATAAAATAGAATATTCTAACTATTTTTTGTGCATCGCCGAACGGGGACTTTTGATTCATCGATTTGAAAAGTGATGACGCAATATAAAGACGTTTTTTCTTTTTAGTTTAGACATAAAATGTTGGTGAGTTATTTTTTATTGTTATTTTTCTTTGAAAGAATGAATGAAAAGAAGTAGTGATAGATGCGTGATGCGCAGTTTAGTTTATTAAATAAAACTTTCGAAAAATCTGTTCAATATTTATATAATTCAGAATATTCTGCATTCTTTAAAATTAATCTAGAGTCTGATCTAGAAAATTTAGAGGAATAAATTTACAAATTAAATAATAAATATAAAACTATCAAAGATCTTCATAATATTTACTATCATGAGAATGGATATTATGACAGTTGCATTTGTTTACTCTTTACTATTTGTTGAGCTCTCAGGGTTAATTTGTTGAGTTTTCAATCATAAGTCAACTTTAATATCAAATCCTCGTGTGTTGTTCTAATTTGGTCAGTCAATTGGGGGTTAGTGCGAAAAATGTTCAGAATGATATTCTGAATTGTGATGGATTTGTTCCGAAAGTGATAGAACAAGACTAAACTTCAAAGTTAAAAATTTCCATTCTAATGAAAATATTGCTTTTGTTAACAAATTGGACAGTTTATGTTACTACCGAATTCATAAAAATAAAGTCCCTCAAATTATAGATAAACACGTTTTTTGGTGATCCGCATAATTTTCTAGAATTTTGGAATCAATTTGAAACTGCTATAGATAAAAATCCAAATTTCACGGATGTCGAGAAATTTAGTTACTTGTAAAAGCATAGTTTCTAGATTAGTCACAAATGATAACATATTTCTCATAACTTTTAAATGTTATTTGATAACTGAAGGGATGAGCATATATGGAAACAGACAATGGTCAAATATATGTTGATAAGTAAAGTGTGAAAAAATTGCACCAGAAGTACATCTGAATAAAGATCCGCACAAATTGACATAATATAGATAGATACGTGAAGTTTAGAAAATCAGAAACATAATTAAAAAATCTATTCACAATACACTGTCAATGTTGTTCTCCTCTACTCCAATGTATTAATGAGCTCTTCAAATTCTGCTTCTGTGTTGCTGCCAACGGACGATTCAGGCTCCGATACTCCCACACCTAATTTGGTGTCACATGATCAAGATAGATCGGTTTCCACCAATTACAAACTGTCATGTGATCAAGATAGATTGAAAGATGGCCGACGTTTGTTGAATACAGCGCCCTGATTCTTTCGTGATATTGTCTAGAAGATAAAGTGTGGCAACCGGATTTTCCAAAATAAGGTAAAACAATGTCTAACGATTCTGAACGATAAATAGCATACGCAGCGACATATGACAGCTCAAACGTAAAGATTGTATAACTATCTTCTAGTCGCTATACTCCTTTAGATTTCAGTAACCAGACGTCGCTGCGACCGACATTTGTAACTGAAGATCGTTCGACTTCAATTGAAGAGGTCGGGGCAAGAAAGTGCCAAGCCCCATTATTGGTGAAATAAATCTGACACTGTAATCTGTTGCTTAATATTATAAATTGTAATGTCCTAATATATTATTTTTTTTCTAATGTCATTAGGTGGCAGCATATGTCGCAGGTTTCGTTTCTGTACTAGAAAGTGTATATCATTAAAGTAAAAAGAAAGAAAGTGTATATCATTAAAGTAAAAAGAAAAAAAGTGTATATCATTAAAGTAATATCATTAAAATAATACCATAGTGTTGTGTTCCTCAGAAATTAGCAAAAAAACTTTTTGTTATATAGTTTGATTTGACTATTTGATCTAATTTTCAAATTTATATACCTCAGAAGTTAAAATATGTGGCTCTGGCCCTGACCCCCTCAATTTTTTAACACATTTTAAAGCATTACTGAAATAGTCGATTGATACACTATATCTTCCAGGCGCTATACTTTCGTTACAGCGGCTAGAATACATAGTTGAAGAAAACGGCTACAAAATAGTACTAAAAAATTTAATCCGATAAATGTAGATAACACGTCGATCGCAGCGCCATCTTCTAGCAATCGCGTTGACAGGGTGGAGGTCCAGATGGTTTGGATACCACTAATGTTATAAAAATATTTTTGCCTTTTCTAATCGAAGAATTTACTACGATATTGAAGGCGAAGAAAACTTTATAATATTACTGGTTTTCAGAACATTTGGATCCCCACTCTCTGGCTACGCCACTGTCTACTAGCTTTTTTCAACGCAAACGTCGTATAAGAATCAAACTGAGAAAGCGTTTCAGCTGGTGGTAAATATTTTAAGTAATAAAATTATAATCTCTTTCCTTTGACTTGGATAATGGTTTTCATAAGCTTCGAAAATATGAATCATATTGATCATGGCCAAAAAACGTGATACGCATTCTTTTGTGCCTGGTTGCAGTACTCTATACAAGAGAGCAAACTAGAAACTATCCCTTTTTAGCACACCAAAGGATGAATCTCTGCTAGAAGAGTGGAAAAGATTAATTCCCTGATATGATAAAAAACTATCTTCAAAATCAGTTACATCTGAAATATACACTTACAAGAAGATTTTATTAACAGAAATTATGTTCATGTTGTCAATAGTGAAACTGTTACTTTTGCTAGAGGTAACTCTATTTTTAAAGCAGATGTCGCTGCGATCGCTCTATTATTGTACGGCATCGCTGTACGTTTATCGGCTGTAATTCTTTAGTACATTTTAAAGCATTATCAGTTTGGCTTTTTTTAAATTCCGAAATTGAGCATTCACACCAGAAATTCCCTTTAATGTTATTTCGTTTTCAAAGGCAGATATTTCGTGACTTCGTAAAGTTAAAATTCTTGTTCCAGAATTTTCGGTTTAAATTCGGAAATTTTGAATTAAAGAACGGTAAAACCGTTTTCCACACTAAGCATTCTAGGCGCTGTACTTTAGTTGCTTGCGTTGTATAAATATGTTTGAGTTCTTCGCGACTAATATTGATGTACGTATCGCTTTCTTCTGTTTAAAGATAACTGCATATGTGTTGTCGTTCCTGCTATCTCTTTCTTGCAATACGTCACAGATTTATTATACTCTCCTTTTACATGGTCAATTTCAAAGTAAGCGTGACTTATCAAAAGGTACAGTTATAGAGTTTTTAGTAACGTTCTGCTTCCAAATGTTCTGCTCCTTTAAAAAGTTTAACTATTTAAGAACTCTAATATAAGGTCTATTTCATTAACTTCATTAGCATAATCTTATTTCCTACCTTACTGTGAACGCTTTTGTATTTTATATTGCCTACTTATGTGTAGTTAGTAAAAAAGTAATGCAAGTTTCAAACTTGTTAGAGCATCCTGCATTACGTATTATGCTTATTGTTTGAGTTTTACAAAGTGCATTGTGAAAGCATTAAAAGAGAGAGCAGAAAGCTGTCTACTGTAAAATTATTATTGTAAAATATGGACAAACTTTCATCGATATTTATCAATAATGAAAGTATTTAAATTGTGAAAAGTGGAACGTAGATAAGGGAGTTTTTAATCATTTTGTTTTACCTGGATCTGTCTCTTATATATTGACATTAATTCTATATGTCAAATAAATAAATAATTTTAATTAAATATTACCGTAATTTCCGACGTATAATCGGCTGTTCAAACAATTCTTTTCCAACCCAGAAATTTATTCAATTATTGAAGTAAAAGATTTACAGCGATCTATAAGTTTCATTTTATAAAATAAAATTTCTGGGTTGAAACATAATTGTTTGATCCGCGGATTATACGCCGGAAATTACGATAGTTCCTTTTCAGAAAATTGTCAATAATATTAATGTAAGTTTGTATGCCACACAAGATCTTTAAATTACAAACTATTTATCATTTTCTGTAAGATTTTAGAAAGAAGTTTCCATTTTAAGTGATGCAAACTTTGCTTTATTATTTTTTTTCACTGTATATACGTTTCTATATCGTTAGGACTTATTTGGGATTCGATGTTCTATGTTGTACTGAAATCTTCTAATGATTTATTTGAAAAAGAACAGGAATAAAAGGTTTCTTCGGCATTTTAAAGCTTTAAACATCAATAATATATTGCTGCTTTTTCTTATCAAGTTTTAATCAATACTTTTTATGCTTTAAAATATATGTAAATACTAGGTGGATCTGGGACGACATTATTTTATATTTAATTACATTTTAAGCAATTTTAAGTGAAATAAAGCATACTACTGCGTTTCATAGGTGATTCTTTAAACATCACAAATTATATCATGCATCTAATTTTTACTGATAACAGTACATTAGAAAACTTTTAAAGTCACATCCAATGCTTTTTTTAAAAAAATAACGTTAATCATCATCTTTTTCATAAAACATACTGGCATGTTAAGCGTCGGACTTTAAAATGCACTTCAGAATCTTTTTACCGCATATAGTTGAAATTCATACACAGCAACCTTACAAATGTCGTGATATATCATACTTCACATATAAAAACTTTATTCCTCGAATTTCTAAATCCTAGCTTTTGAAAATATTTATTTTGGAACGATTCAGTAAATTTTCTAAAATAACTTTGACACCAACTTTATGCGTCTTGATTTAGAATTCTGACATTTATCTACCTATTTAAAAGAAAATATTTTTGTTTTGTATTGCCACTCAATTTTGGAATTTTTATTAAATGAAAGCGATAAAAAGCACTGAATCCCAGATATTTATATTTATAACGTATAGAATGGTAATTTTTTTTAAAGCAGAAAATTATATACTTCGCAAAAAAAAATGAGATTATTATATATTAGTTTATCTCAATAATAACGTCTAGTATTGATTAGTATTTTGATATTTAATTTCAGCCATTAAAAGTATTTCATTGCTTAATCCATTTTCACCATTAACAAATATATGCGTTGATTTCGGAATTTCTTATTTATTCAGAAATTCTGAATTCATACAATAAATTTTGAATAGTAATTTTTGCTTTATCTAATGACAGGCGTTTCGTGATTACCTAAAGTAAAAATTCTTCTTTCGGAATTTCAGATATGGTTTTGATATTTTTGAATAAAAAAAATATCCTGAAATGCATTCTAATGATTCAATCGGATTAACGAAGCCATATTACTAGTAAAAACCTTCCTGAAATATATATGTTTAACAGAATTTGCACAGCTTGGGGAGGTAACTTTATTTTATATCATTTATTACCTTTTCAAAATTTTGGCATACCGAGATGCGAAAACACGAAATAGATGTGCGTAAAACACGCAAAATTCCCAGCTTTTTAGTAAAAGGTGAATCTAACAACCCCCGACCTTCCCTATACATATATATATATATATATATATATATATATATCATAGTTTAAGATTTCCGGAAGATCGGTAACTATAGAGATTAATACATTTGCAGCATAGACGCATATATGCGTCCATTTAAGAAATTCACAAAGAATAATGCATTTTTTGCTTTACGTAATCCCGAAACGTTTGTCATTAAATAAAGCAAAACTTTTATTTCTGAATTACTCGTATGAATTCGAAATCTCTGTGTTAGACAAAAATCTTGAAATCCACGCTTCAGATGCAAATGGGTGAAGAACTGTTAACACTAAACACAACTACATGCAATAATGTTTCGTAACTACTTATGCTTGTAATTGTTTCGAAAGAATAATTCATTTTTCCAGGGGGAGAGCCCCCGGAAACCCGCGTTCTATAATTAATTTTACATTTGGAATTTTGAAAACATGCATTCCTTCACAGAATTTGAATATATCTTCCGGTAGGTTTTACACTGTAACTTCATTATCACAAACACCTCGATGCACTCAAGATGTTATATACATTTTTTATATATTTAAAAATACTTTCTAATTTTTATGGGTTGTATGTGATTTTGAATTTTGCACAACTTTTTCGACTATCTATTGAATGGGTCTTGTAGTTCTTTCAATTCGCCCTACAAAATCAGCTGAATAAACTCTTGCAGATGAAACTACTAAGATTACATTTACAATTAACTGCATTAAACATATTGATATTCAAAAATATTTGAAACATATAAACGATGTATTACTGCAAAAAATTGTAATATTCATAAATTGCAAAATGGACTTTATAGAAGAAAATGATTAACAGTAAATATCTTAAAATTCTAGTACAAATCTCATACACAGTATATAAATATACATTAGGAGATATATATTTAAAATTCTTAAAACAGATTAGACGCGGCAATCGTCTGACAATAATGAGATAGGGAAATATCTCTAATACAGAAGTGTGTTGTTATAGGAAAGGGACAATGCTACTTAAAATTCACAAGAATATGAATCCCAGAATGTTTCTTGTGCAATGTGTTATTCACAGACAAATGACCAAAACATAACTCTTATCAGCAAACTCTTATCAACACTTAGGAGAAAACAGAAATACACATCTTCCTGCTCGCGAAAAACATTTCTCGCTCCCAATCACGAACTCTAAATAATCCAAAAATTTTCTCCATCATTGTATATAACATTATAGACTATCTTCATCATCTTCATCATCACTTATTTTATGTTATATCACTTATGTTTTATCATGTTTATATATTATGTTTTATCACTTATTACATTTTTTATGTATTGTAAATAATCAAAATTGCACTGTCAAATATGTATTTAAAAAAAAAATAAAATTGCCAAGCAGGGCTTACACAGGCTAGAGCCATATGGCAGGCCTCCCTGCTTGGTTGAATCTGAATCTGAATCTGAATCTGTTATTAATTAGGGGGTTATTGTCAATGAGAAATGTATCAATTGCTACTGTATTTAATGACAAATGTGAGAACATGTTCAAGAAATTTTTTCAAGTTAAAAATACTGACCATAATAGACTTTTGTTTCCAACCTAGGTAAGTTGTCAAGAAAACAAGCAAGAAGAGGATGAATACATTGGTTTCATTTAGAAAGTTATGTAAAAAACTTATTTGAAGCGGCTAGAATGACCGTGGAGTAAGTCAAAAATTTTGAAAATCGAGATAGCCATATTTTCACTGAACGTATTTTAAATTCTGTTCAATGTTCCAGTCAAATAAGTCATAGTTCACTTAGGGAGTCGCTAGAGGGCAAAACAAGTTGGACCACTCAATGCAACGGCTATACAACAAGTTTCACAAAACCCTTCACTTCTCACATCACTAAATTATGACTTACTTCATTGTTATTCTAACCCCTTCATTTCTGACAAGACTTTTAAATGTTTGATAATTTGAAAAATAGGACATTGTTAGTGTCTTTTTAGGCTTCCGCCATGGAAATAAAAGTACGAATTATATATATTACTGTCGGGAGGGTTGGGGCTTAGTGATTTTAAAGACACTGTAATGAGGTTTGGTATAAAAAAGAACGGATAACCATTAATCTAGACCAGTTGTTCCCAACCTTTTTTGGCCGTGTCCCACCAAAGCATCTCTAAAATGATGATGCCCTCCCCTTAAAAAATATAATTCACCCCAATTTCTAATCAGAATAAAACGTGATTAAAATTTTTGTAAAGGAAGGTCGTCAATATACACATGAAAGATGTTAAATATACACATGAAACTATTGATTTCCATGTGAAATATTGGAGTGCGACTCATTCACTAAATAATCGAAAAAGTTGTTTAAAATTCTAAAATACTTGTAAATTGGAAAAATTATAAAGAATTTTTAAATATATAAAAGTATCTAAATATGTTAAATAATTTTTTTCTATAATTATTCTGATAGGGCGGTATTTAAAACTTTTGAATGGAGACTTTTTAAAAAGTGAATAAAAAACTTGTTTTTTTTCATTTTCTTTTTTTAAAATTTGAATGTGTAACTTTTATTTTCAGTCGACAGCATTACTATTACAAAAATAATTCAGAGGGTATGAGTTCACAAAAATCTGGAATTGCCCCCCTGAAAAGTCATTTTCCCCCCTGTGGGGCGTACGCCCCCCGTTGGGAACGACTGATCTAGACCAAAGGTCGGCGACTGGCGAACCGCAGAAGGTCAAATTGTGGACCGCCAAAAATTTTCAATTTGAAGAAATAGTTTATTAAAATTTACATATAATAGATACGTTTGAACGATAGCCTTATCAATGTTTCTTATATTTTACAAGAAATAGCACGATTAATTTGATTTTTTAACCCTTTCAGGGGAAAGCAATTGTGTTCCTGTAACGTTGAATTCACACCGGTATTTACGAACGAATTTAGTTCAAACTAAGGAAAAGCAATTTTTTAACAGCCCTTTATTCCCGACAAAAATAAAAAAAGGAAAATTGTATTAAAAGTTTCTGGTTTAAATTGGATTAAAATTAGGTGGTATATAATATATACCACCGCCACTCAAAGAGGTAATAATGATACATAGACGCTCTTATGTGAAACGCAAAATACTGCGTTGGAGCGCAGGCGGCGGACGGAGGGAGGGAGTGAATAACAGACTTCTCATAAACTTGAGTCAGAAAATGAGAAATACACTTCTTGACGCTAACGTAACAAGCCCACCATCACGTTATGCCCAGTACAACAGCGCCAAGCCAAACAGTTTTTTCCGCCAAAATCTGCTTGCAATTTCTGAATCCCCGCTGAAATTTATTTCGTCTGCTTTCCTCTGGCGTTGACTAATAATGTGTATATAGAATTTTTCAGAACGTATATTTGTGTATATAGTAATTTTTCATAGCAAATACCTGATTTTTCTATTCTACAGTGTATGTATGTATGTGTAAAAATAACAATTTAAAATGAATAAGTACTAATATTACTTAACCCTTTAACGGACATTGGTTTCCCTATGAAACCACAAAATTTTAATTACGAAGTTCAACATCGACATCAGAATTTTAATAGAAATGTTTTCCATTTATTATGTATGTGAAATATCGCTTTTTTGTTATATACAAATAAATTTGTTCATAATTTCTGGTGTCAATCATTTATTTCAACATTTTAGCAGTTGAAGTGCTTTATCCGTTAAAGGGTTAAGTGTTTTTTCTCTGGATCTCGATAAAAATTTTCAAAACTATTCGGACCCTACTTACAACTACTTGCCGACCCCTGATCTAGACCAACGAAAGCAGCTATGGAAAGAAACATGAAAATTATCTCCGATATCGTCGCTACCATGTCAAACTATCGAATATGAAAATATGCATTTTTCGTTACTTTTAAAAATGAGCCGATTGTCACCACTAAATTTTATTAGAATTCTTCGCCTAATAAAAATACTTATAAAATTTGTGTGAAGAACAGGGTTACCAGTTTGGTCTCTCCTTTAATTCAGAGATGCCGAATCGATACCGGAAATTTTGAGAGAAAAATTTTTACTTTGAGTAATCACGAAATATTCTGTCATTATATAAAGCAAAAATTTCTATATTAAATTTCTGGTATGGATTCGAAATTTCTGAATGTAAAAGGAGGCTAAACTGGCAACCCTGGTGATGTTGCAACCCTGAAACCCTATTAAAATTTAGTGGTGGCAATCGGTCCATCTTTAAAAGTAATGAAAAATGCAATTTTTCCCGTTCGATAATTTGACATGGTAGCGACGATTTGATGGATCCTCTTAATGAATGAGAATCCCAAAAAAACTTAGAAAAAATGTTTATATTAAGAAGAAGGAGAAAACTGCTGAATCAATCGAAAATGTAATGAATGCTTACATGATATGAAGCACCGTAAAATTCAGCACACAGAAAACAGAACCGATAAGAAATATAAACAACATTTAGAAGAACAAAAATCGTAACAACGGATGTCTACGAATTTTAAAACAGAATCGACTGTGATCATGGAATCGTGTAGGTGACAAAATGTAACGTACCAAATTTTGGATTGTATTAACGTTGATTTTTTTTTTCATTGCAAAGCAGTTCATTTTCATTAAGAAGGCGTGTCGAATCAAAATGAAGGCCACTGCTGTTTGTATTGACTAATTGGGCTTAACCCATTCGCTGCCAATCACGAGTATACTCGTAGTTTTTCAATCTAAAATTACGAATTCCCACCTGAAATTTCGAAAGAAGAATTTTATTTTATGTAATCACGAAATGTCTGTAATTAAATAAATATTGCTATTAGTATTTTCTGGTATGAATTCAAACTTTCTAAATAAAATAAAATTCCTGTAATTTTAACTGGCAGTGAACGTGATAAACTCCCCAATGTCCAAAATAATTTGTGGCATTTTTTTTTAAATGTCATTCATTTTTTGAAGAAAAATAATTGAAATTTAACTTTTTGTTTTCCTTTCGTATCATTTAAGGTACACGATCTTCCAACTATTAACAGCCATGGTAACTGTACCTTTGTCATCGGCAGACAAGTTTATAAAAAGATAGATATGTAACATTGAATCCCAAACAAATAAACGAAGATGAATTCAAACGGCCGCAGTATAAGCAAATATATTTTATATATTCTGAAAATGCTTTTAACAAAATTCTTGAACTTCTGCGAATCCGCAAATTACGTGTGATTCACGCAGTGGCCAATTTGGATGTACGATACAAAGACATCAATTCCTGTAACGTCAGTGTTTGGAATAAACACTCGAAGCAAAAAACCTGACCTTCATTGTTATTGATCTACGAATAGATGTTTCCGTGTATGGAATGTTCTACATTTCTTATGTCAGTGTTAACAGGTGCAAAAGTTTAAAAGTACATAAGTTACAGAAAATCTTTTGTTTATCCGGAAGTGTTACAACGATGTATGTACGATATGTTACAGAGAAGTTTTAAAATCTGTGACAATCAAACAATTTTGCAATTAATGACTGCGAAAATATTTAAGAAAAAACAAACAAATTTTAACTTGGCAAAATGCAGAACTTGCATATAGAATAATAGATCAATAAAATGTACATTAAAACATGCTTAAAAGGTGACAAAAGATGTTAAAAACGTTAAAATACAATCATTTACATCCCGAGACTTTCGATCACTAACGCGATCATCTTCAGTGGGGAACTTTTGACTGAGCTGAGTGTACGAATGTCGCTTTCACTGTGCTAATATGTAACGGAGTTTTAACGAGGCCAGTCTATTATTCTGTAGGGGTGTATCAGAAAAAGTCCATTAGTTCCGGCGCTGGGGTTCTTGATAATTTCAAAATATTAAACCAGATTTTAGGGACATTATAAGATAAGCAATAATTACAGACTCTATTTCCTTTACATAAAATCTCCAAAGATTCTCTGATTTTAGCTGTAAACTCGATATTTGCAGGAACTATAAATTTTGCGTTTTCAAAATCAATATTTATAATCTGTCGCTAATTTAATCTCGATAAAGCTGTGGATGGACGGTTAAATTTAATGTCAGAAATGTGTTCTTTTAATCTTTCTTTAAATTTCCGAGTGGTCATCCCTATATAGGATAAAACAGTTTGTGTTTCTGTACTAAATGGGATAGAGTTATATTCCTGCGATGTCGTTATTGGGTATGGGATCAATTTTATTATGAACTAAAACTTTCAATTTTTGCGGGGGATTGTAATGATTGCTTATCTTATAATGTACCTAAAATCTAGTTTAATATTTTGAAATTATCAAGAACCCCAGCGCCGGAACTAATGGAATTTTCCTGATACACCCCTACAGAATAATAGACTGACCTCTTTAAAACTCCCTTACATATTAGCACAGTGAAAGCGACATTCGTGCACTCAGCTCAGTCAAAAGTTCCCCACTGAAGATGATCGCGTTAGTGATCGAAAGTCTCGGGATGTAAATTATTGCATTTTAACGTTTTTAATATCTTTTGTCACCTTTTAAGCATGTTTTAATGTATATTTTATTGATTTTAAATATAAGGTGAATATTTCATTCCACTTCAGTTTCGTTTTTATTTCGAAATTTTCTGTTAGAATAATAGATATTGAAAAACGAATCGTGAGCATTTGTTATTATTAATTTCGGAAACTGGAAATAGCACTTTTATGTAGAAATAAATAATAAAGTTGTGTCTTCACTTAAATACAATATGCACTTTTAATATATTACCAAGCGAATCTCAGTAACGAATATCTTCATGATCTTAAATATATCGAAATTAATATATTTTTTTCTTGAATTAATTAATTTTTAGAAATACAGTGTTTTCCACTTACTGGAAGTAAAATATTTTATTTACTTTTTATGTTTGTTTTTCACTCATTTTCGTTCTTAGTTTCATACTTTCACTCTTTCGTTCTCACTTACTTTTGTACATTATTAAATATATGTAAACGGTCTGCACCAATGAGACCATAAATATTTTCTCCACTGCTGAATATGTTCCGGTCAGTATTAGTTAACTAGCATTGATCGCTAATTTACCTCAAGAGAGTTTTATATTGACTTTTTTTATAGAACTGGTTTCCCTTGTGACATATTAAAAAAGTAGCAAAAATAAGATACTCGGCATTATTACAAAACTTATTTTGTCCTCTTTGCATCCAACAGAAATTTTATCTTAAATTGGCACTTTGAGAATTCATTATTTATTAGGGAAATGTATGTAATATGTAGTTGGTTAAATTTGAATATGCATAGTAATGTTCGTTATGCTATCGCATCTAAATAACTGTAAATTCTCATTATTATACATAGTCTCTATGCATTTTAAATTGTTAAGTGCATAGTCATTATTATGATTTGAAAAATATATATATTTATACTTCTTCACTTATTCAAATTTTATTCATTTTGTTTTTTAGACTTTTGTTTGGGAAGCTGTTACTGAAATGATACCCGAATCAAAACATTTAATTTTTTATTTTAGTGCTCTCCTAGTTCAATAGAATATTTATTATTTATTTTCTTTGATAAAAAATGTTTCCCTTTTAAACACTTCACTTTATCAGAAACCTTGTTTTAAACTCCTTACATGTAGCATACATGCTATTATAAATTATTTTCCTGGGATTTTAAAATTCATAAAAACATTTACACAACTGTCAGCTTAATATATTTTGAAGATTAGCCCCTTGAGGGGCACCGGTATACAGTTCCTGGCCAAATTATTAGGCGCAATTGTTTTTATTATAATTTATTAAATATCTGGAAAGATACATGAGGAATTATCCTGAAACTTCAGGAGTGTAAACAACATAATAAACGTCATATATTTCCGCGAAGATTTTTTCCCGAAACCCCATAGAGGGCCGCCAACAAATTGAAGAAAAACGAATATCTTTTGGATAACCCTGTAAAAACTAATGTTGCAAAAAGCATTCAAACTGTAGATTATGATTAAGTGGCTTATTGTAATAATGTGGGTTCATTTTTATGAAGATAGCATGTATAATCGAAGAGAAATTCACGTGTTTATAAAAACAGTCCCAAATTTTACCAAGTTTTTTGCTTATAATTTGCAGAGTTTTTAATATAAAAAACAAGTTATTTTCAGAAAATATGACAAACAAAATTATACATAATACCCTGCAATCAGAATTAAAAAATAATAAAAATTGTATGAAAAATGAGCAGATTTACTAAAAATTGTTTCACTGCGCATGCGCGAATTCAATCAAAATATACTGTGCATAATATATTAGCTTAATGTATAGACCAACTTTTATGAAAGTCTCAAACACATAGCTTGAAAATTCTGATAGTAGTCGTCGATAGAATAAGCTCGAAATTCGCTGTTCCCAAAAGGAAGCAAAAAGATAAGGGGTTGTATCCAAATATACAATGAGAGACACTGCATTCTTATTATGTCAACATTCATAAGCTAGTATATTTGGATACAGCCCCTTATCTTTTTGCTTCCTTTTGGGAACAGCGAATTTCGAGCTTATTCTATCGACGACTATTATCAGAATTTTCAAGCTATGTTTTTGAGACTTTCACAAGAGTTGGTCTATACATTAAGCTAATATATATTGCACAGTATATTTTGATTGAATTCGCGCATGCGCAGTGAAACAATATTTAGTAAATCTGCTCATTTTTCATACAATTTTTATTATTTTTTAATTCTGATTGCAGGGTATTGTGTATAATTTTGTTTGTCATATTTTCTGAAAATAACTTGTTTTTACATTAAAAACTCTGCAAATTATAAGCAAAAAACTTGGTAAAATTTGGGACTGTTTTTATAAAAACGTGAATTTCTCTTTGATTATACATGCTATCTTCATAAAAATGAACCCACATTATTACAATAAGCCACTTAATCATAATCTACAGTTTGAATGCTTTTTGCAACATTAGTTTTTACAGGGTTATCCAAAAGATATTCGTTTTTCTTCAATTTGTTGACGGCCCCTTATGGGGTTTCGGAAAAAAATCTTCGCGGAAATATATGACGTTTATTATGTTGTTTGCACTCCTGAAGTTTCAGGATAATTCCTCATGTATCTTTCCAGATATTTAACAAATTATAATAAAAAGAACTGCGTCTAATAATTTGGCCAGGGACTGTATAATATATCAGTACAAAAACCCTTAACGGGTTAAAAGTTGTGACGCAGCACTTTGTTTTGGCTCTATAAATTTTAAATATGGGTCTTAAAAGTAATGATATCAAATTTAAGTGACGCTATGTTAATATTTTTTTTTAAATCATAATTTTCTTTTTAGTTTTATTTATATTCACAGGTGCAATTATTATCTTAATATGAAAAAAATATATAGACCTTATTCGCTGATGCTTTTTCATTCACATCTCTCATGAATTCAAAATATGGGTTTTAAAAGAAATGATATCAAAATTTGAGTGACACCTTGACGTGAATTTAATAGGACTCTTTTAAAATTCAATTTAAATTATTTTTGGTTTGTCTTCTAAAGTATATTTACACATACAAACAATACTTTTAATTTTTCAATACACTTTTAAATATATTACTTTCACTGAGCCTATATTATGTATTGAAATGTATTTATTTCAATAAATTGATTTATCATCTGTGCCACGCTATCCAAAGTCATAAGTAAAATTTATGTAAATGATTATTTTGCGTCATAGTATCCAAACAAAGGGAAATGTATTCAAGTGGATAATATGACGCAAAATAATCATTTACATAAATTTTACTTATGATTTTGGATAGCGTGGCACAGAAGATAAATCAATTTATTGAAATAAATACATTTCAATACATAATATAGGCTCAGTGAAAGTAATATATTTAAAAGTGTATTGAAAAATTAAAAGTATTGTTTGTATGTGTAAATATACTTTAGAAGACAAACCAAAAATAATTTAAATTGAATTTTAAAAGAGTCCTATTAAATTCACGTCAAGGTGTCACTCAAATTTTGATATCATTTCTTTTAAAACCCATATTTTGAATTCATGAGAGATGTGAATGAAAAAGCATCAGCGAATAAGTTCTATATATTTTTTTCATATTAAGATAATAATTGCACCTGTGAATATAAATAAAACTAAAAAGAAAATTATGATTTAAAAAAAAAATTATTAACATAGCGTCACTTAAATTTGATATCATTCCTTTTAAGACCCATATTTAAAATTTATAGAGCCAAAACAAAGTGCTGCGTCACAACTTTTAACCCGTTAAGGGTTTTTGTACTGATATCATTACTTTTTTAAGGTTATTGATGAAAATGTCAATTACTCAAAATTAAGCATAGGGTATAAATTAATCATTAGAATAAAATTTTAAAGAAATGCTAAAAAAGACCCCTTGGACCCCAATAAAAATATGAGGGTGGTGGCCCAGGGAGAAGAATCCAAAACTCAACTTTTAAATTATACAGCGAGAGTAACACAATTAGAAGTATGAAAATGCATGGCAAAACCCGATTGTTCCATCTTCCTCTGCCAAAGGGCGTAATCTTTTCAATACAAACATAGCTGAAAATTTTCAGGCTGTCGATTCAGAGTCAAATGAGTCATACCTCGTCGTGATCGGTCCCATAGAAACCGATAGGAAAGTGCCCCCTGGTGGTGAAACTTGGAACTAAAATCGATATATCCTGTCGATGTCGAGTCGATGAATCAAACTACTTTGTGATGGGACCTATAGAAATAGAGTTAGCTACAAAATCTGTTAGTTCCATCTTCCACCACTAGAGGGCGCACTCTGTTCTATATAAACATAGCTGAAATGTTTGAGGCTGTCGATTTTGAGTCGAATGAGCCATACCTCGTCGTGATCGGGCCCATAGAATCCGAGATAGGAAAGCGCCCCTGGTGGGGAAATTTGAAATTAAAATCGATATATCCTGTCGATGCCGAGTCGAATAAATTAAACTGCATTGTGATGGGACCCATAGCTACAAAATCCGTTAGTTCCATCTTCCACCGCCAGGGGGCGCACTCTGTTCTATACAAACATAGCTGAAATCTTTGAGGCTGTTGATTTGGAGTCGAATGAGCCATACCACGTCGTGATCGGTCCCATAGAACCCGATATGAAAGCGCCCCTGGTGGTGAAACTTGGAACTAAAATCGATATATCCTGTCGATGTCGAGTCGATGAATCAAACTACATTGTGATGAGTTAGCTACAAAATCTGTTAGTTCCATCTTCCACCACTAGAGGGCGCACTCTGTTCTATACAAACATAGCTGAAATGTTTGAGGCTCTCGATTTCGAGTCGAATGAGCCATACCTCGTCGTGATTGGGCCCATAGAACCCAAGAAAGGAAAGCGCCCCCTGGTGGTGAATTTTGGAACTAAAATCGATAAATCCTGTCGATGAATCAAACTACATTGTGATGGGACCCATAGAACTCGAGTTAGCTACAAAATCCGTTAGTTCCATCTTCCACCACTAGAGGGCGCACTCTGTTCTATACAAACATAGCTGAAATCTTTGAGGCTGTCCATTTGGAGTCGAATGAGCCATACCTCGTCGTGATCGGGTCCATAGAACCCGAGATAGGAAAGCGCCCCTGGTAGTGAAACTTGGAATTAAAATCTATATATCCTGTCGATGCTGAGTCGAACCAAACTGCTTTGTGATCGGACCCATAGAACTCGAGTTAGCTGCAAAATCCATTAGTTCCATCTTCCACCATCAGGGGGCGCACTCTGTACTATGCAGACATAGCTGAAATCTTTGAGGCTGTGGATTTCAAGTCGAATAAGCCATACTGCGTGGTGATTGGGCACATAGAACCCGAGAGAGGAAAGCGGCCCCTGGTGTTGAATTTTGAAACTAAAATCAATATATCCTGTCGATGTCGAGTCGAATAAATTAAACTGCATTAGATACCAATTAATCTCGGAAAAAATTGCAAATTTTGTCATTTGGCAGCGTAAAAATCATGAATTTCATCGATCGGCACAGAAAAAACATGTATTTTGTCGATAGGGGGAGAAAAGATCATAAACTTCGTCGAACAGTCGGATAAAAATCATGAATTTCATTTATTAGCGCATGAAAAACATAAATTTCATCAAACACTCGCATAAAAATTAAAAAATTCGTTGATCGGGCATGAAAAAACATTAATTTCGTCAAGTTTGCACGTAAAAATCACAAATTTCATCAAATGGTAGCATAAAAATCAAGAATTTTGGCAATTGGGTGATAAAATTTTTTTTTGTCAATCCGGCCCGTAAAAAGTATGAATTTTGTCGATGAGGTGCGTAAAAATTGTCGAGTCGAATGAAATAAACTGCATTAGATACCAATTAGTCTCTGAAAAAATTGCAAATTTCATTATTTTGCAGCATAAAAATCAGGAATTTCGTTGATCAATGTGCAAAAATCATGAATTTCATCGATCGGCACAGAAAAAACATGAATTTTCTCTATAGGGGGAGAAAAGATTATAAATTTCGTCGAACAGGCAGGTAAAATTCATGAATTTCATTTATCAGCACATGAAAATCGCAAATTTCATCAAACGGTCGTTATGAAAATCAAAAAATTCTATGATCGGGTATGAAAAGGACATTAATTTCGTGAAGTTTGCACGTAAAAATCACAAATTTCATCAAACGGGTGAATAAAAATCAAGAATTTTGGCAATCGAGTGATAAAAAAATTTTTTGTCAATCCGGCCCGTAAAAAGTATGAATTTTGTCGATGAGGTGCGTAAAAATTGTCAAGTCGAATGAATTAAACTGCATTAGATACCAATTAGTCTCTGAAAAAATTGCAAATTTCATTATTTTGCAGCAAAAAAATCAGGAATTTTGTTGATCAATGTGCAAAAATCATGAATTTCATCGATCGGCACAGAAAAAACATGAATTTTCTCGATAGGGGGAGAAAAGATTATAAAATTCGTCAAACAGGCGGGTAAAAATCATTAATTTCATTTATTAGCGCATGAAAAATGCAATTTTCATCAAACGCTCCCATAAAAATAAAAAAAATTGTTGATCGGGCATGAAAAAACATTAATTTCGTCAAGTTTGCACGTAAAAATCACTTTCATCAAATGGGTGCATAAAAATCAAGAATTTTGGCAATCGGGTGATAAAAAAATTTTTTGTCAATCCGGCACGTAAAAAGTATGAATTTTGTCGATGAAGTGTGTAAAAATTGTCGAGTCGAATGAATTAAACTGCATTAGACACCAATTAGTCTCTGAAAAAATTGCAAACTTCATTATTTTGCAGCATAAAAATCAGGAATTTTGTTGATCAATGTGCAAAAATCATGAATTTCATCGATCAGCACAGAAAAAACATGAATTTTCTCGATAGGGGGAGAAAAGATCATAAATTTCGTCGAACAAGCAGGTAAAAATCATGAATTTCATTCATAAGCACATGAAAATCGCACATTTTATCAAACGGTCGCATGAAAATCAAAAATTCTTTGATCGGGTATGAAAAAATCATTAATTCCGTAAAGTTTGCACGTAAATATCACAAATTTTTTCAAACGGTGCATAAAAATTAAGAATTTTGGCAATCGGGTGATAAAATTTTTTTTGTCAATCCGGCCCGTAAAAAGTATGAATTTTGTCGATGAGGTGCATAAAAATTGTCGAGTCGAATGAATTAAACTGCATTAGATACCAATCAGTCTCTGAAAAAATTGCAAATTTCATTATTTTGCAGCATAAAAAGTCAGGAATTTTGTTGATCAATGTGCAAAAATCATGAATTTCATCGATCGGCACAGAAAAAACATGAATTTTCTCGATAGGGGGAGAAAAGATTATAAATTTCGTCAAACAGGCGGGTAAAAATCATTAATTTCATTTATTAGCGCATGAAAAACGCAATTTTCATCAAACGCTCCCATAAAAATAAAAAAATTTGTTGATCGGGCATGAAAAAACATTAATTTCGTCAAGTTTGCACGTAAAAATCACTTTCATCAAATGGGTGCATAAAAATCAAGAATTTTGGCAATCGGGTGATAAATTTTTTTTTTGTCAGTCCGGCACGTAAAAAGTATGAATTTTGTCGATGAAGTGCGTAAAAATTGTCGAGTCGAATGAATTAAACTGCATTAGACACCAATTAGTCTCTGAAAAAATTGCAAATTTCATTATTTTGCAGCAAAAAAATCAGGAATTTTGTTGATCAATGTGCAAAAATCATGAATTTCATCGATCGGCACAGAAAAAACATGAATTTTCTCGATAGGGGGAGAAAAGATTATAAAATTCGTCAAACAGGCGGGTAAAAATCATTAATTTCATTTATTAGCGCATGAAAAATGCAATTTTCATCAAACGCTCCCATAAAAATAAAAAAAATTGTTGATCGGGCATGAAAAAACATTAATTTCGTCAAGTTTGCACGTAAAAATCACTTTCATCAAATGGGTGCATAAAAATCAAGAATTTTGGCAATCGGGTGATAAAAAAATTTTTTGTCAATCCGGCACGTAAAAAGTATGAATTTTGTCGATGAAGTGTGTAAAAATTGTCGAGTCGAATGAATTAAACTGCATTAGACACCAATTAGTCTCTGAAAAAATTGCAAACTTCATTATTTTGCAGCATAAAAATCAGGAATTTTGTTGATCAATGTGCAAAAATCATGAATTTCATCGATCAGCACAGAAAAAACATGAATTTTCTCGATAGGGGGAGAAAAGATCATAAATTTCGTCGAACAAGCAGGTAAAAATCATGAATTTCATTCATAAGCACATGAAAATCGCACATTTTATCAAACGGTCGCATGAAAATCAAAAATTCTTTGATCGGGTATGAAAAAATCATTAATTCCGTAAAGTTTGCACGTAAATATCACAAATTTTTTCAAACGGTGCATAAAAATTAAGAATTTTGGCAATCGGGTGATAAAATTTTTTTTGTCAATCCGGCCCGTAAAAAGTATGAATTTTGTCGATGAGGTGCATAAAAATTGTCGAGTCGAATGAATTAAACTGCATTAGATACCAATCAGTCTCTGAAAAAATTGCAAATTTCATTATTTTGCAGCATAAAAAGTCAGGAATTTTGTTGATCAATGTGCAAAAATCATGAATTTCATCGATCGGCACAGAAAAAACATGAATTTTCTCGATAGGGGGAGAAAAGATTATAAATTTCGTCAAACAGGCGGGTAAAAATCATTAATTTCATTTATTAGCGCATGAAAAACGCAATTTTCATCAAACGCTCCCATAAAAATAAAAAAATTTGTTGATCGGGCATGAAAAAACATTAATTTCGTCAAGTTTGCACGTAAAAATCACTTTCATCAAATGGGTGCATAAAAATCAAGAATTTTGGCAATCGGGTGATAAAATTTTTTTTTGTCAGTCCGGCACGTAAAAAGTATGAATTTTGTCGATGAAGTGCGTAAAAATTGTCGAGTCGAATGAATTAAACTGCATTAGACACCAATTAGTCTCTGAAAAAATTGCAAACTTCATTATTTTGCAGCATAAAAATCAGGAATTTTGTTGATCAATGTGCAAAAATCATGAATTTCATCGATCAGCACAGAAAAAACATGAATTTTCTCGATAGGGGGAGAAAAGATCATAAATTTCGTCGAACAAGCAGGTAAAAATCATGAATTTCATTTATAAGCACATGAAAATCGCAAATTTCATCAAACGGTCGCATGAAAATCAAAAAATTCTTTGATCGGGTATGAAAAAATCATTAATTCCGTAAAGTTTGCACGTAAATATTACAAATTTTTTCAAACGGGTGCATAAAAATTAAGAATTTTGGCAATCAGGTGATAAAATTTTTTTTGTCAATCCGGCCCGTAAAAAGTATGAATTTTGTCGATGAGGTGCATAAAAATTGTCGAGTCGAATGAATTAAACTGCATTAGATACCAATTAGTCTATGAAAAAATTGAAAATTTCGTCATTTTGCAGCATAAAAATCAAGAATTTCGTAGATCAATGTGCAAAAATCATGAATTTCATCGATCGGCACAGAAAAAACATGAATTTTCTCGATAGGGGGAGAAAATATTATAAATTTCATAAAACAGGCCGTTAAAAATCATGAATTTCATTTATTAGCAAATAAAAAACCCAAATTTCATCAAACGCTTGCATAAAAAAAAAATTCGTTGATCGGGCATGAAAAAACATTAATTTCGTTAAGTTTGCACGTAAAAAACCCGAATTTCATCAAACGGGTGCATAAAAATCAAGAATTTTGTCTATCGGGCGATAAAAAAATGTATTGTCAATCTGGTACATAAAAAGTATTAATTTTGTCGATGAGGTTAAAAATAAAGGTAATATGAGTCGAGGGGTCTAACCTTATGAGTCTCCTTATTTTCTTTCTTGTTCGGATGCAAACAATTCATATTTTTAATCTGCATTTGGTAGAAAAATGAATTATCTTTAATTTTAAAAACGAGAAATTCGTAATTACATGTATAAAATTCGATTGGTATTTGTTATTGGTATTTATGATTTCAAAATTTTTAATAAGAAATTGTTTTTTGCTAGTAAACAGTGGGCAAAGTCTCTAGCCATGCCAACCAACCAATCGGTTGCTTATGGATCTGCTTATGCTTATATCACTTATTCATATAGTTTAGCTTTGGCTTGGCTGTTATTATTTTGTCTTTGGCTTGCCTCTTATTAGTTTGTCTTGACTGCTAAATTTTTATATTTCACATTTCATAATTTTTATTGCAATACTTCAGGTAAGAATGCTTTTTAACTTGATTATTTCCTGTATTTATAATAATTTTTTGTTACTAACATTCTTATGTTTTAATGGGTGCAAAATTTAAGATTGGCGAAAAAGCTACTAAAAGGTTCTTTATTTCAATAAATTGTTTTATCTTTTGTGCCATGCTGTCGAAAATTGAAAGAAAAAATTATGTAAAGGTTTATTTTGCATCATAGTATCCAAACTAAGTGAAATGTATGCAAATGGATAGTATGATGCAAAAAAAAACCATTTACATCAATTTTTCTTTGAATTTTCGACAGCATGGCACAAAAGATAAATCAATTTATTGAAATAAATACATTTCACAGGGTTCGTACGGCTCCTGGAATTTTGCGACTAGGAAATTCTTCGGTACCAGTATTTTCTTACAGAAAATCTCTCTTTAAAAGAAGGCGAAGTTTTACGAGTTTAACCTAGATTTCTTTTTCTACAAAGAAAATACTGGTGAAACTCCTGGAAAATTCTCTGATCCGTACGAACCCTGATTTCAATACATAATACAGGCTTATTGCAAGTGATATATTTAATGATGATTGTACTGAATTTTGTACTGAAAATGGAACATTTTATTACATATTAATGGTTTAGCATAAAAAATAATTTATGTAGGTCATTCTAAAATTCTTATATAACAAAATCTGTAAAAAAGAAGCTCTGTTTTGTCAGAATTCTGCAATTGTTAATTTTTTTTAAAACTAAATAAGCACTCCTTAGGTATTTTTAACTGTTTTTATTATTCGAAATGGTGCGGAAAAACAGAATAAAACAAACTTTAGTAAAATATTTTATGTAGTAATAGGGTGGGTTTTTTTAGGAAACATTTATTTAACTGTGTTTATTTTTATTTTTTTAAGAAGACAGCCAAGGGTCGATGCATGCTTTACACTCACGCTAAAAAAAAATTTAATCGGTTAAAAAAAAGGAAAAAAATCTCCAAACTTTGGGGACTGTTTTTTCTTTTATGGCAACCTGGCTATTAAGCTTGTATTTAGTAGCTTGGCGCAGTCTTGGAAATCGTGCCATCCAAACAGTCGCCAATCTTTTGTTTACATTTTAGCGTGAGTGTAACACATCTGTTCAGTTATTTTTCTTGGGGCCCATTTTGTGAAAAGTAAAGGTTACTTTTGTGAAATTTATTATATTTTAGTGAAAAATAACATTTTGTAACAAAAGTTGAAATTCAGTTACTCAAATTAGAACAAAGTACTTATTAACAAAAACTTTGTACATTTACAATCAGTTTGATGAAATTTTCCTCTCAAGTGAACTTGTTTGTTTACAAATTACACATTTTAAAACATCACAAAATAATAAATATTTAATAAATAGTAAGTTTTTATGGAATAGAATTTTGTGAAAGGAACTATTTTATTAAAAAGAATTTTGTGGAGAGGCCCATTTTATCAAATTGATTTTTGTGAAGAGGTCCGTTTTATTAAATTGATTTTTCCCCAAATTTTACCTGGATCGACCCTTGACAGAGCAAAATATAAATATGTAAACTTTATTCTTAATAAAACAAACAAATAAACTGATATTTTTTTTTTATGTATATCAATATTTATTTACATCAAACTATCAATTATTTATTTTATTTCTTTTTTTAATAATAGAAACTATTTCATTAGTTACGCTATTTTATTTTTATATTGAAATTAAAAAAATCCACGTGCTATTATTGCATGCTATTTGTAACTAATATTAAAAAAAAAGTTTTCGCCGGCGGAGGAAAAAAATCGCACCAACGTGGTGCGTATATGACATCTGTGCGGTATTATTGATCAATAATACTATATTAATAAAATAGATTAGCAGTTTCACACAGCTTTTTCGCCAATCTTAAATTTTGCACGCATTAAAACATAAGAATGTTAGTAACAAAAAATTATTATAAATACAGGAAATAATCAAGTTAAAAAGCATTCTTACCTGAAGTATTGATATAAAAATTATAAAATGTGAAATTTTAGCTGTCGAGACAAACTAATAAATAAGAGCCAAGCCAAAGACAAACTAATAAGTAATAACAGCTAAGCCAAAGCTAAACTACTGTGGCTATCAGATAATCAACCGATTGGTTGGTTGGCATGGCTAGAGACTTTGCCCACTGTATACTAGCAAAAAAACAATTTCTTATTAAAAATTTTGAAATCATAAATACCAATAATAAATACAATCTAATTTTATACATGTAATTACGAATTTCAGGTTTTTAAAATTAAAGATAATTCATTTTTCTACCAAATGCAGATTAAAAATATGAATTATTTGCATCTGAACAAGAAAGAAAAAAAATTTAACCATAATTTAATTTAATACATATTTTGGAATGTATAATAAACTGTTTTCATATTAAAAAAAAAAAAAAAGAATCTAAATAGTTCTTCAGCCACATGTGATTGCGAAATCGCCTTTAACTGTAACCGTGATACCCATGAACATCCGGACTGCGCAGGAATAAAAAATGGTGAAACGGCCGAAAATCTTTAATGTTAGTCTACCAGAAAAAGCATAAGAAAAGAGTCCGATTTTGAAGCTGGATTATATAAAAAACAAGAGTTTTCCTACGTTAGCTCAAAATCTTACTCTCTTCATCTAAAAGCGATTAATATAATATATTAATTTAAAAAAAATCGTTCGATCCATTTTCGAGATAACACCTCTGTGCCCATTACACCATTACATCTCCCATTTTCGCTTAAAAATTGGTTTCCAGATCTCAAAATCTACTGCATGTAGAAATCTATAAATTTCACGATAGAGTTAGGCCATAGATATAAGACTAATGTGAAAAAATCGAAACGGTATGCCTCATATTTACTGAGATATTAAATGTCGGCGTTTCGATTTTCCTTTGATGTCCTGCTAGCTGTATATAATATGAGAGTGACGGAATCTTCGGTTTTGGGCTTACGGTTTTCGGTTTTTCGCTGCGGCACTCAAGAGACTACCGTCTCTTATGATACCACTTTTTAATGTATAACTTTGCCACCAGTATTATTAAATAAAAATAGTTACTATATTTTTTTGCAGATTGAGAAGGTAAAAATTTTTCTATAGACTGTAATTTTAACGCATTTTATGCTCTCTTTTACATTTTTTGTTACCTTAAAGTATTTTAAACTTAATTCATATGGCTCTCTTAAGATATGATATACATTTTACTCATCTACTGGGAGTTGTAGTTGTCAACAACTGGGTATCCCATTAAAGCAATAAACTGTTTCACTGTTTCAAGGTAAAAATTCATTATTAAAAATTACTGGTGTCGAAACATCGTAAAATTTAGCATTTTTAGACCACGTGCTTACCCTCCAAGAGGTTAAAAGAAAAATTATGAAGTACTCAGAGAAAAGTAAAAGTAATGATTTTTTTTCTTGCATTTAATATCAATAATTTTGATTTTTTATTTGAGAGTTGCTGTCCATTCTAAATAGGTGACTAAATATTTGCAATGTATTTTGTAAAAATGCATTCATATCTTTTTATTGTTAAAATTATTCCATTTTTAAATTTAATTTTTCTACAAAAAAAATGAGGAAGGTGGTAGCTGAAAATATGTGTTTAATAATTGAAACATGAAATTAAAATGGAAAATGTCACATTCGAAAAAAAAAGTCGGATGTGCCAATCCCAAAACTTTGTTCTATCTCATGCAGATTTCACATACACCAAACAGGAATCAGCACTGTTTTATAATAAGGTCTAAAGTTTTATTAAATTCCGCGCATTAGTTCTTGAAATATAACTATCGCTAAAATAGTGTAAATCCTGAGAAATGCAGCATATCAGCGCCACCTGTTGGGAGACTTACGCCAAAAACTAAACAACAAAAACTTATCGCAACGTCTTATTGAATCTGGAGTTTTATGAAATTCTATGCTTTAGTTCTTGAGATATAGCTATCGTGAAAAAGATAAACAAATGAAGCTTAGCACTGCTGCGATGCCAACAAGGCTCTTGACAGGTGGATTACAGCCATGCTGCTATAAGGCGAATATCGCCCTGCTTCCAGGTACTAACTCGTTAAGCCCGGCAGGTAGGGGCCTGGTCAACGGTATATATATATATATATATATATATATATATATATATATAAAGTGTCTTACTGTTGAATCAGCCATTCGTAAAAAGTGTAACTGTAGTTAAAACTACATTAAAATTATAAAAGAATTTAAAGAATTAATGTTATTTAAAAGTGGTTGAGAAGAGAAATTTTAAGAAATTAAAAAAAATAATTAAGATTAATTAAAAATTAAGTTAAGTTCAAAGTAATAATAACGATTAAAAAAAAGTAAATAAAAAAGAAATTTATGTAAAGTACTCTTTGAAGCAGTGTGAAGGACAGTCTAAGGTAAAGGAAGTAGCAAATGCACACAGGATAAACAAAACAATTGCCTTTCTCAGAGTCGTTTTTTTTTTGTTACAATGTAGCAGATTTTATATATAGGTTTTTACGTATAACAATAATTCGAAAAAAGACAGAGTGTGAGGAACTCAAGTTCACTCTTCATCGCATAATTATGGAACACTAGTTGACTCGCACGTCGTTGTCCTTACCCGTGATAAAACTTTAAATGAGCCCTAAATAAGAAATACTGATAATTAGTGATAAAAGTGTTTGTAAGAAAACAAAAAAAAAGCTTTTGTTGTCCAAACCCTTTTAATTTTTTTATGGTTATAAATATAAAGATTTTACAGCCCGTGTAAAAATTATGTCAGAAATATTGTTATCAGATTTTAAAATAAATATGTATTTCGCCCGTGAAAACGACACCGTTTTTTAAATTCTATAGAAGGCGAGAACTCCCCCAACCATTTCTCTTACTGAAAGAGCCGCCCTCCTTTTTCAATCCGTACCTTCGAACTAACTTTTGTTCACCCGTCTCTCAAACAAAGCAGGCGGAAGAATGAATGCTCCCTAGGGGAAATAAGAAGATAATTAAGAAAAATTTAGAAGGAGTATTTCCTAGTGGTAGAGTTTCGAATAATGCAGGCCAATAGGTGAGCTATTCTTTGCCCAGCGTTCTTTATTCTTCTTAATTCTATTTCCTACTTTATTCACATTTAAAAAAAAGTTGAGTCGAATTTGAACTGAAAAATTAAGACTTTTGCTTCTCGCTTTAATATATTATGTTTGGGGCATTTACTATGATGAGGTTCGAAGGCGTCATACGCTGGTAGATCCGCTATTATTTCAATGAGGAGGTTGAAGATATTTTCGTAGAATATTTTTGATAAATCGATAACTCTTTTCCTAAAAGTCGGAGCATCTAGATACCTACGGATGGTAGTACATCTTAGATAACGAGAGGCGTTACGGACTATGCAGAGGTGTTTATTATGAAATTTACTCACATTTTGCATGGTGAAATTGCAGGTAAAACCACAAACAGAACAGGCATAATTTATGATGGGTAAATACACGAGTTATAAAAAACAGTTTGTTCTAAATTGCAATGTACGGACTATTCAAAAGAGGCTTAAGTGCAACGGATACTCTGGCGATTTTCCCCCTGACGCTACTAAAATCTTTACTCCAAGTTAAACTTCATTCAAAGCTGACCCCCAGGTACTTAGTATAATATAACTGATTATATAACCTACGGATTATATAATCAGTTTATATAATTCTGTTTATATAAAACGGGGTTTATCAGATTATCTAACTGATAATATAACCTGACAGAATCACTATCGGTTATACTTAGTATAATATAATTGATAGTGATTCTGTCAGGATAGATAAGTTCGCTGGTGGAATAGATAGTAGAAGTTTCGTTTTCATTACTTATGACGCGCCATAGGTTACACCAGCTCATGAATAAATCTATGTGAATCTGCATGTACCTGTATAGTGTATATGGGTGGAGCGCGGTTGCGTAAATAGATGTGTCTTCCAAAAAAGAGCAATAGACGAGGTATATCCACAAAGTAAGTTCCGTTTCTATTTCTATCCGCAGTAGCGCTGCGATCGCAGTTCCGAGCATGCGCGGCAATTACTCTGACTGAAGGAGTAGAAATGTACGCCATTTTCAGAACGCTGCTGCCGACGTGTTATTTGCAGTGCTTCTTCAGAATGTCAGCCTTAATTGAAAATGCCGCCGCTTGTGAAATCAGATCTGTGATTCGTTTTCTCAATGCAAAGAAAGTTAAACCAAGTGAAATTTATCGGCAAATCTGCGAGGTTTACGGACAAAATGCTATCAGTGATTCAATGGTTAGAAGATGGGTCAGACAGTTTAATGAAGGACGTGATCAAGTGCACGATGAAGAACGAAGTGGACGCCCGTCTTTGGTTACTGATGTACTGGTTCACGCAATTAAAGAGAAGGTTAAACAAAACCGTAAGTTTACACTTAGTGCTTTTGCTGATGACGAGCTGAAAGAACATGTAACCACATGGTTGAAAACACAGGCGGCAACCTTCTATGAAGAAGGCATACAAAACCTTGTGGCACGCTACGACAAGTGCCTACAAAATTTCGGAAGCTATGTAGAAAAGTAGTTTCACAGTTGTAGATTTTTGTACAATAAATATTTTTTTGTACATTGTCATATAATTTTCGAGTACATTTCCGTTTATAGACATAAATTGCTGAAGAGGAATTTTCAACTCTACTATGCGTTTCCTAACTGAACTAAATATTACCATACAATGTAGTATACACCCAGAAAAATGTTTTGTTGAATCAACAAAAATTTGGTTGACCCAACAAAACTTTTTGTTTAAATATAGGTCAATGAAAATTTGTTTGAATCAACATTTTTTTTTTTTTTTTTTTTTTTTTTCTTTGCAATTCCAAAAAAAAAAAAATTTGTATCGTCAGCAAAAAATGTTTTGTTAATTCAAGTAAAATGGTTCAATTTTACTTGAATTTTGCTAAAACAACCAAAATGTACTCAACAAAACATGTTTTGTAGTTTTAATCAATTCCTTTTTCTGGGTGTATATAGAAATCTATAGATCAATAAAAATTCGGACAATTCTCCGACTATTGATGGCAATTGCTGAAATTGAGTTTTAAAATGTGTTATGCGTTTTCGAAATTGTTTACTTTATGCAACATTCACCGTATTAAATTGTGAAGTTTCGTTAGCGTATTCTGAATGTATTATAAAGTGTTTCATAATGGGGCATGATTTAATGCTTCAACGTTTTTTTATAGCTTCTACCCTCAGAAACGGGAAACGTGTTTAGCCCGCACCTGTTTAGCCTAGAGCTCTGTTTAGCCTAGAGCTGTTTAGCTTAGGGGGATTGAAAATGGTTGATTGAAAATGGATGGCGTAATATGGCCATTGTGTTGAAATCTTTTTTTTTAAGAATTCATGTTTTTACTACTAAATATGCATATATTTTTCGATTTTAAAGAGAGCTTGGATACAGTTACATGTATAACCGAAAGGAATATCAGATAGTTCGGAAGATGAGAAATATTTTTCGTTATTGTTATGTTAAAGTAGCCGACGCAAAAACATACAAACAAACAAAAAAGTGAGAAGTAAACATTTCTTTTACAACTAGATAAAAATATCTTTTCACGAAATTTTTCACGGGCTGTAAAACTGTTTTATTTATAACCAATAAAGATTTCAAAGAGTTCCGACAAAAATAACAAGAAAAAGAGCGTTTTTATCACTAAACGTCGATATATTTTCGCGAATTTTTCATTTTAAGATATAATGTCATACAAAATCGGGTTAAAGATGTAAAATAAAAACAAAACTTTATTATTTTTTATTATTATTATCACGGGCCCGGGCAACGCCGGGCGGATCAGCTAGTATATGTTTAAATTGCATTATTAGATCTTAGATAAAACAATTTTTCGGTGTAGTTTTTAGGTATGATATTTTTTTGCATAAAAAAATAAAAGAGACAATAGTTTTTAAATAGCGAAAAGAGACTATTAGATAAAATTATTATATATAGTTTTTTTGTATTTATATATTATATATACGCATGTATTCTTTTCTATAGTTTGGAATCTATTTTAAAACAAGAGGGTTGCTTTTAAGAAAGTTTTTAATTTTTATTTATTTATTTTTAATCAATGGGGATCAATTTTTTGATTGATTTTTTTGGCTAGAAGAGAATACAGCTTCGCCCATCTGTTCATTTGTCTCACTAAGTTTAAAGCTGTCTATAATAGAAATCTGCATAAAAGTAAATATGAATATCGTAGTATCATGCTTCGGACATCTATCTAAAATTTATTTTAATACGAAACTAGGAGATATACAGGGAAAGTCAGGTTATTACGCTTACGACTAAAGTTTCTGAACAGAGCGTCTAGATGAGCGAAACCCGGAAAGTATAATAATTGAATATGAAATTTAGATAATTTTTTCATTATAACTGAATTAAACAAGTTGGAAATTGTACGTCAAACGTTACAAACGAGGTGCGTTCGTACGCACGTTTTAGAATTAAATTCATGATATCCCGTGCGTAGAACGGGTTAAGCAGCTAGTTAAGTATATATTTTATGACACTGTCCATACAAATATCTTAACTAATTATATAAATATTCAGATATATATGTATCAGCTAGTTATATAAATATTCAGATCTTGGTGATTTTTAATTCTGTGAAATGAATTATATCGTCTGCAGATTAATTTCTGTAATAAAGTAAGTATCTCGGTCGCTTGACGATTTAACATCCATCGGAAGCTCCTATAACAAAAAAGCACCGATTTAAAAAAAAAATCAAATTTCTTAATAAATATTTTTATTAATATCTCCTAAAGTTTTGATTCGATTTTAATAAAATTTGAAATGTCTCGACAAAATTCTGCAAAGATAATATATTTTAAATTGCAAACCATTTGGTTGGGTAGTTTTTGCGTTGTTATATGCGGATAGACAGACAGACGGACAGACAGACAGACGGACGGACAGACGGACGGACCAAACGACGACTATAGGTGCTACGTATTTATATAATTATGAACGCACCTAAAAAGTGTTAGCTTTATTACTTTTTGGGAAGTATTTACAAGAATAATTAAGTTAATTAACAAAAAATACTGTTATGAGAATCTTGCACCCTTATAAACAGAACATGTATTGTGATCCCATTTGTAACTATGAAAGTTTTGTTTGTTAAAAATGTAAAAAAAAAATATGGTTATATGAAAAATTCCAGTTTAGAAATTTTTATAACATTTATTAAGACTCTTAAACCTTTAAAATTTTCGATTTTTTTATTTTTTATATATTAAACTCCTATGTTTTCTGAACATCTTAGTGTAAATGTTTTCTTGAAATTACAACTAGAACAGACGTTATAGCTTTTAGAATTATACCCACTCAAAGCTATCCTGAGTTAAGCTATCCTGAGTCAAAGCTATCTCAAAGTTAACATGAAGCATACTCAAAGCTGAAGCAAAGTATCATTTTTCTCAAAATGATGTTTTTGGGCATAACGCGCATGATATCTCAAAAACTTGTCAATATTTTTTTATGAAATTTTCCAAAAATAGGCGTCATGTTAGTCTACATAAATTGAACCTAAAATTTCATTTTTATTATTAAAACAAAAATGTTTTTTTTAAGCGGTTATAATGCTGAAATTTTAAAATTTATATATATTAGCTCAATATAATTTTGCATTAAAAATATAAAAATGCTTTAAATACAAATTTATTTAGGTTGAGTGTAATTATTACAATATGAAGTATAATTAGGCTCCAAAATTTTTATTCTAGATGCAAAAATTATTTTGTAATCGTGCGCGTAAGCTGTCATGTCGATTTTCTGCTCGACAAATGTCTGACAGTTTGAAGCCCCTATAAATATTAATTCTGCATCTTGTACATTTTTAAATATGTGAAATGAAAGAACCCGCTTATATCTTTTCATCCCTTCAAAAATTGTGTTTTTAAATCATATACATTTGCAGATATTAGATATTAAAAATTGTCATTTTTTTTTCATTTTTTCCAATTTTAAGAGTCCTGAGACCCCTTAATCAGAGAATAGCTGGATCTATGTAAATGGTTCAGAAAATAACAAAACAAACTGCATTTGACTGTTTTGCTGCTAAATGAGATCGGGCAAATTATTTTGTGTGAAAAGTAGAATCTGCATTTATTAATGAATGAATTAAATAAATTTTATATTAAATTTCCTTTAATGGTATACTTAAAAGTACTGACGGAGTATAAAAGTTTAAAGAACGTTAGTTGCTTAACTTATGGCCATACTCGTACAGTGCAAATAATTATAGTTATGTACTCTATTTATGTATTTTTATTAACACTTTCCAATCTAGTTGAAACGTGTTGATGACTTCGGTTTGTCTGCCGTCTGCCCGTGCTCTAACTCGCGTAAATATACTCGGATCGCCCGGAAATTTTAGCATGTTATTCTCGTTTACTATACCATGTTCCCTATTTCAACTGAAGTGTGTAGCACTTATAGTTTTTTTACAGGGACAGTCAAAAGTATTCCGTTACATTACAGTCAATAAGGAGTAATCGTTTCAAGTGCATTTTGAAGCTACTACGTCATTTAAAACATGTTGAAATTTATATATGATTATGAAGCGCATTAAAACATGTTTTTTGTAGAATATGGGGAGCAAAGCATTTATTATTCATTCAGAGGGTCAAACAAAAGAATTCTGTTACACTTCGTTCTATTTTGGGTGGGGGGGGGATCGTTAGCAAAGTAATTTAGTGATATTTCACTGTTTCAAACATAATGAAAATTATATCAATTACTGAGATGCACTATAAATTGCTCTCTATTAAGTGTGGTATGTATTGCAATTATTTACAGGGACACACAAAATATATCGGTTACAGTACATATGCGAATTTTACAGTCTGTGTGATAAGTGCGTTTACAACTTCTGTTTGTGCTTTGAAGTTTAACGAAATTTTTTCATAGTACGTGTGTGTTTATAAACTTGGTTGTTTATATACAGGGCAACACAAGGGAATCCGTAAGTATTACAGACATTTGAGTGAACTGCTTAAGGTTAGTGTTTAATTGTGTTACGCATTTTCCTGTTTAACTATATTTAGTAGACTAATAAAAGTTTGTGGGATATAAATAAATTCATATACAGGGCTACGCAAAGAAAAAGATAGATTGTCATTTATGGTTGGTAATTGCTGCGAGTGAGATTTAGGTTGCCTTTTAGCTTAATATGTGGCGTGTACAAAATTCTTCAGATAATATACAGGGCTGTAAAAAATATTTCGAGTGCATTTCCATCGATTGGCGAAAATTTCTAAATGTGGATATTCTAACAGAACTAAATTTTATCTTGCTATATATCCACATCTGTGGATTATATACAGGGCTGCACAAAATAATTCGACTATTTTTTGACACTGGAAGGTAATTTCGAAAACTGCATTTTTCAATGTGTTATACCTTTTCTAAACTGTTTACTTACATATCTTATTTCACCTTATTTAACGGTGAAGTTCCGTTACAGTTTTCTGACTGTGTTGGAAAGTGTTTCATAATCTATGCTTGAAGCCTGATTTTTCGTTCTTGTTTATATAATATTTTACATACTGTCTTCTTTTATTAGAATAACTAACTACGATAAGGTTTGAATCTTTTCTGAATCTCTGCACAAATGCTAAACTTTAATATTTGTACTACTTTTTGTATTTTGTAAATTAAAATTCAAGTCTAAAAAAATGTTATTATATAAGCTATGCATACTTTTTATATCTCGTTTTCAGTATTATCTTAATTTATTGCAATACCTAAGTACATAAAGCTTAAGATCTAAAAAAAAAATTCTCAAACTCAAGGGTGCAATGGTTTTACTATTTTCTTATCACGAAAAGTAGATTATTTTTTTATAAACGAATTATAAATTTTTATCAAAAAATCTTTTTTTATCCTTAAAACATGAATGTAAAAACCTTTCGAAAACACTGAATGGTAAGCATTTAAGTATTTATTTTTTTTCGCCTTTTCATAGATAATAAACTTTTGAAAATATAAGTGGCATTTATTGGACACTTAATAAAATCCGACATCAAATAGAGTGTTTACTCTTCACTTATTGTGTCAGTTATGCCATAACTGATTTTATAAAGTATCAATTGTTATTTTAAGTTTTAAAGAAATAAGATACTAGCAGGAATTTTCCCATTCAGTTATACTACTTGAAACTTAAAGTAATTAGATTAAGGTTTATATTACAGTATGTTGCAGCTTAACTATTACAATTACTACAAATACTATATCAGTTTAGAAGTTTTGAAAACTAAGTAATAGTACAATCTATACATTCAGGTAATGTATTTATGTGAAATATTGAAAAAAAAAATAATAATTGAGTCTCAAACCATTAAGTTGATGAGAATAAAATTCATGAAACATTTACAATTATAAAGGAATTACAGAGCTACAATGTATTCCGAAAATGAACTTGTTATATACATATTTATTTTTTTATTTCGTGTGTTCGTGTGTATAATATTTATGCACAATCTTCTTTTATTGCAGTATATAAATACGATAAAGCTTGGATCCATTCTAAACCTTTTTACAAATACAAGTCTATGTGTTTATCATTTCCCTATGACGTATGTTAAAATGTTTTTTTAAAGAATTAGAAGCCTCTTTGAATACCTTTTTTCCTTGAAAATAACAAATATTTTTTTTAAAACTTGTCATAAATACCTAATAATAAATATAATTTTTTTTTCAATTTCAGTTAATAATAAATTTTTGAAAAACGCAATTGGCATTAGATTACACATAATGAAATAGCGATATGATATGTCGTTTTATTTTACTCCTCACTTAATCTGTCATCTTTTGCACAAGTAATTCTGTAAAAAAAAAAAAAAAAAAAAAAAAAAAAAAAAAAAAAAACAGGGATTTTTTATTTTAACTTGTAAAGAAATAAGCTGCCAGAATGTTTGCATTACATTACTGGAGGCTTAAAACTTTTACATTAAGGTTTTATATAACTGTAAGTAGCACCTAAAACTATTATTATTAGTAATATTGGTTGTTTACATCATTCAGTAGTTATATAATACTAAGTACTATAATGTTTGTATATAATAGAATACAACGACCTATTTCTTTCTGAGTAGACGTCGACTGAGGATTATGATTGGTACTTCTAGTAAAAGTCTCTAAATATAAGAGGAAATTTTCCATCCTATATATGTTTATAGTTATGAATAATTTTCGAAATATTTATCCTGTAGTATAGAAAACATTTCAACAATTGTTTACAGTGTATAATGTTTCATGTATTACCTTATTTTATTGCAATATTAAAATCTGTTAAGGCTTGATTATCGCTTTTAATAAGGCTTTCTTTACGTCTTCAGAAGTACACGTCTAAAGCGGTCTTACCATTTTTTTACCAAGTAAACTAAACTTTATTTTACAACCAATTAGACACCTCTCTGACATAATCTATTTTTCCTTGTAAAAAAATAAAAAAAAAATATTTTTTTCGAATGCGCCCAATGTTAAGAGTATAAGAGGTATTTTATTTCTCCCTTTTTCGAAAGTGAATTATAAGATTTTAAAAACTTTTTTTGAGAATGTAGGTGGCATTTATTTGACAGTTAATAAAAGGGAGACATGAAATATCTTCTGTGCTCATCAATTATTCTGTCAGGTTTTACGTAACCGTTTCTATAAAACAACACCAATCTGTTATTTTGTCTTTCTAAAGAAATAAATTGACAGAAGATTTGCAATATATTACTCTAAACTTTAAGTAGTTATATTAAGAATATATATATAACAGTAATTTGCCGCTTAACTATTTTATATACAAATACCTCTGTTAACTTTAATATATTAGATATTTAAACAAAATAATACAATCTGTATATTCAGGTTATTCATTTATATTTATTCATTTATGTGCTTTTTGTATATTAGTACTTGAGCTCACGCGGATTGGGACTTCGTTTATACTTATCTTCATACGGACCAAAATTTGTAAACCTCTAAGTGCGATAGATTTTCCGAGTCATCGCCAACAAGCGAACAGACGACACACACTCAGACAAAAACGGTCTATAAATCTATTTATATCATTTAATATATATATTGAGCTAAAGCAGGCATGTCAAACACGTGGCCCGCGGACCACGATTGGCCCAGCGACAAATTATCTGTGGCCCGCGAAGCCTTTAGCATTTTACCTGTATTTAATTTAGTTGTTAGAAAACGCATGTTGAAAATACTTTGCACGAAAATGCTTGCACCAACCTTAAAGATGGAAACATGAGAAAGATATTTCAGAATGCTACCACTATTTTTGAATAGTAATTTTTGTCTTATTTATTCTTTCATTAGTTAATAGAAATATTTCTAAATATTAAAAAAACTAACAAAGATTCTTTACAGAGATCATATATTTAATTTTACACGATGCAAAAACATTAAAAGTAGAGTATTATAAAATCCACTAGAGCAGACTAAAAAATTTTATTATTATTATTATTATTATTATTATTATTAATTTTACAAAAGACAAGATAAGTTAAGTTAAATTGAAGAAAGAAGAAAACTCAAACTTCGTCATCAATTAAGGCATTGACATGGAAAATGTAGTAACTCAAGAAAAATCGATTTTGAGATTTTTAATAGAAGAAGTAGTATTTACTTTAAAATAAGTATGTTGATTTAAAGAAAAAAAAAAGTTGTAAAGCTGAGATATCCATACATGTATCTCATATTGTGAATAAAACTTTGTAATTTAACAGTGTAAAACCGTTTTTTGCTCCCCCTGTAAAAATAGGTTTTCTTCACTTAGTACTTTTTCCACGTCAATGCCTCAATTAGCATAGCATACTTAGGGCGTTTACGATTAGCGTGGTCGGATACCTCATAGTCTGGAATGTTATAGACATTATAACATTAGGAATGTTATAGACAATTTTATAGAATTTTCGGAAAGTTGACAGATGCGTTTTTTAAGGAGGTTGTGCAGAGATCTCTGCATGACAGATGCGTTTTTTAAGTAGGTTGTGAAGAGTTCTCTGCATGAAAGATGCGTTTTTTTAAGGAGATAGTGCAGAGATCTCTGCAGATAGTTGCATTTCTGTGGTAACGGTGAGAATTCGTGATGATGCGAGGATTTCTGTTGTGAGCTTTATAGAGATAATTCATGTTGGCGTTACTTGCAAAGCTGCAGATTGAACAAGAATAAGTGAGAGTAGAACAAATGCATGAATATTGGAGAATAACTTTATTTTTAATAGAGAGCGTTATAAGTATTAACAGACACATGCAAACAAATATTTCCGGTTTCAATTTACTTTTATTTTGCTTTAAAAAAGAGCGGAATTCATGCCATCATTCGAAAAAAGTAATCAGTCGAGTGATTGCTTTGAGTTATATTTCTATATTTAAGATATCCGAGTATATTTCTAAACGAATTGTTCGAGTAAACAGAACAACGCTAATATTGCATTTCCTGGAGAAACACATGATGCATTACAAAATAATTATTAAAACGTGGAAATAATTAAATTAATTATCTAGTAAGTTTAAAAAATAATCAAAATAGTTTATTCCAATGTCGCCATGGACAAAATATCATTAAAATTTAGTAAATAAGATTTTTTTTAGATGTGATTTAATAATATAATAAATTTTAATTATCTGCCCACTTTTACAAATGCAAGCGTACTTCACGGAAATAAAAAGTAGGTAAAACTTATGTTTCATACACTGTTTGGAAAACCTTCCTAGAATGTCCATGTTCTCATTTTTGAAGGAAGGTGGTTAAAATAAAAATAATAAAACATGTAGTATATGTTTATTTCGCTTGAATAAATATCGGAATGTTGTCAGATATATAATATCTCCCATTATTCTAGTTTCAAGTTTTAAAAACTTTGCTTGAAAATTATTTCAGTATACACTTTGTTTTTACATTGTTTCACAATTGTATAACCACCCTTTTACGAATGCGTGCATGATGGATCGCTGTGTCATAAAACATAAACCGACACATACATAATCACACAAAGATGCAATACATCTGCCCTATGATATAATCCGTCAAATTTGAAATGTGCATATTTTATTCATCCAACTATTCAGACAAACATTTCGAAATTTTTCATGCACACTTTTGCCAAATACTTTTTCTTGCAATCTGTAATATGATAATGGAGTAATATGAGATTATATATATTGAAAAAAAATTATTTTAAATTATGTACAGTTACTTACATTTGAGAATCATAGGCATTCGTTGACGATAAACTGTACTTACAAAAATATTTTTTAAAGTGATAACCTAAAACTTCTCGGAGTTCTTTTTTTAAATTTTTTTTAACGTCTTGTGCATATGTGTTTTGATTGTTAACCCTTCTTTGCATGAGTTTTTATTTTACAATTGTTTTTTTATACATATATTAAATATTAGACACCAGAAATTTTAAGATAGATTTTTAACTTTGTTCAGAAACATAGTTCACGGGAAATTTACTAGATTAATATTTCTGTATAAATATAGTGGTTAGGCGAAGAAGTTGATTTATTTATTAAAAGTTAAATAAACAGTGATGGAAATTTCCATCCCAATGCAAAGAAGGGTTAAGCACATATCAATTATCACTTTCGTATTGTATCTGTAGGGAAAATACGCTGCAGAAATTGAATAATTTCAAAAACAAAATGATATAAATTACTAGAAAGAAATATTGAGTCATCTAGAAAGTTCTGTGGTATACTACTGTTGAAATGTTGTAAAAAAGATTGAATGTCTTTAGAATTTACAAACAAATTTATTTCAAAACTAGTCGTTGAAGGCCATCGTAATATTTACCCATCATGAATAGGCATAATATCAAATATGAAAATAAAACATGCGTAAACTATTTATAAAATGCATTGCAACTAAAAAAAATCTTGGCTTGATGACGTCAAGAATTTTAAATGCTCTATTACTGAATTGCGTAAAAGAAACATCCTTATAACTCCAAAATTGATAATCATATTAACTAACGGCTTACTGCGTCGGATTAAGCGTCTGATTTCCAATTAAAATATATCTTTGAATTGAAATTTTAATGAATTACAGGGTCATGAAAAATCGAAGAGTGTGGAAAAAGGATTACAAATATTTCGGCAACTAATAATCCGATCGACTTCATTCTTTATGCAAAATTATGTTTTTTATTGTATTTTATATTCATTCCTTAAAATAAAACAGTTTCGAAAAATTTTATATACCTTTTATCAGAACGAAATTTCAAGAGTCCGAAAAAAATAGTTCCGGATAATCGAGGTTACTGAAATTCAATAAGCTTCTTCCCATTATTACATACTAAGCACATACCCAATTTCATGCCCCTATCTCAATTTGTTCGGGAGATAGACCGTTTACAGACACACAGACAGACGGACGGCCATTTTTTTTCTTCAAAAAATTTTTTTTCGGAATCTCCAGTGTCTGAAACGTGTAAATCCCTCAATTTTTTTTTCGATTTTCAAGACGATTACAAAATTTACCCTATACTACGTATGATGGGTAAGAAATAGGTAAAAGCAGTTTCTTCACGCACATTATAAAAAGAAATGTAACATATTATTTCAAATCCGGGGTGGAAACTATTTTAGTTACAAATAAAACTTGATAACTTTTTCATAGACTAATAAATTTAATATTTACAACATATTTACATGTTACTATTTAAAAAATAACTCATTTAATTTAATATTACGGCTTAGCTCAGATGCCTTGTCGGCAACAACTCTGTAAACGTTCTTCTCTTCTGGTAAAGTGTAATTTACTCAGCTTGTCAGTTCCTTTGAAAGAAAAAAAAGAAAAGGAGAGAAAATATGATGGAGTGAGTATAGTTCGATCGTTACACTCTTCCCCTCACACTGCATTACTGGTCCCTCAGATGCAGTGTGCATTTCCTGGGTGGATTCCTTCGGGATGCTTTCTGGTGACTAAATACCTCTGTTGTTCTCGCGTTTGTTGAACCTTTAGTAAATATTTGCTGGCTGGGCGTCTGACGTTTTCCGGCTCTGCCTTTTGGACTAATGAAGCCTTTAGAACATCCACCATCATCTTGCTTGTAAGGATACAAAGCTGATATATGATAATTTCCTAAGGGAGAAAAAGGGTTTTCTTTAGTATCAATGGTATAAGAAGTAGGAGATCTTTGTTTTAAAATAACATAGGGGCCATCGCGACGGGGCATGAATTTAGTCGTTTTGTTATTTTTCCTTTGGCTAATGGGATGCAAAGTAACCCAAACATGATCGCCTGGTTTGTATTGTTCAGAAGCTTTTAAATGTTTGTCGGCATAATATTTATGCTTATCTTGGCTTTGTTCTATGCGATCTCTTATCTGCATAGTAATTTTAGCAAAGTTTCTTAAATAAGGGGTTATTTCCGGTATGAAATTATCATTCGCAATTACAGGGCGTAAGTCATGAGCAACATCATCGGAGGTACGTAATTCACGACCGAACATTAAATATGCAGCTGTGTGACCTGTGGAACTACATCTTGCAGTATTAAAGGCAAAACGGATTACTGGTAATTTTTCACTCCAAGTTGTATGATCATCTCCAACTACCATCGCTAAGAGGGGTTTTAGATCTCGGTTTTTTCTTTCAACCGGATTTGCTTGAGGGTGGTACACCGGAGTTAAACATTGATCTATCTTTAAGAGAAAACAAACTTGTTGCATCACAGCACTGATGAATTGCGGACCATTGTCGCTAATGATTTTTCTTGGAAAACCATATCTTAAATAAACTTCCTCAATTAAGGTAACAGCACATTCCGTGGCTGTTGCGTTATTTAATGCGAAAAGTTCTACCCATTTAGTGCTACAGTCTTCAATTATAAAAATCCACTTTTTATCATCTGCTGTTTCTATCAAGGGTCCAAATAAGTCTATTGAGAGGGTCTCAAATCTTTGACTATGGACAGGTGTTTGTAAAAGTCCAGCAGGTTTTTGGTTACTCGCTTTATAACGAATACAGTCTACACAGTTTTTAAAATAATCTGCGATATCTTTTCTCTTTCCAGTCCAGTAATATCTTTGGGATACTCTGTAACAGGTTCCCTCGGCTCCATAATGGCCTGCGGTCGGTGAATCATAGTAATTCTTCAAGACTTCTTTCCGTTCTTGAACAGGAACAACCAATTGGGCTTCTTCTGAATCTGATTCTGGAGAGTAACGATATAGGACTCCTTGGTTTAAGAGGTAACCACGTTCAGTCCAATTAGCAAAATCTGTATTATTTTCTTTAGATTCAAACGCTTCAATGATTTTCTTCAAATCTTCATCCTTTAATTGCTCTTCTCGGATATCTTTAGGAGATCTAATAGGCATTTCAATCGAAATTGTGCAAATTTCACAAGAGGGTTCTTCATGACTGCAAATAGGGCGAGACAACATATCAACAACAACGTTTGCTTTTCCAGGAATATATTCAATCTTCAGGTTGAAAGATTGTAACTGCAAAGCCCATCGGGCTAATCTGCCTGACGGTGATTTTAAACTCATCAGCCATTTTAGGGGCTGGTGATCGGAGGCAACTGTTACTTCATGTCCTTCAATGTAGCCACGGAATTTATTTAAAGCCCAAATGACAGCAAGTTCTTCGCGCTCGGTGGTAGAATAGTTTTTGTCTGGTGCAGTTAACAAACGACTCGCATATTCTATTGGATGCTCTTCTTCTCCCTGACCCTGGAGGAGGACAGCACCTAGAGCATATCCACTGGCATCTGTACGAAGAAGATAGGGCTTGGTCGGATCATTTTGTTTCAGTACTGGAGGATTGATTAATGAAATTTTCAATGTTTCGAAAGAGCTTTGTTCTGCTTCTTCCCACTTCCAAGTTGCATTTATCTTCGTAAGATTACTTAGAGGTCTAGCTATATCTGAAAATTTGGGAATAAAACGTCTGTACCAGGAGCAGGATTGCAAAAAATATTGAACTTGTTTAACAGTCTTAGGAGCAGTCATTTGTTGAATTGCAGCAGTTTTTCCAGGATCAACTTCGATTTCAGAGCTTGATATCCAATGTCCTAAATATTTAACACGGGGGCAAGCAAAATTGCATTTTTCACGATTAGCATACAATTTGAATTCCGATAGTTTATTAAAAACTGCTTCTAAGTCAGACAAATGTTTCTCAAAACTTTCCGACAAAATTATAATATCATCTAATTAAGACAATACAAAGATGCCTTTGAGGGACTTTCGAATTTATCTATTAATCTCTGAAAGTTTGCTGGGGCATTTTTTCAATCCGAAAGGCATTCAAATGTACCGAAAAGTTCCGAATGGACAAATAAATGCAGTTTTGTCTCTATCAGCAGCATTTACTTCAATTTGGTGGTATCCAGACTTCAGGTCAATAGTGGTCATATAAGGTGTATGTTTAGCTTCATGGAGCAAATCATCTACCCGCGGTAATGGATAATTATCCGTCTTTGTGATGGCATTTAATTTTCGATAATCGACGCAAAGGCGAATTTTTCCATTTGATTTTGGGACCAATACTACAGGCGAGGCATAAGGAGATTTGCACTCTTCTATTATACATTTAGAGAGTAATTCATCTAATTCTTTACGCAAAATTTCCTGTTTTCCAGGTGACATGCGGTAAGGGGGTACTGATACAGGAGGATGTGATCCAGTATCAATATAATGTTTAACTTTAGGTGTAGCCTCTTCCCCTAGTTGGAAGCTACTTGTAAATTTTCCAAGCAGTTCATCCAACCTAACTCGTTGCTCTGAAGTGAGATGTCTACCTTCATATTCTCTAAGAAAAACAGTGTCTAATTCAATGGTTTTTATTGCTAATTCACTGGGAGGTCTATATGTATCTTCGGCGAATCTATACTTCCACCTGCATCTATCAGCAAAGAACCATTCATGATTTAATACATCCAAAACAAATTTTGCTTTGCGTAAAAAATCGATTCCCAAAATTGTACGATTATTTTTGGCATTCGGCAGAGCATAAAGTGTTGTTTTAACATCGCGACCTTCAATTTTAACATGAACTTCTATTTTATAAACTTCGGTAGTGTTTTGTAGCCCATCCGCTAAGACTACGATCATTTGAGGTTTTTCAAACTTCACACCTTGGTCTTTTAATAAAGCATACAAAACTTCACCCGCAACGCAATGTGTTGCGCCAGTGTCAGCACAAGCTGTGCCAGAGAGACCGTTTATACTTATTTTTACCAATAATGTATGTGATGTTTGCATATTACATGTACGAAATTCTAGAGATTGAAAGTGCGCCGATACATTTTTCGGAGAACAAGTTGGACACTTGGATTTAGTAACTCCCGGGTTTCCACATCCATAGCAACTTAACATTGGCCGATTTAAATTTGAAGGATAATTAATTTTATTTCTCTTGGACTCATTTTGATTGCCAAATTTACCAAACTCATTTCTTTTAAAATCTAAAGGCGTTTTTTCAAAGCGATTAGAACTCCCGACCTCACTGATTTTATTTGATCTCTTTATTTCTACTTTGTGTGACCTCAAATTATCATATAAATCTAACTTTTCAGCTAATTCAACAGGATCTGTTAAATTCTCCCATTGGTCTAAATAATGTTCTTTGCAATCAGGGGAAACCTTTTTCTTTAATTGATCAGCAATAATTAATTCCAATAGTTTTTCAAAGGAATTTATATTTAATTCGGATAGCCATCCCTCAAACTAGCTTCTAATTTCAAAGTAATATTCTTTCCAACTAATATCGGTTCGCTTTGGATGTCGATTAAATAAAACTCTAAATCTTCCAGCAGTTAATTTGAACATCTGCAACAATATATCTTTAATATAAGAATAATCCTCAAATTTTTCTTCCGGTTCATGCGCTATTAATTTACCGATTTCATTTGGAAGGACTTCAATTAAATACGTAATTCACTGTTCTTTAGAAACCTTTAAAAGTTTCATTTGCCTCTCAAAAGTTATTAAAAATAAATTCATATCATCCTTTTCAGGATTGAAATCGGGTAAAACCTTTTTCAAGTCAACGCGGATTGAAGAAGTTTCTAGAGGGTTGCTTGTATTTGCATCAACATCTCTTGTTCCTGTTTCTAACCTGAGCTTCTGTAGCTCAAATTCTCTTTCTTCGGCTAAACGCTTCTCTTCTTCAAGAGTCTTTCTTTCTTCTATGATATTTTCTAAAATTCCCTGTGCAAAATCTATGTTATCTTTAAATGCCTCACTATTTACAATTTTATCACGTAATTCGAGGACTTTATCATCACTACTTATTTGTACTTTTAATTCTGAAACCAAAGTGATTAAATCAATTTTCTTACCCTTAGAAAGAAACGCCATCATTTGAATTAATTATGTTTTAGCTAACTTCAAACATAATTTGTGTTACGAATAACTCTTAGCAAAATAATTTAAATCAATTCTTCATATAATAAATAAAATAATGCCAAGCACTCATTTATAATAATAACTTCAATAATAGTATAGCTCAGTGCAACTATATAAATGTATAAAATAAAGCAAACGAGTTTATTTTTCAATAATAATTATTAGATATATTTCTCTTATGAATATCTTCATTTATTCAGATACTAAAATACTTGAAGCTGCAGACGATTTTTCGTATTTCAATTCCAAGGAAAATATCATTCAGGTTGAATAGAATAATTCCAAAATATTTAGATTCTGGACGAATCAAATACAATTTTTCAAAAAATCCTCAGATTCCGGATGAATCAAAAGAAATACTTTTTGTACTTTAGTATCTAAATTTTTTTATTAAACAGTTTAACACAATTTATAAATAATACTTATCTTCATATCTTGCCTATATTCGGGCCCGACGTTGGGGAGCCAATCTTTGTAACATATTATTTTGAATCCGGGGTGGAAACTATATTAGTTACAAATAAAACTTGATAACTTCTTCATAGACTAATAAATTTAATATTTACAACATATTTACATGTTACTATTTACAAAATAACGCATTTAATTTAATATTACGGCTTAGCTCAGATGCCTTGTCGGCAACAACTCTGTAAACATTCTTCTCTTCTGGTAAAGTCTAATTTATTCAGCTTGTCAATTCTTTTGAAAGACAAAAAAGAAAAGGAGAGAAAATATGATGGAGTGAGTATAGTTCGAGCGTTACAGAAAGAGTTTTATTCTAAAATTCCTGTGGGAATTTAGCATTTATGGATTCAAAATATTTAACAAAACCGCGGAACATTCCGGATGACCTAATACATTATATGAGATTAAAACCAATAATAAAAATTATTGTTATTTAGAAACAGTAAGAAAATAGTTTCGCTTTTAGTCGCTTCCAAATGATTCTTAGCTTTAACCCTTCTTTGCATGTGTTTTTCTTTTACAATTGTGTTTTTTTATACATATATTAAATATTAGACACCAGAAATTTTAAGATAGATTTTTAACTTTGTTCAGCAACAGAGTTCACGGGAAAACTGGATTAATATTTCTATATAAATATAGTGGTGGCGAAGAAGTTGATTTATTTATTAAAAGTAAAATAAAAAGTGGTGGAGATTTACATCACTATGCAATTAAGGGTTAACCCGAGGCTAACGAAAAAGACAGGCTACCGTGGTGCATTCCACTTACCTTTTTTTACAGACCGCTAGAGTGAAGTGATGCTCTTTTCGTACACTTTCATTGGTGCATTCGAGCATCACGTGACTCCGGCGGTCTGTAAAAAACAATACGCGTAAAGCACCGCGGTAGCCTTTCTTTTTCGTTATCCTCGGGGTTAACCCCTTGAAGGGCACCAGTCATACCACTTAATTTTAATCCCAAAATGCCACAGTGACACTAGAATTTTATAATCAAATTTTGAATTTATAAGGTACATGAATAAAAACTTTTACTTACTTTTAAAATAAATTCGTTCGTGAATCCTGGTGTCAATCAATCATTTCACTATTTTAGCTACAAGAGTACTTTGCTCCTGAAGGGGTTAAATCAAACTATCAACATCTAAAAAGCTGAATGCCACACACCTTACAAAAATCAAATTTTTAGGTAATCAATGCATAATAAATTTTATGTTGACTATAACGATTATTTAAAATGGTTTATAAAAATATGGAATAAATTTTTTTAGCTCATTTTTCAAGGGGGAGGGGGGAACCAAAGGGAAACATTGTTTATAAAACAAAATCCAGGGCCGGTGCAACATCGCGAGGGGCTCTGGCAGAGCAGTTAATATAATGCAATACTGGACAAAATAAGATTATTTTTAAATTGTACATATCATAGAATAATATATGATATAATATTGAATTAAATAAGAATTCAATAAGAATTTTATTCCAAAATTCCGGTGGGAAATTGGCATTTATGGATTCAAAATTTTTAATTAAAATTCAAAAATTCCTGATATTTAAATTTATAAAATTTCATTTAATTCATAAAATTTAAAAATTCCTAATATTTAATTAAATAAGAATTAAATAAGAATTTTATTCTAAAATTTCGGTGGGAATGTGGCAATTATGGATTCAAAATATTTAAAAAAACCATAGACTTTCCGGATGACCTAATACATTATTATGAGATTATAAGCAATAATAAAAATTATTGTTATTCAGAAACAGTAACAACTTTTTTTTCAATGTTTCTTAACTTTAAACCAAACCATCAAAATCTAAAAAATCTGAATGTCATACATCTTACAAAATAAATAAATAAATAAATAAATAAAAATCAGGTAATCAATTTATAATAAATTTTATGTTGACTATAACGATTATTTAAAATGGTTTATAAAAATATGGAATCAAATATTTTAGATCAATCTTCAAATGGACAAACGGGAAAATTTGTTTATAAAAGAAAATCCAGTACCGGTGCAACAGGGTCTGGCAGAGCAGTTAATATATTGCAATACTGGACAAAAGAAGATTATTTTAAAATTGTATATATCATAGAATAATATATGATATACTATTTAATAAAATAAGAATGAAATAAGAATTTTATTCTGAAATTCCAGTGGGAATTTGGCACTTATGGATTCAAAATATTTAAAAAAACCGCGGTCTTTCCGGATGCCTTAATACATTACTATGATATTATAAGCAATAATAAAAATTATTGTTATTCAGAAACAGTAATAACTTTTTTTTTCAATGATTCTTACCTGTAGCAATCGGCAAAAATTATTTTCGTTTTAAACCAAACTACGGCACACAGGAAACTTTTTTTCCCCCTTTTTCTAGTGGGTGAAGGGGAGACCTTTTTTTGTCTGCCTAAGAGAAAAATATTCATCCCTACCTACTGAGAAAGGTTGCCGTTCAATTTCAGGAATAGTTGCATTTTTCCGCTGGTTATTCATTTTCTCCATGAAATCGGTAGTTTTGGTGTTATTGAAAAGAATACAGTTTCAGTCGAATATTCTTTTTTTTTTTTTTTTTTTTTTTTGTCTTTTAGGTAAGGATACTTTGAGCTTTACAAATACTCATTATACATTTCGTACGGCCTTTATTTTAATTGTTATTTTTCATTAAAGACAAAAACATATATAATGTGTCGCAAATTATATTAAATATCATTCATATTCATAGAGGAAATGCATTTTAGATCATGCTTTTGTTGTTTGTGTTTATTTATTTTTTAACAGATATCTTGAAACTAATGAAGTACTTGAAATAATTATATTATCATTTGACTAACGGAACTGCTAATTTAGCGATTTTAATTAAGAATAGTCTGAGAATATTCCTAAGGGATATGACTCGATTTCAAGTTGCTCCTAAATAAAATATCTTGCACATTCCACCATGTAGAAAATATCTTTAAAAAAAAATCTACAATGCAAGGTCTAGCTACTATCTACATATAAATATAGGTTTTTTTCTTTTTTCCCCCTCATTTAAACATCTGTTGTTTATTTCACCCAATATATACGTTATCGTTTACCCGTTCAATGTGAGAAAAAAAATCACACAATAATAGCTACTTATAAAAAGGTTAATAATGTAGAAAAATGCAAAGTGTATTAAGTGCAGCAGTCGATCCAGACAAAATGTGGGGCCGATTTAGGGCACCTTCATAAATATCCATTTAATAAAGCAGATTCCATTTCCCAAAATTCCTCTTAATAAAATAGGTCTCTCGCAACATTCCATTTCATAATAACATAATTATCATTAAGTAATTTTATTTTGTTAGGTTTTAAAATATGTAGTTTAGAAACAGAACAGTTCACCAGAAAGGAAAAGTTTAGCAGAAGGATTTAAATAAGTTATTAATAATTGCTTGGTTTGAGTTGGAGTAACTTGATTTCATCTCTCGTTACAAAATGTTATTTTTCACAAATAAAAAACTTTTACTTTTCATAAAATGAGCCGCAAGGAAAAAAATTCTGCATAGACCTCTGAAGTGTAACCTATTTTTTAAGGATATTTATAAGTAGCGCATAAATTAGTGAAACAATAAACGAAGTGACAAAAAAGATAAAGGTAGTTTGGAAAAGGCAAACGGTAATATGAAAATAAAATCCTTCACAAAAATCTATTTAATAAAACAAAACCCTTCACAAAATTCATGTTAATAAAATAAGTCTTAAAATATGTTAGTTTGCAAACAGAACAGTTACCAGAAAAGAAAAGTTTGGCAGAAGGATTTAAATAAGTTATTAATAAATGCTTGGTTCAAATTAGATTAACTTGATTTCATCTCTCGTTTCAAAATGTTATTTTTCACAAAAATTACTTTTACTTTTCACAAAATGAGCAGCAAGGAAAAAAATTCGGCATAGACCCCTGAAGTTTAACCTATTTTTTAAGAGTATTTATAAGTAGCGCATAAATTAGTGAAACAATAAACAAAGTGGCATACATGATAAAGGCAGTTTGGAAAAGGCAAAAGTTAATATGAAAATAAAACTTTTCACAAAAATCCATCTAATAAAACAGGACCCATCACAAAATTCCTCTCAATGAAACAGGGTCATTCACAAAATTCTTTTTATTAAAACAGGACCCTTCACATAAGTCCTCTTAATAAAATAGGTCTCTTCACAAAATTCCATTTCAGAAAAACGTACTCTTTATTAAGTAATTTTATTATGTTTGATCTTAAAGTTTGCAAACAAAACAAGTTCCCCAGAAAGGAAAACTTTAGCGGAAGAATTTAAATAAGATATTAATAAATGCTTAGTTCGAAATAGAGGAATTTGATTTCATATTACATTACAAAATGTTATTTTTCACAAAATGGGCCCCAAGGAAAAAAATTCTGAAGTGCATCTATTTATGAAGTGCATCTGAAGTACATCTGAAATGCAATCTATTTTTTAGGGATATTTAAAAGTAACACATAAATTAGTGAAACAATGAACGAACTTGTAAAAAGGATAAAGGTAGTTTGGAATAGGCCAAAACTAATATAAAAACTTTTACAAAATTCCATTCAATAAAACAGGAGTCCTTCACAAAATTCCTCTTAATAAAACAGAGTCCTTCACAAAATTATTTTTAATAAAACAGGAAACTTTTACAAAATTCCTCTTAATAAAATCGGTCTCTTCGTAAAATTCCATTTCATAAAAACCTTTTTGCTCTTAAAAGAGCATTTTATTTAGTTGTAAATGAAAAATACTATATTTCGATACAGAAGTTTTCACTTCAACCTTTTGTTCCTGTTGGTGCAGCAAAAGTGATTATTATTTTTTCTTTTTTAAGATTCTGGAAAGAATCTCTTTTGCTCTTAAAAGAGCAATTTGTTTAGTGTTAAATGAAAAATAATATATTTCGATACAGAAGTTTTCACCCCAACCTTGTGTTCATGTTCAGGGGTCTCTCCAGACTTTTTTTCCAGGGTCCTGTTTTTGTGAAATTGTGAACAGATTTTTATATTTGTGAAAAATCTAATAAGAATTTTGTGAATTTGAAATTATCGTTATATTCAGGTTCTTGTTTATACATTTTTAAGAATATATATGGATGTAAAATACATATATTTTCTTTATATATGTAAAAGTGACAGGTCAGATTTCACTTTTATATGAATAATTTGTGAAATTTTCAGTTTAAATAAAGAAAAATTTTGTGAAAAACCTATTTTTAAGACAAAGAATTTTGTGAAGGTACCTGTTTTAGGGAAAATAATTTTGTGAAGTGTCCTGTTTTGAAATGAGAAATTTTGTGAAAAGTCCTTTAAAGGACCCAATTTTTTTCTAAACAGTACCCTGACGTTGGTGAACTAAAATGCTTATTTTTTTTTTCTTTTCTAAGATTCTGGGAAAATTTTATTTAGTGGTAAATGAAAAATATCATCTTTCGATACAGAAGTTTTCACTTCAACCTTGTGTTCATGTTGCTGAAGTAAAGTGATTATTATTTTTTCATTTTTAAGATCCTGGAAAGAAACTCTTTTGCTCTTAAAAGAACAGTTTATTTAGTGTTAAATGAAAAACTATATCTTATGATACAGATATTTTAACTTCAACTTTGTGTTTATGTTGTTGAAATAAACTGATTATTAATTTTTTAAGCTTGTCTAAAGAGTTTTTTAGAACTTAAAAATGTATTATTTTTGTGTGTAAATTGACTGCAAAGCGATGTCATCTGATATAAAAGTTCTCACTTCCACCTTGGGTTAAAATATTTAAAGAAATAAAAGTTTTATCAGATAATCGTTCTCCTATTAAATATTAAAATAATAAAATCAGATGGGATCAGAGAGCTTTTCTGCATCAAAATCAATCATAAGTTCTTCAATTTCTTTCTGATTCAGACCTTTAAAACGTGGAGCCATTGTTCCCAGAATATAAATTCTATTTAATAATTAAACAATATATCTAATTATTTTAGAGCGACCAAAGAGAGCAAAAATATAATATTACTCAGCACACGTGCGTGTAATAGAATGACAAAAAAGACGCTCTGTCTAAGAAATCGCCAATACAAAATCCTGTCATTCCAGTAACTCGCCAAGGCCAAAGATAATCCCCCCTTCACCCCGAAAAAAGAGACTTACCTCCTCTGAAACTCTGAGATGACAGATGATTGAGCAGCCTAGCTTAAAAACGGGGGTAGCTAACTTTAGGGTACAGACGTCTGTACCCTAGCCGTTGTGAGGGAATATTTATTTTAGGGTACATATGTCGTACCCGCCGAGGCCTAAAGGTTAACTTTATACCAAGCCATCAAAATCTAAAAAATCTGAACATCGTACAAAATAAACAAACAAATAAATAAATAAATAAATAAATAAATAAATAAATCAGGTAATCAATTTATAATAAGTTTTATGTTGACTATAACGATTATTTAAAATGGTTTATAAAAATAGGGAATAAAATCTTTAAGCTCATTCTTCAGGGGGCAAAAGGGATACATTGTTTCGAAAACAAAATCCAGGGCCGGCTGCTCTGTCAGAGCAGTTAGTATACTGCAATACTGGACAAAAGAAGACTATTTTTAAATTGTATATATCATAGAATAATATATAATATAGATAATAAAATGTATGAAAAATACCACTACTATCACATTTAATGTGCATAATTATTTTTAATTTCGTAAAACCTTTTATCTTTTACAATATTTTAAATACCGGGTGGGCCAAAAGTTCTTTAAAAATAAAATATATATATATAATTAAAAAAATTCATATAATTCAATTTATTAAAAAAAATCATTAAAAAGAAACAAATAATGCTAAAATTTTGCGGTTTGAAGGAATGGGATTAGAGGGACATCGAATTATTTTTAATAACTAAAACCTTTCGGTTCAAAAATTATCGATAGATGGCGCTGCATGCGTAAAACGAAACAGATTTAGCAAATCAGGCTGTTAACAGAACCCCTCAATGCACGCAGATTCTTCATTCGATGCCAGCGGTATGCTATCGTTATGCAGTAAAATCATGATTGTATTGTCGAGAAATCAAATTACCCGATTACAAATCGGCACCCATAACTTATAATTTCTTTCAACGATCTTTTCTTTCGTTGAAAAGGTCCTTTAATGGGAATATATTAATACTAGCATGCTACGCCCGTTGCGCTGGGCCATTTTTCTGAATGTACCTTAAATCAAACGAAATGGCTTTGTATTTTAAAAGAATGTGGATCTTCACCTACAGATGCTACGTTAGTAAATATTTTCAAACGAACCCTGAATCAGACGAATTATATCAATGGATTTGAGCATGTATTTTAAAGCAATAGGGACGTTCACCTGGATTTTCTTTCAATATTGCTGTAAACGATGTGAACGACATTGCGTTATATTATATCATACATTGGACAAAATTTGGGCTAAAAGAAGCAACTCATTTAGTTGATCATTTACAGTAGAGTTTGGTAGGGTAATGAGGCCATTATGAGATTATGACAACAGGAACTAAAATGTTCTCTAGTCAACATACTACTAAAAGAGAAAGCATTACAATGATTGCATAGCTTGACCATTGAACTTAAATAATGTTCGGGTGATTCATTTTCGTCTGTAAGTTCTTGAACTCCATCCCTCTTTCTTGTCTCCATGTGAGATTCTGGTAACGCAAGTACAATCTCACTCTATTTTACGTTATATTTCGCAATATACGTCCTCTTCTGGCAAGTCTACTACGGTTTTTCATCTTTTGACTCCAGCAGAGTAAATACTGTGAAAATTGTAATAAGTTGTTTGCACATAAAGAACAGTGTTTAACTTTCATATTTAAAAAAAATGGTGAAACATAAAAAAGTGCATTTTTAAAGCTGAATATGAATAGAATTAAAATGACGCCATTTTCACTGTCTATCAATTTTTTAGACCAGTTGCATTCGTGTAACCGTTAATCTGAAAAAAAAAACAATGTATAAAAGAATAAACCTCTAGTTTGTATCCAATAAAATCTTCCTAATCTTCCATAATCTTGCCGATATACAAGTTTGACGTCGAACATTAGAAGTGCTTGAAATAATATGGTTACTAATGAACCAGAGTTAGTTACTAAACGAAGTTATTTACGCGCCAAGCTATGCTCGATTAAATAATGTCAAATTACTGTTAATTCAATTATAGATGTTTCATTAACAAAATTCCATACCTTACATAAAACTGACAATGATAAAGTTAGTTATGCAAAATGTTTAGTAATATTATTTTTGGTAAATACTTAAACCGAAGATTTTTTTTCATTTTTCTAGAGAGCATAATAACACGCAGAAATAAATTCATTTCTCACTATGTTTAGCTACTAGGGCTGTGTGTAGGTTGAAAAGGCTTTATAATGATTGAAAAATTATCGAATTAGAATTTCAGGTACTCGTTTTTTCTTATCCAGCCTGAAATTAGAAATCGACAAATATTATTTATTCCATTCGCCACCATTGACATTACAAAGTTTTCCGTACATTTAAAGCGCCAAAACAGTGGCTGAGATGTTCTGCTCTCAAAGGTGGCATACGGGAAGTGCTGGGTTCAACCCCCTGTCACGCTTGTTGACCTAACCGTTCGGAGTTTTCGGTGGTTTTCTTTGAACTTTGCCGTAAATACTGGTTAGGATCTCTTAGAAAGACACCACATAGAGGGCAGTCCCCCCAGGGTCTATATCCCTCGTGTAGATAATCGGCCGTCATAAAATCAACAAACCGTGCATCGGAAGTATTGCGTTTTTGGTAAAACTTTGCTTCATAATGAAAAACCCCCATAAATTTAGCAATCGCTAATTTCAAAAGTCGTCTAAACTTCTGTAATCTGAACCGTCGTCCAGAGTAACCTTCAAACATAAACGAAACATCCAACGATATAGTAAAATTGGCAACTGGCAGGTGACCGGAATACGGACAATTAGTCTAATGTCTTTTAAAAACTATTCTGAAAGAAGGGAAGATATGCAGAAAAAACAAAAAAGAAATGACGAATCAAAAAGAGCATTGAAAATTTATTTCAACAAACAATTTTTATTGCAAAATGTAGCCTTTTGTGATAGTAATAACGCATAAATGCACACATCTCCTTAAGAATATTCTTTGGTTCCTAACTTTTGAAACAGTGAATATTTCTATAAGTGAAATTGGCGATATATTAAAAAAATAATAAAATAAAAATAAAAGAATAGACAATATTCGCTGATCTGAGTTCGAGGCTATAAAAATAATATGTTTGGTGAAAACAAACCGGCACGTTTCCGTTGTAAATTTTTAAATGTCTAAAATTTAATTATTTTACCATATGTGTTTGAGTGGCAGACATTCACTAAAATTTAAATTTTTGATCCCATATTCATAACAATAACTGCCATTTATATAATTTGCATTTGAATATAAAAATTTACTCCAGAAAGGATCTTGTATACACGAAAAAACACTATTATTGCTAATATTGCTCAAGCTGATGTCACGCTTATGCATTTTTGGCTTAAAATCACATTGCTTGACGACAAAAGTAAAATCAAAACCGTAAATAAACAAATAACATGTAACTCATAATTGCAGTCATTTTTACAATTACATCTGCTAGTTCCTCCTGTAAGACACATGATAGGGGAATTATATATAAAAAAAATTAACAGAAAGACAAAAAGGAAAAAACAAATTACTCATATTTTATTAAATCAAATTATCAGATGCACCTTCGTTAACCTGACGCAATACAATTTTAAATAAAATTAATAACAGAATTTTTCTTTGAGTTTGCATTATTTTCTGATATAGCCGTTTTAATTTTTTCGCCAACGATAATGGTCGCCAAAAAAATGACCTATAGTAACCTTATCGTCCAAAATAACAGAACTTTCCATCATAATTCTATAACTAATATACATAGAACTATGTGTTATATACTAAAACCTTCCCTGATAAAATATCTATCCAACAGTGCAAGTTCCATCAAATTCCATTGAGCAGAACTCGTGTTATTAAGGAACGGAACGAAATTTCCGTTTGTGTTTTATATATATAGTAGATGACATACATATATTTTAAATAATGAAATTCTTAAATTAAATCAACGTTAGATCAACAATTAGATTGATATTTTAAAAAGCAAAAGGTATTATTCATATTTATTATTTACTCGCAAAAGTGTATAATAATACAGTGGACTCTCTCTATCTGAACACTCTCTACTGTGAACACCCCGGCATTATGAACACATTCTGACGATCCCGGCGAAACTTCATAGACGTAACAAAAGATGAACTCTCTGTATTCTGAACATCCTCTAATCTGAACACCCCGCTATTATGAATGCTACTTTTGATCCCCATTCTACCCCCATCTCCCTGTAACCTGAACATGTGTTAGCAATCGGAATTCGGGAATTTCCCCGACATGGAAATTCAGAGAAATTGTTGCGGGAGAATCAAAAGGTTTAACAAACTCGAATTAAAAATAAAGAGACAAAATCATTGCTAGATTTTAAGCATCCACTCGATGCTGCAATTTGTCTGAATAATTCAAATAAAATCTTCAGTTAACAAAACAAACAAAACATTTCTTTAAAAAAAAGAAAGGAAACCGAGAGAATATTTTTCAAACAGGTACGTGTTCTACATGTCAGCTAACTAGAACATCCTTATATTTTAATAACCAAAAAAGTCCAGATATAAAACTGTTGCCATTTCACAAAAAGTAAATCATGATAATCAAAGGAAATGAAATGAAATGAACAAAACAATCATTTTTTATGCAAAGAGATACAAGAAAAAAATAATATAAAAACCATGTCACATGATTCCCCCTCCTGAGATGAGATAAAAATAGAAAGATTGCGCAACAAAAATGCCCCCCCCCCCCCAAAAAAAAAAACAAATAAGAGACAGCAAGTGTTAGAAAGATTGGCCAAAAAAGGATTATGGTTTATTTTCCGCACACCTGGTTGGACAGCATTATCGCTTTTGTTTCTTTCTTCTTTTCGACTTGGCAAAATTAATTTTTTTCCATTTCGCTATCGTTGAAGGGAAAGAAGCATAGCATTTACGCAGATATGTCAGAAATAAGTAAGAAAATAAGAAAACGGAAAGAACCAAAGCTTCAGAAAAAATACGAAGTTTTTCAAAAATTAAAATCAGAAATAAGTCAAAAGAAAATTGCAGCTGATTTTTTATTTTCAGTAGGCCAAGTCAACGCCATCAGCAAGAAAGAGAAAGAAATTATTGCCGCTTTTGAAGGAAATAAATCTTCCTTAAAGTGTAAAATTTTCGAAAAGGAAACGGGAAACGAGAACATAAATAATCACGTCAGGAAATTTTTGCCAGATGAGAACGAAGAATCTTCCTGTCAGTGGACCCCTGCTAAAGCAGATTGCTCTGGATTTTGAAGACACAGAGAAAATCATGGAATTCAAGTCATCGGAAGGATGATTATGATTGACTCGCTTCAAAAGTTGACATAACATCGAATTCAAAATAATTAATGGTGAAGCTGCAGACGTAAATATCGACATTGTGGAGGAATGGAAAAGAAAAATTTCTGACATAACTGAGGATTTTGACGACGATGGCATTTTCAATACCGACGAATCCAGCCTATTTTTTAGAGCTCTTCCCTCACAGAAATAAGCTAGAAATGCGTGGGCAGGAAAATGTTGAAAGAAAGCCTTACCGCCATGCTCTGTGTCAGTTTTACGGGCGAGAAGCTCAAACCAATGTGATTGGAAAGAATGAAAAACTACAATGCTTAAAAAATGTGAAGATCGCATCATTGCCTGTGCACTATAAATCAAATAAAAAAACCTGGATGACATTCACAATTTTCTCACAACGGTTGGAGAGTATTAAAGAGATGATGAAGAGAGAAAAAAGAAAAATTCTTCTTTTTGTGGATGATGCGAGATCACATACAAACATGCAGCTGAACAACATGAGCCTAAAGTTCCTTCCACCGAACTGTACTTCTATAATCCAACAACTGGATCAAGTAGTAATAAAGAACTTTAAAGCTCACTATGGAATCCACTTTCTGAAGAAAATGTCCGTGGTGATGGAGGAGGCAAATTCGGCAACCGAACTAACGAAGAAGGTCAACGTCATGGATGCGCTGTCCATTGGATATCAACGGTTTGGAATGAAGTAACCCCCTATACTATCCGAAGATGCTTCTACAAAGCTTGATTCCCGTGTGAGAATGAGCAATCAAGAATAGAGGACCAAGAAGCAACAGCTGTGAGTGACTTGAGGCCAATTTTTCAGGAGCTTCATACTGAAATTGAACCTGGAGCTTATCTCGTAGACGACGGAAGCCTTCCGGTTTGCAACAACAACATCGTTGAAGAGGAAGATGATGGTGAAGAAGAAGAATCTAAAGATACCGATGAAACAAGAAGTGCGATTATCTTCTAGCAATATGACCAAGGGATTCAAAACCTGTTGAACTATACGGCTGAACATCACCAGGAAGCCTTTCCATTTCTTAAACATCTAGATAACATGTACACTGCACGAGCATTCACAGTGCAAGAACAGGCTAAAATTATTCACGGTTTTAAGTAATGTACCAATTATGTTGTTAAGTAATGTATTGTATGTTTTGTAAAACTTTTTTAATATAACATTTTTAATTAAATATTTAAATATTTACTAAATCCATCTACCTCCATCTTAGTAAGTGGCATGGCGAATACGGCTAAGTATTCTATACAGTCTATAAACTCAATACATAGTAGCAGAAGTAAAGCATTTTCCAATCTCCCTCTATAATGAATACCCCCATAATCTGAACATTTTTGGTCGATCCCATGAGTGTTCGGAATAGAGAGAGTCCACTCGCCGCAGGGATTAAATACGAACGCTCTGTATGTGAGCACCCTCATTCAATTACTAATTCACAAGGAGTTTGTGCCATCAGGGCGAACAATAAATACGACATTCTGCGTTGAAGTACTGAAACGATTGAGGAAAAAGATGATCAAAGTTCTTCGGGATAACGCCAACAGCTGCATCCCACACCCTGACAATGTGAGGCTTCACACAGCTTTCTTATTGAAGGAATATATTTCTCAAAATATATTGCCGAGAGTCCCATACCTCCGTACAGTCCTGACTTGGTAGCATAAGACAATTATTCTGTTCCCAAAAGTCATGAAAGACATTAAGGGACATTATTTTGGTGCCGTAGCAAGCACCACAGAAGCCGTAACCAGACGTCTGGACAGTATCCTGAAAGATACGTTCGGGCAATGTTTTGAACAGTGAAAAAACGCTGCAGACGCTCTACCAATTACCAAGTGTCATACTTCAAAACACATTAAAGGTATTTGCATATTTCTTTGCTCTGTTTTCTTTTACGAATTTGTTTTCATTATTTTTGAAACAGACCCTGTATATTCTTAATCTGGAAGCACCAAAAGGACATTATGACAAAATGCACACCTAAATTTAATTTCACAATTACCGCATTTCATTAATAATTGCTGTTCAATTTGCTTACTTCTGATTTACATCCATAGATTTCGATGAATATTCGATGATTTATTGAATTTATATAGCGCATTGAAATGGAAAAACATCAATTGGATATATTGAACTATATGAAATGCCATCTTTTTACCGACTGTCTATTAAAACATTAGTTATTTTTATTGTTTGCGAGTTCTCCCAATATTTTCTGAAATAGTTATAATTTTCCATTAAACTGCGTATCATGATTATTACCATGATTCTTTTCTACATAAGTATACTTTTCTTAATATTTACGAATGGCGTTTTTGTGAGTTTTTGCGTCAACATTTGTACTTGGCGCGAAATGGTGTTTCTCTAACGGAAAAGTACCGTAAAATAATGTTGCTAGGTGTGCGGTAAAATGCATTTCAAAGCAATTCGCGAAATCTGAAACAATTCCCGAACTGTATATAGTGTTTTACCAAATGCGTTACATGTGTAAATATTGCTAAAATGCATCGTTTAGGTATTGACTTATCTTCAATTTTGGTTATTTTATATTAAGTGCCAGAGATGTTTTTAATATAAAAATAATTTGCTTTAAGCCTAACTAAATTATTTATGTAATATTTTATTTAATATCAAGTGTTAAATTGCTACTTTTCTAAAATTATTTAACTTATGTAAATGTTAGTAACAAAAAAATTAAATTAACCCTTTAATCGTTGCGCCCGATACGTTCACGGGCAGTGTAGGCTACTTTTTTAAAATTCAGATTTTTTTAAATTTCCACCAGTTTTTTAAAATAGTGTAATTGGCCTTGTGCTCACATTATTTTATCTACCGTTAAGTAATCCGAATATTTCTACCTAAAAAAATTGGTGGCAATCAAGCAATCTGAATTTTAAAAAAGTAGGCTACGCTTATTGGGCGTTAATAAGATTAAGGGGTTAATAAGAAATAATAATCCATATGTTGTCAATTTACAATTAATACAGAAACAACATATTTTTCCTTGCATTTCATCAATATAGTACATACATTTATTTGATACCCAAGATAAAGATAAAAATATCATATTCTTTTATTCCTATTATGAAAAAAATCCCATTAAAAGAATAAACAAGAACGAAAAATCATGCGTCAAGCATAGATTATGTAACACTTTCCAACGCTTCCAAAATAATTTTACAAATCATACCGTTTAATAAGCTAAAAGATAACATCTAAGTAATCCAAATACTTTTATTCAGCCCTGTATAGGATCTATAGATTTGTATATATACTACATAGGATGTTAAATTTTAGTTCAGTAAGGAAACGCGTAGCACAGTTTAAAATTCTCCGTCTGGAGTTAAATAATACAGAAATGTGTTCGCGAACTTTTGTGCGTCCCTGTAAATGAACGATGACTGCTGTATACACACTATTCTGTAGTAAGCCTCTTGAAATACACCTTAGTGATATATATATAAATTTCAATGCGTTTAAAATAGGGAAACATTATTTAAATAAACCGCAGACGATTTTTCTCCATAGACGTAATGTAACAGAATTCTTTTGACTGTCCCTGTAAAGTAACTATAAGTGCTATGCACACCCTATTCCATATTAAGCTTCTTCTAATGCACCTTAGTGATATATATAAATTTCAATGCGTTTAAAATAGTGAAACATTATTTAAATAAACCGTCAATGTTTTTTCCCCATAGACCGCAATGTAACGGAATTCTTTTGAGTGTCCCTGTAAAAAAACTATCAGTGCTACACACTTCCGTTGAAATAGGGAACATGCTATAGATAACGACTATAACATATAAAAATTGCAGAGCAATCCGAGCATATTTACGGGAGTTAGAGCACGGACAGAAGGACAGACGGCAGACGGCCAGACGGCAGACGGCCATACGGCCAGACAAACCGAAGTCATAAACACTTTTCAACTATGTTGGAAAGTGTTAAAAATGGTTTTATCTGTCCAAACCATTTTTATATTGTTTTGCCAAATTACCCATGCACTCAAATGTAAGAGATATTATTCACTGGAGGGATAATTAGTTCGTTATTTTCATCAAAATAACATTTTTTTAGACAGAAATATTTAGATAAACACATTAAGCTTAAAAAAATAATCCATCATTTTTAATACAATGATTCCCAATGTTAGGAAGAATCAACATCAGTTTTTTAACATAATTGAAATTCTAATAGTATTAAATAATTATTTATAATAATCATTTTGCCTGAATGTTGATTACTTAAACTATGGTGATGTTTGCGTTCTGCAAATAATTATCGTTATGCACTCATTTTTTTAAATAATAATTTCTGTAGTATCTTAACCCATTTTATTTCAGATTATTTTTTTCTAGAATTTCGAAATGATTGAACTTCACCATAATTTAAGGACAAATTGAAATTAATTAAAAGCTTTGTGTCAAATACATTATAAAATCAAACTTTTATTCAAACATTTTCTGGAAATTAGGCATTTGGGTATTACAATGAAGTGGGATAAATGTTTTCCACTACCATACAAATGGTTATTACAATACCTAATTGAGTAAACCCCTTCAGTGTTTGATTTTTCCTTTCGAGAAAAATTACTTTTTATATTAAAAACTTTAATCTATCTTAGGCCAAGTTGATAATAAAAAAAACTTGATTTATTTTTCTTAGTTACTTTTTATTTACATGTCTTTATAAACACATTCAAGATTTTTGTGAATTTTATTGGGATGAGGCCGCACGGCCGTGTGCCCAAACGTTTATTTGCTATACTAGGTCCATACAACTTTGAACTTTGTATTCAATTGGTCGATATGTTTCAGCATTTTTAAATAGCCACTGTCGATTCAAGAACGTAAAAGGTCTATGTTTTGCTACCGAAATAAATCGAAATTAATTTTTGAATATCACCCCTATGTAAATCCGAAAACAAAACTTTATTTGTTGCATTCCTGTACATTGAGTAAAGTTTATAAAGACATTGTTCTCGGTTTTTTCAACATGCCATTAAAAGACAAACATCATCGTACAACCGAAATAAAACAATGTATCGAAGAGAAAAAAGTTCAAAATCATAGGTTGTATACGACCTCCGGGCCTTAAATTGGTTAAAGTACCTATCAAATGACAAACAATATTGCTTTCTGTAATGTATAGAACATGTCCTTTACTGAAATCCCACGAAAATAGTTATTTTACTTATTGATAATATAAGAAAAACCCATGAAAAATTTTCTGAAGACGTTAGGAAAATGCTATATTGATAAAAGGGACATAACAGATTTTTTTTCTCTTTTAATTATTTCTGGCAAGTACTCTTTTTTTTTAATTTAAAGAATGAAATACATGTTTTAAGTAAAAATCTCAACAGCAGTGTATATAAAACTTTAAGTAAAATTTTTTTTTCGCTTAGTTACTAAATGCTGAAACATTAAGCGAGAACCGTAAATGTAAAGAAATAATATCAATGTGCATAAATATGACGAAGTTCTAGTACCTAAAATCCTAACTCAAGAATCTTACATAAAATTACACAATCAAACATTCGCACTTCAGGAAGAAAATGCAAAACATGTAACTGCATTTAAAGTCTGTACACTCGGAGACTTTTCTATTGAAGTATCCATCATTATTTGAATGGGTGTCGGGAAGAAGTGCCTATCTTACAAATTTAAAATTTTACAGACATCAGGAGAAAACTATTAATGCCATTGATTATCGATATCCTGAGCCCCTAGTTCAATATAGGTGCTTCTTCATATCTTAATTATCCTACACTTTTGTCTTTAGGCTGAGCATTGAGGAGTAATAAAAAACTAGTTGGACGGGTAAGGAAAGTAATAAGAGTATTTTTAGTTGTTTAAATTTTTTATTTAAAGTAAACAAACTTGTATATTATAATACTGCAATTTTCAATACTGGATAATCATCATTCATTTAACAAAGGCCCTTTTCCAAAAGCACCCAACTTTCCAAACATTGTATCATAAGGTCTTCTTTCAGACACCCATTCAATTTTTAAACCCCGACAACACTTCTTAAGTACTGGCAATAATCCCAAAATCGAGATTACCATTTCGTGTGGTTATCTATGAATGTCAAATAATCCTATTGACGTCACGACATTAAAGTTTTGGTTCATCTACCAGAAGTAAAAGCGAGAAAAGGTGATGCGTTTTAAACTACAATTGTTATAAAATATTCATTACGAAATACAAAGAATGTGAATTATCACTTCAATAAACAGCATACAAACATTAGAGTGAAAAACTGCCCAGACCGGAGTTCGATCCCGGATCCCTTGGTATAGCGCACCAAGTGCTTTAGCAATTAAGCTATCCAGACGACATCCAGACGACATCTCACTCTTATATGGCAAGGCTACAAACACGCAGCACATGATGGAAAGTCAATCATGAGCACAACACCGTTGGCATGCATGAGACAAATTAACCCAGTATCGGTGGATATTTATACACTAATTCATATTCAGCAGATTCATTCGTATTTTAGCAGAGCTGAAATTACGCTGAAATTAATGAAATACAAAGAATGTGTATTATCACTTTACTCAGCGACCAACCATTAGAGTCAAAAAATGTCCAGACCGGGGATCGATCCCGGATCCCTTGGTGTCCATGGTAGACTGATCCAGAGAATGCTAGACTGGATGTCGTCTGGATAGCTTAATTGGTAAAGCACTTGGTGCATACCAAGGGATCAAGGATTGAACCCTGGTCCGGACATTTGTTTTCACTATAACGGTTGTACGCTGTTTAGTAAAGTGATAATTCACATTCTTTGTATTTCATTAATTTACAGCGTAACTTCAGCTCTGCTGAAAAATTAATTAGTGTATATTCATTACGTTTTGGTTCTGATGTTTTCCTAGACGTATTCGCGAGGAACTGGATTCTTCAAATGCGGAGAGGCTTTCAGCAGGCGTATTAAGATACGTTTATGTGAAATTTCGATATATTATATTACAATGATTTTTAAAAGCATTATTGCTACTATTAAGAGAGAAGAAGTCGAAAGAAGTACAGCGGTAATGAGTTATCCTCAAAGTTGAAAGTAGCCAAAACGGATTGGTAACACATTTTAAAAACAGAATAAATTTAATACATGCCTGCCACTCTTTTGATTTTTTTTTTCAAGTGAAGAAAATCTATATATTCAATATTAGAAGAATTTAATAAACAATCATGCAGAAAAAACCCATTCTAATAACTAATTTTTATGTTATTTTTATTCTACGTGGGAAAAAAAATACTAGACGATTGGCAGGTTTGACAGTACCACAATTGTTAAATTCCAGGAACAACTATAGTATTCTAGGAATTTCTAAGTACAAAAACATTAGTTTATCACAGCAATAAGCATTACGTTAGTAAAATTAAAATTATATTAAACATTTCATTTGTTACTTTTTATTTATAAATTGTGAAAGTGAAAGCGTTTAAAGTATGAATGTTAAATGAATCATTATATAATTATAAAACAGTATTATGATTTTAAGAAACGGATAACGAATAAATTAATAAAATTAAGGATGAGATGATATGCATTAAATGCATTGCGAAATTTAGGTACTTTGACATCTCAGTTAGGTTTTAACTACTGTAAATATGACAAAAATTACCTAAATGCAGAGATACCAAGGTCTCACTAATCTTCCGTAATATATGGGTTAATTTGATCCAGGTTTAATAAGTTTCGCACCAGAATTTGTTTTAAGGAATGAAATTAAATGTATTGCACGTAGAAATCTGAAATTGAATAAATAAAGATTCATCCAATAAATTTTCTGGTTCGAAACGTTGTTAAACTAGGTCAAATTAATCCTTTAACGGATAAAGCATTTCAATTGCTAAAATGTTGAAATAAATGATTGACACCGGAAATTATGAACAAATTTATTTGTATATAACAAAAAAAAAAGCGATATGTCACATACATAATAAACGGAAAACATTTCTATTAAAATTCTGCTGTCATTGTTGAATTTCGTAATTAAATTTTTGTGGTTTCATAGGGAAACCAATGTCCGTTAAAGGGTTAAGCTACATATTACGGAAGGTTAGTGGGAGCTTGGCACCTCTGCCTAAATGTGACAATAATATATTTTGGCTTAGATGACAGATGAGAGATGACTGAATTTCTTCTAAATAATTAGTTTTGACCTAAACGATTCATAATTAATCATTTTTGTATTTATATTTGGCGTTTATACTTAATGAAATGAGAAATGAGCAAACGCTGGAGAAATTGCGTCACATGTCGGTTGATTGTATTTATACTATCATTGCTACATGCATATATAATAACAAGTGTAATTAAAATGCAAAATAATAGCAAATTTTAAGATACATTCTATTATTAAGACGCAAGAACCGAAAAGATATTTTCTGAATTTCTTCTTAAATGAAATATAACATCGTTTTTACGACCGTATATATTCGCGTATAGGTGGACCCCAAAATTTGAGAAAAAAAAACATGTCCTTCTGTTTGAATACTAATGTCTTAATCAATCCAGTAGTTAGCATGCTGGCCGTAAAAATGGGTAGCTTATGCCGGAGTTAGCCGGTTCAATACTTGCGTGGATTGACTGGTATGAATTTGAAAGGTTTTCCTTGTACGTAAACGATACTTCTAGTAACTTTTCCTGCAAAAGTCTTCTTTCAAAACACTTCTCTCATATCAATATGGCCAACATTGCCTGCAGATTAAATAGATCCATATTTCTCGTTTGAATACCAGTATTTTCGAATAGTTCCTTTAGCCTTATTCAATTGCAGAAGTACTTATGCTTTTCCTCCTATTCATGAAAGTGAAGTTTTATATACGGAAGTTCTGGTATTAAAACGGAATTTATTTCGCTCGAGATTTGGGATCGATTTATACGCAAATGTATACGGTAATCATTTTATAACGTAAATTAACATTTAAAATAGTTCATACCGGTGCTTACCTTTGAATACCACTTATTTCTAAAAGAAACTTTCGCCTGATTTAATCTGAAGATTCTGAGATTAAATAAGACGGATATTTCGTTATAAAAATATTGGTATAAAAAATAAGTACCCGTAAGAAACCTGTTTATGTCTGAATACAAGTTGTTCTCTATTCTGTGCATTACCTTTTTATAACATTTTGAGTTTTATCATAATTTTTTACAATATCTAATTGTAGTAAAGCTCGAGATATTTTTGACTTTTTTCACAAATGCAAAATTACACTTTTTTTAATTTTCCTTTATCTCGAAAAATGAAATTTATTTTATGAACTAATTAGAAACTTCTTTCGAATATCTTTTTGTTTTCCATTAAAATTATATTTTAAACTTTTAAAGCGCTGAATGTTAAGCATCAAAGTGTTTTATTTTTTTTTAGAAGAAAATAAAAACTTTTCAGACTTAAGTGTCTACGATGTCGATTGGCATTTATTTGACACTTATTAAAAGCCAGTTATTGTATATGTCCTTCTATAAAATAATATCAATTTGATATGTTAACTTATAAAGAAATAAGGTATATCTGGTATATGGGGAAACAATAATGTCCCCATTCTCTTATGTTATTTGAAACTTGAAGTTGTTTGGATAAGGGAATATAAAATATTATTTTGCAGCGTATCTGTTATATTTACTAATACTGATTGTTTAGAACAATTTAGAATTTATGTAAAACTAAGTAATACAATGTGTATATTCAGATAATGACTTTGCTGACATCATTGTATTATAGTAATTAAAGCCTTACATCAGTAAGTAGGTGAAAATGGAATTTCTGTAATATTTATAATATCAAACCACTTAAATGTCTGAATGTATTTCGAAAAGAAAATTCTTAAATATATATTTATTTTTTATAATTTTCTATATTCGAAATAAAATAGTATAGGATTTAGAAATTTTTTTAACTTCCTGTATTTGACGGATTACCATATTTTGGGATATTCTTAGCATTTTTCGATCAGGAACTTTCTATCTAGCACGTATGTGAGTGCTAAACTTTTGTAAACATTGTAATTCAAAAACTTCCTAGGGATTTCATAAAGCTTTATATATACTTTACCATAATTGGTGCTGGTTAGAATATGGTGAATATTGCGAAAGGGGTGCCATATTTTTCACAATATGCGTGTAAACGATATCTCGACATCAATGTAAAATTATTGCACAAATTTTAATATACAACACGCTTACAATGAATGCATGTGTAAGAAATAAATGAGACAAGTTTAAATGCGTGTTACTCAACAATCCAAAACATACGCAAAATCTTTACTCTTTTCTGGTTTGTATTTCATCTCATGAATATGCTTGGTCTATTTAGACCATTAGTGCTAAAGATGAGAGCAACACCTCAAACCAACCAAAGCAACAAAATGTGATTGAGTGCAGATATCTGTAAACTCAATGAAAGACTTATCTTTCGCCTCAATCAGCATTACCTGTCATGGATGATAGTACGAAAGATATTAGGCCAGACTCTGTTAGTAATTGATGCCTATTTTATATGAAATCCATATTTAGATCACCCAGCTCATTGAGCATGTTTTAAAATGCTTGGGACAATTTTAAATACTGAAGACTCCCAAAACATTCACAACACCTTTACTCTTTCCTGGTTTGTATTTCTTCTCATGAATATGCTCAGTCTGTTTAGAACATTAGTGCTAAAGACGAGAGCAACGCCTCAAACCAACTAAAGCAACATAATGCCACTGAGTACAGATTATACTAAAGCCTGAACTAATGACCTTATGTTTGACATGAATCAACATTGCTTGGCATCAATACACAATACGCATCAATGCATTCTGTATTGACTGAACTTTATTGAACATTTTTGCATGAAGCCTATAACATTATTGCATGTACCAGTATTATTTAATCATTTACAAAATATAGCATTAAATAAAAATATCAAAATTAAAAAAAAATTATATAATAAGAATTTTTTTGTCAACAAATTAGAATACAGATACTATCCATAACAATAATTATTTATTGTTAATCTGATACTATAACAAGTATTCTCGTTACATTTCTTCAGTTTTTAATACTTCTAAACTTTCAGCAAATTTTACAAATTGTAAAACAAATCTGTAAAATACACGTTTTCGTAAGAAAAGCTCTTTCACAAAGTACCAATTTATTAAAGTACTACAAAAGTATTTAATGAACGTAAAAAGTATTAAACAAGATTCGTGATAATACTGAATATTTTCACTTCGTCTTTAAGTAGTCACAGGGGAAACAGATTTTATATACCAGACAAAATTCATAATAATGATTCTTTCAAACTAAGATAGTAAAGTAGGAAATGAACTGAAAGAACAGTAAACATTGTCAATAGAGTGAAAATTTATTTAATAATTTTCCCATCCCTTTTTTAGAAAAATATAATAAGCATTGGATTATATGATGTTTATAACGTTTATAATGTATATTCACTGTACAGGATATCCCAAAAACATTGACCTCCGCTTCTATTCCTTAAATATTGATCATAGACATACATTATAAAATACAAAGTTACGCGAAACAAGGTACAGAATTGTATGAAATCGAATAAAATTTTCAGGGAATTAAATGTAACAAAATTTAACTTTTTATACTAACCCTCGTACAAAATTTTCCCAGTGAGTAAAATGTGCCCCGTACACTAATATGATCATGTACAAATTTTCAGCATTTTATCATAAAAAGTCGCAGGGCTCTGAAAATACATAAATGCTAACTTTAACTACTTTTCAATGCCTTTATCGGAGTTACAAAGGGAAAAAATCATTTCGGATGATCGCGTTTCGGGAGTCGTACACAAATTACGAAAGAAAAAAAATGACTACATAAATAAATAATAATTCTGATGGTGTAGTTTTGATCAACCCTTCACTAACTTTGTTTAAACATATATCTGGGACTTTTTATGATAAAATGCTGAATTTTTTACATGATCTTATTAGTGTTTGAGGCACAGGAAATTTTTTGTAATTAAAATTTTGTCTTTCTTCGAATTTAATCCCCTGAAAATTTGAATCGATTTCATACAATTCTGTACCTTTTTTTACGTAACTTCGTAATTTATATCTATTTATGTGTGTAATCAATATTTAATCCCTTGGAATATATTTGAGAAGAACTTGCCAAAAATGGATTTTTTTTTTCTCTAACCCCTTGCCTGCGACGCTCGAACTTAGTTTGAGCAACGCAAATGCGCGAATTTTGGAGTGCCCGACCCCAGTTCGAGCAAGAAAAAATCGGTGTTTCAATTCCGTGAAGCCCGAACTCAGTTAGTAAAATGCATAATATCTAATTTACCATTTTCCCAATAGATGGCGATACTTTCCCGCGAAATTTTGGCAGTTTCACGCTATTTGTCGGAGTTTTGTAATATTGCAGTTCTTCACACATTTCATTCAAACCACATTATGTTTGACAGACAGATATATAATTTTTTTTGCACGTTAAAAGTTTCTTTGCACTGTTTTTAAGCATTGGACGATTTCAGTTCGGGCTTCACGGCATTGAAACACAGATTTTTCTCTTGTCCGAACTCAGGTCGGGCGTTCCAAAGTTTGGGCATTTGCGTTTCCCGCACTGAGTTCGGGTATCACCGGCAAAGGGTTAACCCTTTATCTACTGACGGTACTTATAAGTACCAATCACTTTAAAACTTTATAGCACAACAACAATTACTTATATTCTGATGGTAAGGTTTTAGAAACTGTCTTTTAACTCTACTTTTTCATGATAGATGGCAGTAGTTGTTCTAGGCTGATAAATTTTGCAATGAAGTAAGCTATTTTCGAACGGACATTGTGTTCTTTTGCTGCCATTTTGTACGAATTGCCGCTCTTATCTTTTCTTTGCTATAAATATATAATATCAAACCAAAGGTAAGTGTTGTATTTTTTTTATTCATTCTGTATTGTCTTAGAATATTATTTGCCCAATCATTATAAGATAACAGATTATGTAATGTGATTAACGGTCCAATTATTCGGTGGTACGTATAAGTACCGCCAGTAGACGTAGTGTTGGAGAAAAACTTGTTTTCATTTTGTCCATGTAATTATCTATGGTATTTCTGTTTTTTATAATGTAATTATGAAAGTGTAGTGTAGCAATATGTTTTAGTATTTTTTTATAGATTTCAATTATAGATTTTTTTAAATTATTTATTTACTTATTTTTTACTAACACTGTCAAGAGCATTTGAAAGTGTTAGTATAAGTTATGTTAGTATAAATGTTAGTATATAAATGTTAGTATAGTCAAAAATATTCAATCAAAACCACATTCAAAATGCTCATATTTTTGTGCGTAAATGAAAAAAAAAATGTTTTTATGATTATCATCAAATGTGAATTTCTACCTTTATTATGCAAAAAATAAAATTATGTCAATTTGATAATTTCTTTGTTTTCTTATGAGTGTTTTTTGGTTATTTAGCATTTTTAAGAGGTTAAATTTCATTAGAAATATCCGTAACTGTTTTCTATTATGAGGAAATTTATACATAGTGTACTGTCGGTACTTTTAAGTACCACTTTAATTAATTAGTTCTAACAAATGAAATTTCGCACCGGGGAGATATTTTTTCTTGTATATTCTTTAATTATCAATATGGCTGCTAAAAAAAATATCTTTATGAAGAAATTTTCAGTAGTTCATAATGCGGTAGATAAAGGGTTAAGGAATAAAAGCCGAGGTCAAAGTTTTTGGGACACCCTGTATATAATAATAAAGAATTTTTAAAAAAAACTTATAGACAATCATAAAACAGTGTTATTGTTTTACTTTAATCTGAATATTCTATATTTGAACATTTCCATATATGTAGGGATATATTTTAAATGCATTTTCAAATCAGTAGCGAATTCTCAAAGGGTCAATTTGAGATAAAATTTGTGTGGGATGTAAAGAAGATTAAACAAGTTTCTTAAGAATGCCGAGTATTTTCTTTTTGTTACATTCTGAAGCGGTCGCTAGGGAGACCAACTTTATCAAACAAAGTCAATAATAAAGTCTCACTTGAATTAAGTTACTGAAGAAGAGTCGGGAACTAATACTATCTGGAATGTATTGTGCCAGTAGTAAGAATATTTTATGGTCTCAGAGGTGCAGATATTTTATGTATATTTAATGACGTACAAAAATAAGTATGAAGGAACGACTGAATATATGAACGAGCAGAGAGTGATGATACTTAGCAACTATAAAACAGAGTAAGAGAAAAAGAAACTTGTTGATGATCGGAGAAAGAGGACATTTGAACTTAAGAGCTTACAGTATGTTTTTAGTTTGTACTTTTCAACACTTCTCAGCCTAGTTGAAATGTGTTTATGAATTCGGTTTCTCTGTCAGTTCGTCCATACTCGAACCCGCGTAAATAAACTCGGACTTTCAAGTTTACTATGGCACATTCGATATTGAAAATGAAGTGTAGAGCACTTATAGTTACTTTTCAGGGACACTCAAAAGAATTCCGTTACATTACGGTCAATGGGGGAAAGACCATTCACGTTTTATTTTAATCATCTTACACAATTTCAAACATAAATTGAAATTGTTATGTATCACTGAGGTGAACTACAAGTTGCTTATTATAGAATATGGTGTGCATAGCACTTATAGTTCCTTTACAGGGACACTGAAATAATTGCGTCGCATTACGGTCTATGGAAAAATCGTTTGCGGTTTATTTTAATAGTGTTTCATTATTTCAAACATATTGAAATTAATATAGTATATCTCTGATGTGCAATACATTACAAGAGGTTTACTGCAGAGTAATACGTGTATAGCATTTATTGTTCATTTACAGGGACACACAACATAATTTTTGTTAAAGTACTTTCTGCTAACAATAATTTCTGGAAGTGCTTTTTCAGTTACGGAACGCATTTTTAAATTTAACTATTTTTTGTATATTACTTGATGTGTATAATTTCCATAGATTATATACAGAGCAAAAAAATATATCTAGTATATTTCCGTTTATTGACGGAAATTCAAGAATGGGAATTTTAAACTATGCTATGTGTTTCCTAACTGAACTAAAATTTAGCTTTCTATGTAGTACATGTACAAATCTATAGATCATAATACACGGCTGCATAGAAGAATTCAGATATTTTTAATAATATTGCTTTTAATTCATGAAATTGGGTTTTTAAGTGTGTTACGCGTTTTCAAAATTATTTACTTTGACATTATCGTTTACCTAATTAAAGGGTAAAGATTTGTCAGAGTATTTTGGAAGTGTTGGAAAGTGTTACATAACCTATGTTTGAAGCATGATTTATATTATTTTTTGATTTTGGTTGCATTTTTTTAATAAGGCTACTTTCACTTTCGGAACCGATTCCAAAAAGTAAAGCATTTTCGTAAAAAAAAAAAGAACCAAAATCCAAAAATTAAAAACTCGAATTATGTGAATCAATCGAAAAATTGTTTTCTAAAGTTAATTACTTTTCTTATTGAAAATATTTTCCTTTTCTCCGTTAATAGGAAACTTTAAATTTAATGTGTATTTGTGATACTCACATTTTAGAATGCACTGTGATTACTTGGAAAATTGTATTTCTATTTAAGCACTCTAAAAAGTAATACAATTGAATTCAATCTTACCTTAATGACTAATATTTATTTAAACACAACAAATTTCTGTTATCTATAGCTTACATATAATTTCTAAGACACTAACGAACTTTCACAGTGTTAATTTATTACACATTTCACATTTGATATAAAAAAATTAAATAAGATTTCCAATAATCCTTTATAAATCCTTTTACTTTGTAGTTGAGGAGGTCAGTAGGGAAAATGACTTTATCAATTCGCTTTAACAGATTATATAACAAGTATCTGCGGAATAAAGTTAACGAAGAAAACTAGTTAACTAACAGTCTATGGAATTTATTATAGTCCGAAGGCCTGCGATATTTTCAGTTAAACCCCTTTTATGAATGCTCATCTTTATGTATGTAATTGTTCTTTATCCTTCAATCACGAAAATAGCTGTCAGCTGTCGCGATAGCAATGGATACACCCCCCCCCCCTCTTTCACACCCCCATATCGCCCCCTTTCGTGGTGATATACGCAAAAATTTCGTAATCGGTTTGCCATTTATTTCCTTTTGACTGAGGGATGTCGCAACCCCCGAGACTGCGTCCACCGCTATCACGACAGCTGGTGGCTGTATTTGTGACTGATAAATTTAGATCAATTACAAATTTAAAGTTCAGCTTGTACAAAATGGTTAAATAAAAATGTCGTCTCTTAAACTTACATGTATGGTCTCTGTAAGGAGTTTTTTTTTTATCAGATGGGTTCGACCCTCGGTAGGTTTCGTCTGTCATGTTCTAGGAAATAATGGAATTTTATACTTCTTTATTGTTAAACTTTTAATTTTATAAAATATTTTAAATACTTTAAATACTTTTATTTTCTTGTATGTAGTGCTTTACTACATTTTAATTATAATTTTTTACGGCTCTCTATTGCCTCGCAAGTCACCCACCTATACACTGAAAGTAAAGTTTCTAAGATACGGATGATTTGAACGCATCCTGCCCTTCGGAACTCGAGTTTTACATGCGGTGAATTCAAGATGAAATTCTAATTAATTGTTTTTGGGGATACGACTATGATTTTTCGTCGGCATTGTGAGAGGTTCAGCTATGTATTACAAATTAAATATTTAATGTAATGCACAAATTTCCATTTAATAGTGATATTGACTGTAAAGTGACTTTTCTTATTTTTTTGCGGAACGCGAAGTGAGTACATTTTGATTTGAATTAAGTGGTTTGAATTTAATAAGTCTTTTGAGAAAGGATCCCCCCCTCCCCCCGTCATATAAAAAGACCAGGGAAATATCGTGAAAACACAAAAAGTTTACAGCAATAATTGATAAATTGAGGAGGAAATCCCATATAAATGAGTTAGGAGGTACGATATTTCACTGGTTGAGTTTTCACGATATTTCACTGGTCTTTTTATATTAGTTGGACTATAGTATTGTCTATCAAATGATGACAAAAAATGTTTGCTGCAGTTCGCGCATGGGCAGTTCAAATTTATCTCATACAAATACCCATATCTTATCAAATATGCAATATATTATTATTTTAATTACAGTGTACTATTTCTATAATATTTTGTCAAGCTTTTGGAAAGCGGTGTTAAATTCGGCTGAAAACTCTTCATGCAATAAAAAATATCTTTTGAATTTTTCAAAGAAACGGTAACATCTTCACGAATATACGTGCTATACTTACTCAAATGCACACAAATGTTGAACAGGATCTAGATAGTCATTTGTTACAGTGGCAGACCATTTTTAGCATTTTCTGTTACTTGGGTCATCGAAAATATTATTTTATTATTAAAATTATTATTGCCCCCCCCCCTAATTGTCCCTGAAAAACGTGAAGTCTAACATGCTCTTTACATCCTCAAATTTCAAACGCATTTCGGGCATTTCCTCACGAATTTCAGTAGATATTCGACGAAACGTCTGAAATTGGTTACTGCCCCTTAATTTCTGGACACCAGTGTATTTGATCATATACTGAGCGCAAAATTGGCATTGATAGGATTTAACAAAAAAATACACCAAAAACCGGTCATTTTATAGGTACAGAATGAAAATATTTCGATTAAAACGAGAAATTTGTTCATATGAAAGTAAAATATAAATTACACATAACTATGTTAAAAAAGTCAAATTGTTTTAATTAAAAATTCCGGTAAAAATATTTTTACAAAACTTAAAATTTACGGTATCCCCTTGATTATGGGGATGGGACATACAAAGAACAGTCAAAAAGTTACCGTGATTTCGTTGTACTTCTTTATTACCACAATATATAGGTACAAATATATTTAATCGCAGTCAAAGTAGGTCTGTCAGAATACACGTACTTGCTCCGGCGCTTCTGCCATTACTGGAAACAACAATGAAAGTCCTGTTTTGGTATCTTCCCGAGTTCAGCGGTCGCGTTTGTTTTGATGTCTTCTATAGTGTCAAAACTGTTACCTTTGAAGCTCATTTTTATCTTCAGGAAGAGCCAGAAATCCGATTGTGCTAAATCTGGTGATTAAGGAGGCTGGTGGTGGAGTGGAATATTATTTTCTTCGAGCTATGTCTGTACAGCTATCGATCTGTGGGATGGAGCATTGTGGTGATGCAGTGACCATCCTCTTTGCCATTTGGCGGGACGTTTTTTTCCGATTGCCTCCTGCAGTCTTTCAAAATTTGCAAATACAAAGGGCCATTAAGAGTTTTTCCTGCTGGTATAAATTCATGGTTCACAACATCTTCGGTGTATGTGTTCTGACGGAGCCTATTTTGAAGGTGATTATGTAAATGTGTACCTATATTGTGGTAATAAACAGTTACAACGAAATTCTGGGAATTTTTTTGTCGTTCCAACGGCTATTTCTTTATTCTATTCGCACCACTTTTTGACAAATAATTTCTGCCGTACACTTATAGTGTGATGGTTTTAAAAGGAATCTACTACAATACATTTTTTTTGTAAATTGAGGTACGAGATAATATAAAACTCTCTGCCACCCTAAACCGGTAACCAAAAGGTTAATGTTAAAATTTATAGGATTGGTAGTAAAGGGTTAATACAAAAAACCTTGGTTGTGCCAAATACATTGGTGCCAACCTCTCATTAATATTCCGTAATATGGGGGTTAATTTGATCCAGGTTTAACACGTTTCAAAACAGAAAAAATACTGGATGTTTCTTTATTTATTTAAATTCTCGATATCACCGTGAAATTTATTTAATTTCATTTATTAAAACAATTTCTGGTGCGAAACGTGTTAAATCTGGGTCAAATTAACCCACATATTACGGATTATTAAGGAGAGGTTGGCACCTATGCAAATAAATCTCTTTAAATGTTACAACTGGCGTGTAATATAAAAGAAACAATCTCTTAAAATTAGTTTTATTTTTTTAATTACATATTTGTTTGAATTTTATGCTAATGCAATTTAATGCCTCAACACTTTTTACGGGGCGAAACATATATGACTCAATGGACAGTTTTTATTTTCTATTCGTTCGACTTTTTGTAAATACATCTCTACCACACACGTATGCTAGGGTATTTTCAAGAGAAACCTTCCACGAAGAAAACTTTTATAAAATGCGGTATGATTCATTATAAAAATAGTCGCCAGTCCTAGACCGTAAACAAAGGTTTATCGTAATACATACATTTATCAATTTCATTCAACATCTGCATCGATTACAATAACTGGTATAAAAAATTATAGCAGTTAAGTTTATCTAATAATACATACACTTCTATTTTGAGTATTAAATAATGTACTACATTTAAAAAAAAAATGTTATTCAATTTTATTTCTTTAGAAGTTAAAATAACAGATTGAAGTTTATTACAATAATACTTAATGTTGAAATTATAGAAAAACCGACTCCCAATGCATGTTGTTCTTTTTATCAACTTCCAAAATTATCCAATATCCCTTTTATAAAAAGAAAAATGTTTTTACTTCATTGTAATACTTTTTGAGATAAGAAAAATAACATTTTTAATACTTGATGTCTTTTAAAAGATAAAGAAAAAATCTTTTTTTTTTAACAAAGAGAATTATTGCATGGAAAGTTCTAAATTATGAATAAGAATAGTAACATGGATTTAAAAAAATCTAAGTACTGCAATGACATTGTAAAGTACATATGTTATAGGTATTTAAAAAGAAATTCATGAACGATATGAGCAAAAAAGTAGCTTGAAATAGCAAATAAGTAGCTTACAGTTTTTCAAAAAGTTATTTTTCAACTTTTTAAAAGTATATACACAAAGGGCATTTTTGAAAATATATGTACATTTGAATTAGAAGCTCATGTAAAAGAGGGGAAAGTTTTAAGAATCAAATAAAAATCAAATATTATAACCACAAAATTTTATGTTATTTAGTTACAATATATAAGTTCAATACAATGTTAGCAATACTAGTTTTTAGTGAACTTTACAAAAGAATAAATCTTTTCACTAAATCTAATATTTTTCTTGTTAATAGTTCATTACCAAACATATAGGGACCTGTCTGAAACATTTAGACTTAAATTATCGTTGAATTAAAGGATAAATAGCTAAACTTTTTATATTAATATTTTTATGTTTAACCAACTATCTTAATATAACAGCATCGATTTGCTTAAATATAATCTTCTTATTAAAAAAATAGTTTTCCCGAGTTGCAATGTGTTAAATCCCTGTCACATTCGCAATAGAGTAGAAGTGTTTATTTAAACAGGAAAATGATGTTTTAGAAAATGATTGCTAGTGAATTGAGTTAGATAAATGTTGGGCGAACATAAACACATTTAATTTAAAATAATGAATGTACACATTCACGGCACTCTTTCTAATCGAAGTATATATAAGTTCAATGCATTAACTGTATAAATGTGAGTATTTTGTACATCTCTGAGAAATAATGCAACAAGTAAAATGCAAAAGTACAGCCTTACGGTAGAACTACGTATATATCCAAAAGAGGCGTAATCGCGTCAGCCACTACGAATACGTTAAAGCTATTTCTCATAATATAGCATTTTAATTTCTGTCTATAATTACCACGGGTTTTTAATATTTTCTTCATAAAGCGTGTGTGGTGTTAAAATGTTGAAATAATTGAGTGTCACCAAAATTTACGAACGAGTTGATTATAAATTAAATAAAATCGTTTTGTTTCACGTATATTTTAAAAGCAAAATGTTGTTAAAAATATCTCGGTGTTATTTGACTGTTGTGAATTAAAATTAATTGGTATATGCGATGTATCACAGCCCTTGAAATACGCTCACTAAATATCATTTAAATATGTGAAAGGGTATCAGACTTTGGAAAGTCATTCAGAAATTAATAGAAACATATTGATCATGAAATAAATAAAATAATTATCGTTTAACAATTATTTAAAAGGAAAGTTAAAAAAAAATATCTCGAGGACATTCAACTTGTTTTGAATTAAAATTAACTAGTATACATCACCGAAATTGAAATGTGCTCACGAAATAGCATTTAAGTATGTGAAAGACTATCAGATTCTTAAAAGTCATTCAGAAGTTTATTTGATTTTCTTCCCTATTTAAGTCAAACCGATTTACTATATTTCGAAAATCCAATGAAGTTTCTTTTCTAGATGCAGACAGACATAAAAATGAAGTTTTACATACTATTTGAAATTATAATGCAGCGAAATGAGTACCAGAAAAATGCAGATGTCAAATATATAATAATTTACATTTCCCTTTAAAATATAGTGTTTTTGTCCATAACAAACGGATTGGTTTAAAGGGTTTGTATTATCCGATATCTTCTGTGACAATAGTATGTACCTTAATAAAAAAAACTATGATTGTTTAAAGTCTATGATTATTGCTGTGAGTTATTGAATACCCCCCCCCCCTCCTTCTCTCCGTTACGTTCCTTTTAAATGTCTGATATATTTCAATTATTTTGAGAAAAAGAATCTAGTTTTATTGTAATTTCCTGTTTCTAGCCCTAACAATTCCATACAAATTGTAATTTAGAACGTTTTTAGAAGGTTTTTCACTCATTTAAATTTTGAACTTAAATTGAATTTCTTAAAAGTACATACCACGCTAAACTTGAAGTTTTGTGACTCCACAATATCACAGAAATCACAATTTGTGAAAGTCTATTAATCATGTACACTTTTACCTTTCGAATATATTAGAAATTTTTTTGTTGCGACTATATACGTCTTACAAGTAACGGTCATGTCAAGTCTCAAGTTTTTAGTCTTAACAATTCCAAATTAATCGTAATATAGAAAGTTTTTAGAACATTTTATGCACATTTCCCGCTTTTAAATTTCATAATAATCATAGGTATAATACTAATTTCAGACGTTTTGTCTTTCAATTTTAACGAGATAAAACTGGGATATCTAATTTTATTTCCCGATCGTAAAAGCATAACACAACATATTCTTAAATCTTTAACATATTACTTCCAAACAGAATAAAAATATAAAAATAATATACAAAGAATACTTTAATAATAAATATCATAATATAAAAACACACTGTCACCCTTCAATTGTAATCCGTTCTTTATTCAAGGTAAAAAAAAAAAAAAAAATGTTTTTATTCAAGGTTTTTTAGTGATATTTGAAGTTAATAATTTAATTACTTTCAAAATCTTAAGATAACACAAAATATTTTTCTCAAATGGTAATATGCTTTCTTTAAAATGTATTTAAAAAAAAAATATTTGCTTAATGACATAGTTAATTTACACCATAATAACTTTTCCATTATTCAACATAAATTTCTTTTTTTTCCCAAGTCTCTATTTTCTAATTACTAGCATTTCCAGTATTTAAATAAGTACATTTCAATTCTCGTAACTTTTTTTAGAATTGCAGTAAAAAATAAACAAAATTGATTTCGCTTATGTAAGAATAAACAATATAATAAAAATCAACTTTAAGATATTAACAACAAATAAATTTCAACAAATATTAAATGTAAATATTAATTCGAACTATTAATAAATAATCAAACCTCATATTCTTTCGTATAAAATAAATAAATAAATAAAAAGAACTTACGCAGATTTTTCCATATCCTTGCCGGCTTGTGTTATAATTCGGAGAAATCGTTGAAGAAGATTAGCTATAAGCTGTACGGAATTGCAGTTGAATTATATAAGTGAAGTGAGTTGTTCTTTCGATGAATAAAGCTGGACGCAGTCGTCGATTATCCGAAGAATAAATATAGTGGCAGTCGTCGTAGCGGATCCAGGCAATAAATTGACATCGTGGGTGTTTCTCTAGTATGAAGAAAAAACAACTTATTCAGAATTCCATGTTTTATTTTAAAAATCGATATGGAAGCAGTCCTCACATGATTCAAATGTGCAGTGCCGTCTCTCACTGAAATAGTTGTCACAAGTTGTTATTAAAATACATCGAATATGATCATACTTCTCGACAACTATTAGGTTTAATTATTTAGAATACAGGATGAGTAAAAGACGCAGCCAAGGGACTGTTAACATTTGCAAAACGGCCAAAAAACTGAGGGAAGCACGGTTACACTCGCTTTTTGTGAATAAGCGAAAAGATACCAGATCATGACGTAACACGTGTTCTAACCAATGAGAGAATAAGGAATACGTGTACAATCTACGTCATGACCAATGAGGATGATAAGGTATATAGTTCTAACATATTCTAAGCGGACGCATTTTATAGTGAAAAGAAACGAGCGCGGGAAAACTCGGAAAGAGGAAAAGGAAAATTAAAATAAAATGGCTTTCGAAAAAACATTCGAATTCACAGAAATGATCAGAATTTATGATATAATTTAAGAGTAACTGAGAGATTTATATTTAAGTATATTGGGAAAAATAATAATGAATTTAAGGGGAATTTAATACAATTAAATAGAATTAATGATAGATATTATTAAGGAATAAGGAAATAGTGAAACTGGTGATAATTTATTATAAAACAGAGAAACATTGCGAAGGAAGATTTAATAATGTAACATATATAACCAAGGCATACATTACAATTAATATTCATCAAACACAAATAGGAAACAACGAAACATGAAACTCATATCCCTTATAAAACAGCTATCCTAGAGTACAATCAGACGTATGAACCGTAGTTAAAGCATACAATATAAAAATGAAGATAAAGTTCAAGCGAAAAAAATGCAAATGTAAAATATTCAGAAATGAAAATATAGAAAAGACATCTGAAATCTGCAATGGAATTTTTAATCGCAATTTATTACAGATTCAAGAAAACATGTACGATTTCATCCTTGCACTATTTATAATAACCCCAAAGACCAAAGATTTGGGCTATCGTACATATCATCTCTGCACTTCCACACACACACACACACAAACACACACACAGACAAACACGCACGAAAAAATTGGTGAAAAAAATGGGAAAATATATACAGTCTAACCTCATTAAGACGAAGTCGAGGGGCAGAAAAATTCTATTCGTCTTAACCGAATATTAACCGGTAAAACAGCAAAAGGCAATTCAGATGATTAAAAAAATAAATCACTAAAACAAAGATATCAAAGAATGTAAAGAATATCTGCAGAGAAACTTTTTATAGTCATTTTATGCTAATCAGTATTTTTATGCAAAAAAAAATACATTTCTAACATCACCATACAAACACAAAACCCATACTCTCACAGATACACACATGACGATAGTAGTACAATATGTACTGTAACATTCTTAAAAAAATGCGTAAGTATGAACAAAATATTAAAATATATTTACCTTTTTAAGTTAGACCGTAAAAAAATTATTGACTTTTGTTTGAATTTTTGCTTTCTACATTTGTTTACAAATGCATCCACTTTTTCCAAATTGTCCAAAGCACAATTGGGTTTTTCTTGTTGAAACAGAAACCACTGAAGAGTTTAAAGCCTCTGTCGCTTTGTTAGAGGTAATTTAATCTAAATTTTTATATTTATATTTTCATTAATATCTTAAAACATTTCTTTTTTATAAACTCATTCTATTTTGATATTTAATAAAATCCCCCTCATCCTTTTTCTTATTTTTCTTAAACATTATTAATTAAAACTCTTATTTTCAAAATCCAAACATTTGTATTTTTCTATAAGTCAACACCACCCAGGGTCTTCTTTTTTCACTATGAGATAGTTTCCACGCAAACAACTTTTACTTGAAATTCTCACGTAATTTAAGGGATCGTAAATTCGAAACACACACAGGCAGATTGGATAAAGTACAAAAGGCCTTTATAAGAAGTCATGGGAATAACTGAAGCATTATTGTCAGTTGTATTGTGTGCAACTTTTATTACCCTCAGAAAAGAGAGTCATAAAACTAGGCTTGTTACGAAGATACATCAGTATATTGCTTTCGAGTCGTTGTTTATGGCAGGTGTCAGCGGGCGGATAGTTGTTTTCGTGGGACCCGACATACAGCTGTTTTTCAACGAAGCCCACGAGCTCCTTGTTTCCAGGAATTGAGACAGGGAAGTTTTGGACGTAGCAGAACCCCACCCAATCAACGCTGAGTTTTTTCCCCCTCGTCCGTTACCAGGGGAACGAGAGATGGCTAGCAGTGGCAGTGATGTTGTGAAGCGTGGATAGTTCGGGTGTGTGTGGGTTAGGGGATTTTCCCCCCACCGCCGCCTGCTCGAGCAGTAGATTATTTTTTTAGTGAGTAGGAAGACGGACGATTACTAGGGAGTTGATAGTAACTGGTTGTATGCTACGCGGCCTGAAATGACGAGAATGTATGTTGTTGTTGGAGTAAAAAAAAAAAAGAGATGTTAAGAATTCGAGAAAGTTTTTAGATGTCGAAATGTTAGGACGTGCAGATTTAGTGGTCTATCGAGAGATGTGTTTGCCCTGGTAACAGACTCTGCTAGCGTTCTGCAAGATAAAACGAACAAAAAAAACATTTTTTGCAGTCTTTAAAGACTGATGTTTAGGAATAATCGTTGCTAGAGATTAGCACCACTGCTCGTATTTGGAGCCGGTGTGTAACTGGAGATTCACACGGAGTGGCTGAACATCGAAAATGGAAGTGAGTACTCAGAGTAGTGACACTTATTTCCGGCTATGCACCATATCAGAAAAGTATTTCTGATTCATATTTTGGGGCAGAAATTACTCTACAGCGTGTTATAAATAGTTACAGAATAGTTATTGGATTCGACTCCCGGTGGGGGAACAACAACTTCTTGTAAATAGTTGATTCTCGACTAACTTTATTTACATATATTTCCTTGTGCATATTGTCCTCTACTGTCTCGGATTCTGTTTAGACATTTTTGACTACTTAGTGTAGTAGCCAAGCATTGTGATCGTTACTAACAAGCCACTATGACTAAAACTTTTGTGTCTTAAATTCTCGAACTCGTGTTAGTGTGATAATGGAGTGAAACCAAACCTACCAAAGAATGACCAAAGCACCTCTAGCATCACTATGTACTTTCTGTGGTAAATATAACATCAGTATTTTTGGTTAAATTTATCTGATTATAGTATATGATACTTCTGATTTTTGAATTAACCAATTTGTTAATGTTTTTATCTATTATCATGACCTCAATACATTAGATTGCTATTATAATTCGTGAAAGCTATGAATAATGTGTTTCTGTCAATAAACAAAATATCTAAGTAAATTCCTTCTTTGTTTTCTTTATCTTATTAATTTATTTTAAATCATTTCAATAAGATTCATGTTCAGTAATTTTACTTTTTGTTAATCATTAAAATTTAATTAGGAATACTATGTATAGTTTGAGTTATCAGTTTAAAATGCATAGTAATCTTTAACTTAATTTATTCTGTTGATTTAAATATTAATTCTGGTAAAATAAATAAATAAATAAATTAATTAATTAAAGTAAATTTTTGTATTCTCTAGTCATGGAATTTCTAAATATTATTTTAAGCATTAAATCTAATAAAAAAATAAACTGCTAATTTACTGGATGTTGTAATTTTTAATATTCAAACTTATTTTATTTAATTAACTGAGACCTTTTACTATTCTTTAATTAATTACAGGACATACTTATCTGAATTTTTTTATGTAAAGTAATTTTAACATTTTGATCTAAAGTCTTATGAGGAGCATTTTATAATAATGAATTACTTATTCAAAATTTAATTATTTACTCATGGTCTCTTAAACAAGGATTAATCTATACGATCTTCAGTGTTGTGAATTCTTGGAATTAATTTTGCATTTTTTTAATATTTGTCAAATATTATTTTGTTTAACCTATATCATCAATTTTATACCTCCCCTTTTTGTACTTTCTTTAAAAGAAAGATTTTGTCCCCTTTATTCCAAAATTTTCACTTAGTCTAAATTATTATGTCTATGAAAATTCCTTGTTGTTACCCTTCATATTAATTCTTGAATTCACAATGCTGATTGTTGGGGAATTGGATGTAGTGCAAATTGAGAATATTGTCAGTGCTTTTAAATGATTAATTCTTATACTATTTTGAATTCAAAACTTAGAATTCAAGTAAATTTAAATTCTTTAAATTTTAATTGTTTCTGTTTAATTTAATCCATTTACTTTTTTTGTTTTAAATTTATTTTAGTTTGAGAATAATTTTGTAAGTATGCATATTGACAGGATTCATTTCAATTTTTAGTCATAGGTAATTTGCACTCATTCATAATTTTTGCAAAAGGTAATAGTACCTAGACTAATAAACAAATCCCCCAACAGCTTCATTGAAGTACACGGAAGAGATTTCGACTTCTGCATCAGCTTCCATTTTATTCAGCTTTTTCTCTTCATTCTTATTTTAGTGAAACAGGCCAGAATAGCTTCATCTGTTATGGGTTGTGAAGACTTAATATTTTCCTCCATTCGAACGTAATCCTCAAATGACAGGGTAGAAATTATTCCTCTTTTTTCAGATACTTCTACTACATCGTCCATTTCTGTTTCATCTGTTTATGCGACATCTTCCACTAAAATACCACCATGCCTGAAACTTTTTTTAGGGGGGGAGGGGGGGGCGGTTGGGGAGAGTGGGAGTAACAGAGTTCAATGCACTTCTTAGGAAACACATTGCCAGGGGTGCAAAAATCTAGGCGCCTTTGTGCCGATTCCCACCACTAAATTTTTAGCATTATTCGCCTGATATCAATACTGATAAAATTTAAACGAAATATACTAATAAAATTTGACCAATAATAGTAATAAAATTTAGTGGTTGGAATCAGCCCAGTAGCGCCTAGATTTTTGCACCCCTGCACTTATCTTCTAAGAGATGGATAGAAAATGGTGCCTGTTTGTCAAAGCACTCGATAAGTTTTTTTTATTACTTCTTTCCTGCAGTGAGGTTTTAAACACTAAATAATACCCTGGTCGCATGGCTGAAGCTTTTCTGTAGTATTTGGAGGGAGGGAAACACATTTTATTGATTTTAGCTTTTTTACATCTTTGTGGGCTGTACAATTGTCTAACAAAATGCATATCTTTCTCTTTTGATTGGCAAGTCTTGAGTTTAATTCAAATAATTATTTTGCAAAACTTTCCTTATTTATCCAAGCATTTTTAGTGAACAAATTGTGTATTTACATGCTTAAAGCAACGTGGTTTTGCGAATTTTCCGATAACATAGATATGTAAATTTTCACTACTATCCATATTGCAGACTACCAGTACTGTGACTCTTTCTTTATTACATTTTCCACCGGAACACTTCTCTGCTTTAAAAGTTAATGTAGATGAGGGTTGGGCTTTATAAAAACGCGCAATTTCATCTGCATTGAATATATCACAGGGTGCATAATGTCTTTTAAAAGCAGGTCCTTCTTTAGAGAAAAACACCCTGATTAACTGCAGCCTCTTCACAACATATCCTTTTGGAGACATGAACATGGCGTTTTTTAAACCACGATACCCATCCATTTGAGCATGTGAAATTATCCACACCAAGAGCTTCTGCAAAACACTTTGCTTTTTATTGTGAAACAGTATTTATTAAAATGATAATCTTGTTCCTAGCTTCTCTTATCCATCTTAACCTATTTTCGGCCAAAGGTGCGTAAACACACCATTTCAATAAATATTTTTTTATTAACACTGTGACGTATATTTTTCGCTAATTTTATTTTTCTGCTATTTTTAATGGTTCTAGAGACATCTATAAAAACATCTATCGAAATTTTCAAAATACGCTGGTTTGTTACGTGAAACGGTTTTTGAAAATTCGACTTTTTGAAAATGTATAATTATTCCACTTGAGATTAATCATATGTTTTTATAATGGAGTAAAGTTGCAAGTTTTGTAAATAAAATAAAAATAAAACAAATGCCATAAGAAAACTTAATTTTTTAAATTTAAATTTAATGGTAAATTATTAATAATAAATTAATAATGGTAATGTCAATTAAATAAAATATTATTTTTCATGCACGAAACTTTTTTGATGTCTTAATGAATGTAATTTAAGCACATTTCAATGCAAATAATACCACATTTTATAAAATTTCTATGATTGGCCTAAAATGGGTTAATAAAGCAACTTTAATTTTCTCATTCTTATCATTTCTCATTTTTATTTCAAGCCGGCTCAAACGGAGTGATAGGACAAGCCGTTTCAATTTGATCTCGATTCTTAATATCTGTCGGAAGAGTACTAGCAGGTCTTCCGTATTTTGCTGCAATCTTTGATTTTTTTTTAAAAATCACATCACTAACATCACAAAAAATCTTCTGCTTAGTTTCCAAAGTATAAGAGCCTTTTTTCCCACTCAATTTCACAACTAGAACTCTAATACAACTAGAATTCAATCAATACAATAAGAACTTTATTCACATCAAGTGTTCAACCACATGCTAGCAACAAAATAAATCGCTCACAAAAGAATTTCAACATCAGCAGAGAAAGAATGCAACTGTTTTATTTTCCCTCACAATTATCACTGCATCCACCTTTCTTCACCCATCTCTCCTTCATGTTTTATCAATAACAATGTTAGGTTATACTTGTTTAACTTGACATCTGGATGGGGTTGCCCCCATCCAGATTATATATCTTACTGTATTACCTTTACTTTTATACTTCATTTTTTAACAATTCTTAATATTCGTTATATACACTGTATGACTATATCCGAATGGGTACCCCCATCCAGATATTTTTATCATTAAACTTTGTTCCCTTTTTGGTTTTTGTGGTGGATTTTTTAATGTATTTTTCTTAACTTTTACTTTAGCGCAGCTTGTCCCCAAGGGGACCTTGTGCCATTAAACTTCAACCATCAACCAACCAATCAACCATCAACCAACTTCACCCACCTGAGTTTCAAGAACAAATGCATATCCTTCCCATAGACAGCTAATACAATAGACCACGAACTACTAACATTTTCTTGAATCAAACATCTCCTTCCCACGGTCACCTGACGATGGGGAGTTAGCGCGCCAAACCGGTTTTTTCCCGCAACGGAATTCTCGCCCCGACCCATGCGTGTATTCATTTCACCTGCGTTTGTATTGATCATGAAAGGAGAAGTTGCCAAAAAAGAGATTAACGCTAAAAAAAGACACACTTTTGGCCGTGAAAGCGGGAAAATGTATGTTTCAACTTTCTGCCGGAGGAACATTTACTTCATCTTAAACGGGAGAAGTGTGTCTTCATGTTCGTATTAAACGATGCAATTATTATTGTTTTCCAAAATAACGTGATTGGGAAACTATTTTCCTTCGTCTTAAGCGTTTTCGTCTTAATGACGTTCGACACGAAAAAATTGGTGAAAAAAATGGGATCATATATATTTACATTTTCGAATTTATGTTTCCCTCTATTGAAAAGCATACTTTCAAGTTCATTAAAATTATCCTAGAGTGACAATGTCACAACTAAACTCTAGGTCTTAGAAAATTACATTATATTCACAGATACACTATGCAAAGCTATACAAATGCAAATTCATTACGGTTATTGATAACTCAATACTCATATAATTAACCAAAATATTTCGGACGCAGTATGGTGCTCATACGTTCCTAATTAAAGAAGGAGTTAACCAAAAGCATAACATGCAATAACATATATGTAATAAGGATATACAATTGAATTCATTTTAATAAGTGTGAAATGATTGCGCTTTAAGCCGTGGAAATATGCTAATCTTTTATGTGATTGAAAATTATAGGAAGTTTAATGGATTATGGCAGTTTAAAATATAAATAAACCATACAGAATAATGCCGCAAACTCCAAATAATGCTTTGAATGATAATGAAATATTTCTAAACAATAGTTCCTGAGTTTTAAACTTGACAAATAGTTTTGAAAATTGAAAATTGTGTATTAACGCTGTTTGCAAAACGTTATGCAGTCTGACAAGAAACACATTTTACGAAATATTGTATTGTAATATTTAAATCTGGTAAACGCATTAAAATACATCTTTCATAATATTAGATAATTATTGGTTCAGTAAAATGATTAATTTAAAAATGAACACGTAACTATCACTTTAACAGTAAACCAAAATAATGCAATTCAAAGCCAATTTAATTAGTAGTATTCCAATATCCGTTGAGATATCCATGTATAATATCCAGTTTTACCCCAAGAGAATGTGCAGCATAAAATTGAAATTATAATATAAAAAATACCATTATAAATATTAGCAACAGATTCATTAAGGGAAATAATTCCTCAACCCCTTCAGGGTCGCTTAATATTTGGAAAAACCATAAAAATATACCTATATTTTTTATTACAGAAATTGAATAATTATAAGGTATCTAAATAAAATATGCAATTAGTTTTTTTAAAGCAAAAAACAATATGTTATAGAACAAATTCACATTTGTAGAAAAGCCATCATTCGAGAATTATGTGTCTTGAAACCTTAAGCTCCGCTCCCCGATAAGTGTAGGCTACTTTTTTTCATAATTCAGATTATTTGATTACCATCCCTTTTTTGATGTAGAGATATTCGCCGTAGTTTACGGCTGATAAAAAGATGCGAAAATAAAGCCAATTACACTATTTTTAAAAAACTGGTGGAAGACAAACAATCTGAATTTTAAAAAAAAGTAGTCGACATTGCCCGGGAAAATCACGACCACAAGAATTAAAGGGTTATTTTTTTTCTGGTTTCAGGAGTTTTTTCCACCAGTTAAATCATGAGCCCGGAAATACGACGGGCACGTGAAATAACGAACGACACCTCAGCCCGTGATATTGACGGGAGCAAGAATTAAGGGGTTAAATGAAAACTGCCAACTTTAATTCGTCTTGTGTTACCACTAAAGTTTAATAACCCTTTTGCAGTTTACAAACTGAAGATGTCAGCGATTAATTTGGGCAAATTTTACTGGTAATAGAAAAGCGTAAACGTTGGCTACATCAATTAATATGCTACACATAAAGTTACAAAAAGTTTTCAGTAGCTGCATATTTTAAGACTTTGCAAAATGTAACAATTTTTTTAAAATTTCCGGTTTATATCTAAGTTTTTATTTTTTATGGATCATTTCATGTTATAAATATTACATAAATGTCAGAATGAAGATAACGTAATGGCCACTTTGGCATCTTGCCTAAAGCGCCAGTTAGAGGGCTGCTCAAATTGTATCACATCTGAAAAATCCGGTTTCATAGCTGACAACATTTACGCTTTTTTCCTACCACTAAAATTTTATAGTAAATTTAAACTTATTAAATCGCCAAAATCATGAGATTCAAAAAGACAAAATTTTCTATTAAATTTTAGTGGTTTCAAAAAAGCGTAAAAGATAGCAGCTATGCGGTTTCACCAAGCTATAAAGTTTGGCGCCCCTTTCCCTTATGTGTGTGAAAGGTTTTTTTTCTCGATTTCTGCGAAATTTTGCATGCTAAAACAGTATGTACGTAATGAGTCCTTGAAGGGCCGTGAGATATTTTTTATACCACCTAATTTTAACCAAGGTTTGTATCATAATATTTTAAACCAATTTTAATTTTATACTGTTATATAATGTTTGTGAAAGAAGCTGTAAAATTGCATTCACATTTCAAATCTGCTGTGAATTCAACATTACAGAACACTCAATTACATTTCCCAGAAAAGGTTTAACCAATCTTCTTGGTTATAATTTTACGATATGTGTAAAAAGTACTGTCGTAAATAAAATTATTAAAATATATAAACATTTTTATTTTTTTTCGAATGTCGCAAATGAAATTGAACTATATCAGTTACTTGTATGAAATTACTTTGTAGTAGAAGATGTAAATTACGTTAATTGATGGTACTCCCGATGTAGAAAAGAAATTAAATAAATAATTAAAGTTCTATTGTTTATAGATGTCCTGATAAATATACATATTACTATTTATTTCAGATGTAACAAATGAAATTAAACTGTATCAGTTACTTGTATGAAATTACTTTGTTGTAGAAGATATAAATTACGTTAATTGATGGTACTCCCGATGCAAAAAGAAATGAAATACATAATTAAATAAAGTTATATTGTTTATAGATGCAATGATAAATATACGTATTACTATTTATTTCAGAAGTCGCAAATTGAATTAAATTGTATCAGTTACTTGTTTGAAATTACTTTGTAGTAGAATATGTAAATTACTTTATCTGATGGTACTCCTGATTAGAAAATAAATTAAATAAATAATTAAAGTCCTACTGTTAAATAGATGTCATGACAAATATACCTATTACTATACGTGTAAGTAGGTATAAGTAATATACGCATGATGTATATATTAAAAGATTATACGTCATCACTCAACTAGCTGCAAGCACTCAAATATATGTGCGAATTAGTTGATGTCATTCAGATACGCACGAGGATCAATATTTTGAACCACACCCAATTTAAGATGTTGGGGTGAAACGGAAATATATGAAAAAGTTGCATTAAAATCAAGCTGAAATACCTAATTATCTGTAATGGAGATGGATAGCAACACTTGATTACCAAGAAATTAAACAATTCGCTGCCAACCATGCGTATACCCATGAGCATACTACTAAAATTACGAATTCGTACCGGAAATGTTGAAAGAATTTTTTTTATTTTCTGTAATCACGAATTGTCTGTAATTAAATAAAGTAAATATTGCTATTAGCATTTTCTGGTATGAATTCGAACTTTTTAAATAAAATAAATTCCGCTAATTTTAACCCGGCAGTAAACGTGTTAAGAGTGTTGTTTCACAAACGAAAATTTAACATTTTATAAATAACAACTGCGTGCAATAAAAGTTATCATAAGTTCGCATATATATAAGGAATACTACACTTTTACCGAGTCGTTTCACGAGGGCCATATTTGGAAAACATTGAACAAATGTAAACTTCCACCAGTATTTCTAAAAAGTTATTCTCGCCTTATTTAATCATAGATAAGAAAAGCAAAATATATATTTATTGAAATTATTTATCTAAAGAAATATGAATGGTCCCCTATAAATTTTTCAATACAAATCGATTTCTAGAAGATTTAAAAATGTGAATTTAAAATTACAGTAAAATTCAATGAGTGGTTTCTGCGTTATACTTGAAAAAAGACCCGCTGGAAAATCTTCTTTTCAGCGATGAAAAATGAATTTAACATTAGGAATTCTAAATTTTATAACTGCATAATTCCTAAACTACTTGACCAAATGACTTCCCGCATGGTTATACCATAGTAAAATGTACCAAAGAATACAAATATGTCAGAATTATGTGTTACTATACAACATTTTAAAGTTTATTATAGTATTTATAAATACACGATTCTGTAAGTAAAATTTAAGTAGAGTATTAATAAATAGGCATTATTACTAATTAATTTATATCAATCATATTTTAAACTTCACTTTGCATTGAAGATAAGTGGTATTATTTGTTTTTTTCTAGTACTGTATATAACTTCCTTATTAAGTATAGTTAGAATTAAATATGGATCACTTAGAAGTTATTGTTGAAATCATACATTGCCTCCATTTCCACTATACTCACATAACGTATCAAAAATATTTTTGTACCTTATGTATCGCTGTTCATAAAACAAGAACTTATAAGCTAATTACTATTGGTGGAAACTTTTATTAAAATCAGGGATGAGCTTTCTCCGCTTTTTTGCATACCAGTAAAAGATTAGAGAAAACGTTGTTCTTTTAAATCGCATAATGTTCCGATTAAATAAAATTACATTTTCTGTAAGATTACATTAGTATGCAAAAAAGCGGAAAAATCTCATCCCTGGTTAAAATGACTTATTACTGGATGGAAATTTAGATAAAAAAGAAATCGATGATATTCCACTACTTTTGATATTGAAATGAGAGTGTCAACTGTTACCTTCAGAAGCGTCCTATCGTTTACCAATCTTTGAACACGGCAAACATATATGTAATTTCTTAAAAACCTTAAATTATGATAGATATAAAAGGGGGAAGAGTGAGCAAAGTTCTTTCAAACATTAAACTTGAAGATTGGTATGAAGAAAGAAAGAAAAATAAAAGTCGATGCTCGTAAAATGCAGAACGATGAAAAACTTTCATCTAACGATCTGTAACAACTATTGTTTCCTCTTTTCGCTATATGTTAATACGTTCGCTGCCAACTACGAGTATACTCGTAGTGCTATCTACGTTTCTTCAATTTAAAATTAGTTATTCGCACCGGAAATTTCAAAAGAAGAATTTTTATTTTATGTAATTACGAAATGTCTGTAATAAAACAAAGTAAATATTGCTATTAGTATTCTGGTATGAATTGGAACTTTCTAAATAAAATGAAAATTCCAGTATTTTTAGCTTGACAGCGAACGTGTTAATAAAAGCATTGAAAATCGATTTATATGTAAAGCTCTTTTCCAATCCAACATGTATTATGGAACACCTATTCTAAATTTTGTGTCAAAAATATCATATGAATAATTGCACACTAGTCTATTTTGTAAAATAACGTTTAAACATAGCTGCCAACTTTTACGCTCTTTTTCTTCCACTAAAATCTTATAGTAAATTTTACTTATTAAATCGCGAAATCAAGTGATTCAATAATGCAAAAGATTCTATTAATTTTTAGTGGTAACAAAAAAGCGTAAAAATTAGCAGCTATGGTTTAAAATTACTACCGAATGCCGCAAAGACGGAATTTCTTTGAGAACATCGCATTGGTCATTTTGAATTGGAATTATACAGTAATTGGTGTATATATAATGCTAGTTTTTTTACAATTTGACACGCATTATAGAATACCTATTCTAGATCAGGGTGGCTAGTGGTCAGGGAAAAATACAGTAAAAAAAGGTGGTGAATACCAGTATATTCTTATAGAAAAATTCATCTTGATTATTCGATCAAATAATTACATGAATTTTTTAATAAGAATATACTGGTGTTTTTTCATTTCTTTTTACTGTATTTTTCCCTGTCCACTAGCCACCCTGTAGATAGTGTGTCAAACATATAACATGAATAATTGCACACCAGGCTAATTTGTAAAATAACGTTTAAAATTACTCTCGAATGCAGCAAAGTCTGTATATCTTTGAGAATATCACATTGGTCATTTTGAATTGAAATTATATAGAATTTGATGCTATCATTTTAGACGTTAATTATGTTATGTTTTCAAACAGTTATTTTGGAAATATGGCTTTTACCATATATTTATAATTCATGCTTATGAATTTTGAAACTAATGTGAAATATAGAAAAGCGCCAGTAATTCAAAGCTAACAATCCCTCGTGACGAGAAATGAATATTTAACTACTTGAAAACATGATATGTAGTGTATTCCCTTGAAAATTTTCTTGTATTGTAATCTCCTAAGAAATTGAAGTACATTCATTCTAAATGAACTTAATATTTCTTTTAAAACATTTCTTAACTTAGTAAGATATTTTAAAATTATGTTTATTTCAAAGATATTTATTAGGAATTTAAGCAGCACTCAATCATACGAATAATGCAAAATGTACCAAAACGTTTGATGTACACACAAGAGGTTTATGATATATCCTCGTGAATTCAAGATTTAAATTCAAATATTTACCTGAAATAAAGTTAAATGTTAAACATATTTTGAAATATAAATACAATTTTTATTTACTCTTTTATTCAGAAAAATGAAAAAAATTTTAATTCTTATTTTCGAAAAATATGAATAATGTTTATTTTTCCTCAAACAAACGTACCTATTATTTGCCTATTTCGTAAATTGAGTTCAACATTAAAACTCTCTAAAATGTGTTTATATTCTTTATCAAATTTAAATTATCTTGAATTTATAGAATCAGTCACCGATGACTGCTAAAACAAATATGCAGTGTAAACTACGATATGATAAACAAACATAAATTGCACCAATATTATTATGCAACAAAGATCTAAGTTTTTCTTTCAAACGGCTATAAAATAAATAATTATTAATCAAAAGGGATCCGACAAGGAATTAATATCACAGACGTCATGAAATTTGATACAAAGTAATTTGTTAATGACGAAATATATAATTCTCAAAGCCACCAATAGGAAAAAATGAGTGATGTCTATAGAATTTTTGTGAATAGATGTCTTTTACAGGGCTATTTGCATCATAGAAGTTATTCAGAGTAAACAATTTGGCAGTTTTATGAATGGAGTAAAAACTTGAAACTAATAGTTGACTTTCGAAGGAAGATAAACGTCAAGGAAGATATATTCTAAAATCGTCTAAGTATTCTATGCGTTTTGAGAATCACTGTAATAGAACAATTATCTAAAGAATTCAAGTAAATGACCGTACTTTGGTCTTCAAACATATTAAAGCCTTTTAATTCTATCACTTAATTATTTCCTATGCTATATGCATATTGCACGTCCTTTTATATTGCATATAAAGCATGATATACTTGCAGATATATACTAAAATCGTCTAAGTATTCTATCCATTTTGAGAACCACTGTAATAGAACAATTATCTATAGAATTCAAACAAATGACAGTACTTCGGTCTTGAAACACATTAAAGCCATTTAGTGTTATCACTTATTTACAATGCTATAGACATATTGCACTTCCTTTTATATTGTATATAAATCATGCTATACTTGCAGATATATTATAAAATCGTCTAAGTATTCTATCCGTTTCGAGAATTACTGTAATAGAACAGTTATCTAAAGAATTCAAGCAAATGACAGTACTTCGGTCTTCAAACATTTTAAAACCATACAGACCTGCCAAGTCTCCGGCTTTTTGGATACCAGTAATTTAGCACAGAAAATGTTGTTTTATTTAATCAGAGCATTTTGCGATTTAATAGAACAACATTTCCTCTAAAAAATTACTGGTGTGCCAAAATCCAGAGACTTGGCAACTCTGAACCATATAATGCTGTCACTTAATTATTTACTATTCTATATACATATTGAACTTTCTTTTATATTGTATGTAAATCATGCTACACTTGCAGATCTATTTTAAACTCGTCTAAGTTTTCTAATCGTTTTGAGAATCACTGTCATAGAACAATTATGTAAATAATTCAAGCAAATGACAGTACTTCGGTCTTAAAACACATTAAATTAATTTAATGGTGTCACTTAATTATTTACTATGCTAGAGACATATTGAATGTCTTTTATATCGCATATAAAATATTCTATACGTGCATTCATTAGATCTTTTAATATGACATTGAATCCAATACATGGGTAATAACGAATAGTGGTAATTGACAATCTGTTCACTAGTTTATTTTTTAAAAAAGTAATATTATTTAAAATACTAATAAATCATTTTCAGTAAAATTTGTTTGGTAATTATAAAATAAAATGTAAATATAATGTAAATGTAATATATCTGTGTCATATAATATTTAAGTAAAAGTGATAGTATATTAAGAATTATCATCGAAATTAAATTTTATGTAATGTAGATTTAAAAATCAATAAGTTTAATTATATTTTATTAACTTTCTTGCTCATTAAATCATATATAAGAAAGTTAATAAAAACGAAATAATAGTATGTTGTCAACAAGAGCGTTATTTACGTACCTGTTTCCTTTAAAATTATTTACAGGCCAATTTCTTGCAATTGGGGTGAGGGCATACAGCAAAGAAAGCAAATTTTGTTTCGCAACTATATCCTGAAGTCCAAACAAAATTAAAGTGTACATTTCTTCAGTTGTTAAATTCTACCAGTTGTTAAATTGTTTATGTATCCTATTACTTTTATGTAGTGGGTAATAATATAGATGCATATTTGCCAACTGCTACGATTTTTGGCCACAAATTTTTTGGAGTAGAAATCTTGGAATTAAATAACACGAAGATTCTGATATTTAACAAAAAAAAATCGTAGAAGTTGGCAGATATGACATTATGTATTGAGTAACAGAGTATGACCATAATTCGGTCGTGATAGCCAATTTAAGACATTTTAAGTTTTTATATCATTATTTCTTATTCCATAGACATGTGGAACTGTCTCCTATATCGCATACACCAGGGGTTCCCAAAATATGGTACGCGTACCAGTACTGGTACGCAAAGCTCTGGCTACTGGTACGCGAAAGTGCGATGCTGGTACGTAAAATGAAATACCAGCATCTATATTAATAAAAGAAAGTTCCGCTCTGTGTGTGTGACTGTGTATCTGTTGGCGATGGCTAGCAAAATCTAGCCCACCTAGAAGTCTGGAAATTTAGGTGTGGACAGTTCATGGTCTGGCCATGTGCACTTGAACCTCAGAATTTTAATATTTTGATATTTAGCCTAGATATTAATTAGATTATCATTAACCATCGCTTCTAAAATGTCACCTTTTAAATCAAAATGGCGATAGAAACGGACTGGCGCATTGGATTTGCAACCGGAAATGAACGAATTCAAAATTATTTAACTAATTAGCGAATTTTAAGAAAACTAATTGAGATATCAATTTGAAAATTTCTGAGCGTATGTAAAACATATTTTGTATCTGACTATGTGATTCTTGAAAAAATCGGTAGGTATTTTTTTTTTACTTTACGCAAAAAACTGCCAAAAATCTCCCGGCGCCAGTGAAAACGATCCCAGAAAGTTTCGGACAGAAATCTGCTTTCATTAAAAACTGAACTACAAAGAGATCTGTTTCTCGGGCAGATCCCTCTATTTAGTTTGCAAAAATGAAAGTAAATAATTGACAATTTTTACTAATGAACAAAAATTTAGGTAATTAATTAAGATATAGATTTGAAATTTAGGTCGGGAAGGGGTGTCATCTGCCGGCTATTTTAGCGTAGCATCTTCGTTATGTTCTAATTATCAGAAAAATGTAATTCTTTTTTTAATGATCGCGTTAATGTAGGTGACGATGGTTCTCTTGAACAAATTATTCATTATATTTGCGGGTATGGGGAGGGAGGGGGTTAACGCCTTTCTCTGAGATTGTAATTATCTCGGGCCCGGGCAACGCCGGGCTGCTTAGCTAGTAGTATTATAAAAGCAGAAACTGCATGAATTTATCCTGTTATGATATAACGAGTTTTCCAGAATTAAACACATGTAATTATTACATTTATACGGAAAAAATTAAAATTTTTAAATAAAGAATTCAAAAATTAATCCATGAAACTGTTTTAATTAGCAAAAATACTGTTTTAAACATGTTTTTTAAATTGTATTATTTGATCCCTGAAAGCGGGTGGAGCTTGTTCAAAGAGGAGAAATTAAAACTTTTTTTTCTTTTGTATTGGTTATTTCGGTGTTAAGTTTTATTTAACCCCTTGAAGTTCACCGGTATATTATATATACCACTTAATTTTAAGTGGTTTCATAAACATGCTTAATTTTAATTCCCAAAACTCTCACTGATACCAGAATTTTTGTTAAAAAAATTACGGTTTATTAGTTGCGTGAAATATAGATTTTTCATATTTACAAGAAAGTTCGTTTTCAAATTCTGGTGTCACTCATTAATTTCAATAGTTAAGCAATGGAACTTCTCTGCGCCGCAAAGGGTTAAGGAAAGCATTTCCGACACCACATTGCTTAATGATTTCGAGTTGTGAGGATGTACCCTACCCTCTTAGAAGTTCTGAAACGTTTAACTGAAATACCCTGTATATAGCCTATGCTTTTCCTTAAATTTACAAACTCTTAGGTATCAATAACTTACCGTAATTTCGGGTGTATAAGCCGGGGCTCAAATAAATCGGTTTCGGACCGGAAATCGTGTTTAATGAAATGTAACATCTTACATCTTGGCACTTATTTGCATTTTTTTTAATAAAAATAATTCTGATTTGGAACAGCCTTAATTTACCCGCGGCTTATACACCGGAAATTACGGTACATTACATTCACAAATACAAATAGCTAAGCAAACACAAATTTAACCGCTATTGACAACTCAATGCGTATATATTTATCCAAATTATCACACAGTATGGTGTACATAGGACAATATATTCGGAATGAAGGAGGATTCAACCAAAGAAGATACATAGCAAGCAATAACATATGTGAGTAATATATATATATACATTAAATCCATTTTAATTCTGGTATAATTGAATTCTAAGCCGTAGACATGTTCAATTTCATATTGAGAAATACAGTATATTTATTTCGATGTCAATCTCTGTATTATAGTAAACGGTTTTAATTTTAATTGATTATATTTGTTGGAAATCACGTATAAACTAGTGAGAAGACTGTCGTAGACTAATGAAATATTTCGAAAAGGATCACTTGTAAATTTTAAGCTTGACCAATAGTTTTGAGAAATGAAAATGGTGTATTAATGATTTTGTATAATGTGATAAAATGGTGAAAATACATATGTGCAAACACCTTTTGCTAAATATTATACTGTAAATTACAGAAGTGAGAAATTTATTAAACTATTTAGCTCCTCTTAACTAAGACAACTATTAAATTAAAGACGTTATTAGTTTTAAAAGAACATTTTAATATAAGTGAAAGAACAAACATGTTTAGTATAATTACGTTAAAATACTAGAAATATGCTTTATAAATGTTCAAGCATAGACGTTAGATAATTCTAATAATCAATTAGATTAATAAATATGTCAATAGATGTTAGATAAAACGTAAGCAGAGCTGCCACTGGCTATTTTTTTTAATTACTATTTCGCACCACTTTTTCGAAAAAGAAATCATTTAGATATGATTTGCCATGTGCAAGCGAAATATAATATAAAATATATTTTTGAAAACATAGTGGTGGGAATAGAATATAAGATTAGTTACAAGTGACAAAACTGAAGAAAACTTGGAACTAAAAATGCAAATAAAAACTGTTAAAAGTAATTTTGAAAACACAATGGGCACCTATCCTCATTAATATTTTTCACGTCGGATTTTTTAAATCTTTTTTTTAATCACGTTCTGGACATAGACAAGGTGCTTACAGTTTTACCCCAAATCCTTCTTTTTTAATAGAGAAAAAATATTACAAATTCTGCTATCAAATAAGGCGATTACGAATTCCGTAATTTAAAGTTTAAATAGAATATTTTCAATCTGGAAATGTGGCGCCAGACTTATATACATGTAAACAAAGATGAAATGTGAATGCAAACATAGATGAAATATGGGTGTAAACATAGATGAAATATAAATATATATTAAAATAGATAAGCAGAGTTGCCAAGTCTCCGGCTTTTTGGACACCAGTATTTTAGTACAGAAAATGTTGTTTTATGTAATCGAACAATCGGCGATTTAAAAGAACAACATATTCTCTAAGATAATACTGGTGTTCAAAAAGCCTGAGACTTGGCATGTCTGGATAAGAGCAACTGAGAAATGGCAAGTCTCACAAATAAAAAAGATTCAGAAAACATTCGGTACATTTCAACGCATGTTTGTTTAAAGAAAATATGCGCCTAGTCGCTGTCAATGGAATAATGTATTGAATATCTACATTACTAATTATCGACGTGTCTAGTTGAAATAAAATGCCTTTGCGTTTTTTCAGACATTGTTTATAAAAAATACATTACGCTGCAAAATGAAAGCCAGTATGACTATTATAATGTACCGGTAGAAAATATGAACGATTCTTAGCTTGAAAATTTGTAGACATAAGAAATACACACACAAAGAAAGAATGATTTAAACTTATGATTTCAACTGTTAATGGTTTTATTGTAAAATTATTTTTATTCGAAGTTTGATTTCTCAACGGATTGATAAATAATGATTCAGATTCAACAAGATGCCCTTTTAACCCCTTCAGGGGCAAAGTACTCTTGTAGCTAAAATATTGAAATGATTGATTGACACCAGGATTCACGAACGAATTTATTTTAAAATAAGTAAAAGCTTTTTTTTCATGTACTTTGTAAATTCAAAATTTAATTATAAAATTCTGTTGCCATTGTGGCATTTTGGGATTAAAATTAAGTGGTATATATAATATACCGGTGCCCTTCAAGGGGTTAACACTAGAACGGCGGGAAATTTTACTCAAGTTTCAGAAAAATATTTCACACCAGAATTTTTATTTAAGACTTTTAACTTATTTATTTAACTTAGTTTTGTGCGGTTTATATTTAACTTATTTTATGAAGCAATACCCCGTTCGAATCGGAATTTTTTCATTTGGTAGGGCTCCAAATGGCCTTTCTCCGCCTTTCTAGCGATAAACATTTATGCTATTTTTTTTACAGGCGGTAATGTCTTCTTTACTTCAAAGAATTTTCTTTGTTTGTACTTGTTTCATAGGTCAATATCACTAAAGCGTATGAATAATTTAAGCCATACCAAAAAATTTCATTTTATAATATATACCACGGAGGAAGATAGATGGAGGGGAAAGTAACGTTGAAATTTTACAATACAGTTTTTCTCCTCATAGATGGCGCTACGGTAAACTGACGGCTGTCTTAGCCTGCTTCTGCAATGCTTTTCAATGCGAAAAGCATTCATTTTTTTAAATGTTTTTGATTGAAAATTTGAACTTTAAAAAAGTCAAACAAGTAGAAATTTTATTAAATAAAGTTTTCTTCTCAACATGCATAGATTTTAATAGCTATTTGGCGTTTCGATTGCTTTAAATAAGAGTTCATCCTGACAAAAACATCTGAATAGTCATTTAAAAATAAATATCACGGATATTGTACTGCGAAGAAATACGGAATGGACGTATAATTTTTACAGATTAAAAGTATTATTCAAATTTTCTAAAATAAGTTTTAATCTTGCTTATATATCGATAACCTTTGAATAATTTAATAACTCATAACTTTTTATATCTATGCAATTAATATTATGTACATTTAAAAACAAATTTTTATCTTAATTATTTGGGAAATAAAACTTGAATAAATAATAGGGTCTATTAACTAATTTTTGCAAGAATCGTAAATTGTGACTTTAATATAATGTTAGTTATGAATGGTCCAAAAATTCTCTTTCTTTTTTTTTTTTTTTTTTATCATACATAAATGCTTCCTCTTTCATACACACTTACACACTGCTACAGATAGAAAAGGTAACATACTTACCTTACAATTTGAAAATTATACAGTTATTAAAAACAATATATACTTAAATCTTTTTTTCTTTGTGAATATTAAATTTGTTAATTAAATTAGTTCTTTTTCCTAATTTACAATCAATAAATTTTTTTGATTTAATTGAACAGCCAAGTAATGAAATTAAATTTTTAAATTACACTTATGAGAGAGGTAAATATATATATATTTTAAAATGAGTTCTTGCATTTGCACTTCTGAACGAAGCCCCAAAATACTTTTTAGTATAATATATTAAAGTATAATATAAAGCACTCACCTTTGGAGCTCTAAACATACTTAAATTTTTTTTCCTTTCGATTTTTCTTTTTTTTATCTCATCATCATAGCCCGATTTACATCCCGGAATAAAACATTTATACCCCATCTTAAATTTATGACATATAATTGCTATAATTAAAAATAATCGAGTAAAATACTTTCAGAATTTAACATGTAATCTAATGAGATTCTGTTTAAAGACAGCCGCCAAAATTTTACAGCGCCCTCTTTCGTTAAAAAAATCTGACTTGTATTTTCGATATCCTCGCCTATTCTAGTTTCCCCTCCAGGTTCTTTCTCCGTGATATATACGTATGTATATATGTATATACGTATGTATATAAGTCATTCTTGTCAAAGTTTATAGAAGTCTGTATAAAATCAGATTTCATATTCAAATAAACATTGTTTTCAAAATACAATACATTGCGTTTTTAACTAGTACTCAAAATGTTATCTTTGAAAGGGAAAGAATGGAATATTGTTAGTGGAAGTTTTGTAACTCAATGGTTTCTTATGAAAGGGTTCTTATTGAACAAAACAACGTTCTGAAAATTTGTGTATTATGTAGTTTTTAGAGATGCCAAATTCTCATCTTTACTTCAAAGAATTTTCTTTTGTTGGCTTTATTTTAAAAGTCACTATCACTTATGTGTATAAATAATGTAAAACATCGATAAATGTTCAATATATGCAAAACACATTCATGTCAATTTCTGTCGATTGTTGAATAAAATCAGTTTTTTGTACTGAATCAAACAATCAGTTTTTTAAAATAAAAAATAATGCATTATTTACCAGCTCTTAAAATTGTGCATTTAAATACATTTAAGCTCTTTTAAAAATTATCTTTCTTTCTTCTGGTTTATCGCTTGAATTTTCATTGTATGAACATTATGTATTCATAAAAATAATTTTAGGCTTTTGCATTTTTGTTCATGTAACTAATTAACTTTTGAAATCTATGCAAGATTATTTTAAAATCTGACAAATAAATTTCAGTAGAGATTTTTATAGGTCGGTATTTAAAACATACGTACAGCCAAGAGAAAATGATTATATTCCAAATTTTTGTGGAAATTAGAAATAACAGTGCCATCTGTCATCTTCAGCTTCAGAGTTCAACATTGAATCAAACCATCCTTGGCAACTTTGCATCGCGCGAAGAATGAATGTAATATTTTCAATAACAAAGTAAATAATAAGTATAAAGGGAGCAGAATGCTAAGAGCCATTTGAAAAAAAAAGTTGAGGTTGGGATAAAGGGTTGGTTAAAGAACGAAACGCTCTTAACCCTTCTTTGCATGAGTTTTTCTTTTACAATTGTGTTTCTTTATACATATATTAAATATTATACACCAGAAATTTTAAGATAGATTTTTAAGTTTGTTCAGCGACATAGTTCACGGGAAATTTACTGGATTAATATTTCTATATAAATATAATGGTGGCCGAGAAGTTGATTTATTTATTAAAAGTTAAATAAAAAAGTGATGGAAATTTACATCACTATGCAATTAAGTGTTAAAGGAAAGAGCGACGAATAATAAACTTTCACGTGTCTATGATTTTCATCGTTATTTTTCTGGATCTTCCTTCATATGTGAATAAACATTTTAAAAATATAATTGTGTTATTGATTCTTTTTACAAATCCCACACACAATATTGAACACCTATGTCGATTATATCATACGGATTATGTCACACCAACCGATTTTGTGAAATAACGTTTAATTTTAGCCTGGAAATTTGCAATTATTGCATATATGAGAACATATGAATTCAAATGACATCATGAATTCAAATTACACTGCGGTTGATATTATTGTGTTAAGTGATAATCATGTTTAATTTTCAAAGAGATTATTTCAAAAATGCGGATTTTACAGTACAGTAAACTCCCGACTATCCGGCGTAATGTGGCGGAAGGGTAGACCGGATAACAAAAAAGCCGGATAGGCCGGAGTTCTATAAATATTTACTCACTTCCTGCCCTCACCCGCCATGATATTAAAAATACATGTTACACATTTTAAGATAAATTTTATATATACAGTAAATACAGTTTCAAAATAAGCAAAATATTAACGTAAAACGTAAGCCTAATTCGTAAAAAAATGAGTAAATCTTACTTTAAAGTTTATTAATAAATGATTGCACAAATATGAAAAGTTTTCTTTAACGTTATATTTAAACCTGTCAATAAATTCAAATTCCTCTCCACCAAATCTCCTGTTCCTGATCTTCGTAAATGGGGAATTTATAATGTTCCTTGTAATGTCTGTGATTTATCTTATATTGGTCAAACTAAAAGAAATCTCGAAATCCGCTTAAAAGAACACTTTCGTTATGTAACTAATCAAGAAATTTCTAAATCTTCAATTGCCAAGCACTCTTGGGATTCCGGCCATTCTTTTAATTTTAAAAATGCTAAAATTATCTTTAATGCTAATAGTTTCTCTGAATTGGACTTTCTTGAAAATTTAGCTATTTATCTTAATCGTGAAGTTATTGTTAATGATAAATCCGATTCCACAATGCTCTCTGCTGCTTGGAAAAACCTCTTCAGTACTTACATATAATTTATTTTGTATTAATTAATTTTAGTCTGTTTTTTATATATATTTATATATTTTGGTTACTTATTTAATTCTCAATTTTCATCTGTTTCCATTTTTTAATGTATTTGTGTGCTTTATTTATTTATTTATGTATTTTTTTTTTATTATTTATTTATTTTTTTTTATTTATTCTATTTAATTTATTTATTTTTTATTTATTTATTTATTTTTTTATTTTTTACTTCCTTATTCCCCTTCTATTTTGTATTCTCTATTGTTTTGTTTTTACTCTTCTGTGATTGGCTGTTGTCTTCTGTTTTCCTATTGGTTGTTGTTTTCTACTTTCCTATTGGCTGTTGCATCAGCTTGTTTCCTCTCCCTTACCTCTCATTTCAGTCTTGCTGCTGCTTTCATAGTAGACGCACGTCTTTTTGCGCCTGACGAAGAAAGACTCAGATCTTTCAAAGGCCTAGCGCATTTTAAAAGTTTTTATGGTGTTTTAAGAAGTTATTTTAGTTCTTAGTTTTCTTCTCCCTGTTAGCTCTTTACCGCGATGCAATGTCCCTCCATTTACGCAAGCAGATGATATCGGCTAACGTCACTTCCTCCTGCTGACTAAGGTACTGCATTGTTGCCTCAATCTTCTTAAATATTTTCGTATGTGGGATGAGATTCTTCTTGCCATCCTTCTCCTCTTTTCTTCACCCTGTATCACCATTTCTACAATTACCGTTGTCAGTTAATTCATTAACTTCGTCGTTTGCCAACCATTGTGTAATGTCCTCTGCATTTACATCGTCAGAACCCGGTATATTTTTCAGCAGCGAAAGAAGCTTATCGTTCTCATCTTCCACTTCAGTTTCCTACACGGGTTTATGTCCACCTTTATGGTCCAAAAGAATGTTCCAATACCTTGCAATTACTATGTTTGGAATTTCTTCCCATGCTTCTGGCACCCACCTTATAACATCTAGCATGTCAATCTTTTTCAGAGTGGTTACGTAGTCTTCATTATTATCAATCTCTGATATCAACGAACGGAGAAGACGTCGGCGATACTTTTTCTTTATCATTTCAAGGACGCCCTGCTCCATCGGCTGATAAATAGCCGTCACATTGGGTGGTAAATTAAGCTTTGATGTCTCTATCTGAGATTTCATCACTGGACGGATGCGAAGGTACGTTGTCAAGAATTGGCTGAGATTATCTCAGCAAATTGTTGTCTTTCAAATGTTTTTCTACAGTCGGTACGAATTCATTTTGGAACCAGCTTTTAAAGATCTCAGAATTCATCCATGCTTTCTTTTGATGCGTTTAATATAGGGGTAATGATTCTCGATTTCCCAGTTTTTTTAAATATCTAGGTTTGTTTGAATTTCCTATTAAAGTCAACCAAAGCTTATGGTTTCCGGTTTCATAACTGCAAGCCAATATGGTGACTCGTTCCTTGATTTTCTTGTATCCCTCAGCAGCAGCAGCTTCTTTCTTTGATGCAAGCGTTTTTTTAGGGAGCATCTTATAATTTAAACCGGTCTCATTGCAGTGGTACAACTGCTCCCGAGAAATTTCCTCCTGTTGCATAAGCTTAGCAAGATAGTCTTTGAACAAAAACACAGATAAAGCTTCCTCACTTATGGTAATCTGATGAATACCGAATCGTTTTTTAAAGTTAGCTAGCCATCCTTTACTGGCAGTAAATTCTGAATCTTTTCCTTCTAATAGTCGAGAAAATCGCAATGCTTTTTCCTGCAATATCGGTCCAGTAACCCTAGTAACCCACCATTTCCTTTTAAGTGTTAAATGCCGCAAAAATAAATCTTCCTCGACTTCTTTAAGCACTTCCTTTCAGCATGGTTTTTCTTTTTTCATTCTACTTCCACTGGCTTGGGCAGCACACCACTTTTCTATTTCTGCTTCATTTTTCTTCCAGTCACCCACTTTACTTTTACAAACTCCTAACTACGAAGCAATAGACTGCAGTCAATTTATAACGCAAGTCAATTTATAATTTTCGTTTATCAGCCATTAATCTTCAATAAAAAAACACGAAGCACACAAAAGACTATATGAACGTAACCAGGTACATCGACAAATAACGTCCGCATTTGTTAACATCCGAAGCACAACTGGCGAAACATGTTATCAAGCCTTACACCCCCCCCCCCTTCCTGTCTGTCATTGCTCTGCCATTGCATTCTGCAATTCCTTCTTGCTCCTTCCTGTCGTGAGTCAGCACTTTTCCAAGGACGGTAACCTGCCTGTCTCGGTCGCTTGCAACATTTCTCATTTTTTACTAGGCCGGATAGTACGGAGGGCCGGATAGTCGGGAGATTACTGTATTTTTATCATTGATACGTATGAATACACGTAAAATATACAAAAGCATCAGGGACTTTAAGATAATAATCTCTCATGACGACAAAATAATACATAGCTAATTGGCAAGATGAAATGTATTCCTCCGAAAATGTGTTTTATTATTATCTCCTGAGATATGAAACCAAATTTATTCGAAATGAACAAAACATTTCTTTTAAAACAATTCTAAATTTCGATAGTGATTTCAAAATTATGTTTATTTCAAAGAATTTTATTTTAAATCTAAACATCTTTCAAGCATATGAATAATGCAAAATTTACTAAAGCGCCTTCTGTACACACATGAGATTTGTGTTATAAACTCGGGGATTCATGATTTAAATTCAAATGTTTACCTGAAATAAAGTAAAATGTTATGTATGATTTGAAATAAAAATACTATTCTTTTGCACTCTTTCATTGAAAAACAAATTGAACTTTTATTTTGGAAAAAGTTGAATAATGTATGTCATTTCATAGACAAACATACATGATTTTATCTATTTCGTAATTTGAGTGTACCGGCATAACTAACTGTCTCTAGAACATGTCCTTATTCTTTAACAAAATTTATACGCCTTCAAATATATAGAATATATTATAAATGCAATATTTTGATGAACGAAATGAAGCTAATTGCGTTTGCTGCTGAACGAATTACGCAGTGAAAAAAATTAAAAAAACAATCACAATCTGCGTCAAAATTGCAATTTAAATAATTAAATACGTACTTTGATATGTATAATCATTTTGAAAAATGTCATAACTAAAATTTCACTTTTAGACGAATTGAACGTTTTAAAAGACAGCTGACGCCATCTATTATCGGATAAATCGTTTAATTATGTCGATACTGATTGGTGAAGTTCCGTGTCTAATAATGGGCAGAATGAATAATTTTGAAATTCAAATGAATCATTCCGGCATGCAAAGAAGCTTATCTACCAAACTTCCATTTTTGTTTTCAATGTCTACCAGAAATTAAAAAAATATATAAAATTATTTTAATTTTAATTAAAATTAGATAAAGAGACAGATGAAAATTAAAATAAAATTTCGTTTCGCAAAATATCTGGCGGAATTCGATTAAGGTGAACGCTAATTTTGGCAAGAATGCTTTTGTTTCTTTTTTGTTTACAAAATTTCTGGTAGTGATTGATTAAAAAAATACGAATTTTGTATAATATGACTTTGCGCATGCCCGAAAGATTCATTCGAATGTAAAAATCATTCATTATGCCCAACACTATTCGTGTCTTGACTTGTCAACCGTAGTGAAGTCGGTAACATCTTATTTATGATTGACTTGATATCCTGAAGATGGCCTCGGATGTAGGATAATACTGTTGATTTAAGTTTTAATGTAATTTTATGTCTTTAATGTAATAATACATTATTTAGCATTATAGAGGGTGTCCGAAAACTCTGGAAATGGTCGAATAACTCAAGAAATATAAATCGGATTGCAAAACGTAAAAATGCATGTTCAATATTTTTGAAAAATCTTTTTAGGGAATTTAAAGTTGTCACCTCCAACTGTGCCCCCCTGGGATAAAGGGGAGAGGGGGGCAAATTTGAAATCTTAAATGATAACTCATCTTTTTTATTCCAGATTCGTATTCTACGGGAAAATATCCGTAACTTTTGTATTGAACAGTTTCTCGAAAAATCATAGATGGCGCTGTAATCGAGTAAAATTCAGTGAGAATCGTTTCCATTCAAATGTCTGGAAACGGTTGAATAACTCGAGAAATATACATCGGACTGAAAAAACGAAAAAATACGTTTTCAATATTTTACAAAAGTGGCAACTTTTATATCCCTAAATAGATGTTTCAAAAATATTGAACACGTATTTGCTCGTTTGTCAATCCGATCTATATTTCTCGAGTTATTCGCCCATTTCCATACTTTTCAATGGAAACGATTCTCATTGTATTCTACTCGATTACAGTGGCATCTACGATTTTTCAAAGAAAATGTTAAATGCAAAAGTTGCGTAATTTTTCCCGTAGAAACCAAATCTGGATAAAAAAGGTGGGTTATCATTTAAGATTTAAAATTTCACACCCTTTCCCCCACGGGGCCTCAGTTTGGGGGGGAGGACAACTTTGATAGCCCTAAATAGATTTAAAAAATATTGAACATGCATTTTTCTGCATTTTTCAACATATATATTTCTGGATTTATTCGACCGCTTCCAGACTTTTCGAACACCCTGTATATGTGTTTTACCACATTTGTATTTATTATTATTGTACATGGTGTAAGAATCCATGATGTTTTAATATTTACCTAATTATTTTGGGAATTATTCTTTCGTGAATAATGCATTTTAAAACATTTTAGAAAGTTCCAATTTGTTAATGTGCTTTGGAATAAATTTTAATACTTTTCCATATAAGCCAAAAAAGACATTTCAGTAGTATATATTTTAAGCATAAACATTAATAATACATACTTTATTTCTAATGATGACGTAGTACAGTCAAAGGGGTATTTTATAGCTGCTGAAGCATCTCACACGAAAAGATAAAGTTTGAATTTATGAAATTTATGTCCATTCTCTGTAATGTAAAAAAGTTACAATTTGATTTATTATGTACGTTATAACAATGCATATAAAATGCATCGTACTTATAGAAAACAATAAATTTTAAATAACATTTCGTTCTTTCTATCTTTTAATGGCCCTTTGAAAATGGAATATGAGAACGAAACACACTGTTTGAAATAAATTTTAAAATAAATCTTGTCTTATTTTAAGAAACCTTATCATCAAAATCAGGGTGGCTTGTGGTCAGGGCAAAATATAGTAAAAAAAGTATTAATCACCAGTATATTCTGATAGAAAAAATCATGTTGATTATTTGATCGAATAATTAACATGAATTTTTCTATAAGAATACACTGGTGTTCATCACTTTTCTTGACTGTATTTTTCCTTGACCACTAGCCACGCTGAAAATGGACTCTTTGAAATCAGTGGCGGCTCGTTCCTGGCATTATTTGGGACACTAAATGGATGGCTGCTACTTGGATGCTTATGATTCTTACCACTATTTTTTGGAAGAAAGTTTTGTCTTATCAATTGGTAGAAAAGTTCTGCCATTAATCAAGTAAAATACAGGGTGATTTTTTTTAAGTTGTGAAAGTAAAAGCATATAACAAAAGAACCATTGATCCAAATGACCTGAAATTTCACCAGTATGCTCCCAAAGCAATGGGCATTTTTTTTAGGCGTAGTTAACAAAAAACTTAAAAGCGCACCGACAGATGACGCTGTAGGTTAACATCAACTGGTTTCCTTACTCTACTGGGTTTTAGGCTCAGTGAAACAGTCTGTTCAAATTTCAAAACCATCTTCAGTAAATATTTTATCGTCATTGGACCTTTTCTTAAATTCTCAAGTGTCCTAAATCTCCTAGGAACAGTTGCTGCGCTGTCATTATTCTGATAATACAGTTTCACTAACAGCGCACTGTCCGTCAATGGCACAGTCATTGCGAGGATATCCGTGGAATAATGAACACAAAGTGTACATGCTTCACGCTTTTATCGCCACTGTATGTGTGTCGTGCAGAAGCTCATCTTCCGACTTTGTGGCATATACAGCGCCATCTATCGGCGGGATTTTAAGTTATTTTTTAACCACGTCTAAAATATTCCCATTGCCGAGCACACTAGCGAACTTTCATGTAATTAATGATCAGTGGTGTTTTGTTATAAGGTTTTATTTTCACAAATTAAAAAAAAATCACTCTGTATTTCTAAAAAAGAATAAATGTATCAGTGATGCATTTAATGCCCCTAAAAAGACCTGTCAAGAGCCGCCACTGATTGAAATGGTTTTAAAATCATTTTAGATAGCTTTGTTTTGAAATGTTCCGTTTTTTTCTAAAGTTATATCCACTGCTTTTTACAGTATATTTTATATTCATTTGCAAGTAACAGAAACAAAAATAGAATATATTTTTAGAAAAAATTAATAAGAGTTAACGCAAAAGCGTGGATATTAAAACTTTTTACGGACAAAAATTTGCAAACAATATCAGTCGCTAGATCTAACGGCCTAAACGTTTACATAAGTTAATTTGCAATATATTCTGTTTATACAAATCACTGGTTAATAGAATCATTGGCCTTCATACCTTTACTAATTAAGGATCGTGAAATATTAAAAATCAAAGTGTGATTTCTCTAAATTAATGAAATTTAGATTAGTAAATACGATTGATATAGGTGGCACTTACTGTAATCAGGAAAGACATAACGAATTTTTTAACTTATAAATAATAAAACTAGTTATTATTATTCAAGTTTCATTAAAAATGTACTAATAATGTTTTAATAATAATTTAGTAATTGTACAGTCAGTATAAAAAAAGATACATCTGCCTTACTTCGCAAGCCGTTAAAATACATACACAACAAAGATGTCATTACACTTGCAATTATACCTCCTTTAAAAAAAAAAATTTTTTTTAAATTGGGGTCGTCAACATATTAATAATTGCACCAACTTTAATTTTTCTTACGGCAACCCCAACTTTTGCCATTTTATTTGTGTTCCTTGGATCGAATCAGTCTTGAAAAGCTTATAGTGTATGTATTTTTGGTACATCTTTATGAGTTAGAAGAGGTCGAAATATGAGATTGCTAGAGTTAAATTCACGTGACAAACATTAATTTATATCTTCCCAAAATATCATCCGAATGATTTTTTTTTTCATTGAGTTACATTGAATGAACCAAACATATTCTAGTTTTTTTTTTTCACAAAAGCACATTTTAGGTAGATTTCGTAAGAAATACTACCTATTACATTCTCCCCTATGTTAGAATTTCCAGAAAATGTTTGCAGATCTATGCCGATCATGACTTCCAGAACCCGAAACCACCCCCAGTTCAAAAGTTTATCTATCTATCTATAACACTTTTTTATGAACACGATAACTTAAATAATTCTGCACAAATCTCTTCCAAATGGATACATAAAATCAAGGGGCATAAAATCAAATAATATATATATGTCTAATTTATCGTGAAGATATTTAGGGATATCGTTAGTATCCATATAATAGGGGATCATGACTTGATTGATAGAATATCTAGAATATTTATCACTAGCGAAATAGTATAAAATATTAAATTTAAAATGAACCTAGAAAGAGGATTTCTTACAGTTTAAGAGACAAGATGGACAAATTTCGAAGTTCATTCATATTCGCATCAATAGTCGGAATGGTTTTATCCTCTTAGCAAGGAAAGCCTCAATAAACTCGAATATATCACACCTTACTTGATGGAAGAATTGCTGCCAAAGGGCTTATTTTCTAAAACTCAGATTTCTTGATTGGCACCACATTTTTTTTGAAATGGTGTAATTCGCCTTATTTGATATATCATTAAATAAAGCGAATTTTACTTAACAAAAAACTGGTGGCACTCAAGAAAACTGAATTTAAAAAAAGTAGTACACTGACAACACTGGATGGAGGGACCAGAATAGCTTAGCAAACAGCGTCACTTAAGACAAGCTCGACGACCTTGTCTTCACCATTCGTAGGGCTATCCCTGTTTAACACTAAGATACTGCCTAACTATCATATCGAAAAAAAATATGCGTCCTGGCTCAACAAGTGATCGAATCTGCGTGCGAGCAAATGGATGATGATGTGTGAGATATGAGCATGAGTCAATATTTTAAACCACACACAATTTAAGATGTTTTGTGAAAATGAAAAAAAAAATATGGGACAGCCACTTTTAAATAAAGCTAAAATAGCTGAATAACTCTAATGAAGTTCATCACAATAAATTTTTTATCAAGCCGTTTCACTAAGGTCGTATTTCGAAAACGTGCAATAATTGCAAACGTCCAACAGTATTTCATTAAATTATTTTCTCCTTATGTAATCGCAGGAATAAAGAAATATATATACTTTTTAATTAATTTAAAATAATAATATGTAACATTTTAATTTGTTACAGAAATTGATTTCTAGAATAATCGAATTTGCGATTTCAAAAATTACAGTTCATTCCACCAAGGAATTTATTATTCTGTTATGCTTAAAAAAGCTACCTGCATTCGAATCTGTTATACAACTTTTAAAAATGAATTTAACAGTGAGTTCCAAATTTCATACCAGCGTAATTCCTAAACCACTTGACCAAAGGACTTCCCGTTTTGATCGAAAGGTAAAATTTACCAAAGAATCCAAATGTAATGTTAAAATTAGGTGTTACTATCTAAAAGTTTAAAGTTTGTTACTATTTCTATATGTGGACTACTCTATGAGCAAAATTTAAGTATAGCATTAATTAGTAGAAATTATTGCTAATCGATTGGAACAAAACTCTTTTTAAACGATATTTTGCGGCAGCGTTAGGTGGGGATAATGCCGTTTTTTCCAGGACTGGACATAACTTTGTTATCCATTAAGTTGAATTAAATTTAGACCCATTAAGAGATGTTATTGAAATTTGTTACAACAGTAACATACGGGGGTTAATTTTAAAGTACTAACCGTTTTGAAATGAAAAAAGAATACTAAGTACATTCAGAAAATTACTTTTTTCAGGAGTCTTCATACCTTTTTCTACTTTTCTACATAGTTTCTATGTCTGTTGAAATATTTGTCCTAAAGTCCCACGAGTTTTCGTAAGTCTTCTTCGTAGAATGCTTTCGCCCGTGATGAATGCCACACCGTAACCGCCGTTTCTACTTCTTCGTCAGTGCTGAAATGCTGGCCGCCTGGAAACGATTTCAGGTAGCGGATGAGGCGCAACAACAGGATTGTATGTAGTGTGTTCAAATTGCTCATCATGGACGTTTGCCCTCCCTTCATTGAACAATGTCACCAACTTAAGCACTTTGCTATCACTCATTGCATTGGACCATATACCCCTCAGATCTGGCAATGAATGTCATCTGTTGTCATTGTTTTTGTTGTCAAAAACAAAATTATGGAACATATTATGGAACATATCTAAGCATTTTTACCGTTCACTCTGAAGCACCACAATGACACCTTAGGTTAATGTAGGTCTGCGTAGGTCTGCTATAGCTCAATGGATTCCGGGAATCTGCGAGAATACACTATGGTTCCAGCGCGGAGGAATTAAATAGATATTTGGGAACGACATTATTTTAAAAATAACCCTCGTACACTGCTTCCATTTCCGCTAAACCCGCATGACCCATTAAAATCTATTTCTGTTCCTTATGTTTCGTTATTCATAAAACAAGAACTGATAAACTATTACTATCGGTGCAAACTTTTATTAACTCATTCATGCCGGTTGATGCGAAAAGTTACCACTTAAGTGATACGAAACTTTTAAATATTGAACACCAGTATCTTAGTAAAAAAATAATTCCTATTATCTAATCTGAAACTATCAGAGATTCAATCAGTTAAAATAACAGTGTGGGGAAAGTGGTGTCAACTGGTATCGAAGTATTAAAAGAAGTGTAAAATAAGTCGGCGTTAATGGGTTAAAGTGTAAACAAGAACTTATAAGGATTTTCTATTGGACTAAAACTGAGAAATATGAAGGATCAAGAAGTAAAACGATGATACTTCACTTCTTGTGAAATTGAAATGATGGTGCGATCTGATATATTGAAAAGGTTCATATCGTTTACCAATCATTGAACGAGGCAATAATGTACTTAACCCCTTAGAAAACCACAATTAATGATAGAAATCAAGAAGGAAGAACGATGGAAGTTCTTTCAACAATCACATTTGACGATTGTTATGAGGGCAGAAAGAAAGACGAAAGTTTATGCTTGTAAAAGGTAAAACGCTGAAAAACTGTCAACAAACTACCTACAACAATTATCGTATTTTTTCTTGATTTCTTATATTGTTATAATTATATTGAAAATCTATCCAATACATTATTTCTGTTGTCAATATCCTTTTTTCTAAGCAAGTAGAAAAAGCAGAACGATAAATGTGATACCATATGCAAGGATTTTGAAACAGCTTTTGACATATTACACTCACATTTCGTTAAAAATGTCTTTTGATTAAAAATTGAAATTAATTAAAAATTAAATAGGCATTGTTTTCATAAATGAAATGAAAGATTTTCTTCAAATTAGTGTTGCCACAAAAATAAAATACCATTACAAAGATTATAAAAAAAATTCAATAAAGATAAACTGGGACGTACTTGCTGCACTGGTTTATTTTATATTTATGATTAAAGAGCAAAATTTAAATTCAAATGCTCAATTTAATTTTTTATCTCATGCTTTTTTGGAAGCAGATGATGTCACACTCTAATGCAGTTAAAATATGATTGATATGTATATATATAATATCTGCGTTTGCGTTTGCTATTTTTGGTTAGTTTTTACTGTAACTTTGATGGAATAAATGACGTGATATTCTGTCTTGTCTAATGTTGTTTACAGATATTTTTAGTCCCTAATTTTTTAGCATTTAAAAATTTTAATATATTGTTAAAAAATATTAAACTGCAGAGCAAAATCTTCGCACGGGTCCACTTGAATATGTGTAATGCTCTCTCTTTTTCAATCCGAAATGCATTATAAAGCACCTATATTAATAAAATAGTGTGTCAATTATATCATATGGAAAAAGGGCGACCAAGCTAATTTGTAAAATAATGTTTAAAAGCACGATCGAAAGCAGCAAGTTCTGAGTACCTTTGTAAAAATTACATTGATTATTTTGAATTGGAATTATATAGCATTTGATTCTATCATATTAAGTTTTAAAAAGTTATTTCGGAAATACAGCTTTTATAGTATTTTTATATTTTATGCGTATGCATTTTTAAACTAATGTAAAATATAGAAAATCATCAATAATTCAAAGTTATTAATCTCTCATGACGACAAACAAATATTTAACTACTTGGAAACATGATATGTAGTGTATTCCCTTGAAAATTTTCTTGTATTGTAATTTCCCAAGAAATGGAACTGAATTCATTCTAAATGAACTTAACATTTCTTCAAAACACCTCTCAACTTTGTTAGAGATTTTAAAGTTATGTTTATGTGAAAGATATTTATTTTGAATTTAAACATCTCTCAAGCATATGAATAACACAAAATGTACCAATACGTTTGATGTACACACAAGACGTTTGTGTTATAACCTCAGGTATTCAAATTTTAAATTCAGATATTTACCTGAAATAAAGTTAAATATTAAACATATTTTGAAATATAAATAAAATTTTTATTTATTCTTTTATTCATAAAAATAAGTAAAATTTAAAGTCTTATTTTAGAAAAAAAAATGAAAAATGTATGTTTTTCCTGAAAGAATCATACATTTTATTTACGTATTTTGTACACATTAAAACTCTCTAAAATGTTGTAATATTCTTTATCAAATTTAAATTATCTTCAAATTTACAGAATCAGCCATTCTTAACTGCTAAAATAAATATGCAATAAAAACTAAGATCTAATTAAAGTTTTACTTTCATGTGATTATAACATAAATAATTACAACATGAAATGTATTCAGACAAGGAAGTAATACTAAGTGTGTTTTTTTTAAGTAAATACCGTTTTGATTTTGAAAAACATAATGCCATATTTTTAGCAATTTTATTTTTTAATGAAACCTTGGACCTTAAATCTTCATTTGCACATAATTTACGCTTATATTAAGGAACTTATAGCATTGAAAGACGATCTTTTGTATCGCATCTTAATAGAAAACAGGAACATTTATTCTAATCACTGTATCACTGCAGCTTTGACGTCGTAATCGTCGTTGTACCGCTTAGTCCCAAGGTACTTTTTTTAAATGCAGGAACAAGTGATAATCCCTTGGCGCTACGTCAGGGCTATATGGAGGATGATGAAGCTGTTCCCAACCATATGACGCGATGAGATTCTCGGTTTAACAGTTATCGGCACCAAATGACAACCACTTTTTCCTGCTCTTCAATAAGCACCTTGGCGGTCAGCGCGACAACAATGAAGACTACATCAAATCGGGAGTGAAGCAGTGCATATTAATACAGGCGGCAGTTTTCTATGAGGATGGAACAGAAAAGTTGGTCTTGCGATACGATGAGTGCCTTAATATAACCGGAAATTATGTTGAAAAGGAGAATAAGGTCCAGACTTCCATGTAAAGGTAAATTTGTTAAAACAATCGCTTTGTGTTTTTTTAAATCAAAACTGTTCTCACTTAAGAAATACGCCTTGTATCACAGACTTCAAGTGATTTTAAGTGTATTTATTTGCTAACTGAAAAAAAAGTTTATTTTCAAAGTCAGCGCCAGGGTAAGAGAGTAATATTTATAAAGTTTTTGTGATTACCTGTCATTAAACAGCTGTTAGCATCATAGAAGTCTTTCAGATTAAACATTTTGGCACTTCAAAATATGGTGTATAAAACTTCAAACTAATAATTGACGTTCGAAGAAGATATATACCCAGGGAGACCTATTGTGCAATCGTCTAAGTATTCAGTTCCCTTTGAGAACCACTTTCGAACAGTTATGCATCGAATTAAAATAACTGAAAGTAATTCGGTCTTGAAATACATTAAAATCTTTTAATTCTGTCATTTCATTATTTCCTATCCTATAAACATATGGAATTTCCGACATGACATATACTTGCAATCTATATTCTTGCATTCCCTAGAACTTTTAATGTGAAGTTGAAACCAATAACAGTGATAATAAATAGTGGTTATTTACAATCCATTCACATTTTATTTTAAACAGGTATTATTATTTAGAATAGCAATAAGTCAATAGAAATGTTTCGGTAATGCCAAACCCAATTAATAGTTTTGAAAGATTAATATATATGTGTAATAAGATTTAAGAAAAAGACACAGTACATTAAGAATTCCATTCTGAAATACAGGGTGTTTCTAAATGAATATCGGAGTTTTAACGCTTTGTAGTATCTATTATATAAAACTTAAAATTATACTTAATACATAAAATGAAGGAGCAACTCAAACAGTTTGTTGGTACCTGTGCATGCACATGCGTAGGCAATGTTTCTTCCGTGATCCGTTAGAAAGCCCTAGTACCGAAAATGGCGACTAGTGAACAGAAAGCATTTTGTGTTCTGCAGTTTGCAAAGACCAAATCTGTAGTTACCGTGCAACGTGCGTTCCGGATAAAGTTCAGATGTGATCTCCAGCCAGCTGTTGCAACAATTACCCCACAAAGACTAATAAACGTTTGGGAAGAACTGAGCTATCGACTTGATGTGTGCCGTGTGACGAAAGCTATTGGAGTGTTTCTATATTAAGTTTCTATATTAAGCTATATTAAGTTGTTCACATTGAACACTTGTAAGCTTGTAGGTAAAACTCTTTGAGTAGCTCTTTCATTTTATGTATTAATTATAATTTTAAGTTTTATGTAATAAATACTACCAAGCGTTAAAACTTCGATATTCGTTTAGAAACACCCTGTATATTTTAGACCAGGGGTGCAACAATCTAGACGCCAATGGGCCGATTCTCACCACTAAATTTTTTGTATTCTTCGCCTAATAAGAATACTGATAAAAGTTTAGGCGAAGTATACTAATAAAATTTGACGAAGAATACTAGTAAAATTTAGTGTTGGGAATCAGCCCATTGGCGCCTAGATTTTTGCACCCCTGTTTTAGACAAAGTAGGTTTAAAGTATGCATAATATGAACAAGAATAAAATCGAAATAACAACTCTCTTGTCGTGTTTTTTACATAAAACTATTTTCTTGTAAATTATATACAGCCCAAATCCCCCACAATCCCTTATAACAACGTTGAAGCTCAGGTCACACAGCGAATTTTGAAAGCAATTTTTATTTATCAACTATAACTTAGAATCCCCCAAATCACTCAATATTAATATATGTATCGCTTCAATCAATTCTTTAATTGCCTATCTATCCTATTACATTTGGTAATGAATAATAGGGGAATTTCATAGTTGACAACTCATACGGAATAATGCTTGGCATACTTATGCATACGAAATAATACTTGGAATACTTTAAATATTCTATTTCAATGGATTACCAATAAATTATAATTTTTAAAATATAATTCATGATACGTATTTATATTATCACTTTCAACTTAACCCTTCTTTGCATGAGTTTTTCTTTTACAATTGCGTTTTTTTATACAGACATTTATGTATTAGACACCAGAAAGTTAAGATAGATTTTTAACTTTGTTCAGCAATATAGTTCACGGGAAATTTACTGGATTAATATTTCTATATAAATATAGTGGTGGCTAAGAAGTTGATTTATTTATTAAAAGTTAAATAAAAAGTGATGGAAATTTAGATCACTATGCAATTAAGGGTTAAATTCTTCCATAATTAAAATTATCTCGTTATGCATATTGGAGGCAACGATTTTGGATCAACAGTGTTTTGGAATAGCAATCTTTGACCCATTTACACTTAGAAATTTACTGTTAAATAACATAGTTGCCAAGTCTCCGGCTTTTTGCACACCAGTAATTGTTTAGAGAAAAATGTTGTTCTTTCAAATTACAGAATGCTACAGTTAAATAAAACAACATGTTCTGTACTAAAATACTGGTATCCAAAAAGCCGGAAACTTGGCAGGTCTGAAATAAGCAGAAGATAATTATTACTTAAAAGGAAATTGGTGAGCGAAAATCGTAACAATAGGCAGGTAGGGATTTATGTAGCGAATAACAGAAAATGACCGTAATTGGATCCTGTTATACCCAATTACTAGCCTTTTTAACTTTATACTTCGTTAATTCTTAGTGCCTAGAAATGTGGAACTGCTTCTTATATTGCATACTCAATTATGCTACATACAAACATTCCAGAAGACAATTTAATGAGTCATTGAGACTCATATGGGTAGTATCAATTAGTGATAATTTATAAACCTTTCACTAGCTCGTTTTAAAAAGCAAGTATTACATAGAATGTTAATGAGAAATTTTCCGCAGAATTGCGTCTTTGATTTCAAACTGGATTAATTTTATCGAAGATATAAGATATATGTTGTATTAGATTTAGAGAAATGTCACAACATATATCTTATACAATGTGTACGATATGGTGTCAATTTAGCATATTATTAAAATCAAATTTTGCTTCAGAATTTTCAAATTGTATTTTTTGGTTTATTTAATCAAATAATGTCTCTCAATAAATAAACTAGGAATTATTAATCAAAAATTTTGGTCGATATTTTGAATGAAAAGCACATTTAATTTATAACACTTAATGTAGGTTTAAAATATGCAGAGTTGAAAAGTTTAATAAACGTTAAATAAGAAAATATTGTAAGTAATGGGTTTATTTACCATATATGGGTTATAAAACCATTCTCTTTAAAAACATATATAGTTTATACGAAAACTCATGAACCTTAATGAGGGGATGGCACACTGCAAGGGAAAATACTTTTTTTTAGAAACTTTACCGGCTTAACTACTAAATATGTCAAAAATACATTGTGTACCATTTGAAACAGAACTCGTGTTTTTGTAATAGCGTTAACGGAAGTTGAGATAAAGAAATTATTTTTTCAGAAGATTCGCTTTATTTTCTAATGGCGTCGTAACAAGCGCCGAAAAGCTATGTAATCCGCTCAGTGACATCCGTACTTACATACCAGAAACCACGCTGAAGAGTACGGAACTTTCAGTTCAATGCTGTTTAGATAGGTATCATGATTACTTTCATCATTTGTCATAATCTGAAAATGCTATAAAAATCAGGTTAAAATATTGACATGCAAGCGAAGCAGTATTAAATTCATACATGTTACAGGGAAGGATTTCTGCAACTCAGAAAAAGACACTGTGCAGTTCTGGAGGGGGCGGAGGAACTTCTACAGTTTTAATAAGCATAAAATCCAATATCCAGGGTTCGCACGCTTTTAAGCCACGCCCCATTTTGTAAGGAATCTTCCACCAGCAATCGCATAAAACTATTTTCTACCTAATGAATCTTGAATACCATTAGGAAGAAAATTATCTTTCAATTATTCTGGTGGCACAGATATTGTCACAGAAATCTACTTAATTAGTCTTAATAATATGGTTTTATTGCATGTAAACTTTATATGTTTTATTTTAATTTTGTAACTAACTCATGCCAACGGACTTCCAACTATTTTTCGAAAAATGTGGTTTAATATGACCTATATTGAATATATTTTGAATCAGAAAATCTATTTCATATATCTTTATTTAATTTCTGGTTCATATGTGGGAACTATTTTATTTTATTTATAAAAAAAAAATTAACAACAAAAATTAATCCCCGTCTTACGAAAGGATACTGCGAGATTGGCAAGTATGTTTATGTAAGATTTCATTTTTAAATATAATTTTTCGTTAAAAAATAATACATTATAAATAAATTATAAGGGCGAAATATTTTTGTAAAGAGTGGGTTCAAGAAGGTGTCAGTTAGGTTTGCAAAAAAAAAAAAAAAAAAAAATACCGTGTTTTTTTTTAACACGTTGACGGACACTTGCGGCTATAGACGCCAAAGCGAAGTTCACAATGTGGCATGACGGCTATAGCCGCCCAAAACGAAACGGTCGTTTTTAGAGTCTACGGCTATAGCAGCACAAGTGTGCATTTACCGGCGTACAAGTAGTAGCCCAGTGCCATGTTTTGGAAACAATTTTTTTTTTGTTGAAGTTCGTTCTCCACCTGTTATACGAGTTGCAGCTTCAGTATACACGTAACCAGGGTGGCTAGTGGTCAGGGAAAAATACAGTAAAAAAATTATAGTTACCAGTATATTCTTATCGAAAAATTCAAATTGATTATTTGATCGAATAATCAACATAAATTTTTCTATAAGAATATACTTGTGTTTATCACTTTTTTTGACTGTATTTTTATGTAGTACAAAATGTTGATGATAAAATACTTAGAATAATTTTATCTAATAATTGAAGTTCTTTTTTTACATAAGAATGAAATTATTAACTTAAAATAAAATGTAAGATAATATAGATGCAATATAAATGTAAACATAGACTTAATATAAATGTGTGTTAATATAGATAAAAGCAACCACAAATAACAATATTCAGAAAACCAACCTATTCCTACACATGTTTTAATATGTTCTTTACACGTTTTACACATGTTAACAATATATTACTACATATCAATTACTACAAATGTTTGTTAAAAAAATGCATCGGATCAATGTCAATGGAAGACTGTATTGACAATGCACATTAAAATATCGACGAATCTTTTTCAAATAACTTTGTTTAGTATTGAACAATAAAATGACATTTTTGGAAATACTGTTTACAAAAAATAAAAATAAAGCAAACCTTACTATTATAATGTACTACAGAAAATATGAGCGATTCTAGCCAGGAAACCACGCCATAGTGTAATAATGAAAAAAATCTAAGTAAGCAGCAATCGAAAGAGCATAGTGAAATGTGTTTTTTAACACATAAATCATTTACCCTCGTCGCCTCATTATCGAGATATAAATAAAAGGCGTGGTTCTGATTCAGAAATTTTAATAATAAGATTAATATAAAATCCAAAACGTATTTAGATATAGTGTGACGAATTAATCAAATCTCTCACAGTCTGCTAATTAGGCAGAATAATCAAGTATAGAAGTTCCCATGTGTTGGAAACTTCTTTCACATCTTCCTGCTAAGTTACAAGAATGTCGCCGACTACAAAGGTATAGATAAGCTTCTATCAATCTTGTCAGCGGAAACTGCTTAGACAGCAAAATAAAATGGAAGAGCAAAGAAGTTTTCTCTGATCTAACCGCCTTCATGGGAGATCCTCCACCGTGGGAACGTTACCCCGTGAGAACATTTAGGATATCAGTAAGACCTCCCAAAAGAAAACATTATCCAATGACTTAAAAACTTAATCTTATGACGTGAACTAAACCTTCTTTGATTGGTGAACGGGGAGGCGATGGTTCGAAAAGGGTGATCGAACAAAAGAACGAGGGAACAGAGTCGGAGTTGTGGAGAGCAAAGGGTGGCGAGAAAAGATAGATCTCAGGAGATTCCCATCCTGGTAGGAACGGAGTTTGCTGACACATTTTCGAGGAGGGAAGGCTATCTCTCTCGAATCAACGAAAGGTGGATTGAACATTCACGAAGGGTGAAGGAGAACCCTAGTTAGACTTTCAAATACGAATCTCTGTATATTACTGGACCATTTTCATTGTTTGTTATTTGATTTTAAGTCGAACGAACTACGCTGAAAAAAATTGTTGTGAAATAGTGTAACCTTAAGAAATTTCGAGAACGACTCTCATTACCTTGACTGATATTCTTCAGGTTCTTCACAGAACCAAAACGCCCGAAGTCTAGTTGAAAATTTTCAACCCCCTCTTCTTCTAATTAATGTCCAAGAAGAAATCATCAATCTTAGAAAGGGGGGGGTAAAAAGCGTAGAAAAGGATTGGCATTTCCATTCAGTGGGGAAAAGGGGGAGAATACGACTGAATAATACCTTTGTGGCAAGGGACAAAATTCCGGAGAGAGCTTCAGAATAAAAATGTAAACATCTATTGTTCCATGTTACTGCAATATATACTATTATTATTGTTATTTAACATGTTATTTAACTGGTTACTGCTAATCATGGATCTGGCGCGCACATATAACTACTCATAAAAGATTTAAAATATTGACATTTTCAGATATTTCTTATGCTCAAAGTGACGTCCCGTTCCAGTCATTTAGTTAGAATAGAAAAAAATCGTAATTAGTAAAAATAATAATGAAATTAAATAATAATGAGTAGAATCACTATTTTGGTGGACTTACATGAGGAGATCAATAAGCAATCTTGTCAGATATATATTTTTTAATACTAGACAACCATAATAATAATGAAATAAGATCTACACAGTGCTCTTATTATTATTTTTTTAATAACTATTTTTTTCTTTGCTAATAAAAAGTGAAAACCGTGACATATCTTTAAATTTATTACAATTCCCATGTCCCTAAACAGTGCTGATATTCTCATTAAAATGTTTAAGAAATAAATATAATTTATTCTCTTGTGTCTGCGTATAGTATGATACTTAAAAAATCCCCCCCCCCCACTTCCCGCTGCTTTTATTTACACTTCCAAATTACCAGAGATAGAAACATAGAAATTGTTTACGAATTGAAAATTCGACATTCAAATTAGAAGCAAATAAAATTTGCATCCATGTTTCGGAAATCATTAGGAGAAATGACTTCGTGTTAATTAGATTTTTTTCCCTTGTATCTTAGAAAACATCAATTAAAGTAGGGTTTTTTGCATTATTATCTCTTTGTTGTGAATTAAATTATGACAAAATAAACCATTCGTTATATCAAAAGCACTTTTGATATTTTTCAGAAATCCAGAATTTTCAAACATCTCGCTTAGTTATGTCCCGACGATGCCAGATTTTCAGGGTTATACTCTCTCTATATATATATATTTATTTATTTATATGACGAATCCACATATCTTCAATTATAATTGATTACGATTCCATTTCAGTCCTTCTGATTTTCAGAAATCTGGTTCAAAAAGCCAAATTTGACAATATTTTCTGGGACATTCGTATCTATAAGTTTTCTATATATTATTCATAAATAGGAAAACCTTTTTGATTTCATAGTTTCTAAGTAAGAACGCTACTTATCTAATGTGTGTATAGACTAAAAGGAATTTAGGATTGGAAATGTGCTCCTTTTCCTCTTTTTATAATTTTCCAATATAGTTGAAAAGATTACACGATTTCTACATGGGGAAGTGGGACATAGGTTCAGAGACCCTACAATTTGAGAATCTGAAATTTAGCAGTAGTTGCAGTTTAATAATATTAAAAATTAATAATATACATTTTTCTTTTCTACTTTATTCTAAGAATACCAGTATATTACAAATAATTCATATCTCTATTTTTAAATTTGTTTCAATCATAATGTTGTGTACTAAAGCTTAGGAATTAAAAAAAGAAAAAAATGAAAAAAATGAAAAGCATGACATATTCTTAAATTACTTTTCATTCTATATCCATGAATGTTGCAGATATTCACATTAAAATTCTTATAAAATAAATAGTGCTTATTCTCTCGTGTGTATGCTTAGTATGATCACAAAAATCTGGCCTACGGAATCTCGGCAACTTCAAAAATCCATTTTCACCCCATCCCGCCGCCGCTTTTCTTTTACACTTCCAACTGACGGGAGAAAGAAAAATAATAATTGTTTACGAATTAAAATTTCGGGATTGAAAGTTAAATAAAACAAAATCGACATCTATGTTTTGGAAATCATAAGGAGCAATAATTTCCCTGTTTATTAGATTTTTTTTCTTTTTATCACATAAAACATTTATTAAATTAGCGTTTTTTAAATATTTCTTTCTTTCTTTCCGCACATAATTTCTTTGTTATGAATTAAATTATGACTAAATGAACCATTAAGAATATCGAAAGTACTTTTGATATTCTTTCAAAAATCCGTAATTTCCAAATATCTCTCCTAATCTCGGTCGCGACGATGCCAGATTTTTAGGGTTATATTGTAGATATATATATTTATATACTGGGTCAATATAGCTTCAATTATAATTGATTTTTATTCAGTTCCGGCCCTTCTGATTTTCAGAAAATTGGTACAAAATGCCAAATTTGATAATACTTTCTGCGAGATTTATATCTATAAGTTTCGTATATATTATCGATAAATGGAAAAACCATTTTTGATTTCATACTTTCTTAATAAGAGCCATATACCTATCTAATTTATGTACAGACAAAAATGGAGAATATGCTCCTTTTATTTTTTTTTATTATTTTCCAATATAGTTGAAAAGACTATATGATTTCTATATGGGGAAGAGGGACGTAGCTTAAGAGCCTCCATAATATGGAATCTCAAATTTAGTAGTAGTTGCAGTTCATTAATATTGCAAATTAATAATATACATTTTTCTTTTCTACTTTATTCGACAAATATCAATATATTAAAAATAATTCATATGTAAACTGTTAAATTTGTTTTAATCAAAATGCTGTGCACAAAAACTAAAAAAAAAACTGTAGTTTTATAGTTTAATTTGAAAATATATAAACAATTTTTGCAGTTGAATTTTCCTGCACCCCTTTACCTACGTCCATTAATGTAAATTCATATTAATTTTTTTAGTTGAACTGACGTCATAATATTAATGTAATCCTCATGTAATTGATTAAAGATACATTATATTTTTATTTAGGTACACCGTAATGTTTTTTCTTTTTATTTTAAAAGATATATTTTGTGTACTATTCCGTAGGGCGTCAAGAAATTTTAATTATGGGAAAATATAGTCTTTCCTATATCGGAAAGGTAAAAATTTCAAAGAGAGTGTCAAATGAAACCTTTGAAAATGTGTAAATTTTGTTTATGCAGTCTCGCAGGAAATATAATTTTTTTAAATCGAAAAATGAAAAGTATTAATATTAATATTAATATTATCCTTCAGAATATTTTAGAACAGTAATAACATAGACATTGAGTTCTATTGTAGTAGACTTTTCAAAAGAACAATTATACATATTAGCAGCAAAAACTAAATATTAATTTTAACGGAAAATTGGATAAAAATAAATTAGAAACATCAAGTTTGTCACGCTATCGTGAAATTTTATGACAACGCGGTTGATGAAAGATTAAGAATAAATAAGGTTAAGGATATTTTTTAGCTGAATTTATTAATAAATAAACGACGATTATAAAATTCACATATGTTCATCATAGTAAAATGATTGCTGATCCCTGTTTTGTGCTAAAAACTATATAAGGTATCACTATAAAAAGTAACAAAATTTTCACTTGTTGATTAAATTCAGTGAGGCGGAGAAAGGCAGGTTTAGTGTAACCCTCCCCGCACTTATAAAATAGTATTTGAAAAATAGAGATTTTCTCTCTCTCTCTTTTTTTTTTTTTTTTTTGGGGGGGGGGGGGGGTGGGTTAAATGCATGGCCTATAAAATAAATGCAAGGAAGAAATCATTCTGAACATATTTAGAAAGATGCATCTATGATATATTATCTGCAGTACGCTATTACATTTTAAAATGCTTAATCTTATTTTTCATCAACAAAATGTCTTGAATATTTCGAAAGCAATTTAAGATAAACTTTTTCTAAGATATACATTCCATAACAATAACTAACAGGAAACAACAAACAGTCTGTTCTCAAATCCAAAGGGTTAATTTCAGACAGATTTTTAAATTTATTTCTGTTCGAAAAAAAATACTGCCTAAAATTGGCAGGTGTTCTTTTTAAAATCTATCTAATCGAAAGATGTTTTCAATTTTTTAGTGAACGCGGAAGATCGTTCAGAAAATACTTTTAAAGCCGGCGTTTTGGACTGAATTTCGTAGCGTGACATCCCTAGAAATGACAAAAAAAAAAAGGTTGTCACGTGATCAGAAACGCTTATGAATCGATAAGTAACTTAATTATTAAAAATTGAATTGTTCATTTTGATTCCAAATTGCTTCAACAGTCAGCCATGGATATTTTATGCCGTTACGTTTAAAAATGAGTTAGTAAATGTGTCAGAAACTTTCGCGTTGCTGATCGCCGGTTTAAGAAGTTGCTCTATTCACGCGTAAAAAAGAGAATTCTAAAGTTAAACCCACAGAAGAAATATTTACCCGGAAAAAAAATTAAAAAAAATAATAAATAAATAAATCACAAATAGTGAAAAAGTTCAAGCGCGCAACATTAGATATCCTATGAAAGAAAAGAAAAATCTAAAAATATTAAAATACAAGCAAGAAATCCATAGGGAATTCTCGGATAGTTTTAATTTTAGCGCTCGATTTTGGTGTGGGCTTTTGAAGACTTGATAAAGATAGTGTCATTTATTGGCGCAAAATTAGAAAAAAGAAGATGATACATTAGTAAAATATGTGAATTTTCACTGTTGTTTCTCTCGCTCTAATATTTCACATAGAAATGAACTCGTTTTATGAACTTTTGCATCATGTTCATCATAAATATAATTTTGCTTCAACGCTTTTTCTATCATTTTTATTGCACGTTACAAATCTATCCAAAACTATTGTATACACACACAATAATAGCGGTCAAGGAAATTATAACCTGGTGTATTGTCATTTTTTAATTTTCTTATTATTCTCTTTTTAGAGACAGTGAAAGTACTTCTTAAATGGGAAAACATATTTTTACGAAAAACTCTAATGGCATGCTGAATGTAGAAGGTTCCTCAATTTTAACTTACACTCACTTTTTTAGTTAAATCAGAACAGAAATTCATCCGTCAGTAAATAACTAATATTTTGAATGTTTTATTTGATTTAAGAAATTTAATATAGTTTTATCTTTAAAATGTAGCATTATAAAAAGGAAAAATATTTTGGAAAATGTATTTTAAATTGCACTTTATAAAACATGAATAAATCATGATCAGGTAAAATAGTAGAGGCATTTCATTTCAGTAAAAGAGCAAAGAAAATTGAGGGGGAAATTACTATTACACACAGAAAAAATTTCCTCATTTCCTATTTTTATTAAATATGGAGAGAGAGAAAAAATGTCTTAAAAATATATTTATTACTAATATCCCTTCGGTACATAAATGAAATCTGCAAAGTGTGTTTTTTAAATATTTCTTAGAAGATATTAGTAATACTCATAGCTTTTTGATAATGTTTTTATTTCAAAAGTAAATATTGTTATTTTTTAATTCAGTAGTACACATTTATTTTTTGAAATTTCTACCATATGGAAGACTAATAAGCATAAAGGCATATACCACTACGGAGAACAAGTTCAAAGTAGGAAATATAATTAAATATTCTGTTGCAAAATGCTGAAGTTCAACATTAAAAAAAAAAAAGCCGAAAGAAAAAGGCTTTCTGTTTAATGTACAATTAACATATAAGAAAAAAAAACATATTGCAGTTCACAGCTTAAAAATATATAAAAGTAAACCAGCATTCATATATTTAAAAAAAATAAATAAGTTTTGAGGTTTTCTTTTCTGTTCTTTTCTTTTAAAGCTATTCATATTATACAAAGAGAGAAACGGGTATATCATTTAAATAAGAAACTCTTGTTTTCGAAATACTTTTTAAACAGCGTAAACGCACTTAATTTTCCCTTACCAGGATCCTGAAAAAATCCCTTTTCCGAAATCAAGTTAACAAAGAGAAGATAATCCTGCAGACACATCCCACAACGCGCGTTTTAACAGGAGCTCTAGCAAGAAAAGAGGGGTTGAAAATGTCGAGGCACTTTCGGGCGGTTTGGGTATTTTGAATGACAGGGCGTTTCAGGTGCTTTGGTCGTGAAAGAGGTAATAAAATTCGTTTCGAAACAAGTACTGAAGTTGATCCATATGAAAAGGTTGCACGCTACCCCTTTTCAAAACACACAACATCATGGAATCATCACAATAGTAATATAAAAATGAAAGAAACCCGCAAAAAATGCTATTGACAAATATGGTACTGAACCAAAAAATGATTGAAGCATAGAAAACAGCACACGTTTTCAATATTATTCGCATTCTTCTTTACTGAGCCACAATTATTTAAGTTATGTTCAAAGATTACTTTCTCTGCGTCTTGGTTTTTTAACACATTCATATATGCTAGTTTGCGCCTTTTAAATATGAAGTTTTAAATATGACTTTTATACTTACCAGGAAACCACGCCTTAGTATAATAATGAAAAAAAAAATCTAAGTAAGCAGCAATCGAAAGAGCATTAGGAAACGTATTTTTTAAATCATAAATCATTTGCCATCCTCTCCCTGTTATTCAGATATAAAGTGTTAAAGTTTGCTAATTTATCTATTTAATTTAGGGGAAAAGGCGTGGTTTTGATTAAGAAATTTTAATAATTTGACTAACATGAAATACAAAACATATTTAGAAATAGTAATATAAAAATGAAAGAAGCTCGCAGAAAAAGAAAATGCTATTGACAAATATGACACTGTATCTAATAAATAAATAAATGAGTGAAGCGTAGAAAATCGTGGCACCAAGAACATTTCACGAACTTAATTCGAGTACAATGATTACAATGGTCCACCTCTTGCGAAATTGTAAGGGCGTTTCAAATGAAAGTGACCTAGTTTGCACTAATCCAGACTTGTAACAAGCAAATCGAATCATGTCGGAGTATTGCGGCGCACTAAACTGGAAATAGACAAGTGACTGGAGTTTGATGATGTTGCAACATTGAAAAGGTAATGACTTCTCCTTCCTTCCTATCGACTCCACCTCTCATACTATTAACAGGGTTCGTACGGATCAGGGAATTTTCCAGGCGTGTTACAAGTATTTTTTTAATGAAAAATAAATCTAGGTTAAACTTACGAAACTTCGCCTTCTTTTAAAGAGAGATTTTCTGTAAGAAAATACTGGTACCGAAGAATTTCTTGGTTGCAAAATTCCAGGACCCGTACGAATCATATACGTATCAATACGTACGTATCAATAAATTAGCAAATTTTAATACTTTATATCTAGATAACGGAGATACGAGGGCAAATGATTTATGCGTAAAAAAAAGCGCGTTTAACTATGCTCTTTAGATTGCTGATTATTTAGATTTTTTTCATTATTACACTAACGGCGTGTTTTCCTGGTAAGCTTGAAATTTTGTAGATATAAGAAATACACACACAAAGCAAGAAAACGATTTAAACTCATGATTTCAATGATTTGTAGTTTCATTCTAAAATATTTTTATTGGAAGTTTTGATTTCTCAACGGTTATCTATATAATGATTCTGATTCAACAAGTTGCCTTTCTAAACATTTATGACTTTTTTTAGAGACGGTAAAAGTTTCTTTACATCAAAAAATTTTTATTGGTTGAATTTGTTTGAATGGTCAATATTGCAAAAGCATATGAATAATGTAAAAGTTCATTTTAAATAATTCCTTCTTGTCGAAGTTTATGGAATGCTGTGTAAAATCAAATTTTATATTCAAACAATCATTTTATTTTCAAAATACAGTATATTGTATTTTTGTCGATTTCAAGTCGGGGGAATAAAATATTTAGTTCAAAATATTTTTACTAAAAGTTTTTTAATCTCAAAGGGTTCTTATGAAAGTCGTTTCGGTACTTTTCGGTTAGCCGGGCGCCAGTGATATATGTACATATATAAATACATATTTATATACATATACATATATATAGACATACATATATGTATATATATGTATATGTAAATATATGTATATGTAAATATGTGTATATATGTCTATGTGTGTGTATATATACATGTATATATATCACTGGCGCCCGGCTAACCGAAAAGTACCGTCGTTTCTAGTAAACAAAACAACTTTCTAAAAATTTGTGTAGTTTATTGGAGATGTTAAAATATCTTTATTTCAAATAATTTTCTATGGCTGGCTTTATTTTAAAAGTCAATATCATTTGAACAATGAATAATTTTAAACATCCATAAATGTGTACTCTATTCACAACGGATTCATGCAATATTTTATCTAATACTCTATCAAATCAGTTTTCCATACTCAATCACATAATCATATTTAAAATATAAAATTTAATGCATTATTCACCAGCTCTTAAACTTGTGGATTTGGAAGAGAGGAAATTGAAATATATTTAAGGTATTTTCAAAAATTTTATTCCTTTCTTCAGATTAACATTTATCACTCATATTTTCATTGTATCCATATAACATATTCACAAATATAATTTTGTCATTGTTTAAATCAATGCAACCTTTTGTTAAAAAGTGTAAAAAAAAATCTTACTAGGAAACCACGCCGTAGTATAATAATGGAAAAAATTTAAGTAAGCAGCAATCGAAAGAGCATTATGAAAGGTGTTTTTTGACACATAAGCTATTTGCCCTCGTCTCCTTGTTATCCAGATATAAACGCTTAAAATTTGCTAATTTATTTATTTAATTATGGGGGGAAAAGGCGTGGTTTTGACCACTACCCCCGAAGGAGTGCAGGAGCGAAAAACGTTCTAAAATTTCGATTTTTTTTATACTGAAGGTGTTAAAAGCATGAAATTTGGCATGGTAGTTACTTATAAGATGTAATTGCTCTCTAAGAACAAATTCTAAAAAAATCTAAATTTAAAACTGTGAGTTGAACGAAAAGCGTTCTAAAAACATTCTATATTACAATTTCTATAGAATCTCTGGAACTACAGGACCGTTTTCAAAAGTGATGGTGGCAAATTGATGGTGACAGTCCATGCTCCAACATAGGCTATATTTTATGTCGGTGCCACGACCCCAGAGGAGTGCAAAAGCAAAAAACGTTCTAAAATTTCGATTTTTTTTATACTGAAGGTGTTAGAAACATGAAATTTGGCATGGTAGTTACTTATAAAATGTAAATACTCTCTAAGAACAAATCCTAATAGTAAAAAAATCCGAAATTTAAAAGGGTGAGGTGATCGAAAAGTGGACTAAAAACATTCCAAATTACAATTTCTATGGAGTCTCTGGAACTACAGAACCATTTTCAAAAGTGATGGTAACAGTCCCTGTTGTAACATAGGCTATATTTTATAACGGTGACACTACCACACGTGGGGGGGTAGTGTGTAAAAGTGCGAAAAACGTTCTAAAATTTCGATTTTTTTTTCGACATTAGTGTGGAACATTAGTGTGGTTTCGACATTAGTAATTTCTGAATTATCTGTGGTCTCTCCCTGTGGGTAATTCTCCCTAAATTTTTCCATATTTAATATGAATAGATCGTATTTTGATGGCTTTGTTCGTGTTGTGCCGTACTTAAAAATAAATAAATGGCATGACCTTTGTAAAATCTTTTGGGATCACATTCATTGACTACAGCATTAAATCGTATCAATTTATCACTTTGACCTATCAAAAACTCAGTTAGTTCTCTAAAAGTCCGTGTTTGCTGCAGGGCCCGATAACGCTCAAGTGGAGCCTAGAGTCTGTTAATAATTTAGGATCTAAATTTCAATTAAAATAATTAATTTCCAGTTTAAAATATTTCTCTAAAAAAGGACACAAAATATAAAAAAATATATATATTTAATCTGTTCATTCTAATTTAGTGGCCTTAACATGTAGGGCCCGAACCCTTGGTAATCCATGAATTCATAAAGCCATATTCAACGGTATACAACTGTTAAAATGTTATCTAAATCGATAATAGATGCAATTAATTACAGCTATGCGAATTTGAATCACAACAGTGTTTTTCTTTGGCTTTGTTTTGTAAGATGTTCGTTAACCGAACATGTGTTCGTTATCCGAACATAAAAATCTCTCGCGGAAGAGTTCGTTAACCGATCTGTTCGTAAACCGCACAGTTCGTTAACCGATCACGCACTGTAATATAAAAATGAAAGAAGCCCAAAAGAAAAAAAAATGCTATTGACAAATATGACACTGAACCAAAAAATAATTGAAGCATATAAAATCGTGGCACCAAAAGCATTTCAGGAACTTAAATGTAGTGCAATGATTAAAATGGTCAACGTCCTGCTAAAAATAAAATTGAAAGGGCGTTTCAAATAGAAGTGGAAGAGTTTGCTCTAACTCAGACTTGTAACAAGCATAGCGAATCATTTCGGAGCATTGCGGTGTACTGAATTGGAAATGGATAAATGACTCGAGTTTGATGATGTTACGTTGAAACGTTAACGACTCCTCGTTCAATCCTATCTATTACTCCTTCTGTCTTATTAAATCAATAAATTAGCAAATTTTAAGTCTTTACATCTCGATAACGATGAGACGAGGGGAAATGATTTATGTCAAAAATCACGTTTCATAATGCTCTTTCGATTGCTACTTATTTAGATATTCTTCATTATTACATTAATGACGTGGTTTCGTGGTTAGTAGAAATTGTAATAGGATGATACTTGAAATATATGAAAAGCCAAGGGAGAAATGATGATTGTTCATTTTTTGTAAATATTGAAATGACAGTGCCATATTTTACATTCAGATTGAGAGATATACTATCTTTGGCAACATTGGACGGCGCAAAATATGAATATAATACTTCAAGCAACACAGTAAAAAATAGTTTGAAAGGGAGAAAACTCTTACACCCCTTTTAAAAAACATGGAGATTGGGATGAAAGCAGAAGAACGAAAAACGTCGACCCTCGTAAAAGAGAGAGTGATGAATAACTATCTGTTATCTGTCTATAACTATCATCGTTATTCCTCTGACAATATGCAAAGTTTCACATATACAATATGTTATAATTTACGGAGTATGTTCATAAACATTTTGAAAATAGAATGAATAGAAGTGTATTATTATTTTTTTTCAAATCCCACACAAATATTTGAACACCTATTCTAAAAAGATGTGTGGATCATATCATGCAGAATTATGCACACCAAACTTTTTTATCAAATATTATTTAAAATTATTCTGTTAGGTTTCAAATATTGCATATATTTGAGAACATTGAATTCAAATTACATTGAGTTAATATTATCATGTTAAGAGGTAATCATGTTTATATTTCATAGAGATAATTTGGAAAATGTAGATTTTACAATATTTATAAAATTGATGCATGTACATTTATAAAACATGTAAAATATAGAAAAGCATCACTGAATTTAAGCTTAATTATTTCTCTTGGCGAAAAATAATGTATATCCAAAGAAAAGAATGTATATCCGATAAAGAATGTAAAAGAATGGCTATCGAAATCTACAGCGCCTAGAGATCTGAAATTTGCTTGGATGTGACGGTCTAAGGTACGTTCAAAGGCATCTTAGGCTCATATTTTTTTTTATAGTTAGCCGAGATATTAATGAAAAATTCATCGAAAACGCGGTATATTTTCTTAAAATCGGCAAAAGCGCCCGAAAATACTCAGTTCGGAGCATCCTCAATCCGACCAAACAGAGAAAAAGCAAATTGCGAGATTGGCTTTATTTTTAATTTACCGTGTTTCTTAACGCGCTACAGCCGAACCATACAAAATACGGAAAAACGGATAACATATTCTTACATCTCGTACTTCTACGTTGGAAACACCATAATTTATTCGAAAAAATATTAACTTTAAACCTTTCAAATAAATTAATCAGAATACATCGAATTCATGCTATTTCATTTCTTCCCATTTTACGAGCCTTGCGTTCGCCGAACTAAAAGAAATACGGAAAAACTCACTACACCAAATTAAAGACCATACTTCTTTGTTTCGAACGTCACTTTTGATTTTTAAAGATACTAATATTAACAATACTAATATTTCCGCAATCTTTAAAGATCTGTATCAGAGTTTCCAATCAAGATACGATACAAATAAAAATTCCAGATTATATTTACGTTTACTCTTATTTCGAAATCTACAATTCATTACAAAAAATACGAATATTTTAAAAAAATTCATTTGAAAAACTCACTTTTGCAATTTTCTTATTTCGCCGAAATTTTAGAATTGTGCATCGGCTCTGTACATAAAAATACAAACAAACTGAAGACAACTAACAGCATCTACGTTCACTTTCCTTACGACGAAGAGTTCGGTTTGGAAAAATATTAATACTAGTCCTTTCAATCGTTCCTTTCCTTAAGTCACGTTTGAAATTTTCGCAATTTGAAGTTTAAAAATCTGAATCTGTGTTACTGATCAAGATACAAAATAAATAAACAAATAAATAAATAAAATAAATAAAAATACCCAACCACTTATTTTTTCATTGGAAAGTAGATTTTGATTTCTGAAGCTGCAATCCGTTTTTAAAAATATGAATATCAACCCTTTCAAAAGCATTCATTTCTGTAAGTCACATTCGTGATTTTTGATTTTGCAATGTTTAACGTTCTGCCCCCGGACGTGTTAATAAAAATACGGCAAATCAAATTGCACACGCTTTCCTAGCCTACCCTCATCTTTCAAAAGATGCCTTAGATTTAAAAAAATACGAATATTAACCCTTTGAGAAAAAATCACATCGAAAATCACTTTGGAATAACTTTATTTTATTCGTGAATTTCCCCATACGATTTACATTACGCACAATTTGATTACCATGTACTAACCTTCTAGATAATGATCCAGTATAAATTGAGTTCGAAGTTTTTTAGATTAAGACGAAAATAATTTGTTTGAAAATAAAACAAAATTTATTAGCATTACATATGTTTATTCACAATTATAACGTAAACATATTTTTGCGCTATTACTCTTAATCTTAAAATCCTAAACTGTAAAATTTTAGTTTAGATATAAAAACATTTAGGTGTAAAATAATGGCAGGAAGGTATAACAATTTTCCGCAAGTTAAAATGGTGTGACATAATAAACAAACTGATTGGGATTAAATGCCATATATCTCAATGGTGGTGATGACATTTTGCAAGCAGTTCTGTTTTATATTTTAGAAATCCTGTGATTTCTCACCGTCTATTGTAGCATTTTGCAATTAATCAATAATATGAATATGTTTATTATATTGTTTTAATATTCAACTTCTTAAAATGTCAACATCAAAGACCTGATGTGAATTAAAATAAAATTCAGAAAAGCTAACGCCGTCTTGAACTGTTTAATCGTCTGGTACATTTCACTACATTCCGTTGCGTATTACTGTGCTCTGCTCTGAGTTTAAATTATATTAACCTCTACGACTGTCAAATAATCAGTTGGAAAATAAAATAAAAAATGTCCTGTAGGATTTCCATTTGTAAAACAAAATATGGTTGAAAGAAAAACTATTTATTTACAAATAAATATCAATATTTAACACGAAAATAATCACAGGCTTCGAAAATATCATATTTATCTGTCACAAAAAATTCAAAGCACTTGGAGAATCCGAACTAATTTTTTTAAATATTAAGTGGCTCGGTGTGAGAAAAAAAGGGAGAAGGAAACACTTTTTAACTGCCCAAGGCAGTGATTCCCCCATTCGTAAGTACTTTTGGAAATTTTTCCTTTTAAATAATTAAATTCATTCAGCATTGATTTCACGTACATTTAATGTCTGGGTTACGTCGTTTAAAAATATAAAATCAAAACAGACCGGAGGGTGCCTAGTACTCCCGGTGTACGCTGCCGAAGACAGTGGTGCCTCCCCTCTAAGTTTTTTTTTTTTGGATAGATTTTCATATGAAAAAAAAAATCATAGGAAATCGAGGGTATACGCTAGTAAAAGCAGTGGGGTCCCCAGCATTAGGATTATTAAAAAAAATCGTTTAAATATATTATATCATTCATCATTGATTTTAGGTATATTTAAGGTTATTATCACGGAACCGGGCAACGACTGTCTGTCAATCTAGCGTTAAGAAAAAAGAGTAAAAACATGAATGCATAAGGTTGGAAATGTGTTTTGCATTAGAAAACTAGAATATTAATTTGTGTACGTCACACTGTATGCTTTCAAATTTCCATTATCAATAAAAACTAAGCAATTCAATTGCAAAAAAAAAATATTTTTATGCTCAAATAAATTAATGTCTCTGGACGTATTTCTTAACATGTTTATCAGTTATATACTCATATGTTTTCCAACTAGATTAGAAACTTGTGTGATGCATGCATCATTTCTAATTGTTATGGAAGCGCGTGCAAAATAATTCAAATGCATAAAAATTAATCACTTGCAACAAAGAATTTTCAGAAATATTGAAATTTTTTAAACTATGTGAAGTATATTATAAAATGCAGAATATCCGAACTTTCTAACCCTCCCCCCCCCCCCTCCGCACACACACACACACATTTGCAACTATTTCTCTAAAGGTAGTCTTACACTAGGTTATAAATAGTTACTATAATTCATTGACTAATATACAGATCGATCTTGTAGAAGAATTTGTAACCAGAGGTGCCAAGCTCGCATTAATCTTCCGTATTATGTGCGGTTTAATTTAACCCAGGTTTAATACGTTTCGCACCAGAAATGTTTGAAAGAAATTAAATTAAATAAATTCCATTTAGGAACCGAAAATTGAATAAATAAAGATTTATCCAATAATTCTTCTGGTTCAAAGCGTTGTTAAACTGGGTCAGATTAAACCACATATTACGGAAGATTAGTGGAGACTTGGCATCTCTGTTCGTAACACATTTCTGTTAATAATAGAAAGCGTTTCATAGACTATATGAGACGCATTTTTCATGCATTAATTATGCAACGATGAAAAATCTAACTTTAGAAATATGTAAAAATTTAATTTTAAAGTACGCATTTTTAGTAAAATGGCATCGATTCAAAGTAAAACGTAAGTTTTTAACCACAAATTTCGTTACTAATGTTAAGCAGAATAGCGACATTTCAATATTTTCAAAAATTCTTATCTATATCACTAAAATGATATGTGACGATTAATTTTCAAACAGTTCAACTTGATTGATTAAAAGTTGGCGAAGATGTAGTGTCGACCGAATTTAAAATTGCTCTTATAAAAAAGTTAAAGTTTTCGTTACTCTTTACACGGCATGGCGCGCTCTATTTTCTATATCTCCAAAATTGTCCTTTTGGTTTTGATATCGATTTTTATATAAATTTTCTTTCTATGTCAAATTATGTATAAAATTACATTCGATATCGATTTCCAGATCGAATTTCTTTCTAACTCCATTTCTACACATAATTTCTTTCGATCTATAATAATGAATTAAAAATGTTTCTGCCATCTGTCATTAAGTAATTTTTATTTGTTGTCTCTTTTAATCGATTTATCACATATTTAGACTTTCATTTCAAACTTTTACCTATAAATAATCTCCAATACTATAATTAAATAATGGAACTACAAAAATATCAAATTTGTTTCTAAGCCTTGCCAGTCATCGATCTACAATACTAACTTATGTTTTTTAAAATAAAGTTCAGAAATCCGTTACTACATGTCTTTTATTTTTCAATTTCTTTTTAAAGCACTTTAAAGTAGTAGCGTAATACATACATAATATCAATTTTATTCTTTTTCTGCATGTATTCCAATAACTAGCACAGGTAGTTATAATAGTTAAGCTATTATCTAATCATACAGGCACAGTTGTTTTAAGTATTAAATAATGTACTACATCGTAAAAAATGCTTGCTTAAATTTTATTTCTTTAAAACATAAACTTACAGATTGAAGATGTTTTATAATAGCGCTTATGTAGTAATTGATAAAATAACAGAAAAATAGACTCAATAATTTATATTGTTCTTTTGAATAACTGTCAAAAATGACACTTAAATTCTCTGACTGCCCTTTTCTTCAAAGTAAAGTGCTTTTACTACCTTGTAATGCCTTTTGAGATAAGGGAAATAAAGTATTTAATGCTCTGTGTTTTTTTAAAATAAAAAATGTTGTAAAGGGGAAAATATTTTAAGAAGATTCTAAATTATTTAAAAAAAATCACTATGGATTTTAAATTGAAAGTAATGGGAAAAATTTTTAAAGGACATAAGTATATTATATATATTTAAAAAGACATTCAGTAAAAACATTTTCAAATACTAAATAGTCGGAATTCGCAAATAAGTAGCTTATATTTTATTAAAAAGTTATATTTTAGCGTTCTTTAAAAAAATGAGAACTGGTAACACTGTTTGCAATATATGTACATTTAAAGTGGATGTTTTTGTAAAAGGAAGAAACAAAAATTAAGAGTCAATGTAATGAGGAAAAATTGTAAACGACGTAAGTATAGTATACATATATATATTTGAAAAAAAGTTCAGTAAAGACATGAGCAAATGCTAAGTTGTCTGAATTCAGAAATAAGTAGCTTATATTTTATGAAAAAGTTTGTCTATAGCTTTCTTTTAAAAAACGTGTATTGGTAAAATAGTTTGCAATATATGTACATTTAAAGTATATGTTCTTGTAAAAGGAAGAATATAAATTAAGAGTCAAATTAAAACAAAATATTGTAACCAGATATATTGCACTTTCTATACCATTTAAATCATTAAGCGTGCATTTCAAAAGTTTCCTTTTTATTCAGAAATTCCGGAATCACACCAGAAAATTTTGCCTCATTTAATAACAGATGTTTTGTGATACACAAAGTAAAACATTTTCTTTCGAAATATCCGGTACGGATTTGGAATTTCTGAATAAACATTAAATTTATGAAATTGATGCATATATGCGCTAATGATTCCGCATACAGATGTGCCAAGCACTCATTAATATTCCGTAATATGTGGTCAATTTGACCCAGGTTTAACACGTTTCGCACCAGAAATTTTATTAAGAAATGGAATACAATAAATTCCACGTAGAAACCTGAAATTAAATAAATAAAGATTTATCCAATGATTTTTCTGGTTTGAGGCGTTATTAAACTGGGTCAGATTAAACCACATATTACGGAAGATTAGTGGGAACTTGGCACCTCTGCACATACAGGGTGATTATAAAAAAACTATCCCGATATATGAGCCCCTAACTATCATACTGTTCACAGAAACTGAATGAAATTTTGGTTTAAAGTCTTTTCAGGTATGCGCTCAAGAATCATATAAAAAACAACAGTTAATGTTACAGTGACAAAATTTCGAATATTTCAAATGGCAACATCTACTTTTTTTTATTGGAATGTGATCTGCATAGTGAAAAACCATAAAAATCGTTGGAACTGTACCTGTAACACGAAAATCGCCAGCGCTAGACAGACTAAGAAGAATAGTGAAAACAACCAATAAGAACAGAGAAGCAACAGAAAACAAAACATTTTAATGTGTTTCATACATTTTCCATTTCACATACGACGACACTTTACATGCGGCAGAGGGTGGATAGCACTGAACAATAAAATGTTGTACATGTTTGAAATGGACGCATATATGCGCTAATGATGCCACATATATTTGCGTCAAGTTCAGGAAAGACATAAGCAAATACTAAGTAGTTTGAATTTGCAAATAAGTAGCTTATATTTTATTCAAAAGTTATTTTTCAGCTTTCTTTAAAAAAATGTGGAGTGGCAACATTGTTTGCAATATATGTACATTTAAAGTAGATTTTCTTGTAAAAGGAAGAATAAAAATTAAGAGTCAAATCAAAACAAAATATTATGTCCAGATAAGTTGAAATTTCTTGAAACCAATTTACATCATTAGCGTGCATTTCTGGAATTTTATTTTTATTCAGAAATTGGAAATTTATACCAGATATTGTTGCTTCATTTAACGACAGATGTTTCCTGACATACAAAGTTAAAAATCCTTCTTTCGAAATTTTCGGTACGGATTTGGAATATCTGAATAAACATTAACCCATTAACGCCGACTTATTTTACACTTCTTTTATTACTTCGATACCAGTTGACACCAGTTTCCCCATACTGTTATTTTAACTGATTGAATCGCTGATAGTTTCACAGTAGATAATATGAATTATTTTTTTACTAAGATACTGGTGTTCATATTTAAAAGTTTGGTATCGCTTAAATGGTAACTTTTCGTACCAACCGGCATTAATGAATTAAATTTCTGAAATCGATGTATATATTTGTGAATGATGCCGCTTATATGGGTGAATGTTAGGAGAGACATGAACAAATACTAAGTAGTTTGAATTCATAAATAAAGAGCTTATATTTTACCAAAAAGTTTTCTTCAGCTTTCTTTAAAAAAATGTGCATTGGTAACATTGTTTGTACATTTAAAGTAGGTGTTCTTGTAAAAAGAAGAAAGTCAAGTTAAAACAAAATTTTATAACCAGACAAGTTGAATTTTCTTTAAATCCTTTACATCATTATCGTGCATTTCAGGAATGCTTCGTGTACATTTAAATACATACATTTAAAGTAGGTGTAAAAATAAAAATGAAAATTAAGAGTCAAGTTAAAACAAAATATTATAACCAGAAGTTTCCAGTTGATCTTTTCATTAACGGATTTATCATGATTAGCGTGCATTTCAGAAATTTCATTTTTATTCTGAAATTCACAATTTATTCCAGAAAGTTTTGCTTCATTTAATGACAGATATTTCGTGACACAAAGTAAAAATTCTTCTTTCGAAATTTTCGGTACGGATTTAGAAATACTAAATAATAAATACATTTCTGAAATAGACGCATACTATATACATTAATGATGCCTCATATATGCCTCAAGTTAAGTTAAATGTATAATCCAATGTTTAAAAATTTAGTCTTTTACGAATTTTACAACAAAAGGAACATTTTCTCTAACTCAGTTTTTCTCTTGCTACTGGTCTATATAATCGCTGTTGATTTTATTACGTTTTCAATGTTATCCGCAGTCTTCTTTACTGCACACAATTATTTAAGTTATGTTCAAAGATTACTTTCTCTGGGTCTTGGTTTTGTAACACATTCATATAGGCTAGTTTGCGTCTTTTAAATATGAAAATTTAAATATGACTTTTACACTTACTAGGAAACCACGCCTTAGTGTAATAATGAAAAAAAATTTAAATAAGCAGCAATCGAAAGAAAATTATGAAACGTGTTTTTTTAATCATAAATCATTTGCCCTCGTCTCCCCGTTATTCAGATATGAAGTCTTAAAGTTTGCTAATTTATCTATTTAATTTTGATTAAGAAATTTTAATAATTAGATTAACATGAAATACAAAACATATTTAGGTATAGTAATATAAAAATGAAAGAAGCTCGCAGAAAAAGAAAATGCTATTGACAAATATGACACTAAATCAAATAAATAAATAAATGATTGAAGCGTAGAAAATAGTGCCACCAAGAACATTTCACGAACTTAAATCTAGTTCAATGATAACAATGATCAACCTTCCACGAAAAAACAATATTGCAAGAGCGTTTCAAATGGAACTGGACGAGTTTTCACAAACCTAGACTTGTACAAAGCATAGCGAGTCATGTCAGAGAATTGTGGCGTACTAAAGTGGAAATGGGCATGTGACTGGAGTTTGATGATGTTGCTACGTTGAAAACGTGACGACTCCTAATTCAATCCTATCGACTGTTCCTTCCATCCTATTAAATCAATAAATTATAAAATTTTAAGACTTTATATCTGGATGACGGAGAGACGAGGGCAAATGATTTATGCGTCAGAAAACACGTTTCATAATGATCTTTCTATTGCTGCTTATTTAGTTTTTTTTTTCATTATTATACTAATGACGTGGTTACCTGGTTAGTATTATTTAACAAAAAAGTTTATGTGTCTCTGTTTACTTTAGACATGAATGTATATAAACAGGATATTATTTGCAATCGAAATATTTATATGGAGAGTGACATTTTTGTATAAATCAGAATACTAATGTATCTTTGTGAGAAAAACTGTAACATGAAAAATGCAAAAGTAAAACAGGTGGGTGGAACTGCATATATTCAAAAGACGCGTATTCGCGTCAGCTGTCATGTATGCATTAAAGATATTTATGATGTGGTATAACAACATCCCACATCGCTTGAAGCGGTTAAGAGGAAACTGGACTTTGAAACCCTGAAATTTAAGACTTTTCGAAATTTTTTTAAACAAAAAGAGAAGCGTTTATGCAACTCCATTTACAGTAATTCATTTTGCACGTATTAATGTAAAAAGCGTATTTATGTGCAGTTCATATATAAAAGAAATGGCGTCACGACAGCTTATGGTTGGGAGCACTTTAAAAAAAAGAGTATTAAGTGGTGTACCCGTAAACTCCACAGTAGACTTGACATGGAACAATGTAACAAAATAAGTTTCATTATTAGTTTTATTAATGCAAAAGCTAGCGAAATATGCAGTCCTTTTAAATATATAGATATATACATTTTTACTGAAATGGCATTGTTTGAAATTAAAATGTAAGCTTTCATCTACAACTTTTGTTATTTAAAGTTATACAGAACAGCGAGATATCCATAATTTAAAAAAAAAAAAATCCTACGCATATCACTAGAAAAATATGTGACGATTAATTTTCAAAAAGTTCTAGGTGATTAAGTAAAAATTGGCAGAGGTATCTACCGTTTTTGAAAATAATATTTTTTGGAAAGAGTGTGGTATTCACACATTCGAATGGGATAATTTTTAATTAATCTTGTTTTAACACTAGAACTACCATGAGACGTCATTTTGACGGTTACCATATGAATGTATTCCGATTCGAACCAGAAATTTCTTTTCAAAATAAATGAAATATAAAACATACGAAAGAAATACGTTACATGAATAAGTTAAGTAGTTTTATATAAAATTTCTGGTGTGAAATAGTTTTAAAAAACTTGAGTAAAATTTCCGGTAGTTCTAGTGTTAAAAACAGTAGAAGCTACTCCATCCATTAACCCTTCTTTGCATGATGGTGTAAATTTCCATCATCATAGCTGATAATCCATGAAACAAATAAATAATAAAAATAAACCAATAAAATAATAAAAATAAACCAATAAATGTAACTTGTGGTAATCAGGGATACCACAATGAGATGCACGACGCTGATGAACTAAGAAGATACCTAGAGGAAGAAAAAAGGCTTTTCCAGCTCCTCCCCCTCCAAAAGATATAAGAACAGATGGTGCTGAACATTGGCCAACAGTGGGTGGGTCACTCCGGTGCAAGTATCCTAAATGTAAAGGGTATTCTACAATTTCTTGTAGTAAATGTGGAGTCAATTTGTGTCTAAATAAAAATAATAATTGTTTTGTTAATTATCATAAGGAATAAACAATATCCAATGATATCATCTTTTATTTGTATTTAGCACTAAACTAATGATCTAACTTTGCATGATGATGGAAATTTCCATCATATTGTTTTTTGCTAAATTTATACTATAAATATATTCTAAGATTTTTTTAACCATTTTTCCTTTACTTTTGAACATGAATTATATCACCTTGATTTATTTCACCAATAAAGAAAAAAATCATGCAAAGAAGGGTTAAACGTCTTTCGTAGATTTGTTTCCAAAATACGTTTCTCAAGTTTATTCATTAGTAGATATCGTTCAATGTACGGTTTTAATATAAAATGTCTTATAATCTAAAAAAAATTGGTCATCGTGATATAAATGCATTTTCCTTAAAGTAGAATCCACGCCCTTAGTCAATGATGTTTTTGAAACAAAAACGAGAATTCTCGTTTCCCGATAAGAATGTGTTAAAATTTTCGTTACTGTTTACGCGGAGTGGCGTGCTCTACTTGCATATAGCTTGAAAAAGCCCCCCAAAATTTCCCTTTCAATATCGTTTTTAACTATAAAATATGCTTTTCCAGCGTATTTTATTTTATTTTAAGCAATTAAAAAACAACAATTCGAAACATTGAACCGGTAAAAGTAGTATTACCTTATCATTACCAGTATTACCTGCATCAGTGTGCACATAAATTCTTTCTATTTTCCGCGGACTTTTAACTGCGTAATGCACTCACTAAACGTCATTTATTGGGCTGTCCGGAATGTTCTTGTTTGTTTGGAAAATCAATTTGAACCCGAAAATTCTATCATTTAATTATTAGACATTAATTCCGACATCTAATAATTAACGGGCAGAATTTTCCGGTACGAATTGATTTTCCCAACCGGTATAAACTTTCCAGACAACCCAATAAATAAGTGTGAGACAATCAGTCTCTTTATATTTATAAAGGAGTTTATCGGATAAGTTTTTTTTTTTTTTACAAATGAAACTTATATACTATTTTTCGGAAATTCAATAAAGTATCTTTTCTACAAGTAGACATACAAAAAAAGTATAACATATTTATATTCTAACCATAATTAATGCATAATAGGATACAGATCAATGTATAATGAATAGTCATTTACATTTTCCTTTAAAACTTATTGTTTGTGTTTATAATATAAATTTGTTTAAAAAATCAATAGTTTCTGATAGTCTTGTGACATTAGTCTATGCGAAAAATGTATGAATTTCCAAAATATTATTTTCGAAAACAATTAATGGTAAGTGCCGTATGTATAAGCCGACCACCATATTCTAGATGAAAACAGATTTAAAACCAGTATTTTACAATAATTTTCTTCGGCTTATACTCGAGTATATACGGTATTGTTAAGTAAATCGATAAATTAAGACTTAATGCAAAAGCATAAATCACTATAAATATTTTAAATTCTTTAAATTATTCAAGAATTCATCAATTGATAAATTATCTATCCATTTTGCGAGCTACTGCAGGGTAAGATTACCGCAGGGGCAAAAGTCCACCGGTATTTTAGTATACAAATTTTAGCGTCCACAGCCACGAATGTATATATATCTTCCAATTATATGTGATTAATGCTGTATACAGGGTTATTCTGAACTCCTGGGAAAAATTTTAAGGGGTGCAGAGCACGCTTACACAAGTTCAAAGCATCATTCAATGCACGGTCGCAGCAGGGCCTTTCTGACTGTTTAGAAAACCATGTTTTCTGCACATTAATCTAACAAATGATGGCTGATTTTATTTATATAGAATAATGTTACTACCTAGGATACTAATATGGATGAATAAAAAACTGCAAAGTAAGAAGCTCAAAGGAGTGAGTGAGAGGGTGAGCTGTATCTTAAATTTGACCTATTTTCTTTCAGAGAATTTGAGGGTGAATCAGAACTCATCGGCAAAACTTTAACCCTTTCAGGGCAAGCTCTTGTGCTCCTGTAACGTTGAATTCCCACCGGAATTTAGGAAAGAATTTAGTTCAAAATAAGAATAAGCAATTTTTCAACTTCTACTCGTCAAAGTTAAAAAAGTAAAATTTAATTAAAAGTTTCTGGTTTTAATCGGATTAAAATTCCGCCCCTCAAAGGGTTAAGAAACGATGAACATATCTAAACAAGGTTTTTCCGCCATACAATGCATGGGCGTATCACTAGCGGCAATCCGCTAGATGGCGCTTTAATTAAGCACACAAAGTGCTTGCTTTTCACATGCATCGCCATTTCAACAGTGGATCGGAAAAAGGATGGCTCATTCTACTAATCAGGAAAAGGCGATATGCATTTCATGCATGGTGCTGCGGTTGTGAGGACTCTGGAAGTTGTAATTGTGTAGTAAATAGGGTTCTCTGGACAATCACAAAGCGTTCTGTAGTGCTTCACTGCTTGAGTTACAACCATGCAATGTATGGTGTTTTGAGCTTGTCTGGGCGTGTACTATCACGCCTTAAAGTTTTGACCAAGAGTTTCGAATCATCCTGTATGTATTTCTACGCTGATAGAAACTGATATCAGAATTAAAACTCGCATTAAAAAAGAAAAACAAACAAATATCCAAGAAAATAGAAATTTCGTCCATTGTATACAACAGATTAAGCAGGTAATTAACCAAAATAACTTGGATATAATACCTTACATATAATAGAATAATGCCTTAACTGAAGAAGGCTTTAATGAAATGGTCAACGCAAGAATAACATATATGGAGGATAATGGATATGCAATTAAATCCATCTTAAGTCGGATATAATTGCATTCTAAACCGTAGACATTTGCAGCTTTTTACTGACCTATTCAGTATATGTATTTCTATGCTTATATATATATACTATTGATTTAAATTTAAATGAGTTTTATTAGTTGAAAATCCATATAAACCATCCAGATTAGTGCTGTAAGCTTCAAATTGTGATTTGAATGGTGACGGAATATTTTGTGATGAATTGTTTCTGAGTTTTAAACTACCCCAATAGTTCTAAAAGTTTAAAATGAAGTTTTAACGACTTAGTAAAACGTGATAGAATAATGGAAACCCATATATACAAATGCCATTTGCCAATCATTTTAGTGTGGTGAATAAATATGAAAAGTGCATTATAAGCTGTACTTAAATACGATAGATATTCACTTTGAAACAGAATTAATTTTTAAACAAGAACAAAAAATCATACGTCAAGCATAGATTATGTAACACTTTCCAACACGTCCAAAATAATTTTACAAATCTTTACCGTTTAATAAGGTAAAATATGTTAAAAAAGCAAAGAATTTGGAAAACGCATAACATATTTAAAAACCCAATTTTAGAAATTATCAACAATATTCGGAGACATATCCGAATTCTTTTGTGCAGTCCTGTATATGATCTATAGATTTGTATATATACTACATAGAATGCTAACTTTTAGTTCCGATAGGAAACACGTAGCACATTTTAAAATTCCCTTTTGGAATTTCCGTCAATAAACGAAAATGTACTTCAGAACTATATAGCTGTCCTGCATAGGATCTTTACAATTTATACACACCAAGTAATAGACAAAAATGAGTTTAATTTAAAAACGCGCTCAGCAACGGAAAAACACTTCAAGCAATTATTGTTAACAGACAGTACCAAATTATTTTCTGTGTCCCTATTAATAAACGATAAATGCTATACGCACAATATTCTATAGTAAGCATCTTGTAATGCACTTTAGTGACATATATAAATTTCAATACGTTTGATGCGCACGGCCATTTCAGGTGTTATAAAAGCGTTGGGTAAACGGCGTTTCCTCATTTCGCGTCTCAGACGTTCGCCATTAGTGTCTCAATGAAGGACCACGCTCAGCTTGTAAAGCTTTATTTCAAGAACGGTGATTTGTGCAGCAGTAGCTCTGCAGAAGTTCAGGACCCTCAAGAGTATGAAAAAAGTTGTTGGACCGATGACTGTCATGGTTCTGGTGAAAATGATGAAAAAATTCGAAAATACATTTTCGTTTGATGTGCAGTCTGGTAGAGGAAGGGAAATATGTGATTCGGCGGTAAATTAAAGAAGTGGCCACAACAGTTCAGGGGGAGTCGAGCGGTGGTGTGCAACCTTGCAGTGCACGGAGAATTGCCCGAACATTGGGCAGGCCTGTGAGCACTGTGCATAACATTCTACGAAACATCCTGCAATGCTATCCGTACAAAATTTGCTATGTGCAGGAGTTGTTTCAGGAGTTGTTTGCTGACCTGCCAGCAAGAGAGAATTTTGCTGAAGAATTTCTTGCTCGCATGGAAGTGGACAATGATTGGCCGTGGAAAATTCTGTGGACAGACGAAACCCATTTCCATCTGCCGTGGTATGTCAATACACGGAATTTCCGAATATGGGGAACAGAAAATCCACTCGCAACGAACCCAGTACCACTTCATCCTGCGAAGGTCACTGTGTGGTGCGGATTTACGGCTTCATTTATCGTAGGGCCATATTTTTTCGAAGAGACGTGTGCTTTCGGTCCTGTTACCGTTACGGTCAATGGTCAGCGCAATGAGTCTCTTTTGCGTAATGACGTCATTCCAGCTCTGCAACAGCGTGGATGTCTGGATAGTATCATTTTTATGCAAGATGGCGCTCCTCCGCACTTTGCAAATCGAGTGAAGCAGTTGTTGATGCGGCATTTCGGAAATGCTAGAATTATCAGTCGTCATTTCCCTGCAGCCTGGCCGGCCCGATCACCTGATCTTAATCCGTGTGATTTCTGGCTGTGGGGTTATCTGAAAGATGTTGTGTTCAGTACTCCAATTGCTAACGCAGCTGAATTGAAGATATGCATTGCGTAACACATTCTGAACTTGACTCCGGTGACACTTCGATCGGTTGTGGAACATGCTGTTTCCCGATTTAACCTTGTTGCACACAACGGTGGACAGCATATTGAACATGTTTTGCGCCAGTCTCGCAAAACTTAAAAACTGATTGGATTGATGCTTTTTATACGGTTTTTGGCCGCAGGACAATTAAAAACCGATTTTTCCCATTCGTTGTGATACGACCTTGCGGTGGTGGATGGACTTACGTAACTAAAAGTATCACACCTGTACAGTCATGCACACTGAACAGTACAGTTGGTTTGTCGGGTAACTTACGCCTTAGCCGTTGTTTTATGATTTGTCATTTGTAGTCGAAATTGTGTCGCTTACTGCGCAATCTATCGCTAAAATTTGGAACTATTTTTGGTTGATGTTCTTACCCCCTTCTTCAATAATACGCCGTTCAATTTTGACGTCATTCTAATCAGTGGTTCGTTTTTTAGAGCGTTGTGAAACTTAAACTATAATTATAATCAACCTGTATATCGATTTAATTTGTGACGTAATTTTCACCATTAAATGCGTTTCTCGTATAATAAATGAATTATTTTAAAATTCTCTTTCTTTGTCAATACTCGCGTGTAAATACATTTTTTATGACGTAATTATCCCCATTTCCTGTTTTTAACCCTTGATAATTTAACTATTAATTTACAGTTTTCATTCGAGAAAGACTCCCGGTAACAAAAAAATAAATAAATAAATAAAATCATTTACTGTGGTGACATCGTTAGTAACGTTTTTTAGAATAAGTATTGAAAGAGATAAAGACATATATGTAAAATAAATTTACCGTTAGAAATTCAAAACTTTAAATTGAAACATTATTTCTTTTTGCATCTGTAACTGGACGGATGCTTAGTATCTTCTGATTATCTTAACATGTTTAAATACACCTTTATACATTTTACTTATTCGAAAACTTTCTCAATGGATATAAGTACTGTCAAATAACATATTCTTGATGATATTTATGTCTTTCACACAATCTGCAGATCACCCATTAGAAATATTAATTCTCGTTAAGTTTTTGACTTTGTAAGCTTTGCTTACAAAAATATATTTTGATGATTTTAGTAAATATTTCTAGACAGCTAATTTTGTCACAAACCGATGCTTATTTATAGTTGTGCTTTCTTAAACTAATATGATTATCACTTACTATACAGGGTGATTATAATTAATGCCCCACTTTCAAAATGCTATAAAAAAGGAACCACTTGTCAAAATGACTTAAAATTTGAATTTAATATGCTGGAAGAAGGGTGAAACGGTACGGCATAAGAAAAGTTTCGAAGTGTATCCAAAGATGGCGGTGTAAGCGGCAAACTATGCAAATTAAAAGACACTCATACGCAATTAAAAACTGAATCATTATGTGCTTTATATGCGGTTTTAGGCCCAAGGACATTTAAAAAGCAACTTTTCCCATCCAATGTAGTACGTCCTTGTTGTGGTGGATAGGCTTTCGACTATCAGTACTACAACTGTTGATTGGTTTGGAAGTCGTTTTTTCCACCAAACAACCAAACCTCTCATGCACATTGAATAGTACGGTTGATTTACTGTGCAAATCATGCCAAAACCGTCGTATTTCGATTAAAAATGTCACTTGTAGACGGATCCACTTTCGTTATGCCGCTTACAGCGCCATACACTTTGGAACTTTTTCTTTCTTATGGCATACCGTTTTCCCTTCTTCCAGTAAATTCAGTTCAAATTTGAAGTCAATCTAACCAATGGTTCTTTTTTAACAAAATTTTGGAAGTGGGACTTTAGTTATAATCACCCTGTATAAAACACTAGATTATATATGAATGAAGACGATGAAAGTCCACCTGTGGTCTTGTGGATGAAGTCCATTTGTATGCCATTTACATTGAAATGCTGCTGGGTGGCATTGTACAAAATATCTAATGCACTATGTTAAGTTTTTAGTTATTTTGTTTAAATTATACATTTAATATTTCTGTTTTAATAAAGAACTGTACAGTAATAAATGGTATCACAATATTACTTTTCTACAGTGGTCTAGCTATGCTTTGCTAGCTAGAAATACTATCTAGAAATTTCTATTACTAGACTAGCTAGAAATTTGCAATTTCAATCTTAGAACTCCGTAGTTAAGGGAAAAACATAAAAAAAAACTTAAACTTATGGTTTCAACGATTTATTGCGTGCACAAAATTTGCTCAATATTTGTTTTCGGGGGTTTTCTGAACGTTCATCATCTTTAACGGTAGGAGTTTGCTCCAAGCTTGTTTACTAAGTTTTCATAAAGCTAATTTCCTAGTGGATGATTTTCTGAACCAGCAAAATTTCATTTAGAGCCTAATTCTCATAAATGTATAGAATATTTGTAAAAACTGCGTATTTTTTGACTCTAATATACTTTAAAAACCTTATACTAATAATTGCATTTTAATATTATACTTAACAGAGGAATATTAAGTATAAAAATAAATATGGTAGTTATTTTAGATGGAAATTACGGATTTACTTCTTCTTAGAAATATATTTTATATAAATGTAATCCCACCCAGAATTACATTTGCATGTACAAGCAAACACACACCATAAGATTCATTCAGAAGCACAATCTGTAGATTCCTGCAGAGGTTTGTTTAACAAAACATATCTCGGGTCATTATCAGTGGAAGAAAGTATATATGTAATTTATTACTCATTACAAATGCGTATTTTTTACAAAAACAATTCATTAGTGATGACCGCTAATGCGGTATATTTTTGAATCAGTCTTCAGAAAATATAAATTGCATTTCAAATTGCAAACACCTTTTATTCTTTTTAATGTACTATATAAAAAATGCGTTTCTAATCTTAGAAATCTGCAGATATACGAAAAATATAAACAAGTAAAGAGTGACTTAAACTTATGCTTTCAACAATTTATTGTTTTATTTTAAAATATCCGTATTCCAAATTTTGTGGTCTCGACGGAATTCGTATGAACTGATTCAGATTCAACAACATGCCTTTCTAAACCTTTTTGTCATTTATTAGAGACGATTAAAGAAATTTTACTTCAAAGAAGTTTTTTTGGTTTACTTTGTTTGAGAAGTTAATACCACTAAAGCATGTGAATAAGGTAAACCATACTAGAAATGCTCTTTTTATGATATCAATGCCAATATTTAAGGAAAACTGTATAAAATCAGATAACATTTTCAAACATTCATTTTTTTTTACAAAATACTATGTTTTGTATTTTTAACAAACACTCAAAACTGTGAATTGGAAAGAGCGAGGAATGACATACATTTTAATTATTATTATAAAATTTATATCTTTCTTCGGAGTAACATCAATTGCATACATCTCCAATATATACCCATATAACATATTCAGAAAATATTTTTATTCATTATGCAATTTTGTTCATTTTGCAACAAATAAAACACTATTGAAAGTGGTGCAAACTTTTGTTTAACATAAAAAAGTGTGTAAACTATTTTAAAAGAGTGGCATTTGGAAAACATGAAGAGTAAAGAGGAAAAAGAGGATGATTCCTTTTTGTAAAAATTGAGATGACAATGCCGTATGTTTCTTAAGAGGCATACTATCGTTTGACAACCTTAGATCAAGACAAAAAGGAATATATATATATTTTAAACACAGTTAAAGATATGTATAAAAGGGAAGTAAGATAAATGCTGATATTCTGTGAAGAATGATCCATGAATAACTATCTTCTAACTATCTGGGACTATTATCTTTTTACTCGCTGCCCCATTATATGTTAACAGAAATTTTGAAAGTATCTTCTATAAAATTGTGTTGTTGGCTCTTTTCAAATTTCTTCTACATTATTCAGCACCTATACAAAATATGGTGCCGATCATATCATATGGATTATCACAGACTAAGTTATTTTCTCAAATAACGTTTACTAGGGAAGAGCATGCCTGACAAAATTGAGCTAAGAGAGTTTGCAAACATTCATTTCATGTCGTCAAGGAAACGTTGACAATTTTGAATTTTCAATTGAGCATTAAAAGTACTTTAATTATCGAAATAAAGTTAGAGCATTTCAAAAACTACACTTTTCATACTTGAACTGATGCCATACGATATTGTAGCGTTTCATACTCTATGTTTAGAGATGCTTTGATTTTTTTCCTGTCTACAGCTCAAAATTCGACACCTGTGCCATAAAAAATGATTCCGTTGTGACTAACCAATTTTGATTTAAACGCATTGACAATGAAACAAGAACGAAAACTCATACGTAAAGCATAGATTATGTAACACTTTCCAACACTTCCAAAATAATTTTGAAAATCTTTACCGTAAGGTGTAAGATAATATCTAACTATACAATTTTGAAAAACGCATAACATATTTAAAAATCCAATTTCAGGCATTACCAACAATATTCGGAAAAATATCCGAATACTTTTATTCAGCCCTGTATCTGATCTATAGATTTGTATATATACTAAATAGGAAGCTAAATTTTAGTTTAGTTAGGAAACGCGTAGCACAATTTAAAATTCTCCTTCTGGAGTTTCTGTCAATAAACGGAAATGTGTTTGCGAACTTTTGTGCTGCCCTGCATAGGATCTACAGAATTTATACACGCCAAGTAATAGACAAAAAGTGAGTTAAATTTAAAATCGCATTCAGCAACTTAAAACGCACTTCCAGGAATTGTTGTGAACAGACAGAAGAGAATTCTTTTGCGTGACCCTGTAAATAAACAATGACTGATATACACACACTATTCTGTAGTAAGCCTCTTGTAATGCACCTTAGTGATATATATAAATTTCAATGCGTTTAAAATAGTGAAACATTATTTAATTAAACCGCAAACTAATTTTCTCCATAGACGTAATGTAACAGAATTTTTTTTACTGTCCCTGTAAAGTAACTATAAATGCTATGCACACCATATTCCATATTAAGCTTCTTGTAATGCATCTTAGTGATATATATATATCAATTACAATGTATTTGAAATTGTGTATCATCATTAAAATAAACCGCAACTGATTTTTCCCCATAGACCGTAATGTAACGGAATTCTTTTGAGTGTCCCTGTAAAAAAACTATGAGTGCTACACACTTCAATTGAAATAGGGAACATGCTATAGATAACGACAATAACATATAAAATTGTTGGGCAATCCGAGCACATTTACGGGAGTTAGAGCACGGACAGACGGCCAGACAAACCGAAGTCATAAACACTTTTCAACTATGTTGGAAAGTGTTAAAAATGTATCCGGCGTAATTCTAAAGTGACCAAACGTCCTCTCGAAATTCGAGGTCGTCGTCCTCAAGTTTGGGGACTGCAGTTTACTCAGTGTATACAGATTTCGAATAACACTTGCTGCATTTTAAGAAGGTGATAAATTCGTGGAACTAAAAGAAAATAAATATGTCTAAAAAGTTATAACTTACATTATGAAAATTCAAAAAAAGTCCCAATATAAAATTTGGTCACCTTAAGTAAAATGCTGTGTTGATAGTGAAATTCTCAAATGTTCAACTTCCATGCGATACCAGAGTTTCTGCTAACACCACCCGATTTTTAACACTTTCAAGCATATTTGAAAAACGATTATGAATTCGGTTTCTTTGTCTGAGATCAAAATCGCTTGCGTAAATATACTCGGATTGCCATGTAATTAATACAAATTATTAAAGTTTGTCATGGCATGTTCGGTATGGAAAATTAAGTGCGTAGCCTTTCTAGTTCATTTACAGTGGCACTCAAAAGTATTCCGTTACATTATAGTCTCTAAAGTAAAATCATTTGCGGTACATTTTAATTGTGTTTCACTATTCGAAGCATACGAAAATGTATATACATTATTGAACTGTACTACAAGAATGTTACTGTAGAATATGTTATGTGTAGCAGTTACAGTTCATTTACAGGGGCACTCAAAATAATTATATTATATTATTGTTTATGAGGAAAAATTATTTGCAGTCTATTTTAATGGTGTTAAACTGTTACAAATATAATGAAATTTATACGAATTTCTGAGGTGCACTAAAACATGTTATCTTTAGAATATGGAATGCAAAAAGCATTTAGCATTCATTTACAGGATCAGATAAAAGAATTCGTTTATATAATTGTCTATGAGCAAAAACTGTTAAAGAGTACGTTAAATTATCTTGAACTATTTTAAAAATGATGAAATGTATATACATTACTGAAGTTTCGTATAAGGGACTTGTTATTGAATATGATACGCATAGCATTTATCGTTCATTTACAGGGACACACAAAAGAATACTCGGATACAGTATTGTATCCGAAGTATTGTTTATTAGAGATAACTGCCAGCAGTGCGTTTTTGGTTATGATATGCGTTGTTATGTTTAACTAAATGTCCCATACAACGTGGTGTGTATACATTTTGTAGATCATATGCCTGGCTACAGAAAAGTATTCGTAAGTATTACCGAGCATGAGCGTGGATTGCTTAAAATTGTTTTTTAATTGAGTTATGCATTTTCAAGCTCATTTTTATTTTGTATGCTAAGAGATGTTTATAGAATATAAATAAAATCATATACAGGACTATGCAAAGAACTGGATACATGGCCGGCTAGGAATAGTGATAACGGAAAGTGTGATTTGAGTATGGGCGTTATTTGTTGAATTAAGGTTTTTAAATATGTCATGCATTTCTAAAATATATATTTAGGTATGTTCTTGCCCTTATTAAACGGCGAAATTTTGTTAAACTTTCCAGTTAGTGTTGGAAAGTGTTTCACAATATATGTTTGATGCATGATTTTTCTTTCATGTTTGTTCAACGTATTGAGAGCAACAATATATGTGCAATATCTCTGATAAATTTCTTCACTGTCCAATACTGCGACCAGTGGCAACTCGTGACTATCTTTTTGGGGGGCACTAAATGCATGCCTGAAAAATTTATTATTATCACACCATTATTTTTTACAAGAAATCGTTTTTTGTTTAATGTCAGCACTTTTTGCCAATAAATAAAATAAAGTATTTCTTTTTAATAATAGAGGTAAGGAAATAATAAATTTTATAAAACTATTCATTTGGTGCCCCAAATAATGTCGGTCACCAGCCAACGGTAGGGAATCCAAAATATTTTATGGACCCAACCTTTTTCTTAATTTCTCAGCCAACAAACTTTGAGACTGTTTAAAGCGTAAATAGAGATTGCGAGCATTTTAAACTTAAGTTTTTGGCACTTGCGATCTTTTAAAGCGTGAAATAAAAGCTTAACCCCCGCGTTGAATACCTGAAACATACCCCAAAATGAATGTTAGTTATACATCGGGATTTAACCCCTTGGGGACGAGCAATACGTATACGTGACGCATAAGATGCTTAGAATCCTCGATTGTTCCCACCAATTATTTTTTATTGTAAACTTTGCCTTATTTAGTAAGAGCATTTCTGCGATTCAATTCGGCAAAAAATTCTGTTTTGAAAAACGGGTGTAAAGGATTAAAACTTCTGCAAACGACGCTCGTCGCGAAGGGGTTAAAAGACGATTTTATTCATTGCTGCTATCTCCCAGCACAACAGTTAATAAAAATCGTTCGCATAATTCTCAACAGACGGCGATACTGAGCTAATTTCACGTGCCAAAGTTTTATTAATCATCTGAGCGGTTTTGCAACGTTATTGCTAAAATGAACTTCGTAAATTTTGTAAATCTAAAAAGGTTAATTATGATCCTTTGCTACGTCCCTTTTATACCGAGCACGGAGAAAGAACCTGGAGGGGGAACTAGAATAGGCGAGGTATCCAAAATGCAAGTCATATTTTTTTAACGAAAGAGGGCGCTGTAAAATTTGGCGGCGACCTTTAAACAGAATGTCATTAGATTACATGTAATTTTCCGAAAGTATTTTACTCTATTATTTTTAATTATAGCAATTATGTGTCATAAACTGTGTTAAATAAATAAATAAATAAATAAAGTGTCTGGACCAGTTTGGGTCCTGTGACATCAGAATCATTATTTTATCCATCAATGTAATTCATTTGTAAACCGAAAAGGGCGCTGTACTAAAAACTATTTTGGGGCTTCATTCAGAAGTGCAAGTGCAAGAACTCATTTAAATAAATATATATATATATTTGCCTCTCTCATAAGTGCAATTTAAAAATTTAATTTGATTACTTGGCTGTTCAATTAAATCAAAAGATTTTATTGTTTGTAAATTAGGAAAAAGAACTCATTTAAATAAAAAAATTAATATTCACAAAGAAAAAAAGATTTAACTACATATGTTTTTTAATAACTGTATAATTTTAAAATTGTAAAGTAAGCATGTTACCTTTTCTATCTGCAGCAGTGTGTATGAAAGAGGAAGCATTTATGCATGATAAAAAAAAGAGAGTTTTTGGACCATTCATAACTAACATTATATTAAAGTCACAATTTACGATTCTTGCAAAAATTAGTTAATAGACCCTATTATTTATTCAAGTTTTATTTCCCAAACAATTAAGATAAAAATTTGTTAAATGTACATAATATTAATTGCATAGATATGAGTTATGAGTTATTAAATTATTCAAAGGTTATCGATATATACGCAAGATTAAAACTTATTCCAGAAAATTTGAATAATACTTTTAATCTCTAAAAATTATACGTCCATTCCGTATTTCTTCGCAGTACAATATCAGTGATATTTATTTTTAAATGACTATTCAGATGTTTTTGTCAGGATAAACTCTTATTTAAAGAGTTATAAAAAGAAATCGAAACGCCAAATATCTATTAAAATATATGCATGGTGTGAAGAAAACTTTATTTAATGAAATTTCTACTTGTTTGACTTTTTTAAAGTTCAAATTTTCAATCAAAAACATTTAAAAAATGAATGCATTTCGCATTGAAAATCATTGCAGAAGCACGCTAGGATCGCCGTCAGTTTATCGTAGCGCCATCTATGAGGAGAAAAACTGTATTGTAAAATTTCAACGTTACTTTCCCTTCCATCTATCTTCCTCGGTGATACCGAGACACTAGCGGAAGCCAGGTAGAAAGGGGAAAATATATCTGAAAATTGAAACCGGACAAACTTGAAAGGAAAAAATAACTAATTAAACACCACAAAATGCAGAAATATGAAAGACGATTATCGAATATGAGATGGTGGGAGAAATCAGTGTGGTTGAAGTTTTCGTAAGAAAATTTACCACAATCAGAAATAACCACCAACGGAGAATTAGTAATGATAGAAAAGAGAAAATGCAGCAGTGTAGTAACTCTTACATGTTCTAAATCCCATGAATTTATGAGAAATAGTATAATTTCAAAATTCAATAGATTCATAAAAGTCATGTGTTGGGTGAAAATATTCATATTAAACTGCAGAAATAAGATTAGCTCCTTTTCATCAGAATTGTTCACTGAAGACAAAGAAGACGCAGAAAAGACTAGAGGTGTATGGACGAATAGTGTTTTTGGCCAAATACACGTCCAAGAAAGTATTTTTACAAAAGTAATTTCGTATACTTTATCATTTTGTATTATAAAATTGACAAAATATATGAGAAATATGTAATTGCTTATTACATCTCTGAAAAAAGTACCTTTTACCTGGTTCGTACGTTTTTATTACAATTTTAATATACTTTTTCGCCTTATTTAAATGTATAAACGTATTACAAATCCTGAAATTAAACACGGTGTCTACAATTTCTGCTATTTAAATATTAAATAGAAAAATACTATTAAATAATTGTGGTGAAGTCGTACGAACCCTTTTTTGTCTATATATATATATATATATATATATATATATATATTATGTTCTATTTTTTATTATTTCTTACATGTTTCAATTGGTGTATTCTAAAATCTAATTAATATTTTTCAAATCGCAGTTGTTGAGTCACAAAGTGTTAATTTGAAATCCGCGTGCATTTTAACATTCGGTCTATGACAGTTAGTTATAATGTATAATTATTCCTCAATAACACAATTTGTGACAGATGTTTTTTAAGCGAACCACGTCAGCCATGGCGGCTATCACTGTGTTGCATTAGATGGTGAAGGATGGAACATTACTGCTACCAAGAGTAGGCAATCCAAAATATTTTATGGCCACGAGCTTTTGCGATATCTTCTCAACCAACAAATCTTCTGTGTTGTTTAAAGCGTAAATAAAGCTTTCGAGCATTTTAAACTAAAGTTTTTGGTACTTACGATCTTTTAAAGTGTGAAAAAAAAACTATTTCTATTACCACGTTGCATATCTCAAAACATACAAAAAATGAATGTTACTTATACAGCGGGAGCGGGATGAAAAAGACGATTTTATTTAATGTTGCTATCCCCGAACACAGCAGTTATTATAAATTGTTCAAATAATTCTCAACAAACGTCGACACTCAGATAATTTCTCATTCTAAAGCTTTTAACATTTGAGCAGTTTTGCATCGTTATTGCTAAAATGAACTTCGTAATTTTTGTAAAACTAATTAGGCTGGCCACGTCTAAAAACATGTTTTTACAAAGATAATTTTGTAAGAAGAGTAGCATTACAAAGAAACCATTGGATCGTAAGATCTTCGCTCGCTCAGCTCAATATTTATTCTTGGCAGCAAATATTAAATATATTTGAGAACTTTGCATTAGCCTTTTTTTTTATTTAGTTATATAATATTTGATTTTGTGAAGTTAAAGTTTATGGTGTTAAATTTTATAAAATATTTTCTCAGAAATTCAGATTTTACTGTATTTTTATAATTGTATGTATGCATTTTTAAACTAAATTTAAATATAGAAAAGTATCAGTGACTCTAAGATAATAATGTCTCATGCCGACAAACGAATATGTAATTAATTTAGTTATATAATATTTGATGTTGTGAAGTTAAAGGTTATGGTGTTAAATTTTCTAAAATATTTTCTCAGAAATGCAGATTTTACTGTATTTTTATAATTGAATGTATGCATTTTTAAACTAAATTTAAATATAGAAAAGTATCAGTGACTCTAAGATAATAATCTCTCATGCCGACAAACGAATATGTAACTAATTTGCAACTGGAAAAGAGAAGTATTCTCTTGAAAATTATCTTGTCAATCTCTTGAGATATGATACCGAATTCATTCAAAATGATCAAAACAATTCTTTCAAAATATTTCTAAACTTTGTTGATGAGTTTGAAATTAAGTTTATTTCAAAGATTTTTTATTAAATGTAAACATCAGTCAAGAATATGAATATTGCACTACCTACCAAAAAGTTTACTGTACACACATGAGATTCATGTTATAAACTCGGGAATTCAAAATTTAAATTCGTATATTTACCTGAAATTATGTTAAACATTTTACATTTTTCGAAAATATACTAGAGTTATAACTTATAGTTATAACTCTTTTATTCATAAAAATAAGCAAATTAAAAAATTTAACTTTAGAAAAAGTTGAAGAATGTATGTCTTTTCATATTTTTTTTTTATCAATGTCGTAAATTAAGTTTAGCGATAAACAAATTCTGAAACCTGTGGAAAGAAATGAACATTTTATAAATTTCATCAAAAAAATTAATTTTCTTAAAATTTATTGAATCAATCAATAATACAAAATATGCAGTGAAATATAATGCGGTATGAATAAATATAATATTTGTCAAAAATTATAGTGTTACTAGCAGACTACGGCCGCTGCGCTGCACAGTGGACGATTTGCTGATTCTAGCTGGCCAAAATTATTTTTCAACTTCTATTTGATGAAATCTATTTTTCGTTTATATAAACGATATATTAAGCTGATTTAAAGAAAATATATGAAATTTTAAACGGTAGTTTAATAAGAAATCATTATATTTAATTAAAAATTATTAATGTAGTACATTAGATGTGCAGGGTGGCTAGTGGTCAGTGAAAAATGCGGTCAAAAAAAGTTATAAACACCAATATATTTTTATCGAAAAATTCATGTTAATTATTTGATCGAATAATCGACATGAATTTTTCTATGAGAATATACTGGTGTTTATCACTTTTTTTTACTGTATTTTACCCTGACCACTAGCCACCCTGATGTGATTTTTTTTATTATATTACTATGATGTACCATTCAGTTAAATATTTAAATTATTTAAAGCTTTAAAACATGTAATGAATGAGTTAATCTTTTACTCATTCATTTTAAATTCATTTCATTTCATTCATTCATTAATTTCATGAAATTTTATAATATTATTAAGATTTAAGCGATAGAATTATATTTATTATATGATACCAAATTATAAAAGTAATTTTTTATAATAATCTACTAGAAATTTGGATACAAAATAAATATTAAAGAGTAATACATATTATTACATATACAAAGGAATAAGAAAATTGCGTAGAAATTTTCTGACAATTAGCCATCTAATAGTTCTTCATTCTGGCTTTCCTCAGTAAGTTACGAGTACTCATTGAACGAGGTATTTCAAAACTGCTTTGCAGCCAAGTTTCATATTTTTTCAAAAATTTTTCATGTGCTCTATGTACAGCAGTCCACTTTTGTCTAAACTGGGTCTTCTGTATAATCATTTCCTGCTTGAAAACTTTCATTTGTACTTCGTTATAATTTTCATTTGTCAACAAAACATATTAAGCCAATTCGATTTTTTCGTTAAATGTGGAAGCTTGTTGCTGCTGTATAATATTATAAAAGCTTATTCGTGTGATTGGTTTACATTCTGATGACCCTGGTAAAAAGAAAAGTGCTCTTAGAATAAAAAATATAATAATAACTTTAGACTTCGTATGATAAAAACAACTTTAAATGTACGGAAGCAGATAGAAGCAGACAAGTAAACGTTTATCCAATATCTAAGACTCTAAACTATTTACTAAAAATAAAAGTTGAGATTTATCTAGCTTTATCATATAACTTTTTGAATTTTCAAAATGAAATTTATTAAAAATACATAAAGTCATTAAAAACATTAAATGTGAAATAACTATTGACAAAAGAAAAAATTATGCTTATAAACTAAAAAAAATAAAGTACATGCCTTGTTCTAAAGCACTCATAATGTACAATTTCTTTCAATTTCTTCAACATTCACATATTAAAACAATATACTAGAAATCATCGATTTATTCTCCTCTAATAAACGTCAACTTCATACTCACCTACTGGCAGTGCGGTTGCATTTATATCAAAAACATCTGCAGTGCCCACCACCTGCACATATAAGGTACATGTGGTAAAAAAAAATTCCAGTTGGATAAACTTTGAAAAATCGACTTTTGGCCAGCTAGAATCAGCAAATCGTCCACCGTGTGGTCGGTTTCTCCAAAAGAACCTTGAATCAAACTAAATATGTCGGTGAATTCAATTTTGTATTTTAAAGTAATCTGTACCTTTACCTGGAATATCCTAAAATAACATAAAAACGGATACTTATTTCACTAAGTTATGTTTTTTTAATACGGTTTACTATTACGTTTACAATTTATTACTTACCGTTTTCCATTGATTTATATGTTTTATAGCTACATTTTTTAATAACGTGAAATAATAACACTTTATAAATATATAAATAAAACACAAATTTAATAACTACGCGGTTAAACACTGAAATAATGAGAAAGAAAAAATATTATGAAAGAAAACTCTTTGGAAATATTTTCGGCTATTAACCTTTGTTATACGGCTAATACGAAAGTACGGCTTTTAATAAATTTCGAAACTTTATATTTGAATACTTAATTTATATTTTTTGTGTAAAAATGCTTTTTTTCTGTTATTAGTCGATAATCTGAAAAACTATATTAAATATAAAATATCTATTACAGTTTTAATTAAAAAATGTGGTTTTCACCTATGTTCTATACAACGGGCAGTATACTCCGGGGCCGGGAAGCTCGGATTTGATCCTTCTGTTAAATAAAAACACAAACTAGAAACATTCTCTCTGCTCATAGAAAATAAATCTTGTGTGAGTTATACAAAACCAATTTAAGGAGATAGATTTCATTTTATTATTTTTTGAACAAACTTCATATACAGTTTCATATTGCTTGAAAAATAGAACAATAGATCTTTTGAAGTCAATAAATCATGTTTGACTGTTACAAAGTCAATTATCTAATTAGATTTCCTCTTAATATTTTACGTATAAACTTTTTATTATGTATTTTCATACATTTTTAACCTCATATGAAGTTGTATTGAAACGGAATCCTAAGAGATGTGTGCATAATATTTCATTTTTGTCTTCTATCTTTACAAGGAGAAAGTGTTGGATACGTGACAAAATTCGACTTCTGGTTTTCGACGGATTTATACATTTAAGAAGGTCCTGAACACGATTTGACTGTTTTTAGAAAATGCATGTCCGTTGTTACATATACGTTAAAAGTATGCGTATAAGATACTTTGCATTTAATCAAAACAATTTTTGTACATAAAATGTTACGTATTTCTTCTCTGAATGAACCCTTAAAAATGGAATATTGAAACGAAACAGAAAAGGGCACAAGTTTTCTATCTTTGAAGTAATTAAAAAATATAACTTACGTAACTTTCCACGAAGCTAATTTTAAAAAAGAACTACATAAATTTATTGAAGGTGTTTCAAAACTACTTGAGAAAATCTGGCTTTGACCGTGTTTCGCTAATTCTAAAGTTGTATCCACTAACTTTTGAAATGTATTTTATATTTTTTAAATTTCCGGTAAAAATGTCAAATATATTTGTATAAATTAATAATTGTTACTTAATGGTGCTTTTTAATTGAGGTACATATTTAGTACTACTGCTAAACTTACTTTTTATTGACTCCTTAAGATGTGATATACAACTACTCATCTCCATGGGTGGAGATTCCGGGAAGTAAGAACTCCCTTGATTGTCATCTTTTATTCATCTGACAAGCAAATTTGATTGTGGGGTTAGCAAAATATTAAAAAAAACAACAGAATATCATATAAAAAAGCAGAATTTAAATTTCTTTAATTAATTTAAAGCTAGATAAAACTATAAAGTACTTAATATAAATATCATTTATACTAACAGAATAATATACTAATGTATTAAATATATATATATATATATATATATATATATATATCTACCGAACAGTACCAGTGAAATAAATATATATAGCAAATATATTTTTAGAAACAGCAAATTTATTTATCCTCTCTTTTTAATGGTCTTTAAAACTGTTGCAAACATTTAGATGAAATATAAAGCAACACAAATATTGTATACTTGCAATATTTTTAGTTTTTTGTGGTTATAGTAAGACATAGATTTGGTTAGAATGACAGTGGAATAAGTCAAAAAATTTTAAAATCGAAATAACCATATTTTCACTGAACGTATATTAATTTCTGTTCAATGTGCCAGTCAAATAAGTAATAGTTCACTTAGGGAGTCAGCAGTGGGCAAAACAATTTGGACCACTGAATGCAACGACTATACAAAAAGTTGCACAAATCCTTCACTTCTCAAATTACTAAATATCGACTTAACTCCACTGTCATTCTAACCCCTTCATATGATATACTAAATACTCACTCTTTAAATACGTTTGGTAACGTTATTTAAAATCTTCTTACCTCTTTTGGATAATGAGACCATGTGTCTAAAGTTATTTGTTTTTTCGAAATAATATTTTTTTTATGACGGACAGTCTACGAATTTAAATATGTCTAATAGCTTTTATACAAATTACAAAAAAATAAATATCCTTTATTTCCACTAAATTTATTCAAAATCATCGAGGCACAATTGCAAAGGAAACATATCATATAGACCACAAAAGAATACGAATTGAATTTATTAAATTGGTGTATATTTATATCTCGCAGAACAAAAGTATTTTAGATATTGCTAATATTAGATGGATTTGTGGCAAATATGCTATATTTCGATTTATGTACACTTCTTAAAACTTAAAAAATAAATTTTATAAATTTAGCTTGCTATACATTTATATGTTACAGTTTTTTATATTTTGAAGAATAGAAGATATCATATAACTTTACAAATATATTGCTTTGTATTTTAAGAAAACAATAATTTTTACAACAAAGAAACACTAAATTTTAATCTGTTAATTTAAATTACCAAATATAATTTTATTGTTCCTAACCCTTTTGGGTCCAGCTTAAAATCTATACAATTTTTATTATGATTTATTACATGATTTCAATTAGAAAACGCGAAACTCTAATTAAATGCGTTTAACTAACTTCCTAAAATGAAATATTATTCATATAAGTTACACGCACGTTACTTAAGTAAATTACTTTGCTTCCAAGCAGGTAAAGGAATTTCTAAAACACCAGTAAAGTTAAGAAACATATGCGAGTAGATAAGCAAGCGTAACAACTATACCACTATTAAATCCTTAACATAGTTTATTTTTTTTACCAAAAATTTGTATATGGATGCAGTAAGTTCATTATCAATACAATTCTGGTTATAATAGAAATTTCCTTAAAGGCAGATTCTTTATTTAGTTGTAAATATTATATTTCGCGTTGAGTTTAAAAAGCTAATAATTAATCATTTCAAGTATAACTACACATTTTTTATATATATTGAAAGATAAACGTTTCCTACTAAGGACTTAAGGGGAATCACCTTTAAAATGGACAAAAATTCAATTTCAAGGTTTTGATGTCAGTAAATAGTGCATTTTATTCTGAGTAAAAAGGTACCAATGTTTTTCAGAGGCGATAATTATTGACGAAGATATAAAGTAAAACGAATCGACATTCTTTGTTTTTGAATGGAGTGTGAAAACTTTAAATGCATTTAATTCACAACGATGATTTTCAAACTTGCGCGCACGATTTCTCCAAAAATAATTTAGATAGAACCTCAATTTTTTTTTAACTTATTAATGTTGTAACAATGAACAAAATGAACTAGAATCTTTTAATTTGGTCAATAAATTAAAAAATAATTAACTGTAATTAAATTAAAAACTCATTTTGAATGCGCTTTTCGATAAATTACAGTTCATTTTGTTCATTGTTACAACATTAATAAGTTTAAAAAAAATTGAGGTTCTATCTAAATTATTTTTGGAGAAATCGTGCGCGTCAGTTTGAAAATCATTGTTGTGAATTAAATGCATTTAAAGTTTTCACTCTCCATTCAAAAACAAGGAATGACAATTTCGTTTTACTTTATATCTTCGTCAGTAATTATCGCCTCTGAAAAACATTGGTACATTTCTACTCAGAATAAAATGCACTATTTACTGACATCAAAACCTTGAAATTGAATTTTTGACCATTTTAAAGGTGATCTGTCCCCTTAAAAATATATAAATATTTCTAACCATTTACACATACTTACACATATACAGGACAATTCCTTAAGTCCGTTTTGACTCACCTTGCTCTAAATGCGTGTTAGGATCCCTTAGAAAGACCCCTACGGTGTGTACTCTCTCCTAGGGCCTATATCCATCGTGTAGATAATTCGCGGCTATAAATCAATCAACCAACCAACCGTTTTGACTCTAAAAAAGAAAAAAGTCAACCCAGTTAGTTATAGCTATAAATGAAGTGCCTAAGTACTTTCCTCCCTACGCTTAGGGGTTCGTCCTGACCATTAGCCATAAGCTGGTCCTTAGGGTGGGCGCTGTCTGTCTGTCTTCCTAAGTATTTACATGTACAGGCACAGGTAATGGCAAGTACATGTACAGGACAACTCCTTAAGAGCCTACATCAGTCATACGAGAAAACGCGCAAGCTAATGTTAAGTCTATGGGAAGGTTCTTGGCAGATTTCTAGCTCGCATTTTAATATTTTTAAATGATGTTTTTTGCAAAGGATAGCTGAGATCGATCTCTAACGTTGTTAGTTTTTACTTTTTCGATTTTGGTTTCAGTATTTTTTATATAAGGGAACTTTCACTTTCAGAACCGTTTCCTATGGGTTCCAAAATTGTGATTACAACAAGTTATAACAAAGCTGCTTTAGATCTTACAAGGATATAAAGAAAATAAAAGGTACCAAAAGTTTTATAGTTTTGAGGCATCTTATAATCTTTAAGGCATCTTATAAACTTTTTTTTAAATATATTTTCACTTATTTTGAAAAACTTTGTGGCAAAGCAGTATTTTCGAAATTCGTATTGGTTTAAAAGTTATCCGCCTTTTGGTGTTGCAGTGAGCTTTAAGATATCGTCGTTACCATGTCAGACTATCGAATGTGAAAAAATGCATTTTTTATTACTTTTAAAAAATGGACAGATTGTCACCACTAAATTTTAATATCATTCTTCTGCAGTGTTTGGCATCCTTTTTCAGTCAGAAATTCCGAATTAACTGAAAAAGGATGATTACCCGGTTACGGAAAGGAATGTATTACAAATGGAATACAAGGAAAATATTTGTTCATTAAATTAAATGTAATACATTATTAACAAATTCCACAAAATCAAACATCAAATATCTTTTAAATTTCAAAAAATATTACGGTTTTTTTTAAATGCTTTTTACAAATCTAAGAAACTTGGAAAAAAAAAATATTCTGCAATATAGTACTTGTATTTTATTGAAATATGCTACAATATTTTATCAAGAGAGCTTAAGATTTTAAATAAATATATAAAAAAACCTGCAGAATATGTCAAAAAATATTCCCTCGTGTATTTTTTGTTCTTTCGGAAGTTCTTTCTTAAGGTATGGAACAATATTTTACCAAAAATGTTTTATTTTTAAAGAAAAAAAGAGCTGCAATCCTGACCTACCTCCAATTATCCAAAGAAAATATCAAAGCCTGTTTGTAATTTTCCATGGGTGAATTTCGGCACGAGAATATATTTATTTTACTTCATGATATTTGAAATTTAAAATGAATTCATAATTTTAAAAAAATTTGTTCGCGTATTTTTATTTTAAAGCTATATATATATATTTTCAAAATATCTAATATAAAAAAATGTGTTTAACGTCGGTACAGTTTCTATCTTCTAAAACTCAGCAAGATATATACTAATTCATCAGCAGAGCTGAAATTACGCTGTAAATTAAGGAAATACAAAGGATGTCAATTATCACTTTAGTAAACAGCGTACAACCATTAGAGTGAAAAAAATGCCCAGACCGGGGTTTGATCCCGTAACACTTGGTACAGCCAATTAAGCCATCCGGTCTAACATTCTCTCACTGTTATATGGTCCGGCTCTATCACCAGTACTGGGTTTAGTTTGTGTCATGTATGCCACTGGAGTTGTGATCACGATTGACGTTCCATCTTGTGCTGCGAGGTTGTAGCCTAGCTATATAAGAGTAAGAGAATGCTAGACTGGATGTCGTCAGGATAGCTTAATTTTCTAAAGATGGTCAAATCGTGTCCAGGTCCTTCTAAAACGTCAAAAACCGGAAGTCGAAAATTTTCATGAATCCAATACTTTCTGCTTGTAAAGATAGAAAAAAGTAATAATACGAAATATATGTATCAGGGAGGAGGGGATCATCATGATGATTCGAAAGATACCCAGGTGGAGCATGGCTAAATAAAGGTTGAGAAGCAATTAGAGGAACTAATAAAAAATTTAACTTTTTGATCCTTGATATCAAAAAGTATTATATGGGACTTAATTATATATAGATATCATCACAAACAGCCGTGATATTGAAAGGCGGTAGCGACGTCAAAGACAGTAGTGGCGAAAAGTGTTGCTATAAAAACCGTTGAATTTCATGATATCAAAATATAAGTAAGAGCTTCAATATGACGTCCTAAAAAGCTGAATTCCTATTACATTATTTTTTTCTATTAAGTTCCCGTCTAATTGTTTAGTGGTTAGGCCGCTAGATTGGGTTTTTTTATAAACTCAACCGCTATTTTTGAATTGTTGTTTTAACCTTATTTAATTGAAGAATTTATATCACTGAATAAAACAAATATTATTATTCAGAAATAGTGGTAGCTCTGCATTCAGTTGTAGGATGTCCCTTCTTTAACTTCTAGTGAAGTAGTATCGGATTTGAATCCGAATCCCGTTCTTATTGAGTCAAATTGTGCTTTTAAGGGAAGATCCCAATCTGCCTAACTCTTCTGCACAAAAAAATTACTCTAACATTCTAAACAATCAAAAAAACATTCAGACTTGCAAATCATTTAGCACTAACGACAGTGCCTATGATTGTTTAATCAAGGTGTCTCTTCAAATGTAGACTCGTGTTTAAATTGTGTCAAGCAAACTCGTGTTATGCATTAGCAGATCCAACGTTTGATACCAAGTTTTTTTTTTTTTTAACAATTTCAAACACAAAATTCTTGAATTTGCAGGATTAGTATGGCAGAATTACTATTATTTTGCTTGTGCAAGAGTTATTCCTCGTTCTATGTTGCTTTTTATTAGCTGAATTTAATATGAACTGAATGTAAGTTTTTGAATATGTGTTAATGCATATATGGATTAATGCAAAATTAAGAAATAAAGCACTTCAAACTGTTGAAATTTAATCTTTCACACATAAACAATTAGATTTTAAGAAATATCTGATTCGAAATATCGTCGCTACCATGTCAAACTATCGAATGTGAAAAAATGCGTTTTTCATTACATTTAAATTTGGGCCGATTGTCACCCCTAAATTTTATTAGAATTCTTTGGCTAGTAAGAATACTAATGTTTTTTTTTTTTTTTTTTTTTTTTTTTTTTTTTTTTTTTTTGTGATGAATATGGTTGTCAGTTTGGCAATCTTAGTTATTTAGAGATGCAAAAATTTTGAAAGAAAATCTTTTACTTTAAATAATTAAGAAATGTTTGATATTAAATAAAGCAAAAATTTCTGTTTGATATTTATGATATGAATTCGAAAATTCTGAATGAAAAAGCAGGCCAAACTGTCAACCTTGGTGAATATTACAATGAAAAGTTACTGGTGACAATCAGCCAATTTTTTAAAATAATGAAAAATGCATTTTTTCACATTCGATAATTTGACATGGTAGCGACGAATGTACATTTGGCATCGTTCAAATCGACTTGCATAGCTACTCTAGTGTTAAGGTGTATCAGGTAATTAAACAAATTAAGTCAAAATATAAAAACGAATCCAACGAAAAAGTAGAAAATTTTTTCTGTTTTTTTAAACATTAATCTATTTTGTGATAGCACAGTAAGGAAGTATCAGTGCATTACGAAAAGTACCAACAAAACTGATTTTGTTTGGTGATTTATTTTATTATTGGTTCATTCATTACATATAACTAAAGCTTTAAATAATATATGCAGTATAATCAGGGTTGTACAAAACCCGGGTTTAAAAAAAACACAGCCCGGGTGTGTAGGTGGGCGGGTACACGGGCAGCTACCCACTACAACCCTAAAGGTTGTAAAGATACTGTTTAAAAAACAGCACGGACGGGTATCTGGGTGGGTACCCGGGCAGATACCCACTACAACCCTGATTATAATGTAAATATATAAAATATTGCTGCAATATTAATGTGGTATAAATTTTGTTTTAGATTTATTTTATCTATTCTTATTTTTCATGTTAACATCTTCATTCAAAATTCATAATAATTTAGAAAGTGTTTTCATAGAGTAAAAATTTTATTTGAGAAAGAAAGGAAATTTTGTATGATTTCTAAGAAATACAGAGATGTCTCTCTTATATGTTATATATTTCCATTTTCATATTTAAGGTAAGTAAGGGGTAAATATTCGCTCGTAAAGTATAACTCCCATTTTCAAAAAAATTTCTCAAACTTGCACTTTATACGTAAAATTATTAAATGCGTTTTTATATCTGCTCAAAATATAATATTAGCGATGAGGATTTAACCGGAATTTTACTACAAATATTTAGTTAATAAATATTTCCATAAAAATATCATCCGTATTTTGATAAACATACATACTTAACGTAATATAACATTTTTCATGTGAAATTTGTTTACGAAAAGATAATTTCGTGAATATTTTGCTTAATTTCTGTATTTTCCCAGATGTAAAATTTCGAATACTATAAACTTCATAATTTGCATACTACGCGAAATGATTTGCTTACTTTCACTTTTATATACGTTATTCAGCGAAATTTTATATGCAGTTTGCAAATTGTAGAATCATATCTGGCGTTGATTTAATTTAATTATTATGGCATTTCAGATGCTTGAAATGTTTACACAAACTATATGATGATTTAGCTAAAAATCGGTTTTTGAAAACAAATCTCTCGCAAAACGTATCGTTGAAATTTATGATTTAGTTGAGTTTTAGCGAGTTGAATTTTATGTATATTTAAGTGGTTTAGCTACAGAAAATTTTACGCTTTCTGATACATTAAAATATTTTCCAATCGATGCTTTATTTAAATATGTTCAGCTTTTCTGCACATAAGCAATTCCAATTTATTTTTTTTATTTTTACAGTGTAGGATTTAGTTGTCTTAAAGGTGTGAAAATAAAAGTTAAATGAATATTCCTTATGAAGATTTTACTGATATACAGGGTTCGCACAAGTGTATCACAAATTTTTAACAGTTTTCTTCGCTTTATTTAACTGCGGAAAAATATTGCTAATTCTGTGAATAAACGCGATGGTTACGAATTCTGTGTTTAAAAAATTGAATAGAAACTTTCTTATTATTAATAGTGGTGCCAGACTCCTTACAAAATATAAGGACTGTGCTAACCTTGTTATATAAATAATTGTATACATAAATAATGCATGTAAGTGAACGAGAGTTTTTGTGAACAGATTTACTATGTTTTTTCTAAAAATTGTAATTTAAAAACAGTAACGACAAACATAACTTTTAACACTAGAACGGCGGGAAATTTTACTGAAGTTTCATAAAAATATTTCACACCAGAATCTTTATTTAAGACTTTTAAAATATTTATTTAAATTATTTTTGTGCGGTTTATAAATAACTTATTTTGTGAAGAAATATCCGGTTCTAATCGAAATTTTTTCATTTGGTAGGTGTCAAAATGATCCCCACCGCCGTTCTAGTGTTAAGGAATGGAAACTGAAACCATGTTTAGTGTAATTTTGAGCTTTTTAGTCTTGAGGTAAATTGCAAAAAGAGAAATGGAAAAAAAAAAAAAAAAAAAAAAAGCTAAAAGGAGTTCCGTTTGTACACAGCTCTACCACAGTTTTCGAATAGAATTTTTCGGCTTACTTAATCGCAGAAAAATATTACAAATTCTGATATTAACCGGAGACAAATTTGTAATCTGACGAAAAAATATTAGGAAAATATTTCAAATATAAAATAGTGGTTTCAGACGCCTTGGTAACAGGAATATCGTATAGATGTGGTATATACTGTATACCTAATGATTTTTTTAAGAGACTCCGTATAACTCTGTTTTTCAAGTGTACCCCTGTAAAGTATAACCTAACTTTCTGTGTGTACTCTCAGCCTATAGCGCATACCCTCTGCTTTTTTTAGGTAGATTTCGTAAGAAATACTACCGATTACATTCTTCCCTAATTAGGAATTTTTGAAAATTTTTTGAACATCTACGCTGAAGAGGGGGGGGGGGAATAGGGGCTTTTTGTGAAAACAGAAAAAAACTCCATAACTAACTTCTTAATTATGATACGTATCGAATCCGTTTAAAGTTATTACTTCTAGGAAAAGGGCCGAAAATTCATATATGGCAGATTTTTGATATAATTAAAAATGGCCCCAAGGGGGGGGGGAAGGGAAGGGGGATTTTAGAAGAAAAAAAATCAAAACTTCGTCAATACCCAAGATATCAAATCCGCTTAAATTTATTGTAAATCTCCTTAAAAATTATCTACAACTTTTATATTGACAAGTTTTTTATAGGACCAACTCTTACGGTAAAAAAAATTAAAAACAAAAAAATCCCTGCTGGCTCCGCCTACAGGCAGAGGTATATTTCGAAGTGCGTGGTCCCAACTGCCACATCATGGCAAATAGGTCTTTCTTCTGCAATTCCCAATAAACAGGGGCCCAACGTCCGCGTCTGCAAAATCTACCTGTGTCTGTACGCCGAGCCGTCAGGGATTTTTTACTACTACAGATCTGCCTGAAAATTATAAGGAGCATATACGTATTGAAATTCTTAAAATACATAAAATGTATAAAATCCAGTAACAAAATTCGAGGCGCTGAATTTGTTTTTATGTAACATGCCAATATTTTTTTTTCGAGGGAGCCGCCTAGTGATTTGAATGCGAGACACAAAACCAGGAGTTGGAAGACAAGGGGATCTAACTATGATGGTGCAACTTTTTAGGATTTTCTTGATATGCCACTCTAAATGGAAATAATTTCTTATTCAAGAAACCTCCCTTGAGGCTACTCTCTTTATAAACATAGCTGCAACAATTCGTTACATCAAATAAATTCCTCATTTCTCTTGTCAAAATTTAAACATAACTTCAGATTTCGAGACAAATACTTGATTGTTTGGTAATTTAAAAAGCGTTTTTATTTTAACTAGCTGTCTAAAGCCCGCTAGAGGCGTCTCGAATTCATACGAACCTCGTACAAAACAGACCTAATACTTCGTCATCACTAGGCAGCGCTGAAAATTCGTATTTTCTATGAAAATATATCTGGTGCTGATTAGTGTCATATTAAATGACATATTCTTATCATGTGTTTTACATTTAAATAAATTTCTAGCATGTATGTCTTGAATATTCCTATTTAATAGTTATTGTTAGCTTAATATCTTTATTTCGACACCTTTCCCATCAAAATCGGCCATTCCTTTCCAATTTTTCTTTACCTTCGAGCGGTTTTCTTTTTAAAAGTTTTTATTATAACGCAGCCGTATTTTCAGCTTTCCGGATATCCGTATTTGAGTTGTTTCTACCTCAGTCATTCCTGCATGATCGGAACGCATGAAGCAACGCCCCTTTATGTAGAGGGCGTTGAAAGAAGGCGTGACCGTTTGACGTCAAGCATGGCACTCTTCTCTGGCGATTTAAATCCAATTTTGTTTTACACCAGGCTGCATTGTTAACATTTACATCCGTGGTTTAATATTTTAAATGTTCACGATGAATGACACTTTTGTGTTTAGAATCCGTGTGTACAAACCTTCAGAAGTGTTAACATTGTTTATAATGATGATGCAAGAGTATTTGTCTGTAATAAGCAACACTACAATATAACAATCACAAAGGACTCAATAATGGTGCAAAAAAGCACAAACACCTGGCATATGAAAAAGTGAAGCGGCCATCCCGAAACTCTTGATGACAATCAAATGCTTCGCGTTTTTATTATATTGATGTAAATAGCACACATAAGCTGTATTTTCATTATGATTTATTCTCTCATAAAAATATCAATAATATTTTAATTTATAATTTTGTAAATATTGCAAATTAAAAAATATTGGAATCACAATCACCTAGAAAAACAAATTAATGCTAAACTTCTTTTCATATGTTCTGTTAGAATATATTTCTGAAAACTCGGAGGAATATCTTATTTTCTAAATGTGTATGTTCCTTAAAGCTTAAATGGCACGGCATCGTATTTCAAAAATATTTTGCCTAGTTTCAGCTTTTTAAATAAGCAACTATGTTTTATCGGAAATAATTGCGTTTAATAAAGCTCAAACTGGTAGCATATACTTTCATTTTCAAATAAAGTTTCTATGAAAATTTACGAGTAGCAAAATTTTCTACTATAGTTCAACAGTATCTAAATTTATTTCAGTATATTATTTCTTAAAACTCCAAACTGTAACTTTTGTAGTATTATTTTAAAATATGGAATGCATTCTAAGTAGTAAAAAAGAAACATTTTCGATATAAATAACATATAAACTATTTTTAAACTCAAAATTACTTTTATCTGAGAAAATCCCAGAAAATATTTTAAGCATTTTGTTAAATTATAGCAGGTTGAAAATGTTAGTAATAAGAAAGCGTTACAGAAACTTCGAATTCTAATATAGGGTAAGTCAAAATGAATATCGCGATTACAAACGGTTATAACTATATATTTAATCGAAAAGAATTTATCGATAAGATTAATACAGAATGTAGACGGAACTTCAAAATTTTGTATACATACGTCATAGATCTTCTATGTGACTTCTTTTGGTCACACGGAAAACATCTAGGCGGGAGTCCATTTCACGCCATACATTCTGAAGCATTTGTTCAGTCATCGACGCAAGCGCATTGCAAATGCGTACTTTGAGTTCTATCTAAGGGTTATGTGAAAGACAGGGTGTGTGTGCCTTCCATGTCCAAAACAATTGAAGAACTCAAAGTACGCATTTGTAATGCGCTTGGCTCGGTGACTGAACAAATGCTTCAGAATGTATGGCGTGAAATGGACTACCGCCTAGATGTTGTCCGTGTGACCAAGGGAAGTCACGTAGGACATCTATGACGTATGTATACAAAATTTTAAATTTCCGTCTACATTCTGTGTTAATCTTATCGATAAATTATTTTCCATTAAATAGTTACAGCCGTTTGTAATCGCTATATTCATTTTGACTTACCCTGTATATTGGATTGTCCGGAAAATTCGTGCTCTTTGGGAAATTTAATTCGTACCGGAAAATTGTTCCCGTTAATTATTATACATTAGCTATCGTAAATAATCTCTAATAATTCATTGTTACACTCTATTAATTCATTATTATATTTAAAAAAATATTTATTTATTATTTTTAATTATTTAATTTTTAAACTTCTCACGGTTCATTTTTGCCTCGCAAGTCAAATTAACTATAACCTGGACGTTCAGTTGATTGCAACTAGGTATTCCGTGATGCTAATTTTATTATTCCATTGTTCTCTAATAATTAAGTGATAGAATTTTCCAGTACTAATTAAATTTTCCAAACAACACAAATTTATCGGACTACTCAATATTAAAAAAAAAGATTCTGTTCTGAAAAAAAGATTGAGTTCTTTGTTTTTTCTGTAATATGCAGCAATAATTTATGTAAAAAGAATATATATATATATATATATATATATATATATATATATATATATATATTCAATAATAACTAAAATATAATAAGATTTTACAGTATAATATTATATGTATAATATATAATATAGTATGTATAATATATAATATTATACAGTCTTCAGAAAAAGATTTCTACATATCAAAAATTTTAAAATACTGCAATATTTTATCAAAACGATTTATGTTATGCGGAGTCTAAATATTAATCATATATTTATTACTACAGTACAGTACAGAAGTATCAGTAGTGCATCCATAAACTTAGAAATAAATTAAGATTTCACACAGATCATTCATTATAGGGCACATTCCATTAGTCCACAGAAAACTCTTTAACTCTTCTTTGCATGAGTTTTTCTTTTACAATTGCGTTTTTTTTTTTATACATATATTAAATATTAGACACCAGAAATTTTAAGATAGATTTTTAACTTTCTTCAGCAACAAAGTTCACGGGAAATTTACTGAATTAATATTTCTATTTAAATGTAGTGGTGGCGAAGAAGTTGATTTATTTATTAAAAGTTTAATAAAAAGTGATGGAAATTGACATCACTACGCAATTAAGGGTTAAAACATAAAAAAACTAATTTTAATAAAAAAGAGCGATACATTTTCTGGTTGCCAGCCACTATCTTCTGATATGTGATTTAAAGATAAAATTATGAGGTAAACACTACGTGGTCTTGTAGTTCATTTTATGTGACCCCACAAGTTTAGCCCAGGATTTAAAAAAAATATGTATATTAATATATACAGGGTGTCCGAAATGTCTGGAAACGGTCGAATAACTCGAGAAATACGCATCAAATTAAAAAGTAGAAAACTACGTGTTAAATATTTTTTTAAAAAGCTGTTCTGTGATACAAAATGCGACACCTCACCCTGACACCCTGGAGGTCAGAGGGGGGGATTTTTGAATGGGAACACCCATTGTTTACTGCAGATTCGGATTCTACTGGAGAAAAATACGTAACTTTTGTATTTCGTATTCATTTAGGATCACAGATGGCGCTGTAATTGAGCGAAATGTGGTTAGTTTTGTTTTGTGTCCAGGAAATCCTATTTATTTTCCTGGCGCCTGAATAGGTTCCCTATTAACAGGGGTCGCAGCGTCCTATATTTTTTTATATATTTGATATCACTATTTTCAAACTATAAATATCATGGTATATTTCTGTAAAATTTGCAATAGAAGGATATTGTGAATATTATATCTTGAAAATAGTGGTGGGGCTTATTTAAAAATATATAGGACGCTGCGACCCGTGCTATTAAGCATTGACAAGTAAGGATGGATGAGAATTTCCCCCAAACTTACTGATAACAAAGGCGAAGGGGAAGATTTACTCCCACGAAATTCTTAACTAATTTTTCTCTTATCACACTATTTTGGGACATACTGTTTGTCGACTTTTCTTTAAAAAGTATGCAGAATTTTCTGATTTAAAAAAAATACCCATAAAGAGAAATAAGTATAATTTATTTTGTGAACATGTACATTTTAAAGTTTTACATGCAAGTAAACAAGAAATTTTTCTGAATTTACCTTTGGAATTTTGCAGAAATGTCTAGAATCTCACTAAAACACGAAGTAGAAATCGCTTCTCAAAATTAGTAATTTTCATTAACGTTTACGAATGCAAGTCTAATATTATAGGTTTACAAATATGTAAAATAAATTGCTTAATGCACGTTTTACAGTTTGACTTTTTAAAAGCAGTTTTCATGTCATAGTACTGAATGTGTCACTTATATTAATGGTTTTGCTTTAATTCTCTACCTAGAATGTATTATTATCTTAAAAGTACGCCACAAAAGATCATTTAGGTATTATTTCTGTAGTCAACATCCATTTTTTTGAATTTACGAAACGCACAACAACGAATAAGGTATCATTCGAAAGGGTTTTGAAGCGGCTTCTAACATAGTACACTCACATTTCGTTAAAACATGTTTTTTGAGTAAAAATTGCTGTTAATTTAAACTTAATATGCATCGTTTTGATAAATGAAATGAAAGATTTTCATCAAATGAGCGTTGCCACAAAAATAAAATATCGCATTATTTATGCTTAACAAGTAATACAAAAAAAATAGTACAAAAAAGATAAAGTATGATTTCTCCGCACGTGTTTATTTTATTTGTATGGTTAAGAAGAAAATTTGAAATTGTAATGTTGAAAAGAAAAAAAGACACCATAGATCGTTCAAAGCAGTGTTTTTTCACGTGTAGAATAAACGGTATGTTTTCTTATATTAGATTAAATGGTATTTTAAATGCATTCAATTTATTTTTCGTTGTGTCATGTTTTTCTTGAAGCGGATGTCGTCATCTTCTAATGCAGTTAAAATTAAATTGTTATTAGGTAGCTTTCAATACAAAAAAGTATAAAGCTACCTATTGCAGCCGTTCAGAGGAAAGCAGTTCCGGAAAATTTCGATATATTTTCACCGATCATGACCCCTAGACCCCAAAACCACCCTCCGTCCAAATGTTGATTTATATATATAGATATATCCATATATATATATATATATATATATATACAGGGTGTTCCGTTAAAGGGGTCCAATATTAATAGGGGTAATAGAGGAGATCACATGGAGCATAAATCAGTATATAAAGCCTGGTCGGATCTCAATAGTTTTCAAGTTACAGCAAATAGAATGAAAATTCGGAAAATTGTAAAAGAACCCTCATTGCTAAACTATCGATAATGCTACATAAAAACGAAGCACATATTTAGAAAGAGCAGAAAAAATCCTACCAAATGACATAAGTTGTTTTAGAATATTGAGAATTAATGGCGAGTTACAAGCTCTGAAACAGTGAAAAAATACAAATACAAAAATACAAAAAAGTATAAAGCTACCTATTGCAGCCGTTCAGAGGAAAGCAGTTCCGGAAAATTTCGATATATTTTCACCGATCATGACCCCTAGACCCCAAAACCACCCTCCGTCCAAATGTTGATTTATATATATAGATATATCCATATATATATATATATATATATATATACAGGGTGTTCCGTTAAAGGGGTCCAATATTAATAGGGGTAATAGAGGAGCAATTTAGCAAAATAGTTAATCGTTAATTCCAAAAATGCAACTCTACCTACATCAAGGAAAATGTTATAAAATTTGGTCCATTCCGAAAGCTTTCGAAGAAGCTGACAATAAACCATATCGGTTTAATTGTGTGAGAGAAATTAATCAGTTTCTTAGTTACAACTCCGCTTTCTTTGACACTAGCAAAGGTTAAACTCCGCCCATCACGATTGGAAACACCGCCTTTTTAATTACTCTCAACTATACATTTTCGATCATGCTTCTTCTGAGATGCAACATTTTTAATTATTCAAGAGTTGAATGAACCAAAATAACTTTACAATAATAGTCTACATTTTAAAGTGGTCTTTTATTGATATAAAGCTTAAGTTAAATTCCTTAAAATTAAACTGGTGGTGAAAATTCGGAAATAATTAAAAATATTGCGATTTGTAACTATGCAAGAAGTTTCAGTACATGTTTTACATGGACAATTATTGTATGTATATGTGCATCATAATTTATGATAGGAAATAACAATAACAAATAGCATAATAATTTTATTAATTATAAATTTAAAAAAGACACTAAATTTTAAATTAATTCATACAAACTTTGTAATTTACAATTTGAGTACACCACAGTCTGTGACTTACAAAATACTGTGCCAAAAAGTGTTGAAAATAAAAGAAAAATGACAAATAAAGAATTACATTCCACGTACTTTATGACATATGTGAAACATAGTCTTCTGGCCTGCGCTGCACAGTTCAATGTCGGAAGGCAGACGAACGGACATTATTATAATAGGTGTTCGAAGTTGCGTCCATTAACAGAATCGCACAGCCGACAGCGACGTCGTAAAGATTGGCGAACACGCCGAAAAACTCCGACGGAGTTGGGAATGTCTCCTGCAGCGACAACGATTCGCGCTAGTAAATCCTCCGGTGTATCCACAGGCGTTTCATACACCAGCGATTTAAGGTGTCCCCAAACAAAAAAGTCTAACGGATTGAGGTCTGGAGAGCGTGCAGGCCAAGCAACAGGTCCACTGCGTCCAATCCATTTCCCAGGATATGTTGAATTGAGGTGATTGCGAACACCTATGAAAAAATGTGCCGGTGCGCCATCGTGCATAAACCACATATTGTGGCGCAATGTTGCTGGCACATTTTGCAGTAACTGCGGTAAGATATCCCGTAGGAAAACCAAGTACGTACTGCCATTGAGTACATCTGAAAGTAAATATGGTCCTATGAGATAATCGCCGAGGACACCTGCCCATATGTTCACACTGAACTTTTGTTGTGCGTTCGACGGGAAAACAGTGTGCGGATTTGTATATGACCATGTGTGCATATTGTGCGTGTTTACCACGCCCTCTCTCGTAAATGTTGCTTCATCAGTAAATAAAATATTTTCCAGAAATTGTGGATTATTTTCTGTTACATTAAGCAAACAGTGTACGAATTCTGTCCGCTGAGCACAATCTGTTACTGATAACAGTTGTACCCGCTGCACATGAAAGGGGTGCATGTTTTCTGCACGCAGAACACGCCACACACTTTGGTGAGAAACACCGACTTCAGACGCAGCAGCTCGTGTACTCGTGGAGGGGTTACCTTTAAAAATATTCAGTACATCTTCTTCCATTGCAGGTGTTCGTACATGTCGAGGTTTCCCTGCATCAATGCTTGCTGTATTAAACGATCCAGTCTCCCGTAATCGTCTATCGATTTTTATGAAGAGTTTCGAACTTGGGCAACGTCTCCTTGGAAATTGCTCACGGTACATGCGCTGGGCTAGACATGCATTTCCATGAGCTTGCCCGTACATCAGATGCATGTCCGCATATTCTTCGTTAGAGTATTCCGGCATAATTATTATACATCAACTTACTACAATCCCACTTACAACAGCCTCCCTTTAACCTTTTGCTTACGGTGGGATTACCGTAGTCCCAAGAAAAAGACTGTTGAAAAATACGGGGTTGGGATTATCGTCATCCCGAAAATTTCCACCCCTCAAAGATGGAGTGCAGGAAATCCTTAATAGCGTTTGGCTCAACGGGGGTCTCATTGGGTATTGGAGAAGGGAAATTCTATAGGGAATATATTAGTTATCATAGGGAAATACAGGGAAAACTTATGCAGCAAAGAAAGTAAACATTGTTCAAGTGCACGATTTGAAGCTGTTTCTACCTCACTTCCTCCAAATTAGTGGAAGATAATTTTTGTTTGTGATATTAATATGAAGAGAATAGATTATTTTCAGTAAATTGTTTTATTATTTTAGTACCGCTGATTTTGATTAAGTTTTTCTTCTTAGAATGTTAAGTATTGCGGGTTTTTTTATTTCGACAATAGTACACTAGATATCTTAAAATAATATACGTAACTTTATTTATTGAACTCAACAAAAATGAAATTATTATATATATTACTATCTAACAAAAATACAGTTAATTTTGTAAAATTTTTATGTATAAATTTTTTTGTAAAATTAATTACTTTTACACAGTAGAAAATAGTTAGTTTTATGCTCACACACAACTTAATAATCATGTTTTATATTCTTTGCATGGAATTGAACTTTGTCTGCTTCAGAATAATATTAATAAGTAATGAAATTCTAACGATATTTACAATTAATTTACTCCGCAATCATCTGATTCAAAAAAAGTAATTGAAGTTATGCAAAAAATAATACAAGTTACATTAATTGTTCTTTATATATTTTTTAAACATATGATTATAAACAAATATAAATGTCGTACAAATGTAAGTCCTAAGCATTTTTCTGCTATGTTCAAAGAGGCAATAGCTGTTCCAAAATCGTTTCGGAAAACAATTCTTATTGCCGTACTTTTTTCTCGGAAACTTCTGAAGCTAATTCAATACTTTATTTTATTTTTATTTTGTATTATACTTAGGTATTATACTTATTATATAATTAGTATTATGTTTATTAAACTTTGTATTATACTTATATATAAATAAGGATTGTCTCTCAAAATTCATTAATTTTCAACAAAATTAATTAACGCTGTTCTCAAATACAAAGGGCCTACTATCAGATACATTTTTAAATTCATTTTTGTTCAGAAACGCATGAAACAGGCAGATGTTGTTATTCAGAAACTTCGCAATCGAAACACGTTTTCCATTTTTTGGTAAAGACAGAAGATCTTTTATAAAACACTGTCAAAGTCCGCGTTTTGAACCGAATTCCTGATTCTTCATCGCACGAAAGGTGAAAAACCTGTTGTCACGTGACACGAATAGCTTATAACACGACAACTAATTTATTTATCAAAAAATTGAAAACTCATTTCGATTCCAAATTGCTTCAACAGTCAGGCCTGCAAATTTTATGATTTTGCGTTTAAAAATGCGTCAGAAAATTTTGCGTTGTTCAGCAGAACATTTGAGAACCACATTCAAAATAAAGTAGAATGTTTAGTTTGTGAAATCGTACACCTATTGCACTTTTTAATTTCATTTATTGCCGAATGACCATTTATTGTTTAATAAACGTCAAAAATATGAAAAGGAATTTCTTTTAAATCGTTTCAGTAATTCTCGAGAAAAATGAACTTTACTCCCAGCTATTTTCTATATGATTTCTCTAATGTTATTGCTTGCTTTAGTATTATTATTCTAAGGTTGTTTGGGAGGGGAGGGGGGGGGGACATTAAAATTAGAGAGACTCAAAATCAAAAAAAGCACATTTCATAAATTAGCAAGGTATAATTTAATTTCAACACAGTGGTTTTAAATTCCGCGTAAGGGAAATATAGTATTGAGTTGTTAGAAAATACACAGCACACACGTAAAATGTACATGTTTAGTTTTTTTTTTTAATCCTTAAAAGTTATATATATATATATATATATATATGTGTGTGTGTGTGTGTGTGTGTGTGTGTGTGTGTATTAACATTTAGTTTAGAGGAGGACCCACTAGTGGCTGAGAGGTTCTGCTCTCAAAGCTGGTAGACGGGAGGTCCTGGGTTCAAACCCCTGTCACGCTTGTCGACCTAACCGTTCGGAGTTTTCCGTGGTTTTCTTCTAACCTTGCCGTAAATACGGGTTATGATCCCTTAGAAAGACTCCCACTGATGCCATCCCCCCCTAGGGCCTATATCTCTTGTGTAAATAATCGGCCGTCATAAATCAACTAACCAACCGACCATCAGTTTAGAGGAGCTAGGTATTTTTTAGTTATATTCTCTCATTTTTTGCACATTGAAAAAAAATGCTTATTTAAGGAAATTATTTTTATTAAACTTATTGAATTTTTAAATGTATCTGAATGCTTGGAGCTATTATTACATAAAGTATTTTTGTATTAGCATACAATTTTTTTTTCTTATTATGCTTATAACATTTGCTTAATATTTTTATTCAGATTTCTACTACTATTTCTGTATAGTAATATTCGACTAATTTAAGTACAACATAAATTGTAATACAATTTGGAAATAGCGGTTTATTTTTTAATTTAAAAAGTAAATGCCCAACTGTTAACACCAAACCCGTTGCATATAACTTTATTCTTATTTACTGTTTATACCGATTTTTATGTATTTATTTCTACCTTTTTCTTCTAATTTTTTTTTTTTTTTTTTTTTTTTTTTTTTTTTAGTTATAATCTAAATTGTAACGAAAAAAAAATCTTTTTTTTAAATAAATTATTTTTGTATTACTTATTTAATTTTTAAGTGTATCTGAAAGTTTACAGCTATTTTTAATTAGTATTGTGTCTAGTTGTTTGTGTTATAAAATGAGTATGTAAATGTTTTGCTTATCACATTAGTTTAATTGTTTGTATTCAGATTTCTGTCACTATTTCCAAATTTTCGCTAATTTAAGTACAAAATAAATTATAAAACACTGGAAGTGTAAGTTTAATTTTGAATGAAAAAAGTTAATGCCTTACTGGGAACACTAATTCAGTTGGATAAAACTTTATTTTTCCTTACTGTTCTTTGTTGCGATACCCATATATTTATTTTTACATTTTTCTTATCATGGAATTTATTTTTTCTTATAATCTGAATCATGATAAAAAGAAAATAAATGTTTATTTAAGGAAATTATTTTTTATTTGCTTATTTAATTTTTTAAAGTATCTGAAAGTTTAAAGCTATTTTTAAATAAAGTATTTTTATATTAGCATAAAAAATTCTTCTTCTTTTTTTTTTTTTTTTGCTTGTAACATAACATTTTCTTTTATATTCTCCTTTTCTTAAACCACTATTTAAACGTTCATTGTAAGTGTTTTTCTGCTTATTTTTAAGAGACATCACTCAATTATTTCAAAACCTAATCACTTGAATTTAATGACTTCACAGAAAAAGTGCAATTTTCATGTCCGTATAACATTTAAACCTTATTTATAACGATAAGCTATTACTTTTAACAGATGAAAAGGTTTCCTTTAGGGAAAAGTAAATCCCGAAATTTCTCACGATTGAAAGTCTTTAGCGGACGCGCCTAATGATATCCAGATGTTCTACCATCACCTGGGGTGTGATGCTTCTGAAAAAAGGGGGATGAAACGGTCAAGTTTTTCCCGTAATCGGAGGATATTTAAAGTATTCATTTCCCGTAAGCTACAGGTTAACATAACGCCCACTGATGACTGCTGTTTTGTTACACTTTTCTTCCTATACACATAGAAAATTTGCATAAAAAGTACTTCTTCTTCATCATCCTGAAAGTTCATGGAGGAAACGCAGCAGTCACGGAGTTTGCTTTAAGACAAGGCGAGAGCTGCACAATATGTCATTCACTTGACCAGACTGAATAATGAAAGGGTATTGATAGAGGTTGATCAGAAATGTATAATTGAAAGATATTAAAACGGGGTGTTTACAATCGTCATGGGTGGAGTTTCGCTCTTTCCGAGCGTGCAACAGTACAGAGTTGTAACTAGGGAACTGCTTGATTTCTCCCATACAATTAAACTGATATGGTTTATTGTCAGCTTCTTCGAAAGCTTTCGGAATGGACCAAATTTTATAACATTTTCCTTGATGTAGGTAGAGTTGCATTTTTGGAATTAACGATTAATTATTTTGCTAAATATTTGATTTTGTATTTTTTCACTGTTTCAGAGCTTGTAACTCGCCATTAATTCTCAATATTCTAAAACAACTTATGTCATTTCGTAGGATTTTTTCTGCTCTTTCTAAATATGTGCTTCGTTTTTATGTAGCATTATCGATAGTTTAGCAATGAGGGTTTTTTTACAAATTTCCGATTTTTCATTCTATTTGCTGTAACTTGAAAATTATTGAGATCCGGCCAGGCATTATATACTGATTTATGCTCCGTGTGATCTCCTCTATTACCCCTATTAATATTGGACCCCTTTAACGGAACACCCTGTATATTTAAGTTGTATTATGTATGTAGGTATTCAAGTTCCATAAAGCATAAATCGCTTTGATAAAATATTTCTGTATGTAGCAAATATTGACATATAGAAATTATTTTGTGAACACTATGTCGTCCCTATATTTGATCTGGTACTGGATTAATCAATTTTTAATATACAATATTGTCGCACATTACAGAAAAAGACAAAACGCACGGCAGAATCTGAAAAAAAAATCTCAGAGTTCGTAATCTCTGTAACGATTTTTAGGTGCGTTCGTAATTATATAAATACGTAGCACCTATTGCCGTCGTCTGGTCCGTCCGTCTGTCTGTCCGTCCGTCCGCATATAACAACGCGAAAACTACCCAACCGAATGGTTTGAAATTTAAGATATATTATATTTGAAGAATTTTGTCGAGACATTTCAAATTTTATGAAAATCAAATCCAAACTTTAGAAAATATTAATAAAAATATTTATTAAGAAATTTGATTTTTTTTAAAAATCGGTGCTTTTTGTTTATAGGAGCTTTCGAGGTTTAATCATCAAGCGACCGATATACTTATTTTATGACAGAAATTAATCTGCAGACGATATAATTCATTTCACAGAATTAGAAATCATCAAGATCTGAATATTTATATAACTAGCTGTAGTACGAACGCACCTCATTTGCCACCTTTGACGTACAATTTCTACCTTTTTTTATTAACATTTTAAACCTGCTATTATGTAATAAAACGTTTAAAATGCTTTCTGCACTTTTATCACATAAAAGTAATTTTGAGTTTCGAAAAAGTTTATGTGTTATTTATATCAAAGGTTTTTCTTTCCCACTACTTAGAATGCACGCCATATTTTAAAATAATGCGGAAAAAGTTACATTTCGGAGTTTTAAGAAAGGATAGGATGAAATAAATTCAGATATTGTTAAACTTTAATAGAAAATTTTATATGTCGTAAATTTTCCTCGAAACTTCATTTGAAAATGAAAGTATGTACTACCACTTAGGGCTTTATTAAACGGAATTCTTTCTGATAAAACACAGTTGCGTATTTAAACTAGTCGTTAGGGGCCACCGCAATACTTACCCATCATGGATAGGCATAATATAAAATATTAAAATAAAAAATGTGTAAACTACTTATAAAAAGCATTGCAATTTGAATAAAATCGTGGCTTGATGACGTCATAAACTTTAAAGGCTCGATTACTGATTTGCTTAAAAGAAACATCCTTATAACTCCAAACAAAATAATTCTATTAACTAGAAGTTTATTGCATCTGATTAAGCGTCTCATTTCCAATTAAAATATATCTTTGAATTGAAATTTGGTTGAAATACAGAGTCATGAAAAATCGAAGAGTGTGGAAAAAAGGATTACAAATATCTCGGCAACTAATTATCCGATCGACTTCATGCTTTATGCAGAATTTGTTTTTTTATTGTATTTTATATTCACTCCTTGAAAAAAAAAATTCCGAAAATTTTTATATACCTTTTATCAAAAAAAAATATTTCAAGAGTCCAGAAAAAAATAGTTCCGGATAATCGAGGTTACTGAAATTTAATAAGCTTCTTCCCATTATTACATACTAAGTGCATACCAAATTTCAAGTCTCTATCTGAATTTTATCGGGAGATAGAGCTTTTACAGACACACAGACACACAGACATACAGACACACAGACGGACGGCATTTTTTTTTTTTTAAATCATGTTTTTCAGAATCTTCAGTGTCTGAAACGTGTAAATCCGCCAAATTTTTTTTTCGATTTTCAAAACGATTACAAGGCTTACCCTATACTAAGTATGATGGGTAAGTAAAATGAGAAAATAGGCGAAATAATTTTGAATGACGATGCCGTGTCATGTGAACTTTTTAAGGTACATAAACATGAATAAAATTAGACATTGCTCCGCATTTTCAGACAGAGCTATATCGTAAAAGAAAATTCAATGTTTACAATTATTTAATGAATTTTATAGGTGATTGTGATTCCAATATTTTAATTTGCAATAATAACTTGTAACTAAAATAATTTCGACATTTGTATAATAAATTAATTTTTATTAACGTACAAAACCTCTGTGTTTAAAATTATGTGTTATTGATATTAAAACAAAAATGGTTCTTTTTAAAATGTCAAACAATCAAATATTTGTCTTAAAATCAGAAAAAGTTTCGAAGCCTTCATAAAAAAATATATGTTTTACGTTGTCAAGGAAAATGGGGGATATGCTTATAAATGGGGATTTGTTTCACGTTGCTTACTCTTTTAGCTACATTTCCAAAAATAGAAAAGTCAGCGCAGGGATTTTGAAGAAGAAATGATTTACATTTACTGTTGAATATGAAGAAAATCCGGAAAATTTTCTCATCACTGTTAGATCACCTAGCTTTCGATATTCTGATTTTGTATCCAGCAAAACCGATAGGCGGTCCTCTTGATTTTGAGTAACTTTTCTTTTCTACTGACATATTAAACAAAAATAAATCAACTCAATTTTTTGTTTACTGGATTTTAAAGATCTATTTTTAACAGTTAATTGACATCACAAGTCAGGCAAAAAAAAAAAAAAAAAAAAAAACATTAGTTTCACAAATGCTAAATTAACCAGTCACATTTGATTAAAATAGACATATCAGAATTATACAAACACTTTAAGCACATAAATTAATAATTATCAATAATATTTCCTAAACTCTTGCTATTTACATAATCTCAAAGTGAACATTAAAGTGTAGGTATCAATAATTTTTAAAAAATACTTGTGAGAATTAAACGATCAATTGCTTCTCAGCTGTGTAGAACAAGTTTAAAAGTATTCTGTCCCCTCCCGGCACTTAATAATAATAATAATAACAATAATAATAAATTGTGCCCCGCCAAGAAAGTTTTGAAATGGCACACCTACCGTCATACTTTTAAATATTGAAAAATAAATAGTACTGAAATGAGCCTACTCAGAATTCTATTCTTATACACTAAATTTCACCATAAAGTAAATCGCACAGCTGCTATGTTCCCACACTTTTCACATTTTCTATGAAGGTTTGAATAAAAGTATATAAACTATATCTGTTTCTGGGCAGCTTTGGTCAAATGAACGCAAATATGATGTAAAAAATGGGGACTGTCATTTGAAATATTCAAGCTGGTACAAATTTTTCTATGTGGACGATTTGTTAAACAGCATACATATTCTGATAAAAGACAATATTTTGTGTCTAATAGCATCTTTGATTTGTTTTATTGGAAATGATCTGTGAATAAAAGCGCGCGCGCACACACACACACACATATATTTATGGATATTATTCAAACATGTTTGTATTCATATTTCATTTTGCAAATATGCAAGTGCAAATGCAAATGCAAATATATAAAACTATGAATATCTTATGGATTCGTCAGGAGAACTTCACCAGAATAACTCATACTAAAGATATGTTATTTCGTGGAAAATTGTCAGCATTAAGCTCCTTATGACAAATCGAAGAAAAAGCCCTAAAAAGTTAAACGAATGTGAGATCAAAAACATAAATTTTGATCCAACTGCAATAGATAAAAAACTAAATAATAGACACAAATAACCAGAAAAATAAAAAGTGGAAATGCCTAAATAGTATTTCAAATTATTATACATGTGCTAGCCCATAGCTCACCACTAGGAAATGCTGACTCATTGAAAATCAGAAACGAATAATAATAACAAAGGAAGTGTCTGGTGCTGCCATCTAGAATTTAAAAAAAAGTAAAAACTTGAACTGCAATCTATCTTTAAAAAAGAGGAGATTTTTGTTTAAGTTACAGACAATGTAGTAATTTATGCAAATTAAAATATAAATAAATATGAATATTTAAGGGGACTAATATGGTAGTAAATGATATTTAAAATTAGAAAGTATGTAGGTAATAGTATTTAAAAATGTGGTAAAATAAATGTGGATAATAACATAAAAATTGAATAGATAAAGAAGATTTTTTTAATTAAAATATGCTTAAATTGAAAATAACAATAATAAAAAGAGATGAATATGTAAATGATAAATTAATATTAAAAAAGTAATAATTAAAAGGGATGAAAATATCTAGCCATGTATGGGGAGACATTATATAAATGATAATATGATTGTGCTAATGATAGAATGATACATGATTGTGTTAAATGCATGACACCCACTTTAAAAAAACATAGTCGGATATGCCAATCCCAAAACTTTTTTCTATCTCATACATGCTAATGCTTCAAAATTCGCCGAAAATCACACCGCCAAAAAAAAAGAAAAACAAATGTCATTCTGTTGTATATCACCTTGTTGCGAATCGTCGGGTTACCTGGATACGAACCGCCGATGTATTACATTAAACTACGAAAAGTCCTTCTGACCTGTACCGGCAGGAAAAGATAGCCTCCCTATTGCTTGGTTTTGAGATTTTAGCTAATTGTACTGAAAATACACGAAGCTAAAATGCGCGGAACCTGATTACAGAAGAGTCATTCCCAGTTCTCGTCAATATTGAATTAGAATGAGAATATCGCCTAATTAGACAGACATATCCAAGTTGGCTTCCTATATGGCAACGTATTTTTATCGCCAAATTTGGCGACATTTCACCAATTGTCGCCTAGAGCCTCTAAAGTTACGGGCCGGAGCATCACCGCCATATCTAGGTACACTTTGGATACACCCTTGCTTCTTGGCGACTTTAGCGCCTTATTGGCGATTTGAAGAAATTTGTTTATCATATATTATTTGAACTAAGTCGATGCATCATGCAAGTATGCACAAGAAGAAAAGTTTTCCCATTATAAAGATCGTACTGTTCTTGAAAATCTTTACATTTTTCAAAAATATTTTTTCGTCCTTAAAAGTCCTTATTTTTATGAAAAATCTGCAAACAGTCCTTAATTTTAAACTCTTATTTCTTAATCAAATGTGAAACTCTTCTACATTTCAGTGAATTTCCGATAAAAAAATAATCAGCTAAATCCCTCTCTTTTCGAAATTTTCTTCGCCCCCTTTTGCTTCCCCCCTGGACAAACAGTACCCAAAGTATAAAAATTCTTAAAATTCCTTAATTTTTTAAACTTTTCAACTCTATTTATTATTTTATTGTAACAATATGATCATACAAATTTCTTTAAAATTTAATCTATATTCCTCTATCCCAAAATTTTGTTTCCCTCTCTACCCCCTCCCCCCTTCTCACAAAACCCAGTACAGTTTAAAATTTTTAAAACTGTAATTTTTTTAACTTTGTTTTTGCTCTATCTGTCACTTTATTAAAACAATAAATAAATAACCGATCATATAATATTTTCCTCCCTCTCCACCAAAATTCACGTTTTCCCTCCCCTTCCCCGCCCCCCGATACCAAGCACACAAAATTTAAAATCTTTAAATATCTTACTTTTTTTGTTCTATGTGAAAATGTTTAGTAAAGTAAATAAATTTCAAGTCATCTAATTATCCCCCCCCCCCCTTTCAAAAAAATATCTGCTTCTTCCCCTTTGCCCCTCCCTGTTCGTAAAGTTTAAAATATTTAAAAGTATTTTTTCTGCTATTTGTCCTTTTATTGTAATAATAAGTAATTAATCACCTAAATTCCTTCCTCCATCTGTAACCGTTCGGAGTTTTCCGTGGTTTTCTTCGAACCTTCCCGTAAATACGGGTTAGGATCCCTTAAAAAGACCCCCAGGGAAGGCACCCCCCCCAGGGAAGGCACCCCCCCAGGGCCTATATCCCGCGTGTTGATAATTGGTCGACATAAATCCACCCAACCCAACCCAACCCTCCCTCCATCTGATATGGCCGCTTCCCCTTTAGCCAACCCTCTTATTCCTAGCACACAAAAAATTACATCTTTAAACTGTTTAATTATTTTTTTTTCTGTATAATTTTAAATCTTTAGTAACTATAATTAATAAGTCATCTAATGAACTTACTACCCCCCCCCCACACACACACCTATAAAATTCTGCTTCTCTCTTCATTTGGCACCCCCTACTCACAAAATCAAAATCTTCAAACGTTTTTAATTTTTAAAACTTTCTTTGCTCTATTTATTACGTTATTGTAACAATAACATTAAATAATCATTTAACATCTTCCCACCACCTGAAATTACTTCTCCCCCGATCTTTCCTACTGTGCAAAACTTAGTCTTCAAAACTGTAATTTTTCTTTCTGAGTCGATAAACTAATCAACCTCTTTCTCTCCCCCCCCCCCCGCTGTTAACTGAAATTTGCCATTTATATCTCTCCTTTATACATTGACTCGCTGTTTATATTAATAATTGATTAATTTATGAAACCCCCTAAAATATTTTAAATATAAAAAAAGAAATATTCTGTATTATTATAAATTTCTAAATCTGTAAAATAATAGTAATAATAATAATATATATTGTTTAACCTATTTTTGAATTTTTTAGAGAATTAAAAAGGTGCAGAAAGATTTAAAGTTATATAAGCATCACTTAAATAAAAACAATTCTCATAAAATTCGGCTTCCAGATTTTCCCCTTCGACTCATTAAACAGTTTGATATTTAAAACTGTAATTTAAATAATATATGTCCTACATGTTTAATAGCAAGTTATCTAACCCCCCTCCCCCTCCCCCTACGCAAACAAAAGTAAGAAAAATCTGTTTCTCTCCAATACGTGAAGTTCAGATTTTTTTTTCTCTATTTGGGACTTTGTAGTGACAATAAATAAATAATTAATGAGATTAATAAGAAAATAAATAATTCAAAATCTCATAAATATTGACTAATAACTCTCAAAAGTTGGAAAAAAATTAAAAGAGTATAAATAATCGTTGTCTCTTATGCATATTTATACACTTATGCAAATATTATAAACATAAATAAATAATTAAATTTAAAAAGAATCATATTCATCAATCATTTTTACACGTTTGAACAGACTTTTAAATTTGGCGCTTTCATAAATCCCGCCATTTATCTCGACGACAATTTGTTCCACTTTGTTCTTTTTGTGTTTTCTTCGGGAAATTTGAACTTTCTGTGTCCTTTTCTAAAACAGTGTGAACAATTCGTCGCTAAGCAACCTCCCATCATAAACTTCGTAACTAATTATAACGTGTAATTAATAAAATATAACTGTCAAAATGTAGCACCGTTGCTCTGAGATTACATAGAAGCTATTGGGCACTGGGTACATGTGGCAAACCCAAAGGCACATCAATGGCGGATGCTTCGGCTCGTATCTCTAGTGGCCCTATTGTCGCCAAGCTAGGCGAAAATGTGACGTTGGCGAATATAAATATATAGTGCTAAGCATGTAAGTGTTGAAACGATGGTTACAACAATGCAAGAAAATTTGGAGAAACCATGTTCACTAAAACTCATAAGTTAAACCTGTTTATGGAGGAATCCTACTGTATTGTTTCAAAATGTCACCCAGCCGTTTTTAGGTGCGTTCGTAATTATATAAATACGTAGCACCTATAGTCGTTGTCTGATCCGTCCGTCCGTCTGTCTGACCGCATATAACAGCGCAAAAACGACCCAACCAAATGGTTTGAAATTCAATATATCTCATCGTTGCAACATTTTGTCGAGTCATTTCAAATTTTATGAAAATCGAATCAAAACTTAAAAAGATATTAATAAAAATATTTTTTAAGTAATTTGAATTTTTTAAAAATCGGTAATTACTTGTTATAGCAGCTTCTGAGGATTAAACCTCAAGCGGAGGATTAATCCTCAAGTTATCTGACATGTATGACTTTATAGTCAAATATGACATATATGACATTTTGTACCTATATGACCAAGTAATAGTCATATATGACGTATATGACTTTTTATAACATCTAAGACCAAATTGTAGTCCCGTTATTCATTCTATTAAATCCTATCATACGTAATCAATTCAATGATACCCCATGATTGGTAATTATTCTAGGTTGCCATGGTGATTACGTCCTATTTATGATGGAGTCCTATTATTTCTGTATTACGGAATTTAAAAACCGAATTTGTATACTAAAATTGTTTAATTATAGCAATCCTATAACCTACCGACAGTTTTTTGGATAGATGTTTCCGGAGAAAAAGATACTAAATGAAAAAAAAAAGTCTAAATATGGATTTCAATTTCTGAAATTTTCAAAGCTAGGTTTAAGTTTCCCAACTGAATTTTCAGTAAATGTCAACAAAAAATAAAATGTTGCCAAGTTAAAATGTACTTATTTTATTACGGAAATTAATCATATCATAATGACAGACGATATAATTCATTTCACTGAAATAATAACAGTACGACCGCAACTCATTTGTCAAATTTGACGTGGAATTTCCAACTTGTTTAAGATAGAGGTAAAACAAACAAGTGGGTAAGTGTGATCGAAGATCGCTCAAAGGGTTTCGTTTAATATTCCTTTCATAACACTTTAACCTTTCTTTAATAAATTCAAATAAAAATTTATCGGTCTATTTTTTCGTTTTTTCGAATATCTAAACTAGCCGCGGGCGAAGCCCGCTATTATATTCCGTCATAATAATATCCGTCATGCGGACTAAATGCGATATTTAAAAAAATAATTTCAAAATTAAACAAATTGTACACCTTCAAAATGTTAAAATATACGAATATTTCCATAATCGGATTTTTATCACGATTCAATGTGTTTCTCAAACTCATATATTTACTATTCTCTATTACTCATATTGATACCCGCTTTGTATTATTCTCAAACATCTGAAAAATTCATTAAACTTCCCATATGACGTCAGATTTTCATTTTAATTCCCTAATGACGTGATATTAATCTTCTTTGTGTACATACACATACTCATACTCCTTGTATTATTGAGAAATCATAGACATTATACGTTTTATTACTACTATGACGTCAATCAATTTTATTTCATATTTGTCTTTTTTTCAATTGGTGAAACTTTTTATTTCGTTTTTATTTTATCACGTAGAAATCGTCTGATAGAAAATTAATTATTGTGGAAAGAATTTCGTCGTGGATTTTTAATTTTTGGCATCTGCTATAACGAAAAATGCTTAAATTTAATAGTAAAAGGCTGCTAGAATTTTGGTTTTTTATCTCTATTTATTAAAATAATTCGATTTTTTCAAATTTTAATATTTTGAGCTCTTTACAGCTGGTATTCATCGATATACACGAAGTTTCAACTCTTTAAGTTACATAGTTTTTGAGAATGGCTTTGTGACGGACAGACAACGGAGCGGGAGTAATAGGGTTTCGTGAGATGAACGAAAGCCTAAAAATGCTCTGGAATCCTTGGACCAAGGACGAACATTTAATGCAAAGAGTTTTTAGGATTTCTAATTTGTTGTACAACTTTTTCAAATTGAAATCTTTAAATGGCTATTACAGCACCCAATATCTCCAAATTCAACTGGGACCTGCAGGCTAGTAAAAAACATGTACAAAAAATTTGGTTCAATTATCTGCATAACTGACTTTTCGATGATAGGAAAGTGCAAATGGAACAAAAATTGCGATCGCAGCGTCCTCTTTCGTCGAAATATCTCCAAATTCAACTGGTATTTGTAGGCTATAGTCAAAAACATAGCAAAAAAGGGTTCAATTATCTGCATAACTTCATATACTTTTCGATGATACAATAGTAAAAATGGAACAAAAGTCGCGATCGCAGTGCCCCCTTTCGTCGAAATATCCCCAAATTCAACTGGAACCTGCAGGCTATAGTCAGAAAGAAAGAAAAAAAATTTGGTCCAATTATCTGCATAACTTCATACATTTTTCGATGATAAAATGACAACAGACAGAAATTTTGTAAAATCATGTTTTTCGGTATTTCCCACTCCTAAAATATGTAAATCCGTCGAAAACCGGAAGTCAAAAACAATATCGATTACAATACTTTCTTCTATAATAGATAAAAGAAAGTAAAAATGACTTTTTTTTCAGTTTCGCCTCAACTCTCCGTATCTGCATTTCAATTATATAATTTTTTTAGAGAGAAATTTTATTATTTTTAAAAATTTTAATACGTTTTTTAGAAAGTTTTTATTTACCATATGGACTTTATGAAGACCGTTTATATGAAGCATTACAGTACAAGTACAATTTTTGCAAAATGAAGTATCGCAGACTTATAAGTTAAGAGAAAAATAGAAAATAACCAAGGTTTTCCTGAAAATATTTCAGTCCTACAATTCAAAATATATTCTGCTGGCTCTTTTTTAAAATATTTTGCAATATTTTATTAAAATATGTCGAATAAAAAAAAATAATAAGAGAGAGAAGTGTATTAGCTTTTTGTTTAAATATGAAGCTATATTTTCTGTAAGAAGTTAAGTTTAAATAAAAACGCAATAGTAAACATGAAGCCATTGTCGAAAAGATAAAATGATATTTTTCCATTTATGCGAAGCTCGTTATTTAAAAAATATATATATCTAGATTTACTCATTTTCCTTGAATAATTGTTAATAAGTGAAAACCTCTTACAAACATTAGCTTTATATATTTATATTTAATATACATCTAGACAGGGTTGTTTGATTTAAATCAGCTTGATTTAAATCGCGATTTAAATCATGATTTAAATCAAATGATTTTTTTAAAAAAATCTTTGATTTAAATCAGTTTTTTTAACATTCATATTTACTGGCTGAATAAGGATCAAATTCCTCATTTCAGATTAAAAATTACCTTTTAATAACATTAAATAAAACTTTTATAGATTAAATATACTATTATATTATGAAAGTAAATGCAACACTGCATTAAAAATATTATCTATCCATAGTACATTCTCCAAAACTACTGATAAATATTTACTAATTTTTTAAGTTTTTTTTTTCTTAGTCACTTCCATTTTTTGAAAGCAAGATGCTGAAGCTAAAGTTAAATCTATTTAATATAATAGTATTTTCAGTGGAGAGTCACTTTCTCTAAAGCAAATTATACATAATTCACAAGTTTGTTTTACATTTACCTGCAAATTACAATATCTCATATGTTGATGTTGATGTATTGATCATATAATGTGATCAATACATGAACTAATTATAACATAAATATTTAGACTGTTTGTCTAACAGGGTTCCCAGCAAAACATGACTGGCAAATTCCCTGACTTTCCCTGACCAAATCTCAAAAAATTCCCTGACTTTCCCATACTAAATCTAAAAAAATTCTCTGACCAAATGGGCATACAACGGAATTTGTTACTTATTTTTGCAATCCTGTCAAAAATTAGTGATTTTCTTTTTTCTGTGATCGCTCTTCAAAATTCTCTATTTTTTCCCCTGAGACTATATGATGAATTTCGCATCCTTTTAAATTTTCTCCAAAACTTTTCCATGACTTTTTAGAAAATATTTGTAAATTCCCTGACTTTTTCTATATATTTTAAAATTTCCCTGACTTTCCCTGACTACTTTGAAATTCCATGACTTTTCAGATTTTCCCTGACTTTCCATGATGCTGGGAACCCTTAACATAGTATTAATTCCAGTTTTATGTTTCTTCTATAATTGAAAATACTTTAATCCCTGTAACTGACTCCTTTCCTCTTTCTTTTCCTAGAATTCATTGCTTATTGCAATGGAAAAAAATAAGAAATGTTATTGTACTAAGCTAAGCACTAAGCAGTCATTCGTATTATCAAATAAGCAAGATTGTTTTCTAAAATTGACCATGGCTGAGTAAGGTTGGGGGGGGGGGGCAAAAACACTGATAATTGATAGCTTCACACTTTTAGTTATAGGATTACCTTGCATTTGGTGCCTTAGAATAGTATAGTGTGAATTTGACTAATGATGAAAAAAAGAAAACCTTACTTTTAGCTAAAGACAAATACAGTTCACATTTTATATTCGTGATAATGAAATTTCAAGGAAAATCTGATCCCTTTTCTGAATTTTTATTTGATGAAGACAACGTAACAAAGATTTCTCCCTTAGACTGATGGAAAACACACTTTGATTCAGAAATTTGTGTATCAAATTTGTGTATGTGTGTGAAATGGTGAGGGGAGCTTAAAGAAAGCCATAGAGCAACTGTTTACAGCAATAGCTACTTCTTCCTCCGTGGAACGGATTTTTTCAACATATGGTTTAGTTCAATCTAAACTTAGAAATAAATTAGGAAATAATAAAGCAGCCAAATTGGTGTTCTTATACAAAACCTTAAATGCATAAATAGTTATAAACGTTAATATAATTACATATATGTAAATAATTACAAAATAAAAACCAGATTTTGTAAGAGATTGAATTGTAATCTAATGTTAAACTATAATTTTATATTAATGATTTAAACAATTATCTATTTATAGATATTCACCAATGTTAAACTGTTTCTATTTAATATTTTGTCATAACTTAAAAATTAAAGAATTGTTCTTGCATGATGCATAATAAACCCCATATGCATTTAGCGTTCTTTGTTGTATTTATTATACGTTGTTATATAAAATGTGTTATTTGGAGTAATACACGAAAGAAATACATATAACACACATATTTATATGTATAACAATTTAATATTAGAATGTTTTAAATTTTAAATGAATCATCTAAATTTGTTCGCAACAATTTTAAATTTAAATTATTTTGAATTCTTATCTATAAATTGTAATGGAATTAATAGAAATATGTAAATCTATACAGAAAATATAGATAAATATATGCAGAGTACACAAATATTATATTATAAAAATATTTAAAAAAATAAAAAAAATCCGATTTAAATCAAAAAAATCTGATTTAAATAAAAAAAAATCCGATTTTTTTTATGTTTTTTAAAAAATCACGATTTTTAACAACCCTGCATCTAGATATAATTTCATTTTTAACGATTTACTGCTGAAATTTTGATATAGGGTGCTTTTAATAAATTTTAATTGCTAAAAATAAATTTAATAGAATTATTTTTTATTTGGAAAACTTCAAAAACATCATATGTCAGAATTGTGTGGTAACAATAATGAATGTTAACATGTAAATATATTTTCATTTAAAAATCATACGTTTTCATCTTATGTTTTTAACTATCAAATTTGCCTTCTTAATGAATGTAAGACTTCGAAATTTTCGATTAGAAAATATACCAATTTGTTTACTGTGTTTTTCCCTGATCTTTCACAACCTACAGAGTTTAGAGGAAAATAGAAATGAAATGTATACGTTTGGCGTGATGCCTAGTGATTTGAATGATAACCGGCTTCATATTGAAAACCTTTTTACGGTATAGAGTCTCTCTATCCACCTCTAAACTCGGTGGTCGCCACCTTGTGTAAGCGAGCGCAAGTGCAATCGTGCAATAAACAAAATTTGAAACAAATCGGATGATTCTGCATCAAAATCCCATTTATCTGAATTAAGAGGGGGGGGGGGGGATTAGGCCCCTTTCCGCCCTTTATACTTACCCAATGAACCTCGAAACTAATCACGGAAGCACTTTATCACAATGAACCTTTATACAAAATTTCAAGCAAATCAGATAATTCTGCATGAAAAACAAATTTATCTAAATTAAGAGGGAGATTATCCCCCGTTCCCCCCTTTATACTTAACCAATGAATTCCAACTAATCAGAGAAGCCCCTTATCACAATAGACCTCTATAAACAATTTGAAGCAAATCAGATATTTCTATCAAGAGTTATCACGTTACGTACATACATACGTACACACATACGTACGTACATACAGAACCTGCGGGCACATTAGCTCTCAGGCTCTGATAGCCTGTGAGCTAAAAAAGAAAAATATACGGCAATATTCGAAGGGTATAATATGTAATATATGACTTCTGTTAACGTACCCCTAAAATATGATCATGTTCGTAACTGAAAGATATCAGTGTTAAAGTATGTATGTAACATATTTAAATTATGGTTTTAAATATGTTTTATGCAGTTTTTTAGTAATTTATATAAATATTTTATCTAGAGGTATAATGTAGGGTGAAACCCCCAGTAACTGACGCGTTAGGGATATTTTCTTGTTCATATCCCTATTACAAAAATCTAAATCTATTTTATACTTATACTTTTATTTTTGAAAGTAAAGTAACGATACATTGAAAAATTAGTGTTGACAAAATTTTGAAAAATTATACTTTATTATTATTAAAAATTATTTGTTGTCATAAATATGGTGAGAAACTCCTGTAACTGGCACCATCCTTTTTTGAAAAACCCGTAGCTGAAAAATAAGTTATAACAGTTAAAATAAATAAGTTACCACTAGATGAAATTACTTTGCAGAATTTTACAAGAAATTGCTTATTCGAGTAAGAGTTATGCTGAAGTGTCAGTTACTGGTTAGGTATCAATAACTGGACGTTTTACCCTACTTTATTCCTTTTATATTAACTAAACAAAATACTGAAAATACGAACCGCAAAAAGTAAAGCAGAAAGTAATAAAATAAAAACAGAAATTAGCTCTTTTTTTATGGGTCGATAGGTATTTTGCCTCCAGTTACCTAACTGTGTGCCTTTAAGCCGGTTAGAGGGAGGAAAATGTAAGATCAAAATGGCTATTTCATGGCAATTAAATTATTTAATTAATTGTATTGATCGGAGCTGCCAGGAAGTGTGAAATAAGAAAAAAAGCATTTAAAAAAAATGTTACGTTGATTTGTGTAAAAATTCTATCTTCCTTTCTACAAAGCTAATAAATATTTGTCCGGCAAAATCTTCCCGATGGAAAGTCGGTGGCTGTGTATGACCATTTATTACAATTAAATGACTCTCAATCGCTCCGTTTTTGGAATATAGCTTATTATTATTATTATTATAATTATTTTTCTCGAAAATGGTTTATATTCCTACTCCGAAATTTACTTCTATTGGAAATTTTGTAAAAACCTACGACGATTTTTTTTCCCGAAATACTTGTATTCAAACAGCAGACTACTGGGATCCTGCTATTATAAAGTGTCCATATATTTATCTTATATTTATATACATCTATTCACACAAAAAATATATGACAAACTATCAAAGTGAGAAAAATTTAACTTTTATAAGTTAATATTCATTTTGCATATTTTAAAGCATAATTTGCTCTATATCTAATGCATAGAATTTCGACTATAGTTAGATTAAAAAATTAAATACAGGCATCCCCGGACTTACGTATTATGCGACTTGCGTAAATTCGCAGTCACGTAATAAATCTCGAAAATTTCATTAATGAACATACTAGAGCGTTTAGTACGCATTTGCATACTTTTGAAAATTAGTTTATAAATAAAATATACAGGTAAACTTCATATGCATAATGTATTTTTATATATAAGAGAAAGTAATTCTTTTATTGGTAATATACAAATAAACACTGAATTAATTAAAATAGACAAAAGAAACTCTGGTTCAATCGTTATATTCATGTTTACCGCATGCTATTTATTTACCTTACCATTGGGAATTTGTGAAGAAGATGTAAGTCAGTCCTCTTTAATTATTTCTTATTTTTATAGTCATTTGATGTAGATTCAAAATTCGTTATGTATAAACCAATTCACCAAAGTTAAATTTATATAAATCACGTAATCCACAAGGTAATTTAAATTTGAAAAGTATTCCTTCAGTTGGTTTTTCTATTTTTTCATACTCTAAAACAGTGGTTCCCAAACGTTTGGGGTCGCGGAGCCCTTTTCGGGAAGAATTTCTAAGGCGGAGCCCCTTAACCCCACGGTAATCTATGGTTTACAAATTAATGTTTTTTTAGGCCTATGAAGCACAGAAAGATCTGCTGGATAAGACTCCGAACCAGTAGTTTCCAACATAGGGCCAAGGTTCTCAGTTTGGCCCTTTTCTTGATACAGAAATTATGAATTCATATTAGAAATTATAAAAATCAAATTTTCTCTTATTTAATCCTTTAACCCTTTCAAGGGTGGTGTTTGCAAGGCGCGAACGCTTAATTTTAATTCCAAACTGCCAAGTGACACCCAGAAATGTTTAATAAAATTTTGCTTTCGTAATATACGCAAAGACAATCTTTTAGTTATTTTCAAATAGATTTGATCGTTAATTCTGGTGTCAATCAAATATTTCAACATTTTAGTAAAAGAAGGCCTTTGCGTCTGAAAGGGTTAACAGTTTTATTTAGTGTTACTATTATTGAACACAATAAATTAAAAATAAGGACTAAAAAACACCTTTTTGTTATAAAATATCTGCCTTGTATAATAGAGATATCTCCCAAATACAGCAACAATTATAGAATATATTATATTTCTGAAAACTTTTAGTAACGAAGAAAACGAACTTTTCTTACCCGATCAACGTTCAAGCAATACTGTTAAGGGGTTGATGGCATCTATTTTTAAAATAAAAAATATTCTTTCGGGATTTCCAGTATGAACTCGGATATAAAGATGAAAATTGTAATCCTGTCTGGGTTATGCATTGTATTGGGGTGTACGTGAAACTATTATTATTTATGGCGAAAACCACACACGCACAGAAAAAAGGTAAGGTGTACAGTTTTCGTTTACAAAGTGAGACTTCTGTATAATCCCAATAGGCTGCTTGCGAGAAGAAAGAAAATGCGTAGGCCCAATCACCCATGAGTAATTATATAACACGTTTTCGCTAGTCCCACCCACCCGTAATAGAATCATGCGGTTATGGATTCTTTTTTCGTTCTTCTTTACGTTTCTAGTACTTCTAAACATGCAACGAAAAGGAATCGCTTCTGAGCTTCTTCTTTTGAACCATTTTTTAAAAATGCATTTAGAATCAGATTATCGTTTTAGTGTTTAAGTGGGCGGGGCAATATCTATAACCTGTATTGTTAGGAGCAGCATCGTTCACTTTTTTTGGATGTTTTATTTGAAGTATTTAGCTATTAATTATTGTTTTGAAAGAAACTTTCTTTCACATTTTTTTGCCTCAAAATAGATATACGGTTAAAAACTACACATGTTAAAAGAACTGTAACTAGTAGAAAAACTATACAAACAAAACAGGATATATGGGTGGGGTTAAATTTATTTTAGGACGGGTACTCATTGACGAAAGGTCTAAGCAAGGGGTGCAGCTAAGCAAAAGTTTAGATTGTTAGTGTGATGACAAGTGTAAAGAACCAATACATTTTTTAAATTGCTACAGCCTTATTTCTGATAGGAAAGTGTGTCATCATAACATAAGAATCATAGTAAATGCCGACATCAATTAAAACAAAATTTTAAAGAGGGGTTGTTAAGTGATACAAGACGTTTAAAAAATGCGTTTTCAGCAACATACATTGCTTTAAAAATTAAGTACAATTATGTAAAACAGCATAGAAAATATAAAGAACTAAGAATTAAATATATGAATAACGGAGCTCCAAAGAACAAAATTGTTCTTCCTTTTGTTCGGAAACCAGAGATAACAGCACTGGCGCGCCTTTGCTCTTTGGATTCACGTTTTGCATTCGATTCAGAATACTATTTCTTGTAGCTTATTTTGATTCGAATTTTTAAAACACATTAAATGCAGAAACATAAAATAAAGTAGTTCAAACCAAAAATATTATATAGAAAATGCATACATGTATAATGCAAATTTATATATGATTTAAAAAATTATAGTATTTTTCAAGCCTGTGATAGACTTATTTACTTTTGACTCACAATCACACAAAAATTCCTACATACTTTCGAAAATTTTTCCTGTGCAATATGCAATTTCTTGTTTTGTTTATTTTCCTGGGACGCCGCGGAGCTCCTAAAAAGTGTAAGCGAAGCCCCAAGGGCTCCGCGGAGCACACTTTGGGAACTTCTACTCAAAAAGATAATATGCGAGTAAATACTGTTGCATGATTGATGCTTTTTTTATAAAATAATACTGTGTAAACTACATATAAACATATATTCTACGGTAAATGTCATAAATCCGGTGATTATGTATAATTACCGGTGATTATTCATTATCACCACTAAAATTGGTAAATGTGGTAAATTATTGAATATTTATCAAATTTACCGGTTCGTTTATAAAATCCTCAGTTGTATAAAGTATATACATATGGAAATTACGTCATGTGATCTCACAGCACCGCCCCTGAATACTAGGCCTGCACGCTGACAAAGCGGCTGTCGCAGGCGGATTTATTTTTTGAAGCGTTTGTACGGTCCCTCGAACTTTAACACCAATAATATCTAGGAATTTTCTTTGACTCACTTGATCTCAGAAAAACTAGCCTAGAAAACTTTAAAAAGTTATTGGTGTTGAACTTCGAGGGATCATTTAAACGCTGAAAAATAAATCAGCGGCAGCCGTCATTGTTGTAAGCGCGTAGGCCTAGTATTCAGGGGGCGGTGTCCACAGATACAACGACAGCAATAACATTTTTTTGAGGATAGCAATTAAGTGTTAACCGGGCAAAGTTACATATGATTAATAAAATTTGAATCAGACTGACAGAAATAGTCTTTTAATCTGAAAACAAGACATTTCCAAGATATTGATGATATTATAGTTCAATAACCAATTTGTACAATTTGGTAAAAGACATAACGAAGGAATGGGAATTTGTTTAAGCGAAAAAAATTTAGTTCAAAATTTCGCCGCAAGAGGGCTTGTTTTAATGAATTACACTTTTAGCATACATTTACGATAGGTTACAAATTTTATTGCAACAAAACATGTTGAAAAAAACTTTTTTCCTGACATGTTTTTAACATTTCCCAGAAACACACTGCGGTCAACTGTGGAAGATGCTATCTCGATTCAGATGATTGCGATTTCAGATGGTGCTGAAAATGATTGCCGTCATATGGAACATGTTTTGTTGCAATAGAATATGTAAACTATCGTAAATGTATGCTAAATGAGTAATTAATTAAACAGGCCATCTGGTGGCATTTTTTTTTTTTCGCTTGAACAAATTCCCATTCCTTCATTATGTCTTTTACCAAATTTCACAACTTTCTGACCAATAGTTTCGTCTGTAGACAACTTTAAAGTAGGGTCGTTTAATTATGGACACCCTGTACATCTTTGTACAACTTTGTACACCTTGTACAACTTTGTAAAAATTCAATGGTAAAATTTTGCACAAAAAAATATCGCTGACAAAAACGATCTGTTATCGTTTATCCGTTCCTTTTTACACTCATGTCCAAAATTAAGGTCACAAATATAAAATCTGTGAAAACTGATGAACTATTCACTGTGTTGCCACGAAATTTGGCACAGAGGCATATTAAAATGGGAGAAAGAATATAGCAACATAACAATATGAAAAAGATTTTATTGTGAATTAAAATACAGGGTATATTAAAAAGTGTTAAATCATGAATCAGAGATAAAGTATTTATCTCAGGAAAAGTATGTCTGATATGGAGTGTGACCACTGTGCACTGCTATACAAGCCTCACAACGAGCTCTCATGCTGTTTATGAGGTGTCAATAAATGTTTGTGGCAACAAAGTCCATTCTTCCAAAAGCGCGGCTTTTAACTCCTGGAGTGTCCTAGGAGTGGGCTTATGCTGTGCAATGGCTCTTCCTAGACCATCCCAAACATGTTCAATAGGACTGAGGTCTAGAGATCTCGTGGGCCAATTCATACGGTGAATATCCTCCTCTTCAGGAAAATCATCAACAATGTGAGCACTGTGTGACCTCGCATTATCGTCCTTAAAACTGAAGTCTGGGCCTACAGCACCCCGGAACAACCTCGCATAGGCTTCAAGGACCTCATCCCTATAGCGATGTGTATTGACAGTACCCGCATCGAAGTATTGCAGTGGGGTACGGCAGCCCAACATTAAGCCGTCTCAGACAAGGATTCCTTTGCCACCAAATCTGTCGATTTATTTTACGTAGGAGGGATGATAGCGAGCTTCATGGTCTCTCCAGATGAAGATTCGACTACAATCACTTTCAGTGGTGAATCCGGACTCATCACTGAAAAGAACACTCTCCTACTCTTGTTGTGTCCAAGACTAATGTCTTCGGATCCACAACAACTAGGCTCTCCTGTTAGAAGCAGTGAAAGGGACACACACGACTGAATGCCGGACGTAAAGTGCCCTCTCTGCTAGTCGTCTATATACTGTTTGCCAAGAAATTCTTATTGCAGACGCAGCAGTAAGTCACCAGCAAGCTGAGGAGTCGTTGCCAGCTATGTCGTCGTGCGCTTAACGCCAAATAGCTATTCTGTGCAGGTGTCGTTGCTCTGTGGCGGTCTTGGCTGGCCTTCCTGGTGACATTGGGATGGTCTAGGAAGAACCATTGCACAGCGTAACCGCCCTGCCATGACCCGCCAGGAGTTAAAAGCCGCTCTTTTAGGAGAAGTGGCTTTGTTGCCACAAACATTTATTGACACCCTCATAAACAGTATGAGAGCTCGTTGTGAGGCTTGTATGGCAGTACACAGTGGTCACACTCCATATCAGACATACTTTTCCTGAGATAAATGCTTTATCTCTGATTCATGATTTAACACTTTTTAATATACCCTGTATATTAATTCACAATAAAAATCTTTTTCATATTGTTATGCTGCTATATTCTTTCTCCCATTCTAATATACCCCTGTGTCAAATTTCGTGGCAACACAGTGAATAGTCCATCAGTTTTCACAGATTTTATGTTTGTGACCTTAATTTTGGACATGAATATACTTTCTGCTGTATACATAAGGAAAAATTTGGAATCGTGAAAGATTTTAATTTTGATTTTTTTTCTTTTTTTTGTCATGGATTTATAAGTATTAGGATGTTTTGAATTCGATTTGACGTTTTTCGGCAAATGTCTGTATGTTACTCTGTGTGTGTGTTCGAAACATTTTATGAGCTCAAGCACGGGATTTCATCAAACTTCAAATTAAAATATACTTTGACATAATTTTATGCTGATTCTTTTTTGGTGTATACAGCAGGTAATATATAAGTTCTGTGTTTTTCATGATTTCTGCGATAACATTTTTTGTATGGAAAATGAAATTCCATATGATCTAGAAACAAATGGATGCCGATTACATTTTTGTGTTTATCGTCCAAAATGTGAATGTGTTGTGCTGTTTAGTCTTTCTTATCATCTGTAATAAGTGTATTTTGATATCTACGACATGGAATTTTACAAAATGTATTACGTAAGATGGTGCTGATTCGATATCTCAAGAGGTGCTGCACTATGGTTTTTGCGATAAATATTACTGCATCTCAGTTTATACTGAGATGAAATGAGCCGAATTTTATATATGGGAAAGTAATAATTTAAATTATTTACATTTATGTAATTTAAAATTTCTGTACTGAACACCAGGCGCTAATGGGCAGTGCTTTTTTTATTATTGGTAACTGTAACTCCATGTTAATTTCCACAAAATGCTCTATTCTTCGTAATTATAGTTTAATTCCAATGTTAAATTAATGTATTAGAATGATCAAGAAGAAAGTTTCGCGATGGTCACGGCACTTTAATTAAGGGGTCTCAGGAGGTCATCAGGGTCTGTGGATGATTTAACACAATTATTTCAATGTTGTACAATTCATATTTAATTATTTTTAAAAAGTTAAAAAAAAAAAAAAAAAAAAAAAAAAACTTTTTTGCCTGATATTCACTGCGCGCAAGGTTGTAGAAAAAAATATTGCTTAACAAATAACAAATAAAACTGATAATGATGTAAAATTAATGTAACTTGAACTTATACTTCAATTTCAAGCAATTAAAAATTTATTTTTTTAATTAAAATTAAAATTGTAAAATGTTTACAAAATTCATTTTTTACCATTCATAGGTCAATATGTGCATGATTTAACACAATTACTTCAATGTTGTACAGTTCATATTTAAATATTTTTAAAAAGTTTAAATAATGAAAAAAAATAAATAAAAACTTTTTTGCCCGATATCCACTGCGCGCAAGGTTGTAGAAAAATATTGCTTAACAAATAACAAACAAAACTGATAATGATGTAAAATTAATGTAATTTGAACTTATGCTTGAATTTCAAGCAATTGAAAATTAATTTTTTTAATTAAAATTAAAATTGTAAAATGTTTACAAAATTCATTTTTTGTTGAAAAATGTCAATTTAAAACTACCAATGCAATTATAATACTAAATTTTAAGTATGAGTTATTCGTTACATCGAAATAAATATGGCTGCCAAGTTTCGTTGAACCCTTTCCGGCACAGTGGTCGCACTCCGGGCACACTTAATTTTAATTCCAAACTTGCCTTCGACACCAAGAATATTTTAATAAAATTTTGCTTCTACAATGAAAGCTTAAAATAAGGAGTTCTTATTTTCTCAAAAAGTCGTTTGTAAATTCCGGTGTCAGTCAGTAATTTCGAATTTTATGAACAGAATTTGCCTGTGTCGGCAAGGGTTTAATTGCTTTATAATTGTATCAGAAATGTTGCGCACTAGCATACAATCTTATAAACTGAGAAAAACGAAGTTAAACATAAAATTGTCACAAAATATTAAACATTAGTGATTATATTGTTATTGAAATATAATAAATAATAGATCTTACCTTTAAAAACATATTCTTGAGATGTTTTTAATAATAAAAAATATTCGTTTAAGAATGGTGAAAGATTTTCAATGGTGTCCGTGTTTGAAATTCGACAAAATGCGATATGTCGAATACGATACATTTAATACGATACATCGAATACGATCCATCGAATCGATGCGTAAAATCTGAGTTTTTCAAATTTTAATCATCAAACAAAACTAAAAAGATGTAAAATTGATGTATCTTGAACTTATACTTCAATTTCAAGCCATTATAAATATAAATATATTTTTTCATTTTAAAATATTTAAAAATGGCTATATTTTAGGTGGGAAACCACTAATTTCCATAAATAATGCATTTATTATACAGAAATGGAAGCATAAGTTATTCCCTACATCGAAATGAATATATCTGCCAATTTCATTTAATTTGCTTTATATATTACAGAGAAATGTTGCGCACTAGCATAAAATCTTACAAACTGAAAAAATGAAGTAAAGATAAAATTGTTACAAAATATTACACATTTCTGATTATAAGTTTTATTGAACTATACTAAATAATAGATCTTACCTTAAAAAACATATTCTTGAAATGTTTTTAATTTAAAAAAAATATTCCGTTAAGAATGACGAAAGATTTTCCATGTTGTTGATGTTTGAAATCCGACATAGTTTTTTTCTGTAAGATGTTATTTACATTAATATATATATGCATTTTGAAAGGCTATAATACTCTCATTACATCTAAAACTCTCATGCTGCATTCACTGGGCCTTCTTCCAGTTTTTGTGATTCGTTTAGTAGCATATTTTGTCATTTTTTACTTTTACAAGTTTTTTTTTTTTTTTTTTTTTTTTTTTACTTTTGTGTATTGCAGCATTGACACGAATTTCTGCTGTTGCTATACGTTTCTTGTCTTTTTCGTGAAACCTGTTAATTGAACATTTTGACAAAGATAAATTAAAATTTTTCATAATTTCAATTATGTCTTTGCTACCATCATTGAAAACAAGTAATATAAAAACTTTTTTTTTTAAGTCAATTCCTACTTAGGTCAAATAGAAATTTTTTTCCAGCGATCTACACGCTTCTCCACTGACGGTATCTATTCCTAAATTTATATCCTGCTAAATATCTTACATAAGAGAAATTTTTTAAATGTATTAAAAATTAAATAAAAAATAAATAGCTAAAATACAAAAAATTAATAGCTCAAAAAGTATTTCTCACAAAATTGTTAGACAAACTGCGTTAGAAAGGTAAAAAAAATGTATTTTTCTTGATATAAATTTAAAATCTAATGATTATGCCGTTTTTCAAATATTGAATTTCAAAAATTACCAAACTTCACAACAAAGTGCCATAGCCATGTTACAGTTAGTGATAATACAGTTTTTTCAAATATTAATTAATTAATTAAATTTTATTATTTAATTTTAGTTTTATACTTCATTTCTGTTCAAAAGTACAGACTCACTCTACATTTTTAGTCTCCTTCGCTCGCGAGCCGCCTGATCTTCGTCCGTGAACAGCCCCATTACCTTTTTACGTGTGAAGGTGAGACTATAAATATGGAGTGAGTCTATACTTTTGAACAGAAATGAAATATAAAATTAAAATTAATTAATTAAATTTAATTAATGAATTAATATTTGAAAAAACTGTATTAACATCAATTGTCATCCAGTACAAGTTTAAAGAAATTTATTTGAACTTGAATGGATGAATAGAAATTTTTTATTAACGATTGAAAATTCCAACAAGATATATATAGAGAGAGTGTGAGCTAATAGTAGGAATTTAATAATAGTAGCAATCTAAGCAACAATCTTTGAAATTTTCTTTCCGATGCCAATGGTTTTTGGACAATACATCTACAATGTTGCAATAAACGACTCATTTGGATTCTGGCATAGCTGCAAACTTTTACGCTATTTTTCTACCCCTAAAAATTAATAGATATTTTTGTATTATTGAATCACGTGATTTCGGCGATTTAGAAAGTAAAAATTTACTGTAAAATTTTAGTGGTAGGAAAAAAAGCGTAAACGTTGGCATCTATGGTTCTGGGTTTTTTCTTCTGTCAGGACAACGTTTCAATAAGTTAGCTTCAATAAAATAGGCTTAAAGGCAAGCATTACTGGAAATGGTACTCTAGTTTTGAGATGAAACTTTTTATCCAAAATAGCTTAATTATATTTACACGATGCATCTTTTCCTTTTGGACAAAAATAATGCATTAGCTCATTATCGGAAGATGTCGTATGATACCATACAGCACAAATAGCATTTCTCATTTTCACGACACTTTTAGTGTTTCCTCTGATAGCATTTCCATAGTAATGTGTCAGTTTTAATATTAGTGAATCACTTAATCGTCCTTTACAACCAACAGTTTTCTTATCAGACAGCTTCGTTCGCTGCATTGCAGATTTCAGTTTTCTCAAACGAGAATCCATTCTTTTTTGCATGTGACCTACACACTCAATTTTATTAAATTTTAGGTGCGTTCGTAATTATGTAAAAACGTGGCACCTATTGTCGTCGTCTGCTCCATCCGTCCGTCCGTCCGTCCGTCCATCTGTCTATCCGTCCGTCCGCATATAACAACGCAAAAACTATCCAATCGAATGGTTTGAAATTTAAGATATATTATCTTTGCAGAATTTTGTCGCGACATTTCAAATGTTATGAAAATCGAATCAAAACTGTAGACGATATTAATAAAAATATTTATTAAGAAATTTTAATTTTTTTAAAGCGGTGATTTGTTGTTTTAGGACCTTCCGAGGTTTAATCGTCAAGCGACCGAGATACTTATTTTATGATAGAAATTAATTTGCAGACGATGTAATTCATTTTACAGAATTAAAAATCATCAAGATCTGAATATTTTTGTAACTAGCTATAGTACGAACGCACCTCGTTTGTCAAATTTGACAAACAATTTCCAACTTGTTATATCATCATATGGCTTTGCATCTTTTAATGATAGATAAGTTTTGGTGTCGCCGTCTCCGATGTAATTGGTGTACCTAAATTGACGCTTCTGCACTGACCGAGAAAAAATTTCCAACATTCCAGAAACTTCCACCTGTGGATACACAATGGTTTTTATTACAAATTTTTGCGTGGTTCTTTTGCCATTTTTGGAACCAAATGCTTCTTCTGATACCTTTGTATGTATCGCATCCTTTAAAATATGATTATATCAGAGGTGCCAAGCTCTCATTAATATTCCGTAATATGTGGGTTAATTTGACCCAGGTTTAAAACGTTTCGCACCAGAAATGTTTTTAAGAAATGAAATTAAATAAGATCAACCTTGAAACCCAAAATTAAATAAATAAAGATTCATCCAATAATTTTTCTGGTTTGAAGTGTTGCTAAACCTGGTCAGATTAAACTACATATTATGGAAGATTAGTCGGAACTTGTCACCTCTGTGATATGAATAGTATTAAACAGGACAATCGGCTTATATGTTTTACTATAGCGATAAAAATTATATATACGTATTTTTTTTATTCTGTAAAATCAGAAATTTTCAATTTTTTCGAGTTTTTATCTGATTTGCGCGATAGGAAGATAAAGTCCGATTTGAAAAATTGCTTTTTATTTCTTGAATTTACCAATCGCAACATTTTGCACTATAGCGACTCGAAAATATCAATTTGACTGTTTTCGCATCTCCCTTCTGTATATAGTTTGACTCTGACTGTGAAGAACATTTCCGATGAAGAGAGAAAAATGTAATAGACACCTTGTAATTAGTATCATTTTAAACTTTAGATTTAATGCTTAAGAAGGTGTTTCTGAAACAATGCGTATTTCAAACTATGAACTTCATATATTGCCAGCTCTACACAGCCTGGCTCTGACTGTGAAGAACATATGCGATGAAGAATGAAAAACGTAATAGACACCTTACAATTAGTATTATTCTAGACTTTGGATTTAAGCTTAAGAAGGTGTTTCTGATACAATGCGTATTTTAAAAAGTTCTAAGTATTCTTACATAGATGACCCAGATATGTCACTAATCAGAAATTTACATACACTTTCTGTAAAATGTCTTTTTTTTAAATTACAGATGTAAACAAAGTATCATATTTATCATATACATTATATTTATTAACATCCCTTTTTCAATGCATTTACAAAACGCACAACAATGAATGAGGTAATTAATATCTAGAGAAATGCTTAAGTGATACCAAAAGAAACAACAAAAGGCCTATAAAAACCTTTTTAATGATCAACATACGTTTCAACGCTCGCTACGGCGTCATTTTCAAGAAATATAATGATAAACAAAGTATTCTTGCAAATTTTGAAAAATAACCTTAAAAACACGATCACGTGATCAAATATGTAAAAAAGAGAAAAGCATGTGCTTGAAGTAGCCAACTGTAATCGTAACTATTTTCTCTTTTTTTTTTTTTTACATATTTGGATCTCGTGACCGTGTTTTCAAGGTTATTTTTCAAAATTTGCAAGAATACTTTGTTTATCATTATATTTCTTGAAAATGACGCCGTAGTGAGTTTTGAAACGTATGTTGATCATTAAAAAGGTTTTCTATAAGCCTTTTGTTGTTTCTTTTAGTATCACTTAAGCATTTCTCTAGATTTTAATTATATTTAGTGATCTTATTTTGTGATTATGTATTGAATGAGGTGTCATTCGAAAGGATTCTTAAAAGGCTTCTGACATAGTACCCTCACATTTCGCTAAAACTAGTTTTTTTGTTTAAAAAATGCAGTTAATTAAAAATTAAATCAGCATTAATTTCATAAATTAAATGAAGGTTTTTTTTTTTTTTTTCAAATCAATGTTACCATTATATCGTGCTCAACAATTATTATAAAAAAAGTAAATAGTACAAAAGAGATAATGTGTGACTTTTCTGCATGGCCTTATTTTATATTTTTGATTAAAAATTAAAACTGAAAAAGTCAAATGTTTAGAAGACTGAGACACCATCAATCTGTGGAAGCTGTAGCATCTCACGTGTAGCCCCTAAAAGTTATGCTTTGTTATATTAAATTAAATTATATTTAATATACATTCATTTCTTTGCATAACATACATTTCTTTATCCCGTGTTTTTCTCGAAGGGGATGACGTCATCCTCAAATACAATAAAAATATGATTGATTTTTTTTTTCTCGCGCGTGGATTTTGCTATCTTTGATCCGTTTTTACTGTAACAGTGGAATAAATTTCACTTTAATAAATGAGATGTTGTTTGCAGATTTTTTTTTATCCCTTAATTTTTCTTTACAAGTTTAAACCTGCAACTAAAAAATATTAGTTATTGGTAAAAAATATTAAATTTCCGTGAGAAATCCTCACACGGATCCTCTGTTTACTCTGTGTTGTACAATATCATGATATTGTTTAAACTTAAAGATGGTATATCACACTCTATAATTTGAAATATGAGTACAGTTAAATTGACTTATAATTGACTTATTTTAATCGTTAACATTACCAAGTTTCCCATAACATACCGATTTATCGTTAAGTACTGATAAAGAGTGCTTCAGTTTTTTAATTGGGAATATTATTTACAGGTGTAACGCGATCTTTCAGTAGAATTTTTCGTCTTTTTTAATATATATATAAATTTGGTATATGGCGTCAGAAAAATCTACATCTGGAAAATCTACAAGAGATTTCGTTTCTTCCGGTCAAGGGTCCATTCCTCCTCCAGATCCCTATCCATCATAATATACCATAGCTTTTTTTACACAATCCATCTAGGTCTTTCGTGGTCTTCCTCGTTTCCTTTTTCGGTTTGTTTTATAATTAGATGCGATTTTGGATAGTCTCTCATCACTCATTCTTTACACATGACCATACCAGATTAATTGCTTCTTTTGGAGATCGTCTAATATGGTTCCTTTTATTTTTCATCATTTCTTTGATTCTTTCATTTCTTATTCTTTCAATTCTTGATATCCTGCATGATCTTCTTAGAGCATCCATCTCCACTGCTGCTAATTTCTTTCTTTCTGTCTCCGTATTTCTCCATTACTCTGCTCCATATAACAATATGCTCTTTACAATAGAATTATATACATTATATTTTCCTGGAGATCTCCTCACACCACCAAATATAATTTAATAGTTTTACAGCCTTTCTTCCTTGACAGATGCTGTACTTAATTTCCAGTGAGTCTGTGCCTTCATTATTAAAGTCTACACCAACGTACTCGCAGCTTCCTATAATACTCGTAGCAGATAATACACGCAGCTTTCTATTTTTATATTATTACTAGGGGGCTCTGCCCCCTGCTCGCTACGCTCACCAACGCCCGTTCGGATTTCTCAACCTCTTAAAACCTGGTAATGTATCCTGTTTTAAACAGATGATGATGGTGATATCACGAACGGCGACTATCTTCTGTAATCAGGTTATAATGTTTTTTTCATTTAACTGGTTATAATGCTTTTTCATTGAATTCATCTTTTTTATTTTTAATATACATGTGTGAACACAGTTTTTATGACGTAAATTTCTTTATTTCCTGCTTTCAACACGTGATCATTTAATTATTATTTTAAACTTTCATTATTGTTTTTAATAGTCTCGCGCAAATGCATTTTTTATTTGAGATAAAACATAATCCTTTGCTCTTATTTAGAAATTGGCAACAATATAAAAAAAAGACTTTTTCAATAACAGACATTTTACTCGATTTTTAAGGATTTTTTGAGTTTTTATTGTCCGACCGTGATAATTTTTTGAATTTCCGAAAGCTTGCTATATTTCGCGCCTGGTGGTATGATTTTCGAATCCGTAGGATGGCTAGAAAAAAGTAATCGCTCCTCAAAAAAGTCCCTAGTAAAAAAGCGATGAGAATAACCCGGAATATCTACGCAGATTTTCATTTTTCCATTTCCAAACCATTACTTTTTTTATATATAGAAGGATTTAAATTTAGTTCTGTCTCAATTCCTCAAATACATAAGTATTTGGTCTTACCAACGTTCATGTAGAGTCCACATTTCTCATTGTCCTCCTTAATTTTTATCATCATTTTCTCTAAATCCTTTTTACTTTTTGCAATTATAACTTGGTCATCTGCGAATTGCAGAGTGAAAATTGATGTTCCATTCACATAAAGTCCCATTCCTCTGCAATTAATTGCAGAAAAATATTAGAAATTCTACGATTAAATAAAGTCACCAATATCTATGATCTATGCTTTTTAAATTAAAAAAAAAAATCCTATCTGAAATACTGCTTCCAGACACCTTGGAAATTTCAAGGAATGCACGCAACTAGTTAATTATATTTCGAGTAGTATACATGAAAGTATACATAAGTATTTGGTCTTACCAACGTTCATGTAGAGTCCACATTTCTCATTGTCCTCCTTAATTTTTATCATCATTTTCTCTAAATCCTTTTTACTTTTTGCAATTATAACTTGGTCATCTGCGAATTGCAGAGTGAAAATTGATGTTCCATTCACATAAAGTCCCATTCCTCTGCAATTAATTGCAGAAAAATATTAGAAATTCTACGATTAAATAAAGTCACCAATATCTATGATCTATGCTTTTTAAATTAAAAAAAAAATCCTATCTGAAATACTGCTTCCAGACACCTTGGAAATTTCAAGGAATGCACGCAACTAGTTAATTATATTTCGAGTAGTATACATGAAAGTAATAAAACATGGTGGATAAATAATGACCAATTATTTTTCTGTTTCGGTATATCAAACTCAATATCTTTTCATAGATTTATAGAATTTTCATGAATAGCATTTAAAACGTTTTACGATTAATAGCTTTTTTATGAACTATACGTTGAAATATAATTTCCTTTTTAACAATTTATTGCTCTAACTTTCCGATAAGTAATTTTTTCTAATGCATTGCGAATGCGTCAATAAATGTGATGTCTGGAATAAAAATCCATAATTTAATATATTTATTAATTTTGAAAATTTATGTATTCTTACGTTAAGTATGACTGGAAGCTAAAGTGATTTTTTTTTCAAATTGGATGTATTATTAACACATTTAGTTACACATAAAATACTTTTTTCTTTAATAATGATCAGATTTTCAACTTTTATTTTTAACACTTTCCAACCTAGTTGAAAAGTGTTTATGACTTCTGTTTGTCTGCCGTCTGTCCGTCTGTCCGTGCTCTAACTCCCGTAAATGTGTTGGGATTGTCAGAAAATTTTTATATTTTATTGTCGTTATCTATAGCATGTTCCCTATTTCAACAGACGTGTGTAGCACTTATAGTCTTTTTACAGGGACAGTCAAAAGTTTACCGTTATATTACAGTCAATGGGGAATAGTCGTTTCAAGTGAATTTTGATGACGCCACGTCATTTAAAACATGATGAAATTGATATATAATTATGAAGCGCGTTAAAACATGCTTTTTGGAGAGTATGGGGTTCAAAGCCTTTATTATTCATTTACAGGGTCAAACAAAAGAATTCTGTTACGTATCGTTCTATGGGGAAAAATCGTCTGCAGCGTAATTTAGTGATATTTCACTCTTTCAAACAAAATGAAAATTATATGCATTACTGAGGTGCACTATAAATTGCCCTTTTGTGTGCATTGCGTTTATTTACAGGGACACACGAAAGATATTGGTTACAGTACAGGTGCGATATTTACACTCTATGTGTGATAAGTGCGTTTTCAACTTTGGTTTGCGTTTTTAAGTTTAACAATTTTTTTTCATAGTACGTGTGTGTTTTATAAACTCGGTTGATGGTATACGGGGCTACACAAGGGAATTCGTAAGTAATACAGACTATGTGAGTGAATTGCTTTAGGGTAGTTTTTAACTGTGTTTTCGCATTTTCCTGCTGAACTATATATAGCAGACTAATAGAAGTTTGTGGAATATAAATAAATTCATATACAGGGTTACGCAAAAAGATACATTGTCGTTTACGTTTGGTAATTGCTGCAAATGAGTTTTAAGTTGCCTTTTAGCTTAATAGGTGGCGTGTACAAAAGTCTTCAGGTAATATACAGGGCTGTACAAAAGATTTCGGGTGCATTTCCATCGATTGGCGAAAATTGCTAAATGTGAATATTCGAAATGAAGTAAAATTTATCATACTATATATCCACATCTATTGATGATATACAGGTCTGCACAAAATAATTCGACTACTTTTTTGACTCTTTTTATGTAATTTCGAAAACTGTATTTTTCAATGTGTTATGTGTTTTCTAAACTTCTTACTTACATATCTTTTCTCACGTTATTTAACGGTGAAGTTTCGTTTCACTTTGCTAGCTGTGTTGGAAAGTGTTTCATAATCTATGCTTGACGCATGATTTTTCGTTTTTTTAATTTGTGGAATTTGCTTTTCGACATATTGTGATACATTGTATATATTGAGTATATATATAAAAAGTACGATTTGATAGTTTATAATTATAACGCATTAAATTTCATGTTTCTATTTCATATTAATAAATTAAATCAATCGACAAAGTATACAGAAACTTATTCATTTTTAACTTACGAAACGTTCTTTACAATTTCATCTACGATTACATAGTGTTATTTCTTTGAATAAATTTTACATAGTTGCCAATGTTACGGATTTTTTCAAGAAAAAACCATATGTGGAATCTGAAAATTTCTTTAATGAAATAACTGAGCAGGTCGGGGCAAGAGAGTGCTAAGCCACATTTGTAAACGTCTGAGATTTGGAAACTTCTTTAAAGTTATATCAAATACTCAAATCAACATATGAAACATAAATTTTTCTGCCAATTTTTTACTAATATTTGGGATAGTCTGAATAACTATATGGCATTACTTTAATGATATTACTTTTATATATAATTATATTCTACTATTATATTCAAAATTAAAGACACAAAATTATTTCAGGGTTACGATTTTGGCTTTATTTTATATAGAAATTCCGAATTCATACGAGAAATTCACAATAATAATTTTTGTACGATTTGAATTTCCCCAACGAAGCGAAAAAATGTCCAAGCCGGGTAAGTCAATCGGTATAGAATTGACAATTTAAGTCAAAAGTTCTGGGTTAGTATCCAGGATCGGGCATTTTTTCGTCCAATTAATATATTCAACTCGTATGATATATTTACCAATCAGTATGATGGAGTAAATAATAATTACTATTTTTGCTTTACTTAATGGGAGACATATCGGGATTGCGCAAAATAAACATTTGCCTTTAGGTATTTCTGGTTTGAATTGAAAATTTCTGAATAAAAAAAAAGCCAACTGCCAACCCTCAATCATATGCCTCTAAAAGGGTTCTGCGTCAGTTCGTCGCGCACAATTCATCGCGGAACAATTCATCGCGCACAATTCATCGCGCACAATTCATCGCAGCGTCAATTCATCGCAGCGAAAACACATCGCAGTGTCAATTCGTCGCAGCGTCAATTCATCGTGGTGTCAATACGTCACGACGTCAATTCATCGCGACGTCAATTCGTCGCAACGAAAATGTTTTTGAGGACTATGATGATAAAATAAAGAAAATTTAGTAAAAATGTTTAATGACAATTAGTTATTTAGATATAGAGAATTATAACTAGCAATTTACGTGCGATTATATCTAAAAAAAAAATTATCATTAAATGATTTTACTAAATTATCTTTATTTTATCATCATAGCCTTCAAAAATATTTTCGTTGCGACGAATTGACACCACGACGTACTGACGCTGCGATGAGTTGTCGCTGCGATGAATTGTCGATGCGATGAATTGTGCGCCATGAAATTGTTCCGGGATGAATTATGGGCGACGAATTGACGCGACACTCTCTGAAATGATTATAGACTATTCACCTTCCCTCGACTCGTTTGAATAATTTGTCTATTGACTGGTTGAACCGACATTTTGGCTGAATAACTCAGTTTCAAGATTTTTTTAATGTAAATACGTTTTTATTCAATCATTGATACTAATGCTATGGACTTTTCCCAAAAGTGGCAATGGCCACGCCTCTGCTGGTATATGTCCTCCGAGAAAGACGAAAGGGAATCTGTGTTAAAATATTCTTCACACCTATTGCTGTTTTTGTTCTATATACCCGCAGATGACGTGACATGCATAAAGTCCATAGATTTAGAATTCGAATAATTTTAAATTTAATGTTTACATATAGAATATTTGAATTTTATCCATTTACGGTTCGCATTCATACGTTAAAATAATCTTAAATATTATGTTTTATATAATTTTATAAACAAAACAATTTGGATTCTCGTAATGTAAATACAAATGCATTTTAATGGGAGACATATAAAAAACCTATTCTCATTTAAAATTCTTTTGAAACTGTTTATTAATCAACATTTATTAAAGCATGAAAGTTATAAAAATGAAACCTGTCACTTCTAACCAGGTTAAACTGATGTTATTAATATCGATTTTCTACGAGACATCGAAATTCTTTTTTTATGATATTGAAAATCGATTTAGTTGCAAAAAAAAATAATTCAAATCTGGTTACTTCTAAGACCTTTTTTAACTCTTTGACAATGAAAGCAGTTACATTCTAAAATCATTAGATGTTTACATTCTAAAAGCAAGGTTTGGTATTTATTTAATATATATGCTGAAAAATTACAGATACGTCTTTGACGATTAAAAAATAAAGAAAAATTCAAAAGAGATAATAAAAATAATGTCATTTCTTCTGCATTGAAAAAAGAAGGTCTTTAAACTGAAAACATGAATGCAATAGAACTCGTTTAATACGAGCACGGATAAAACGAAGACAATGTAAAAAATAGAGCAATTTGAATACTAGGAATAGTTCATCATCATCATTTAAACTATAAAACCAAAATTAAAAATAAAAATCAGTACAACCAAATGTATCTATGTAATATCGTCGCTACCATGTCAAACTATCGAATGTGAAAAAATGCATTTTTAATTATTTTTAAAAATGTACCGATTTTCACCACTAAAATTTAATAGTATTCTTCACCAGGGTTGCCAGGTTAGCATATTTTCATTCAGAAATTCTGAATTCATACCTGAAATTTCAGTCAGATATTTTTTTTTTTGCTTTAGTTGATGACAGACGTTTCGTAAGTACTTAAATTTAAATTTTTTATCTCAAAATTTCCGATATGCATTTGGCATCTCTAAATAATTAACCCTTCTTTGCATGAGTTTTTCTTTTACAATTGTGTTTTATATACATATATATATATATTAAATATTAGACACCAGAAATTTTAAGATAGATTTTTAACTTTGTTCAGCAACATAGTTCACGGGAAATTTACTGTATTAATATTTCTATATAAATATAGTGGTAGCGAAGAAGTTTATTTATTTATTAAAAGTTAAATAAACTGTGATGGAAATTGACATCACTATGCAATTAAGGATTAATAAAGCCAAGTTGATAATCCTCAGCCTCACAAAAAATTTAATTGAATTTTACTAGGCGAAGAATTTTAATAAAATTTAATGGTGACAATCGGCCCATTTTTAAAAGTAATGAAAAATAACTGTTTTCATATTCGATAGTTTGACATGGTCGAGACGATGTAGAAAATATTTCTCTACTACTGTGCATTTGTTTAATGAAATTTAATTTATCATGTTGATATGGCAGCAGACGATAAAACGATATATTTCGAATAAGGGAATAAATAGAATAAAAAGTTTTGTTGATGTTTGTGATAAAATGTTTTCTCTATTTATAAAAAAGGGTAATAATTAAGCGCAATTAAATAATCTCTAATTATGCGTATACAAGGTAAAAGAATTATCGTAATACCCACTACAGCTTCTTAGTATTGCAGAGTGGCATACGTACTATGTATAGCTCACATTGCAGTAAACATTTAGAACTGGTTAGAACTCAACCGATTATGGGTTGAACATAAAAAAAGGTCGAAAATTCGTGAAAAACATAAAATAAAATAAATAGCTATTTCAAATTTTAGAATTTTTTGCCCCACTCGTTCATGGGCCCCCTACCAGCAACCCGTGTACTAGATTTCGTAGCCTTGCGCCCTGTGGTTTCCGAGTTTTTGAGGTTAGATTAAGACTTTCAAGATTTTTACGTGCTAGAAAATCCTGATCATGGCTAAAATGAGGAAAACAATCGTTCATTTGAACGCGATTTTCGGCAAGAAGGTAGTTATATTTCTTAATTTAAAAAAAAACATCTAGTTGGAGCAACACTGACTGATGCCTAAACTATAGTCATACACTGATAGGGTTGTACGGTAACTTTACCCCAAAATTCTACTTAATCCATTCGTGGTCAGAACACGACCATTTTTCTCTTCTAAAATGCTTTAAGTGGGTGTATTTCGCATTTTTGTAAGTGGTTGAGAGTTCGCGAGATTAAACGTTTGGCAGAAATACTGTGAAAGTGATTCCCTCCCCCCCCCCCTCCAATAGTAATGTATAGTCTACTGAAGTTTATTGTGAACGCGTCTGGACAGTCATGCCAAATTCATTTTCTCCGACCATCTAGGGGTTACAATGGCTGGCCGTCTATGAATGTTCATAACCATTCAGAAGGAAAAAACTTTGACCGCGTATACGCGTTCATGACCATGAAAGAGTTAATGCCGTTGTGAACCAATCCCAAAAAATAAATGATAAATAATAATTAAAAAAAAGAATTCGCCGGAAATCCGACACACTACAACATTAACCTACCCAAACTTAAAATATTCAAACCGTGAATGAAAATTAATCCATATTTTAATACAACCAGTCGACCCGTGCGAGGATTTTGCACTGCAGTCTAATATTTTCTAGATGCAGGTTTAAACTTCTAAAGAAACATTAAGAACTAAAAATATCAGCAAACAACATTAGTCAAGACAGAACAGCATCTCATTAATTCCAGCAAATTTACAGTAAAATATATTGAACAAAAGTGAGCTTTGATCGATCGATGTTGTTTTTGTTTTTCTAAACATTTCAATTTCAGTACAACATTTCAATGATATTTAATTATAACTAGTATATAACTCACGTAAAAAAAGACGGAATGTTGCGTTTGATTTTCATAAGAGATTTCATACAAAGTAACAGCATGAAGACGTTATGAAATAATCTGCAATCCTTTGATATAAACAACGACATTCTCAAAGAAATAAACTGTTTTAATGGAACTTCAATAGTTTAAAGATTTCACTGTAAAGGGATTCTGTAAAGATTAAAAACGATAAATCTTCAAAATAACGTTTAAATCAACAGAGATGCAGAGGTGCCAAGCACTCACTAACCGTCCGTAATATGTGGATTAATTTAACCGAGTTTAACAACGTTCCGAACCAGAAAAATTATTTGACCAATTTATTTTTAGTTAGCCCTTTCAAATGCAAGCAATTGTGTTCCTGTAACGTTGAATTCTCGCCCGTATTTACAAAAGAATTTATTCCAAAATAAGGAAAAGAAATTTTTCAACTTTTTGCCGTCAAAGTTAAAAAAAGTAAAATTTATTTAAAAGTTTCTGGTTCGAATTGGATTAAAATTAGGTGAGATATAATATATCCCACCGCCCCTCAAAAGGTTAATTTCAGATTCCTGTATGGAATATATTTTTTTTTTCATTTCTTAAAAAAAAATTTACTGGTGCGAAACGTATTAAACCTGGGTTAAAATAACCCACGTATAATGGGAGATTAGTGAGATCTTGGCACCTCAGGAGATGCCAGCAGTGGGAGTTTGCCCACTGCTGGTTTAACAACCCTTGGGCCGACTTCCTGTCCCCTAATTACATTGTTGCTGGGCCTCGAAATCATATGAACCTCGTAAAAAAACTGCTCTATTACAACATTAACACCAGGCAGCACTGCAAAACATATTTTTAAGCGTTAATCCACATTTAAAAAATTTCAAAATACGTTTTTATAACATCAATTTCAAGTACTTTGGGCAATCTACCTCATTTCGATCCTAAACATTTCATTATTCAAATTCCGATTTCACATCTGTACGTTTTACAAAACACATTTGGGAGTGTGATCGCTTGCTTCCGACATTCTGCTAGTGCATATCTTGTTCAGTAGAAATTTAACAATGACAGCTAAAAGAGTAATTTAAGTTAAAAGAGCAAATACGCGTTATAAATGAACATAAAAACGGACAGTCGGAAAGAAAATGGGCTCAAATGTTTAATTATAAAAAAACGCAAATAAACAAAATTTGCAAAACGAAAAGAAATTTTCATTTACTCACTAAATTCCGAAAAGATTTAGAAATAAAAGTTTCTAAAATCAAAGCAACATTAATTTATACATTTTTTTCACCCTTGTAGTAATTAACTTATGTATTTAAATTAAAGTTTTATTTTGATATTTACTTATTTTTATTTATCTCATAATATGAAAGATAAATTTTCATAGCACTACTTGTTACCTTATTTCCGCTATAAAAAACTAGATTTAAACATGAACTCCATTAAGAGACCACATCTTGAAGCGACCAATTTTTAATGGAAAGAGCATGGTCGCTTTAGGAAGATTTGACTGTATACCACTGTTTTTTTTTTCTACTGAAAAATATACAGGAATTTCTTTTTAAAAATCGGATGAACCTAAATTCTGCCAGAAAGAAACAAAACTTTACCTGAAACGGACCCCAACTCGAAACATTTAAAGACAACCCCCATGTTGGCCGGTGGATTTTAGGTGAAACCGGGTTACCTGACCCGATGCACGACTCAAACCTAAACTGCCGATACCGTAAGCATAATTAACTTCCAATTTAGCACATTTTCATCATTATAGAAATCTTTACAAAGTTAATACAATATATTTCTAGAACTCATTTCAAATATTGCTTAATTACAAGAGAAAATTGTGATAAAACCTCAAGATAATACGAATTATGCAAATAACACATCCAAGTACTGAATACGTATTATTTTCATATTAGATGTATATAGCTGTAGAATGTAAATAAAAAATTATAATATTCGCTACTTTTGGATCTCCTTCAATAACTTATGTAAATATTGGATACTCTATTTTCCGATTTGTCTCACAAATACTCAGAATATTTCACCTCTGGGAAAAATTATGTTCACTGCTAATTGGACCCTGATGCAAAATTTCAACATTTGTTCAGATGTTTGAGAAATTTATTGTAATTAAAAGTTATTTTGGAATTTATAAGATGTTTACGTGTGCTGATTATTATTTTGTAGCATTTTATCTGAATACATCAAAATAAAATTCTCAAAACACCAAATTTATGAAAAAGGTATTTGTTTCAAAATGGAATTAAAAGGGGTCAGTAGTTTTTAAACATGAATGATATTATTAGATGTAATTACATGATATTATTTATTTAAAGAGTATACAATATTAGTTTTAAATTTTTAATAGGTTTTGTTTTAGAAATTTGTCTTACTTAAATTTACTTTCTTAGATCCAGATAAGTTGCTACCGTAATTTCGTGCGTATGCGCCGCATATTAGTTAAGTATTTTTTAAACCGGAAATTTTTTTGAAAATAAGAAGCCAAATAAGTGCTAAGTAGAAGAAAGTCACATTTTATTTAAAAGAAATTCTGGTAGGAAATCGAATCGTCTGAGGTGCGGCGTATAAGCTCGAAATTACGGTAGTTGTACGATTATTTTATTGAGGTATTCAGAATCTTGGTTCGTACCAGATAATTCTTTAATTATTAGACACTCATTCCGAAATCTAATGTCTAATCATTGACGGACAGAATTTTCCTTTACGAATTAGTTTTCCCAAACGGAAGGAATTTTCCGAACAACTCAATATATTAGCTTTTTATTTTGTCTTGTGTGTCTAAAGACAATAAAATCAATAAAAATAATTAATTTCCAATCGGAAATTTTTACATTAACCCCTTAATCGTCGTGCCCGAGACATTCACGGGCAGCCTAGGCTACGCCTGTTTTATTCAGATTGTTTCATTCCCACCAGTTTTTTAAAATAGTATAATTGGCTTTATTCTCGCATTATTTTATCTGCCTATTAAATAAACCGAATATTTCTACTTAAAAAAACTGGTGGTAATCAAGCAATCTGAATTATTAAAAAGTAGCTTACACTTAAAGAGCGCGACGATTAAGGGGTTAAGGTGAAGGCGATAATTCTTCATATAAAATTATATTTTCTAAATAAACATCCGATTTTGTCACATAAATCTTCATCTTTGGAATCATTTGGGAATACACAAAATAAAACTTTTGGTTTCAATTAAGAATTATAATTATAAGTTTAAAATATAAACAAATTTTGTGCGATTTGATTCAACCCATTATAGTATCAAATTTAAATATTTTTATTATTACACAAATTTCAATGATAACAAAATTGTAAATTCGTTTAACAAATATTTTTAAAATCGCTGTGAAAATTTTAAGTAATATTGCTGATGAAAAAATGAGTAAAATTTCTAAACTTCATATTTTTTCTTTTCACTCTGTAGATATTAACGTTCAGAAGTAAGTTCATTATTTTTAACTCTTCGTTTAGGCATCAAGGCGCGTAATAGAAAATGAAGCTAAGATTTTCTTTAAACAAGATCTTAGAGCGTTTGCGAAAACGAGATTATATATTTATATTTATTTCATTATCAAATTCAACATAATATACCACACATGGATACATTAAAATATTTTATACGTGTAATTTTTAAAAACCCTCAGGATATGATTACCGCAATAGCAAACCACCAGTATTTTCGATACAAAATCTGTTCCTTATTTAGGACAGAAATTCTACGATTTAATAAAAAAGCAAGCAAATCTATAATTAAATACTGTTGAAAGTTTGACCTCGCGATCATCGACCCTTTTAAGATTTCTTAGCTTGCTCCTTAAGTTTTCATTTACTCTGAACTGGAACGAAGTAATTTGTTTTTGAAATATAAGGCTTGTTACAGTCCTTACATAGCACATTGGCTAAAAGAAGTCCCGATTATACGGGAAAAGGTACTTTGTAACAGGCATAAATTAAAATAATGCAGGAAAGAATCATTTAAATATAAACTAGACTCTGCTAGTTGCTAGTGATGATTTTTACCTTAACCTTTCGCCTACCAGAAGGCTCCAATGGACCCGACAGGTACATCAAAAAAGATTATTTGAATCAGAATTTATTTCATAAAATATAAACAGAAACAGAAACAGTTGATTGTTTCAAAGGGTTTCGCAATTGTAAACAACTCCACTCTTTGTATATGAGTAGTTGTATATCACATAATAGAGGAGCCATGAAAAAAAATGTAGTACATTTCCACTATAATACAAAACAAAAATAAGGGATTTGACTGCAAACTTTATCAGAGAGATAGCCAGCCAATCAAATTTAACCGACGGTAGAACAGACGGGGTGGGGCTTTGCTGACTATTTTCCAGGAAGTGAAGAGAATAGAAAAATGAATTTTAAAAAACTGAGACCTAAGTAAATTAGTTAAATAGTTTTAAATAAAAATTCTGGTGTGAATTGTTTTCATTAAGGTTGAGTAAAATTTCGGGTAACTCTTAGGGTAAATAATGATTTTACTATAATTAAAAACTATAGTGAATCTGAGAGCTCACTTTAATCCATCTAATTCTGCGAGTTTAAAAATTTCTGAAAATAGTTACGTAAAATTTCCGTTAACTCTAAGGTTAATTAATGATTTTACTATAATTAAATACTACAGTGAATCTGTCAGCTGACTTTAATCAATCTAAATCTGCGCCTTTTAAATTTTTTGAAAAAAGTTACCAATATTTCTTAATAGCAATCTTCAATTTATTTAATGGCTGAAATTTCTAAATTAAATAATAAACAAGAACGAAAAATCATGCGTCAAGCATAGATTATGCAACACTTTCCAACACAGCCAGAAAATTGTAACGAAACTTCACGGTTAACCTTTTCAGGGGCAGTGGTATGTTTATGAAACCGCTTAATTTTAATTACCAAACGCCTCATGGCATCAGAATTTTGCTAAAATCTTTTACATTTAATATATACGTTATATATAACCTTTTTCTTATTTCCAAATAATTTCTTTTTTAAATTCCGGTGCCAGTCATTTATTTCAACATTTTAGTACTGAACGTATTTTGCCCCTGAAAGGGTTAAATAAGGGGAAAGAAGATATGTAAGCTAACAGTTTAGAAAACACATAACACCACATTTATCGAAATTATCTTCCAGTGTCAAAAAAGTAATCGAATTATTTTGTGCAGCCGGTATATGATCAATAGATGTAGATATATAGTATGATAAAATTTAGTTCTGTTAGAATAATCACATTTAGCAATTTTCGCCAATCGATGGAAATGCACACGAAATCTTTTGTACAGCCCTGTATATTATCTGAAGACTTTTGTACACACCACCTATTAAGATAAAATGCAACTTAAAACTCACTTACAGTAATTACCAAACGTAAACGATAATGTATCTTTCTTTTCCGTATCCATGTATATAAATTTATTTCTATTCCACAAACTTCTATTAGTCTACTAAGTATATTTCAGCAGGAAAATGCGTAAACACAATTAAAAACTACAATTAAGCAATTCACTCCCATATTCTGTAGTACTTAGGAATTTCCTTGTGTAGCCCTGTATATGGTTAACTGAGTTTATAAACAAACACGTACTATGAAAAAAAAGTTAAAAATGCAAACCAAAGTTGAAAACGCACTTATCACATTTGTTTGATACATAGACTGTAAATATCGAACATGTACTGTAACCAATATATTTTGTGTGTCCCTGTAAATACACGCAATGCACACAAGAAAGCAATTTATAGTGCACCTCAGTAATACATATAACTTTCATTATGTTTTAAATAGTGAAATATCACTAAATTGCATTTCAGACGATTTTTCCCATATAACGATGTCTAAAAGAATTATTTTGTTTGACCCTGTAAACGAATAATAAATGCTTTGCACCCCATATTCTACAAAAAAGCATGTTTTAATGCACTTCATAGTTATACATCAATTTCATTATGTTTTAAATGACGTAGCGTCAACAAAATGCGCTTGAACCGATTATTCCCTATTGACTGTAATGTAATGGAATACTTTTGACTGTCCCTGTAAAAAAAACTATGAGTGCTACACACTTCTGTTGAAATAGGGAACATGCTATAGTAAACCACAATAACATAAAAAAATATCAGGACAATCGAAGCATATTTACGGGAGTTAGAGTACGGACAGTCGGAAGACGGGCAGACGGGCAGACGGACAGACGGCAGTCAAACAGAAGTCATAAACACTTTTCAACTAGGTTGGAAAGTTTTAAAAAGATTGCCTTTAGTAAATAGTAATAGACTATTTGAATAAAAAAACACTCTAAATTTATAAGACTATGTCCTTCTTTGTAGACAATCATTAATTTTCGATATCTTTGACTACGCGTGATAACTGTTGCAGTTAAATATTTCCCTTTAACCCTTTAAGGGGCGGTGGGATATATTACATCCCACCTAATTTTAATCCGATTTAAACCAGAAACTGTTGATAAAATTTTACTTTTTTAATTTTGATGGGTAAAAGTTGAAAAATTGCTTTTATATATATATATATATATATATATAAAGGCGATATTTCACATACATAATAAATGGAAAAGATTTCTATTAAAATTCTGCTGTCATTGTTGAATTTCGTAATTAAAATTTTGTGGTTTCATAGGGAAACTAATGTCCGTTAAAGGGTTAAATGAATTAAAGAAATGTGTATCAGATAGGTAATGAAAAATCATATACGAAATTGTTTTTTTTTTCGAAAACAGTTATTAGTACATACAATGGATGGATGGACAATAATTTGGTCAACAACACAATTTTTTTAATATTTCTTCTCTTATATGTAATTCTGAAATTGAAGACTTTAATATATAAACAGTTTAAGTATAATTTTTTCATTATTTTCATTACTTTAATAAATAAATATTCATATCAAATGGTTTTCTTTACATAAAGAATAAATAACCTTGCAAAACAAGTAATACATAAATACAGTGAAACCTCCCTGTGTGACCACCTCCATTAAACGACCAACTCCCTCATCGGCCATTTTTTCATGCAACGAAATTTATTCTTATAGGCTCAATGTTAATTTTACTTCATTCAAAGACCATTCATTCTCAATGGAAATTTCTCCATGAGCGACCAATTTGTTTCAAGAAAATGAAATAAATTATGTTCTTTCCTGGTCGTTTGGTCTTCAGCTTGACAACGCATAATTGACCACCAAATTTCTTAATCATGTACATACTAATTTAATCTTATCTTTATCATAATTATTTTTTATTCTAGTAACAGTTAACTGTTTAAACCTCTTTTATACCATCCCAGGAAATGAATGTAATTGTGATGATTCGTCAGGAGTACCGGACTGTAACTCCCTGCCTCACAGGAAACTCTCGAAGAAATCGATAAATTAATGGAATCTTCATTAACTGTTCACGACGAAAACAGTTTGCATTTGTTCAGTCAATTTCGAAAGGTTTTAACCCCTTAATCGTCGTTCCCGAGACATTCACGGGCAGCGTAGGTTACGCCTGTTTTATTCAGATTGTTTGATTCCCACCAATTTTTTTTAAATAGTATTATTGGCTTTATTCTTGCATTATTTTATCTGTATTAAATAAGACGAACATTTCTACTTAAAAAAATTGGTGGTAATCAAGCAATCTGAATTTTTAAAAAGTAGCCTACACTTAAAGGGCGCGACGATTAAGGGGTTAAACATAAATGTTGAAAATCACAGCAAGCATCAATTTATACATTTTTAAACCCTTGTAGATGTTAACCCCTTGGGGACGAGCGACGCGTATACGTGACGCATAAGATGCTCAGAATCCTCGATTATTCCCGCCAGTTAATTTTTATTGTAAGCTTTGCCTTACTTAATGCTAGCATTTCTGCGATTAAATTAGGCGTAAATTTCTGTTGTGAAAAACCGGTGGTAAAAGATTAAAAGTTCTGTAAAGGACGCTCGTCGCGAAGGGGTTAACTTATGAATTTAAAGTTTTATTTCAATATTTAATATTTAATTATTATATTTTTCCTTATAAATTTTCATATCACTATTTGTTACAACATTTCGAATTATGAAAAATTAGATTTAAACAAGTCCTCCATTAGGAAACTACCTTTCAGAACTACCAATTTATATTGGAACGGAGCGTGGTTGTTGCTTTAGGAAGGTTTTAAGGTATAAATAATTTCGGAAATAGTCTACATTGTAATGTATAATCGAAAAAACAAAGAGATATATTTTACTCACCAATACAATACGGCAATTTACTCATTTTATACATTTTACTCTCTTAATTATTCCGAAAAAAAAACGAAAATAGCCATTCTGCTAGAATTTAAGGTATCTGACTGTTTAAAAAGTCGTTTTCGACCAAAATTTTCAAAACGATTTTATTACATTTTATTAAAGCCCAGCTTTGTATCTTTCCAAAACTGTTTTTATTTTTATTATACGATAAATAGAACCGGAATTGTAGCGGTTTTTATGCTAGTCAATAGCTGTCACTCAAACCGGAAGTACTGTTTAAAGGACCGGAAGTACTATTTAAAGGTACTAACTGGGAAGAGCGAAGCAAAATTATGGCCCTCTAGACGTAAACAAAGGCTCAGTTCTTAAAAAAATGTGTATGGCTCATAAAAACAGTGAAGTTAAGATGCATATTACTGTGCAAATTCTTGTAGTAAAACATAAATCTAAACTTTAAATGCATTTTCATAAAAATGTGTTTTTTGGTGAAAATTCCATACGCAAAACATGATTTCTGAAAAAGTTATTAGACTATCACTATGAAATTTAAATTGCATGTTATTTACACTATTGTGAAGGCAATGAACTAAAGATTTAATTTTAGAATAAATATTTTTTGTTTTATGGATGTTTTCGTGCAAAGACATTGATAAATTTTATGAAAATCAGCATGTAAAAAGGTGCGATATTCTATAAATTTTGAAACATTTAAAATATCTCTTAGATTTTAGTTCATTGCCTTCACCAAAGTAATAAATATGATGTGTAAAAAGGACATTATGATACATACAATATATTTTTCTATAGCGTGTTTTGCGTATTGGGCCATATTTCGCTAAATTTTACCACAAAATACCCCATTTACCAAAATTTCACCAATGAATGAAATATTTTTTGTTTTTTTTCACAGTTTCTAGTCGTAATCGTAATAAAAAGAAGTTAAAAAAATAATTAAATAGCTTTTTTGGAAAAAATTGCTCCGTACGTAGTCAGGCACCTTAAGTCTTCTTTGAACTTATGCTGTAAAAATAAGCTTAAAGAACCATGTTTAAGTTAGGGGTTTACGTTTAACGAATTATGTTATAAAAATAAGCTTAAGGAACTATGTTGAAGTTAGGGGGTTTACTTTTAACGGATCGTGTTATATTAATAAGTTAAATCGTTTTTATATAGAAATTGTATCAAACTTTAAATTTTTTCCCGAATACCCAATTTTTACGGTATATTTGTTTTTTATTTCGGTAAATTTTACTTTCAGATACAAAACGGGAAGTCATTTGGTCCAATAATTTAGCAATTTTGTAAGTTAAAAGTTTAGAACCCCTTTAAATCCTTTTTAATTACTGAAAATCACGTTACAATGCCAGTAGTTTTTTAAAGATAACTCAAGAATTAATTAGCGGAATGAGCTGTAATTTTGCATTCGCATATTTTGAATCTTCTAAACACTGATTTATGTTTTACATTCTTCTACCTTTATAATTAGAAAATATTGGATTCATGAAAAATTTCAACTTTCGGTTTTCGACGGATTTATACGTTTTAAAAGGTCCTGAACACGATTTGCCTGTTTTTAGAAAATGTTTGTCCGTGAGTCTGTGCTCATGTGAGTATATCTCTATGTGACAAAAATTTTGTGGGAGATCTGTCTCAAATACTAACGCACGCAGTTTAATAAAACTTTAGATTCTGTTAGTCCCTGATATAAATTGGTTCTGATTAGTTTTTGGTGTTAATCTCCTAATAGGTGGAGCTGCTATGGTGCATTTTTTGCGTTTTCCACAATAGCTCTATCTCAAGAACTAACGCACTGATTTTCATCAAACTTCAGATTCTGTTAGATCTTGACATAAATAGACTCTGGTTACGTTTTGATGTAATTAGCCCAACAGGTGGCTCTGCTATGTTACATTTTTCATGACTTTCACGGTAACTATATCTCAAGAACTAATGCACAGAATTTCAGCAAACTTTAGCTTCAGTTAAGTTAGACATTGAGATAAGTTGTTGTTGATTATGTTTTAATGTAAATCTCCTAACACGTAGCTCTGCTATGCTGCATTTTTCAGGTTTTACACGATTTTAGCGATAGTCATATCTCAAGAACATGTACGCGATTTATTAAAACTTTAGATTCAGTTATACCTTGATATAAATTGGTGCTGATTCGTCTTTAATGTATGTGAAGCCTGTAATACATAGAAGAATGTTTTGGGATTGGCACATGCAACTAGTTTAAAAAATATACAGGGTGTTCCGTTAAAGGGGTCCAATATTAATAGGGGTAATAGAGGAGATCACATGGAGCATAAATCAGTATATAAAGCCTGGTCGGATCTCAATAGTTTTCAAGTTACAGCAAATAGAATTAAAATTCGGAAAATTGTAAAAGAACCCTCATTGCTAAACTATCGATAATGCTACATAAAAACGAAGCACATATTTAGAAAGAGCAGAAAAAAACCTACAAAATGACATCAATTGTATTAAAATAGCAATATTTATGGACGAGTTACAAGCCCTGAAACAGTGAAAAAAGTACGAAATCCAATATACATCAAAATAGTTAATCGTTAATTCCAAAAAGACAACTCTAGCTACAACAAGGAAAATGTAGTAAAATTTGGTCCATTCCGAAAACTTTCGAAAAAGCTTACAATGAACCATACTGGTTTAATTGTGTGAGAGAAATTAATCAGTTTCTTAGTTACAACTCCGCTTTCTTTGACACTAGCAAAGGTTAAACTCCGCCCATCACGATTGGAAACACCGCCTTTTTAATTACTCTCAACTATACATTTTCGATCATGCTTCTTCTGAGATGCAACATTTTTAATTATTCAAGAGTTGAATGAACCAAAATAACTTTACAATAATAGTCTACATTTTAAAGTGGTCTTTTATTGATATAAAGCTTAAGTTAAATTCCTTAAAATTAAACTGGTGGTGAAAATTCGGAAATAATTAAAAATATTGCGATTTGTAACTATGCAAGAAGTTTCAGTACATGTTTTACATGGACAATTATTGTATGTATATGTGCATCATAATTTATGATAGGAAATAATAATAACAAATAGCATAATAATTTTATTAATTATAAATTTAAAAAAGACACTAAATTTTAAATTAATTCATACAAACTTTGTAATTTACAATTTGAGTACACCACAGTCTGTGACTTACAAAATACTGTGCCAAAAAGTGTTGAAAATAAAAGAAAAATGACAAATAAAGAATTACATTCCACGTACTTTATGACATATGTGAAGCATAGTCTTCTGGCCTGCGCTGCACAGTTCAATGTCGGAAGGCAGACGAACGGACATTATTATAATAGGTGTTCGAAGTTGCGCCCATTAACAGAATCGCACAGCCGACAGCGACGTCGTAAAGATTGGCGAACACGCCGAAAAACTCCGACGGAGTTGGGAATGTCTCCTGCAGCGACAACGATTCGCGCTAGTAAATCCTCCGGTGTATCCACAGGCGTTTCATACACCAGCGATTTAAGGTGTCCCCAAACAAAAAAGTCTAACGGATTGAGGTCTGGAGAGCGTGCAGGCCAAGCAACAGGTCCACTGCGTCCAATCCATTTCCCAGGATATGTTGAATTGAGGTGATTGCGAACACCTATGAAAAAATGTGCCGGTGCGTCATCGTGCATAAACCACATATTGTGGCGCAATGTTGCTGGCACATTTTGCAGTAACTGCGGTAAGATATCCCGTAGGAAAACCAAGTACGTACTGCCATTGAGTACATCTGGTAGTAAATATGGTCCTATGAGATAATCGCCGAGGACACCTGCCCATATGTTCACACTGAACTTTTGTTGTGCGTTCGACGGGAAAACAGTGTGCGGATTTGTATATGACCATGTGTGCATATTGTGCGTGTTTACCACGCCCTCTCTCGTAAATGTTGCTTCATCAGTAAATAAAATATTTTCCAGAAATTGTGGATTATTTTCTGTTACATTAAGCAACCAGCGTACGAATTCTGTCCGCTGAGCACAATCTGTTACTGATAACAGTTGTACCCGCTGCACATGAAAGGGGTGCATGTTTTCTGCACGCAGAACACGCCACACACTTTGGTGAGAAACACCGACTTCAGACGCAGCAGCTCGTGTACTCGTGGAGGGGTTATCTTTAAAAATATTCAGTACATCTTCTTCCATTGCAGGTGTTCGTACATGTCGAGGTTTCCCTGCATCAATGCTTGCTGTATTAAACGATCCAGTCTCCCGTAATCGTCTATCGATTTTTATGAAGAGTTTCGAACTTGGGCAACGTCTCCTTGGAAATTGCTCACGGTACATGCGCTGTGCTAGACATGCATTTCCATGAGCTTGCCCGTACATCAGATGCATGTCCGCATATTCTTCGTTAGAGTATTCCGGCATAATTATTATACATCAACTTACTACAATCCAACTTACAACAGCCTCCCTTTAACATAACGGCCACTGATGACTACTGTTTTATTACACTTTTCTTCCTATACACATAGAAAATTTGCATAAAAAGTACTTCTTCTTCATCATCCTGAAAGTTCATGGAGGAAACGCAGCAGTCACGGAGTTTGCTTTAAGACAAGGCGAGAGCTGCACAATATGTCATTCACTTGACCAGACTGAATAATGAAAGGGTATTGATAGAGGTTGATCAGAAATGTATAATTGAAAGATATTAAAACGGGGTGTTTACAATCGTCATGGGTGGAGTTTCGCTCTTTCCGAGCGTGCAACAGTACAGAGTTGTAACTAGGGAACTGCTTGATTTCTCCCATACAATTAAACTGATATGGTTTATTGTCAGCTTCTTCGAAAGCTTTCGGAATGGACCAAATTTTATAACATTTTCCTTGATGTAGGTAGAGTTGCATTTTTGGAATTAACGATTAACTATTTTGCTAAATATTTGATTTTGTATTTTTTCACTGTTTCAGAGCTTGTAACTCGCCATTAATTCTCAATATTCTAAAACAACTTATGTCATTTCGTAGGATTTTTTCTGCTCTTTCTAAATATGTGCTTCGTTTTTATGTAGCATTATCGATAGTTTAGCAATGAGGTTTTTTTTACAAATTTCCGATTTTTCATTCTATTTGCTGTAACTTGAAAATTATTGAGATCCGGCCAGGCATTATATACTGATTTATGCTCCGTGTAATCTCCTCTATTACCCCTATTAATATTGGACCCCTTTAACGGAACACCCTGTATATATTTTTTTTCTTTTAATTTCTTGACCTAACAATACTAGCAGATAAACATTTGTGTAAATCTATATAATATCTACCTATAATTAAATTAAAAAAATACTCCATACATCTTCTGCTTTTTTAATAATTATTTCGAAACATCCTTCAGAGTGATTACGTTCCAGTATACTGAATACCACTATTCAGATCCCGATTATCCTGAGGCCAAATACTTCTACCAGTATTTTGGTATGGAAAATTTTGCTTTATTTCATTTAAGAATATTTGTTTAAAATAAGCAGAAACATTCTATTAGAAAATACGAGTGGAAAATTGCTCCCGTTAATGAAGCTCTGTCACTATTTTCAAATAATAATATTCGGCGTATTTAATGACCAGAAACTGGGATTAAATAGGGCAAAATTTTAATATTCGGATATGTTGGTATTCGAAATACGTAACACATTCCTTTAATTTTCTTTCATTATTTCCATTCATTTCTAAAATATAAAATTTTCAAATGCTTTAATTATTTTTCTATTGTATCATATCGTGACGCAATGTTTTTCAATAACAAATTGTTTAGCAAACAACCTCTTATTTTTTCCAATATTTTACTGAAAATTGTATCTTCTTGCTAAAATATATAATTTAAAAATGTTTATATTCGTTTTTTAATGTATTGTACCGCGGTGCATTGTTTTTCAATAATCCATTGTTTTGTAAACAACTCTGAAGTATCTTTAAAATTTTACTGCGATTCCACTTCAAAATGAAGCACGTTGCTTTATTTAATATCGTTTACAATCTCACCGCAATAAAACAGAACAAAGTAAAATTAGGAATTCTCCCATTTTAAGTTGCTGCTTCTTGAAGTATTTTTAGTAACATGAACAACATAAAAGTTTATTTTATTGTGACGGCATAATAAATCTCTATATAAAGACGTTATCACAATGACATATTCAGATTCACTCTTATTATTGTTTATTTACAAAGCTCTAGAGAAGTTCATAAAAAGAATGCATTCCTCCTTTATGATTATTTCAATGCAACAGATATGTCTGATGCGTCTATTTTTCACAAAATGGATTGTTTGTAAATAACCTCATTTAAATTTTAATATAAATTTTACTTATTTAACTTCTTAACTGGTTATGACGAAGTATTTCGTCATACACGAACTAATTGCTGGAACGGGCATGACGACATTTGTCGTCATAGAAATTTGCAGTAATATTTTGAACGCATCACTTACACCACTAAAATTTTAATAGAAATTTTCGTCTTATTAACATATATATATATTCATGCAAAATTACTGCCTTGAATCGGTAGTTTTTTTTTTTTTTTTTTTTTTTTTTTTTTTTTTTTACTGCTGGAAGTGTACCCCGTTGTTAATCTGGCGCTGAAGATATTACTTATCACTATGAATTGTGAAACGAGTAGAACAAAAGTTTATTCTCCAATTAACAGGTTAATAAACAAAAACTGTCAAAAATTTAAGCTTAAATGTGTTGCGCAGGGCTGCCAACTACTACGCTTATTTTGAGTCAAATAATTCTTTTAGAATCGGAAATTTTAGTTAACAAACGCAATAAAGTATAAAGCATTGCATACCATTAATTAAATTCACTATGCAATTTATTAATATTTTTCTGGTTCTAAACATGAATATTTGATTTAAAAAGGCGTAGTAGTTGGCGGCCCTGGTTGCGTTGTTCAGAAAGTTTTTTCCGTTTGGGAAAGTTGGTTTGTACCGGAAAATTATATTATTTAATTATTAGACGTTAATTCCGATACCAAATGTCCAGAGGTGCCGAGCTCTCAGTAATCGTCGCAATATGTGGATTAATTTGGCCTAGTTTAACAACGTTTCTAACCAGAAAAGATATTTGACGATTCTTTATTTAGTTACATAGGTGCCAACCTCTCATTAATATTCCGTAATATGTGAGTTAATTTGACCCAGTTTAACAACGATTCAACCCAGAAAAAGTATTGGATGAGTCTTTACTTATTCAATTATAGGTTTTTACGTGGAATTGATTTAATTTCATTTCTTAAAAAAAATTCTGGTGCGAAACGTGTTAAACCTGGGTCACATTAAACCGCATATTACGGAAAATTAATGAGAGGTTGGCACCTATGTAGTTATTTCAGCTTTCTACATGGAATACTTTAAATTTCCTTTCTGAAAAAAATTCTGGTGCGAAACGTATTAAACCTGGGTTAAATTAACCCACTTATTACGGTAGATTAGTGAAAACTTGGCACCTCTGCTAATGTCTAATAATTGACGGGCAGAATTTTCCGTTGCGAATTGGTTTTCCCACACGGAAGGAACTTTTCGAACAACCCAGTAGTTTCACGTAAATGTAAGAATTATGGTGTAAAAGGTGGATGAAAATATTTAAAAAAAGCTTGGTACTAATTATATTTAATATAAACTGTTATTCATACGTCTAAATTCAAGGTACGTACACTCGTTGGAATTCCCAAGGTGTCTGCCACTACTAATTGAGATAAGAAATTTTCTATTTAACATTTAAATACAGTCAAAGCACCTTATATCGAAATCGAAAGTGAACCAAAGATTTGCTCGTTGTAACGTGCTTCCGTTAAAACGTTATAACGAATTATTTCGTTATAAAGTAAGAACTCCAATTAGCCGTACTGATGTGGTCTGGATGTAATCTAAGTATGCAGAAGTCCGGATAATGGAGACAATGATAAAAAAAGGGTGGTTTATTACATAAAGATATCTCTTAAAATTGCTTTTCTTTAATTAAAAAAAAAGTTAGGACTTATGTATTCATATTAAAACAAGCCTTCTTAGGAATGATCACTTTTACTAATATCAGTGAAAAGAAGAAAAGCGTTGATTTAAAAAGGAATTTCAAGATAATTATATTCTGTTAAACGGGGTTTTTACATATATATTTAGGTTTGAAGAATAAAATTAACAAATTCTACTTTCTTTTCTTGAAAGCATTGTCTGATATTGCACACTCTTTTTTGTAAACATACATGTTAATTTCACTCGTTAACAAGTTTTCATTATGCATATAACACACGATTTTCTGTAAATACTCGAGTGCATGAGATGTTAAAAGTTTCTCGTCCGCTTCTATAAATTCTTCTTCCTCACTGACTCTGTCATCGGACACGACATATGTTCTGTACTTCTTTTGACGATATGTTCTTCATTGAATTCTTCATTTTTTATTATGTGTTCACCAACATTAATGTATTGATCAAAGTTTTAGAATTAAGTTGGGTTGAAGGATGAAATCAGTTCATCTGTATCTTCCATTTAAGGTAAAAAGAAATAGTTTCATTATTATTTGAAGGTGATGGAAAAATTACCGAAACTGAAAAAGGCGTTAACAAAAGTTTCTTTCGAAACATCGCACCAAGCTTTATTTATCATACAAATTGCTTTCAGCAAGTCTATTTCTGTATCTTTCTTGTCATCTGAATTCACAATTATTTTTTTCACAAGCACCTTCCGGTATTTAGTTTTACACGAACAAATAATTGATTGGTCTAATGGTTGTATTTTGGATGTAGTTTTACTTGGCAAAAAAAAGTAATGTTATATATTTAAGACGAACAGAATGTACATGTGAAGAGTATGTCTAAATAACAGTCTTGTCTAAAATAAGCAAAACTTTTTTTTCTTGGCTTTTTGCATCTCTTTGTTAAAATATAAAATCCTTTCTTCAAAAAGACATTTCATCATCCACGCTTTGCGGTTATGCCTGTACATTACATGCAAAGTTTATTTTACTTTTTTGGGGACAGCGTGGATTCTTTGCTTTTCCAATTACAAGAAGTTTTCGCCTTTCCGATCCGACGGCATTGCAGCATAATTCTAATAAAAGTCGATCTTTACTCTTTTTCCCACCGTGACAAGTTTCTTTTTTTAAAGTTAGGCATAAACGGAAAAGCAATTCAGTTTCATCCATGTTAAATATATCATTTCGATTATAATCCTCGAATATTTTTGAGTTTTCGTTCTTCCATTCTTCAACTGTTTCTTCTGAAACAGACGCTGCTTCCCCACATAATTTTTTACACACAATTTCATATATATTTTTTTAATTTACTCAACCAACCATTACTAACATGAATGTCTTTATATCAAAGTGTTTCGGCAAACGCATATGCTTTTTTTGCAAAATACTTTCACTAATAGGTATGTTTTTGGATCTTGCATCTTCTTTTTTATACCGCTAACCAGGCCCTTACCTGCCAGGCATGAGTGCGTAGCTTGACTAGTTAGTACCTGGACGCGGGGCGATATTCGTCTATCACAGTATGGCTGTGATCTGCCTGACAAAAGCCTTGTTGGCATCGCTTAAATGCTCTGCCAAAGTTTTCTTTGTTTGCCGGTTCATGGTTTTTCTTTAACATTGTTGAATTGGCAAATTTAACCCCTTAATCGTCGTGCCCGAGCCATTCACGGGCAGCGTAGGTTACGCCTGTTTTATTCAAATTGTTTGATTCCCACCAGTTTTTTAAAATAGTTTTATTGGCTTTATTCTTGCATTATCTTATCTGTCTATTAAATAAGACGAACATTTCTACTTAAAAAAACTGGTGGTAAACAAGCAATCTGAATTTTTAAAAAGTAGCCTACACTTAAAGTGCGCGACGATTAAGGGGTTAAAAAAAAATTAAAAATTAAAAAAGACAAAGGAATTGATCTCGCAATTTAGAGCCTTGATCAGGTGACGAGACCCTCACAAGACTAGGCACCTTCAGAGGTATAATTCATAGGGAACTTTGAGGACTTTGCACCCACGACGGAATTTACATATACCAGGCGCCATTAGCGTACATGGCGATCTTGCATCTTTAAACCATAACAATAATATACTTTCTCCACATCTGCATATTTCGCTGTGCGTAACGTTTAAACGATGTTAAACTGCACTCTTTTCGAAATGTTTAAGAATTTTTCTCGATTTTTCAACATTGTGCTGAGAGTGCTACTTAGAATCTCAAATTTTTTCGCTGTATCGAATTTTTAACATTATTCTCTACGCTTTTTATAATTTCGACTTTCTCTTCTAAACTCAAATATTTTCTCTTACCAGACATAGCCAGCGTACAAGGAGTTTTAAAAATTAACACGTGATAAATTTACAGGAAAAGCAAATGTCAATGAAATCAGTCATCAAATAAAAAAGAAAACTTAATTCAGTTCAGCTAAGCTGTCGCCCGTCTGTCTGTCTTTAAACACTACCCCTCCCCCAAATCTCTCTTGGAAGCATTGAAAATATGTGAATGGCCGTATAGAAAAAAAATAGTATTTGAGAAAGAAAATTCTATTTCTCGCGTTAAGTTAAAAAAAAGTGAAAAATTCGCTATATCGTTTTTATTTCACTGTTAATGCTCAAATTCTTTTTCGTTATAAATATCTCGTTAATTCGTTTAGAATTTAGTATTCTTTAACATAGAGGCCAACTAAATAGTTATGAGCATTTCGTTATACCGTGCTTTACGTTATATCGTAATTCGTTATAAAGTGCTTCAACTGTAGTAGAATGCGTAATCACGACTTTTAATCGCAGCAGTTGTAATATTTTTTTCTGGGTTAAAATAAGGCAAAAAATTCTGTTCAAAAATTGTGTTAAAAGTACATCCTATAAATTAATATTAAAACATTGCTTATTTTTCTTTTGTGGAGCGACAGATTCCTAACATTTTTTTTTCCTTTCCCATTTGCGGATTGCCGCACCAGTGGCAGAGAGGTTTTTCCATCAAAACTGGTAGACTACAGGTACCGGGTTCAAACCCTTCTCGCGCTCGTCCACCTTACCGTTCGGAGTTTTCCATGGTTTTCTTCGAAACTTGCGTAAATACTGGTTAGGATCCCTTAGAAAGACTCCACGGAGGATATGCTTCCCGCCGGCCTATGTACCTAACGCAGATAGTCGGCCGTAACAAATAACCAAACAAACAAACAAACAAACAAACAACCCATTTACGGATTTAGGAAATGTGTAAATCTTGTCAAATCAGTAAATTCCAAAAGCTAAAATATATTTCCGTATCAAATTTAGCAATTTCATGAACTTTACTGTAAGGAAAAGCTGGGTTAGGAGATAAAGCAAACAGAGATTCTTAAAATGCCTAATTAAGACAGAAAATTAGAATAAATGTTTACTCTAAATCCCACTCCAACTCCTCAATACAGCTCGCGCGTATAGTGGAAGCACCAAATACGATGTCAAACCTAGCACTAAGAAAATTTAATGAAAACTATAAAAATTATAATTTATCTGAAAATTGAAGAATTTGAAATTTACTTCAATGTAAAATATGAATTATATTTGCTAATTAAAAGATACTTATTTTCATAATAATCTTAACTTTACGATGAGATGAAAATATCTGAAAAATAAATAGAAAAGATACAACTCACCCACAGAATGAAGATAACCGAAGTAATAGTAAATGAATCATTTTATTTCAAACAACATATTTAATTCACTTTCACCATATATATACCACTTCATAGATGTTAATTAATTACTCAATTACCGATATATGTATATTTATCCATCAGGATTTCAGTTCAAATCTACATCGTTTTTGAATCTTAAATGAATATTCACTAAATTAAAATAATCCTTATCTTATTAATATTTCACCAATATTCTATACTCCTAACTTGAGGAAAAAGGTCTCTTAAATAAAACAGGCTGTTTTGAGATTACAAGTTATCTTTTTAATTGTTCTATTGTCTTACAATAGTTCATAAGATTATTTATATATTTATTCTTGCTGTATTCGTTGGAACTTGAATTATCTAATGAGGAACACGAATGGAGAAATTGTAGACGAATCTTTGTCATTCACACCAAGATGAAGAATCGATAAGGTTGTAGATAGGGTGCGATGCTGTATATCTATATATATATTATGATGTGCAGATTATCTCTTATGTTACCGAGAGAATATTTATTCCCGCTGGAACTTAGACTTTATGAAATGAGGAGGGACATGCATGTAAAGTTGACAAGAACAGGCATTTATGTAGAGATGACAAATTGATGAGATGGACGACAGTATGGTATATTAGCTTCATAGCAAAATGATGTTGTTGCTATTATATGCAGTGCAGATTGGAACCAAAGGTGCCGAAATAATATTTAAAACTTCATCTTCAAACTTGCGATCAAAACTTCATGAACTATAATAACTAGATTAAATATTAACAGTGCTTTCACTGAATTCTCTACAAAAATTTTGACATAATGTCAGGCCTTACGTCCCGACCACAACGTCTTTCTCTCTCAACTCATCTTCATTCTAGTAAAGCAAAGCAACAGACTCACTCAATTTTAATTTTAACTCCACCAAGTCAACTCACGCACACGCCAAAACTATCCAATCAGAAGAGTCGAAAAATTCCTCTTCTTCTTTTCGTACGGCTTAACTCTCAACCGTAACTGCTAAAAAGCATTAGTGCTACAACTCAACTCCACACGCGAACGATACAGGCGAAAGTAAAACACTTACTCCCTAGCAACAAGTAGCGGAAATTAAGATCTTACGTTCGAGAATGTTCCAGAAAGAATTTGAATTCCCCTTTTTCCCCACTGAAAAATGCACCCCCTAACCTTGGAATGTCCGCTCGAACGACCCCTACACCAAAATGGGTGACAATTACCTCTTAAGTTGTTGTTTTTTGAACGCACGAAGATGCGATTCAAAATGGCCAGGCATCATAGTGAAAGCAAACGAAGTAAACATTGAAATTAGAGAACATGTTTAAAAAAATCATATCTGCCACGATTTACGTTGAATCTTGCTAGGATTTTGGCAGACTGCATAATTAATTATGTTTAATCTTTTGAATCAATATTAAAACAAAAATAATTAATATTTAAAAAGTAGAAATTATATATTTTAACTTAGAAGAAAAATCGCGGTACTTTACCGGAATCGATGTCAACAAACGGAAATCTTTAATTCTCTATCCAGAGATTTCAATGCATGATTATAATTTAATTTACAAGTGATTATTGATATTGATTTTTAAAAAGTGATTTAATTAGAGAAGTTATTTTTAATTAATAATAATATCTTAGAAGAAAAGTTAAAAAGATTAATTTTAAAAAGATAGAAATTATTGACTGTTTAAATAATAATGATTAAATAATTAATTTAAATGTTAATTAATATGAAAACTTTTAATTAATGATTAATAAGGATTAAATATTTAATTTAAGTAAAATAAATAATGAAAACTATTGAATTTAAAAGTATAAATGGAATGTATCATAACATTTACGTTTAATGTTATATACCGGGTGTCCAAAAATGACTGATGGATTTTAAAATTCAATAACTTGCAAACGGTGACAGGTATTAAAAAAATTCTTGCAGGAGGGTTATGTATGATGTCAGGAGTTTTTGTACTGTAATTTTTTATTTTAGTTTGAATTTCAAACAATAGATGGCGCTGACAAATGATTGGCGTTCAGTCGAGGCCGAAACTGACGCCACCCAGCATTGAAGTACCACCCCCTGAATACTAGATGGCGACTGTCGCAGGCGTATTTATTTTCAGCGTTTGAACATTCCCTCGAACTTCAACACCAATAATATCTAAAAGTTTTCTTTGAGTTATTTGATTGCAGAAAATCTAGGCGCAGAAAACTTTTAGAAATTATTGGTGTTGAAGTTCGAATGACTGTTCAAACGCTGAAAAAAGAATCGGCCTGCAACAATCGCCATCAAGTATTTAGGGGGCGGTGCTTTAATGCTGAATAGCGTCAGTTTCGGCCTCGACTGAACGCCAATTGCTGTCAGTGCCATCTATTATTGGAAATTCGAACTAAAATCAAGAATCACAGTACAAAAACTCCTGACATCATACATAACCCTCCTGCAAGAATTTTTTAAATATCTGTCACCGTTCGCAAGTTATTGAAATTTAAAATCCATCAGTCATTTTTGGGACACCCGCTATATATATACAGTGAGACCTCAAAATAACGGGTACCGTGGGCACGCTAAATTTGTCCACTATTCTGCGGTTAAAAAATATGCAAATAATATTTGGGTTGGAGATTGAAAAAGTTTTCGCTAAGTAGAGGTATCCACTATTCGTGTGTGTCCGTTATGAAAGTTTTACTGTATCTACTAAAGAAGACAGTTTAGTTCATGGAGTGAGATCGAGTGAAACTGCAAACTTACGAGGTTTATAGATGCCGTGCTCCATCATAAATTTAATATAAATTACAATTATAATTGGGTTACATTCACAATACAGCAGTGTGCAAAGTAGCTTTTATAACAAGTAATATACAGTTTTCTATCTAATTCTTTTTAAAAAGCGTTTTAAGCTACAATATGATTTCATTTTAAAATGCTGTACTCGTACCTTCTATCTCAAATTTCGAAGTTTACAGCTGAAGTTCTCGACGACAGTGTCGTCGTGAATCAACTTGAAATCACATGCATATTAATAACAATACTTATATTTCGAAATGCGAATTTGTGGAAGGGTTCTTTAGTCTACAAAAGTGCGGAAGGAAGGATACTTGAAAAATACGCGTGATATGTCATTGATAATTTAAAATATGCTTACTGAATCACATTCGTTATTTCAATGGCATTCTTAAATAGTATAAACTAATTATTTCAATAGTATATGGTGGAATTGTGAAGCATAATATGCTTGTTTATTATTTGTACATTTTCTATTTAAATATTCAGTTCATTTCTATCCTATGAACTGCCACTTAATATGGGTAAATGTTGCAACAGCATAATGACCCCAAACATTGTGAAAATGTATTAAAATTCAAACAATCTGCTTATAATATTTATGTTATTAGTAAGCAAGTACTTGTAATATAACTTTTCATTTGTGTTAAAAGAATAATTTTAATTAACATAGTAAAATCTGTTTATATAAATACTAGATACTCGGTTCTTTGCCAGGATTCGTACGCTTTTACCACAATATTTTAATATATTTTTTCGCATTATGTAATATGCATTATGGAAAAGTATTACCAATCCGGCAATTAAGCAAAACGTTTGCAATTTTTGCTATATAAATATTAAATAGAAAAATTCTATTAAAAATTTGTGGTAAAAGCGTACGAACACTGTCTACCGACCAACCACAAAAAAACATGGTTTAAGCGCGAGTGTAAAATCCAACTAATTAGTACACATAACAAAAAATCGCTTATAGAGCAGGGTTCGTACGGATCAGGGAATTTTCCAGGAGAGTTACCAGTATTTTCTTTATAGAAAAAGAAATCTAGGTTAAACTCGCGTAACTTCGTCTTGTTTTAAGGATTGATTTTCTGTAAGAAAGTACTGGTACCGAGGAATTTTCTGATCGCAAAATTCCAGGAGGCGTACGAACCCTGTAGAGGAAATGGTCCAAAAAGGGGGTAGTGTTTAGATACTGGTTGCTTGCAAAACGTCGCATCCCCACAGAGTGTACGCAGCCTTGGCTTCAAAAGGGCTTGAGCTGTTTCAGAATGGTTTGACCATAATGATCAACAGCTATGAACATTCTTGGACAGAAAACATAGTATAAAATGTTAAGAACCAGAGTGGAACAAACCCGTCAGCTTCGATTTCAAGGAAAAAAATTTCCACAATTTGTAAAGCTTTTTGTCGAACGATTTTAGGCCAGTTTTGGAAGTGCCAGAGGAGACCAAGCATCTTCAGCAAGCATAAGATGATTAAGTTGGCAGTACCAGAGTGGAGCAAGCCGTTTCATTCAATTTTGCAATGGCAACTTGAGATCCAAGTTACGTCGGGGGCAATCTATTAAATTAGATGTATCACTTGGAATAGTTTCGAAATTAATAAAATCTGTTAACCAGTCGATGGATGTCATGACATACAATGCTTTACTATTTCAAACGCATCTTTTACAAAAATATGGGAAAGTCTACTCTGGTTCTCAACGCGTCATATATCTAAGGTATAGCTGAAAATATTAAGACATTATAATAACGGTGAATTAAGAAGTTAAATTAAATTAAGGGATTTTTTTAAGATAGATTAAACTTTAGTTCGTACGTATCAAAAGTATTAATTCTAAGAATTTTATTTATTATTATTCCTGGTTAAAATATAATAAAATATTATATACTTCAAAAGATCTTTATTATATTTTACAGAGATGGATGCACATTTTTTTTCTCTAATTTTCAAATTGAGGTACTATATTATGGCTGGAAGTACAGTAGTGTGCAAATTAATAGGACGAGGGATTTCATATATTTACATATTTTCATTATACTTTTGATTTCATATATTTTATTTTAAATTTCTATAAAAAGATTAGATTCCTATTTGACCAAACGTATATAGCAGATGCTTGAATTTGCACTTTCCGGCGTAAATGCTATCTGTAGAATAAATAATGGATCAAAAACAAAATAAGAAGAAACCATATTTTAAATCATTTTGTATCATAAAACACTAGAATTTATCTGTAACTTTTATAAATCTTTTTGTTGTTATGTTGCACACTCAGGAAGAAAACTTCTCTTTTAAAAATCCATTTATTCCTTTTTTTTTCGACCAAATTTAACGAAATGTTCAGAAAGCTTATAAACGTACAAGAGAAACATTATGCTGAATTTTGCTTTAATTGCATTGAATATCCGTTAACACTTATGCATTTATACGAAAACATATTTAATTGCGCATGCGCTCTTGTTTTCTCTCATGACTTAAATACCTACGCTAGTAACGAGAATACACTTGCAAGCTAATTTCAAACCAACTACAGCGTTTTTTTGCACATTCCTTGTTTGCATATAGGATATCTGAGGTCCACGTGCAAGCGTGTATCGTTTTACTCTTTTTGATTTCGGTGGCCTTTTTTTTATGTTACATTGAATTTCAAAGCCAATTCTGAGACTAAAATTATCCCCAGGAACGCAAAACTGTAACTAAAATGCAAAAAGTACGAAGATAAATGGTTATACATTCATTTCAGATATCCTATGGAACGAGTGCAACTTGTGCATTTACCCTACTATTCCATAATAAAGCGATTTACGTATTAATGTGCCTCTGAAAGGTGTTGATCTATCTCATTTTTGCATCGATTAGAAACAACTTAAGGTAAACAAACGAAATTTTCTACTAAGAGCTCATCAAAAGAGATGTCACCTATCTAAAGGCCCTGAGAATGTATGAAAGCCTGAATATTATTATTTTCCTCCCCATCCCCCTTTATAAGGAATAAATTAAACATCCACTAGCCTCATCAAATCTAAAGAACAATATCACTTAAACTTCTGATTACGGGACAGGACTGTTTACTGATTTCATATTTACTCGTACCACAATATATCAAGAAAATTTCTTCGTGAGAGATATCGCTTGAAAATGTTGGGACATATGGTGTTCCAACACCGTAATCGAAAGGTTAAATTCACGCTTCAACCTCTACTCGTACCTGTGAGCTAGTTAAACGTTATCAGTTTCTTTCCTCGCATTTGCGACTTCGCTGATTGGCCAAAGCCAGGATGAAGTTTATAGCTCTTCCTCACCCTTTCTTCCAAGAAGTTCATCCGAAAAGATTGAAACACCCTTGTCTGAGCCCCATTCCTGTTCTAAATATAAATGTACTAAAACAAACTGTTAACCCTTTCCGGTACAGTGGTCCCACTCCGGGTACGCCTAATTTTAATTCCAAACTTTTATTGGACACTAGGAATATTTTAATAAAATTTTGTTAATATAATGAAAGCTTAAAATAGGAAGTTCTTATTTTCTAAAAAAGTCGTTTGCAAATTCCGGTGTCAGTCAGTAATTTCTCATTTTACGAACAGAATTTGTCTGTGCCGGAAAGGGTTAACGTTAAGGTATTGGCCGTGTTTTCAAAAGAGAGTGTAAAACATTAAATTTTGCAAAAAAATACTCTTTCAATAAATATTACCCATTTATTGCCTAGAGACACACAGTCGATCGCTCAGAATTCCCTTTGGGGAAATTGATATCTGAATACTACGGACACAAATGCCCAGAACTGCAAAAACACATATTCGTGTTTTTGCACAAAAACTGTGTTTTAAAAATGTAAGCATTATTTAGATGCTTAAATCTTAGAAATTGCAAAACAACCTTATATGTTGCAATTTATTAAACCTACACCTACTTCATATTAAGTAAAGATTTAGGGGTTTGCCACAGTAAATTTTCATAATTTTGAATATTAGATTTTTTTTAAATGGGCAGTTTTCACGTAATTTGTAATCAAATATAACAAATATATCTCTTTGAATTGATGTTTTTGATGTTGATGTTGTTGATGATGATGATAGATGAAATGATGTTAATAATTTAAAATGAACACAAGAAAAAACAAAAAACAAAAACAAAAACAAAAACAGAAATCTACATTCCCCGGTCAATATGTTGGCAAATTATTCACATGCTTAAATCTTAGAATTTGCAAAACAACCTTATATGTTAATGCAATTTATTAAACCCACACCTAATTCATATTAAGTAAAGATTTAGGGATTTGCCACAGTAAATTTTCATAATTTTGTATATTAGAATTTTTTTTAAATGGGCAGTTTTCACGTAATTTGTAAACAAATGTAACAAATTTATCTCTTTGAAACAACTCATACCTGTAAACCAAATCACAATATTTATTTACACGTAGATTTGTCGTTTTACAAATAAAGATATTAGGTCGTCTCAGGTCTTTCCTTCATTTTCATATGAACGCTTATAAAACCAAGATAGATTAAATTTTGTTTCGCAATTTAATTCTAAGTTATACTTTCATGTTCCTTTATCTTATATATGTCTTAAAACACAATTCTAATAAAAATATTCTTGTCTACATTCAATTAAATTTGTTTTCTGGAAACTGGAAATCTGGTGACATCCGTTGAGATGCTTAAGTGAGCACGTGTTCCTTTTTCTTCCTAAATATATGAACAGAATGCAGTCTTACTAGGCATTACTTCATTGTGAAATGTGATCTACTTCTAAACATAATCAGTATTCAGTAAGCTGAATTGCACAAATTTAATTAATTTGGTTTTGAATTTTTAAAATCGCTTTGATATTTTAATTTAGTTTATCAAACAGGCGTATAAATTTCCACAAATCTGTATACTTTTCTCGGATGTTAAATTAGGGATATAAACAATACCTTTCATCTAAACCCTTTCATTTACTTATTTTCAATGTTAATAATTTGTCAAGTAATATGTATAAATTTATAAACATCTTGCATTTTAATTTTACCTATGTTAATTTCATATAATCCCTGGCAAAATTATTTGTTTTATCTTTAAAAAAAAATTATTACATGAAGGAAAAATTAAATTTGATAGTTGTGATAACTTTTCCAAATTTACGTAGCCGAAAATTACCGGTTGGGAAAGAAGAAAATACAACTACTTCAAATGATTCTAGGAAAATGAGCCAAAATCCTTATCACCAGTGTTGCCAAAAGAGGCAGATTCTTTATTCAGAAATTCCGAATTCATATCAAAAAATTTAGAATAGTATTTATTTTTTCTACAGAATGTCTATAATTGTATAAACGTAAAATAACTATTCAAACTTTCTCGTGAGAGTTTGGATTTTCTGAATACAAATCTGTCAGACGTGGCAAAATTGCTTATCACTTCCTGATTTATTTTTTCTACAGAATGTCTATAATTGTATAAACTAAAAATAACTATTAAAACTTTGTAGTGAGAATTTGAATTTTCTGAATAGAAATCTGTCAGATGTGGCAAAATTGCTTATACCTTCCTGATGTTTATGTTAAATAATATTGTACAATATAATCAAAATTTTCATAGAATTACTGATAATTCACATTTGAAAATTGATCATTGACAAATCAGCATAATTCATATTTATATAATATTAGCGAATAACTGTATTCCAAAAATTTCTGTATGAGACGTGATAAATGCAGAAAATCAACATAGTGCATCTCTTCAATTCGATGTAATCAGTATATATTACAGGGGTGCAAAAATCTAGGCGCCAATGGGCCGATTCCCACTAGAGATGAGTTCGTGCTCTCTTTTCGGAGCCCAGGCCCGCCCGATCCCGATATCGAAAAAAAATGCATAATATTAAAAAAAGTTCTAACAGCAATGTCTCATATTTAAAAAACTTCTTACATGAAAATAACTGTTAATCTACAGCAAATAATTAAATGTTATGGGAATTTACATTCAATCGTTTCAAAAGAGAAGTTTGGTATGAAATAAAAATATAGTTCCTTAAAAGATTCTCATAATTTTCTCACCCAATAAGCAAACCTGATGGACACATTAATGAAGTGCGTTTTATGAATAAATTAATGAAATTTGCAGAAATTACTATTCCTATGCCGTTTTTCTATTGCCTATAATGGATGTGTTTCGTAAATTATAATTGATTCCTTAATTAAAATAATAGTTTGTGTTCCTGAAAATCAGCTTAAATTAAAAATTTGGCACCGTTATCTGAAAGATCCTATGCTTTTATAGGCAAAGGGGAAAAACTTTTCGATTGCTTTTTTATCGGAATAACAATATATGACAATTATTGTGACTTACGAATGTGAGTGATTTTGTAAATATTCAGAGCAGAGCTTTAACATGAGCAGAGTTCATGATGAAAATTGGAATCACTAACGTTATTTTCATATGAAGAGCCATTATAACTCGCACACAATAAAATACTACAAATTTCAAAATCTTAAGCTAGTGCTGATTAACTATAAACAAAAGAAAGTATTCACTTCACTTTAGATATCTAAAAATAAATAAATAAATAAACATGGACAATTGGAACATTGAAAAAATATCTTACTTTTACAAACAAAAATCGAAATTATTCGCGCTTTTTCTTCCATTGGCGCCATATCATCCAGTCGACGCGTCAATGCCGCACATAAATTTGCAAATATTGCAAATTTTCTTTTAAAGTAGCATTCTAAAACTGGAAAAGAAAAATAAGATTTCTGCTTCCCCTTTTATTCATTCTGATCAAAATAGCATTACAATGACTTAAAATGGAATACGTAATTTTTTTGGGGAAAAAAGTTACTTTTATTTTGTCTATACGAGAATAAATAAAATTGTTAGTTTCAGAAAGAATGTGCCCGAGCCCGCCCGGGCCCGAAGATTGATATAAAAATCGAGCACGAGCCCGTGTCGGGCTCGGGCTTTGCCCGTCTCATCTATAATTCCCACCACTAATTTTTTAGTATTCTTCGCCTAATAAGAATACTGATAAAATTTAGGCAAAGTATACTAATAAAATTTGACGAAGAATACTATTAAAATTTAGTGGTGGGAATCGGCCCATTGGCGCCTAGATTTTTGCACCCCTGATATAGTAGCATTTTAATATAATGTCTATACATATACATATGTCATAAATAATATGAATAGCCTAATCAATTTTTCGTTGATTAAAAAATTTGCAATTATACGAATTTATTAATTTTAAATTTTCATTCACATTTGTTTATCTTGTCAATAGAATGAATATAATTTTGCACAAATAATTAAAGCATACTTCTATTTATCTGATATTAACCACTTTCATGAAGTTCGTAGACAAATATCTTTTCTCAAAATTAATACAATACTTTTCTTTGAAACACCTTATACCTCTAAGCCAAATCAATATATTTATTTACACGTAGCTATGGAGTTTGAGATGCGAAATGTTCAAAATAAAATTTTTAACTTCAAATGATACCTTGTTCAGTTTCCTCTCCAAGTAAATAAAGGCAATGTATGCTTAAAGAATAATTATTTTAGACTAGAAAGCGAGCAAATCATACATTTAATCAGTATTCAGAATGTTCAATTGCACAATTGATTTTCGTTGATTACATTGGTATTGAAATTTGAGCATTGTTTCAAAATTAAAATGTAGTTATTCAAACTATCTGAATTTCTACAAATTTGCAAACTTTCCCGTCATAGAGAATTAAAAAGGAAAATTATGATGCAATAGATTATTTTCCAATTTAAGCAATTTATTTGTGTTAAATTTCATATAAAATTTCCATTGAAACATCAAATGTTAAAAGTACAAAGTTGTAGCATAAATAACATTATCCTTTAGATGTAAATTTTTAGAGGTTTTCAAATGTTCCATATATTTTATCAGAATCATTTGCTTATCAATTAAAATTCTTTATAATATGTGACAAAAGTAGAGTTTATACAGAAAACTATACTTTTTCAAACTTTGAAATTCAGTTCACATAATAAAAGTCATGAAAGTAAAAAAAAAAAAAAAAATACCGGAACTGTATTAAAATATGTTTAAGAAATCGTTTAATTTGTTTCACATTTCACAATGCATGAGTTTTTGTAAGCAAGAAATATAACTTTAAAACTTTAATGTTGTTGACAAGGTTGAATTATATCTATCAATTTAACCAATAAATTCCGCTCTTTAAAATATGAGATTAACACTAATTATCTCTTAAATGTGTCTGTCATAGCCAAAGCCATTAAATAATAAGCCCAGTCAGATAAATGGGAAACTTTTTGCAAGTTGAAAATAGCGCCATCTAGCGGTTGGGAGTGCTGCATTCGGCACCAAGAATATTTTAATAAAATTTTGCCTTTAAAATTAAAGCTTAAAATAAGGAGTTCATATTTTCTAAGAAAGTCGTTTGTAAATTCCGGTTTCAGTCAGTAATTTCACATTTTACGAACAGAATTTGTCTGTGCCGGAAAGGGTTAATTGCATAGTGATGTAAATTTCCATCACTTTTTATTTAACTTTTAATAAATAAATCAACTTCTTCGCTACCACTATATTTATATAGAAATATTAATTCAGTAAATTTCCACCATTTTTTTTTTCATTATAGTTTTAGCTTTAATGTAAAAGATCCCAATAATTAGCAAGCTTTTAAAGGAAGTGCAAAAATAAAAAATAGATAAAAATCGTATAAAATATCGATATAAATAAATCGTATCGTTTCTCTGCGACGCACTTCTGTTTTGTCCTCCTTCCGCAGCAGATGTTTGGCGCTAGTGTGTCGCTAACAAATTTAACACTATCTGACGGGGCTTATTATTTAATGGCTTTGGTCATAGCTAAGTACTGAGCGATTCAATTTTGTAAGCATGTATTTTTACTGAATGAAATATTCAGTGTAAATAAATAAAGTTAAGCAACTTCATTCAGTTAACATAAAGTGCATGGCCATCCTTTTCACTTGATATTTTAACTCCTGATGGATGTGTATCTGCTAGAAAATATTTTCCAGAAAGTATGCAAAAATTAAGGCATTATCTATGATTATAGTTCTATATAACACTTTTTGTTTATTTCTGCTGGCAATTTCAGTGTACCATAAAAATAGAAAAAAAAAACACAGTAATATATTAATTATACCTAACTAGCTGACATGCCTGGCGTTGCCCGGGCAGGACCCGTGATAATGACCTTAAAAAAAACCTAAAATCAATGTTGAATGAATGGAATGCAATGTTAAAGAATGGAAAAATGCAATATCTCATGTCCCTGCAGCACCTAGAAGAACAAGTGTTGCCTAATTTAGACTTGCCACGGGACACGATTGTCTACCTAGTTACCTTTTCAGATTTGGTATTCTTGAAAGTCCAAATTGCCCTATTTGTGGAGAGGATGTAATCTTGAATGCACAGCATTTACCACTGTGCCCCGCACTATCAAGTAACAGTATATCTGGCAGATATTGGGAGGCCAGGGAACTAATGAGGACCTCAGAGCATCAGCCTAATTGATTGTATTCCCTGTTTACAGTTGACTTTTTGTTTTCTTTTAAGTCTCTATATGTCACCCTTGTTTCAGTTGTTGTTCCGTTTATTCTTCAATTGTTTTGGTGGCATATAATAGTGTATAGATGTTTGTCTAAGTGCTATTGCTTTGAAAAAAAAATGTTGAATGATGTTATACTTTTAAATGAAAATCTATCCAAACGAACTAAAGGACCGTCGTTATAGTTATTGTTGATTTAATGTCGATTTAATTTCTCATATTTTGATATATTATACTTTCGATTCTGACCAAAAGTTCCTAAGAAAATCTAAATAATATAAAGCGCCCCCCCCACCTTTCCTCTTTTAAACTCAAAAGAATATGCAGTATTAGCCAAATTATTAGTCCCATTCGAAAAAAATCCCAAAACCTTGTTTCTAAGATTATTATATTAAAATTAAATAAAAATCATGCACGCGTGACATCATAACTCACTTTTATATTTTAACAGCATGTATTCTAAGGCTGTACGTACACGTCAGACAACATTGCCGTTTTCATTATCTTTTTAGCCGTGAAGGTTTCGCTGTGGTAATTTGAAATTTATATCAAGAAAAATACAATTTTTTACCTTTCTAACGCAGTTGGTCTAACAATTTTGTGACAAATACTTTCCGAGCAATTAATTTTTTCAGTAACTTCAAATGTTTCATTTTCCGAGATTAATCTGTGGGAACAATTAGCAAAAAACTGAGCCGTCAGCAACGCATAGCTTTTTATTAAAGAGGATATGTAAAAAGACATTTGGTTATAATAATTACAAAATAAACAAACACTCAAAATATGTATATAAACATTTATCATAAAATTTCACACAGAAAGATGGTGAATACTTTCCACTAGTTTTGTATTTTTTTCTTTTTAGATTCATTCTGATCAAGTTACTTTATACTAATATTCGCTTACGTTGAGAAATTTGATATTGGCATTATGTGTCACATTAGATGTTGTAATTGATAAACAATAAGATGTATCCAGGGATTAAATTGCCCCGGAGCCCATCGGAGCCCGGCTCCGGTACTTCTCTGATTTTAGCGAATATTTAAATATTGGTCGGAATTCACCGGAGCCCATAAATACTGGTCTCCGGAGCCCAGTCCAAGCGCTTCCGAAAAACCGAAGCCTAAATTACCCTTTCCTTTTCCTCCTATGTCGAAGTTCCTATCTTTATACCATCATATTTCTTCAGCATATAAAAAATTTAATTTTTGAAAATTTCATTCATTTTTTTCATAAAAAATGCATAGTTGCGAATTATTCTGTTTTTGTGTTAACACTATTTCCGAATCACAATCCTTGCTTTATTTAATCGCAGAATTCTGCGATTAATTAACATTAAAATTAGCAAGGATTTCTATTCGGCCGGAGTGATAACTAAAAAGTGGAATAATTGATAGCTAAGTAAATGCAAATAGATATATTTAAAAAATTTATTTTGCTATTGCTTTAAATTTTGAAACTGCATATAATGTATGAAATATAAATATGCAGATTGGAGTAACGGTGGAGCGGGCGGGGGGGCACGCTACGGTTATTAGTCCTGTAGAATATTAGGGCTCCGGTACTTTTTTGTCAGAAATTAAGCCCTGGATCATGGATGTATCTGGATATTATAGCATACTCAACTTTTACAATTTAATGAGAAATTTATATGTAATTAAACAAGCATGCATTATCCCGATTTCATCCTATGTATTAAAACAAATTTTCATCCTGTATATCATTTTTGTATTATATTTCACATCTGTATTATAAAGGACAAACGTGTTTGTGCGTAACTCTGACGCCATTTTGCGGTTCGCAACATCTGGCATTTATATTTCTGTTTTACAATTTTTGCAACTGTAATTTTTTAAAACTTCTAAACATCCCAGTTTTTTTTTTCTTTTTTTGCTTTACACCGTCGTATTGGCAAAAAAAATTACTTTCAAATGCAATTTCATGGAAAATTGTAACCTTTACTCATTTATTGAGTTTTTACAATTTTTTTTCAAGCGTGACTTTTTAAAATCTATAGGCTCCATTATGTAAGAATAATAACCTATTTGTACTTAAAACAATATAAATCGTTCAGCATTTCTCTCCAATTAATTTTCCATAACAAAACTAAACCTTCATAAATAAATAAATAAATAAATAATACAAACAAATTTAGCATACATGTAATCGAGCAATTTCAATTTTTACACCACCGAATAGGTAAAAAATGTACGTTTATATATAGATTGTTTAAAATCCATCTCCGTTTACTGATTGTTTACGGTCTTTAAAACAAGTTCCAAGCATGAATTATTTGTAAATATATCTCTATCGCGTCCATCTCGATTACGAAAGATTAATTAATTTGCACTTAAAGCATTATAAATAGTTTAGCATTTGCTTCTGGCTATTATTCGAGAAAGAAATTAAAACTTCATAAATAAATAAATTTAAGAAAACGTATATAATCGAAATAAAACAAAATTTAACAGACATGTAATCAAACTACGCCTTCTATACTGCTGAAATTGTTAGAATAAAAAAGAAAACACTGCAACGAATATCAAAATCTTTGGTGTTTCTTCGGCTATTAATTCCAGTAATTTGGCTAATACAGGGTTGTTACTGGCGATTATTTTTATATTCTATTCGCACCACTATCACTACATAGTATAAAACAAAGTCGCTTTTTCTGTCCCTATATCGCTATGTACGCTTAAATCTTTAAAACTACGCAACGGATTTTGATGCGGTTTTTTTTTAATAGATAGAGTGATTCAAGAGGAAGGTTTATATGTATAACACGACGTTCTACGTAGATTAGTTATTGAATTATGATAGAAAGTTTTGTTATTTTGGCCGAAAAGGTTACCATTGCTATTTTTCTGGCGATCATTATTGTTGCAGAAAGAAATGAAAAGGCTATACATACATCTCCAAAAATAAAAGAAAAACTGTGTTAAATTAATTAAAAAAAAAAAAGAAAAAGAAAGAAAAAAGAGTTTTGATGAGAGAATATTATAAAACGAAAATATTTAATTTAAACATGATTGGGAATGTTCGCAATGCTTAAAAAATTATTCAAGGGGCAAGATTGCTATCGAAACAATATTTCGCGATTTATCTTTTGTTTTTGGCGATTTTGATTTTACTTTTGATCCTAAACAATTTGATTTTAAGCCAAAAGGTGTCTTTTTTTTTTTTTTTTTTTTGATGCAGAAAGAATTGAAATGGCTATACAGCTGGAAAAATAAAAGAAAAAGCTGTTATTAATTTTATTTTTAAAAAAGAAAGGAATTATAGGGGGAAATTCGAAAATCAGGTGATATTTTTTTTATCAAATATTAGCTTTTTCAGTATTTGATTCGGATTATGAAAGATTAGCCTTCTGAAAAAGTTCTACTGGACGGATTTTGATGAGAATTGTATTGTTAGTCAGATGCTATTTCAGGAATGGTTTTAATGTACTACATATTGTTCTACGCTGCTTAGTCAAACAGTTGTGTGAAGGTTATACAGTCAGGAGAACCCGATTCCGAAAGATTAGCCTTTTCGAAAGTTTTTACTGGGCGTATTTTTTGCGACTTGCATTGTTAAGTAGATAATTTGTAAGGATGGTTTTAGTATATTTTATATTGTTCTGTTTTAGAATTACGTGGAAAAGTTCTATAATCAGATGAACCCGATTATAAAAGATTAGCCTTTATAAAAACTTCTACTGAATGGATTTTGTTAATTAGTTTGCATTGTTAGTTCGATAATTTTTAGTGATGGTTTTAGTATATTGCATATAGTTTTATCATTCTTTAGCAAACCTTAACTGTAAATGACCAAATAAAAAAGTTGGTCCTTAACAGCTAAAATTTTGACTGCACATTAGAAAATATAATAGCGCAATCACGTCATTTTTCAGTAATGTGGAAGGATATTCCAGGTAAATATACAGATTGCTTTCAAATACAAGGTCAAATTAAACGATATATTTTGTTTGCTTCAAGGTTCATTTGTAGAAACTGACCAGCGCAGCGGGCGTAGCTTGCTAGTTTTTAATAAATAAATTTTGTAGTATATTTCTCTTGTACACATAATCAAAATATTTGGGAAATATTTTTGTTTTGGGGAAGTGGTGCAAGATAGAATAGAAAAAATGTCGCCAGTGGCAGCCCTTCTAGCACGAAAGTATCACTTTCAATAAATTTCAAAAAACTATTTGAATATATTATTGATATTTTGCATATAAAAATGCTTATTGATTTTGGTCAATTTAAAAATATATTAAATGCAAAAAAGTATTAGAGTTTGAAAAAAAAAAAAGATTTTCACCATATTCTGTAATGCGTGGAGCACGGGGTGGAACCCCCACTTTATATTGACGGGTGAAATTTCCCATTTATACTTGCTCCTCAATGTTCATTGGCTATTATAAATTATTCATAATATTTTCAACAGACGGGAATCCTGATTTAATTTTTTATATCAAAGTGTTATTTATCATTATATTGGGTTGTACGAAAAGTTCCTTCCGTTTGGGAAAACCAATTCGTACTTGAAAATATTGCCCGTCAATTATTATATATCGGAATTAATGTCTAATAGTAAAATGATATTATTTTCCGGTATGAACCAACTTTCCCAAACAGAAAGATCTTTTCGAACAATCCAACAGTAGTTTCATATCGTTAGTGCAAAAATGAACTTTGTAAATTTTGTAAAAAAAAGGTACAATTTTTTTTAATGTTCTAATTTTTTTTTACAAGTTTAAAATGATGTTTTCTAACATCTGAGTAAATAATTTTTAAATTGGAGTTCTTGAGTTACAAAGGGGTTTTCAGCAAATAGATCTGAAATTATATATTTGTATAAAAAGAGCCATAATTTTTAAAAGAAATTATCAATCAAAAACTATGGGCACTATATACGTTTTTATATAAAAAAGGAATATGTTCATCCATTGTCGAAATATTTCTTGTACCAACCTAAAATTCATTCTTTCAAGAAAATCATATTTAATGTTTTGCTACGAAAAACGTTCGTTCGTGCACTGTGCGTCAAGAATTGCTGTATCTCTCATACATACATGCCAACTTTCTACATTTTTAAAATAAAAAACACATGCCAGAATTTTTTTTATGTATGATTTCAAATGACTAGCGAGATAGCTGCAGAGCACATCAAATTATATACATTTTTTTTCTGATTCAAATTAAGTTTTTGCGATTTAAAGCTACTCGGGTATGCCAATCCCAAAACATTCTTCTATCTCATGCATGTTAATACTTCAAAATTCTCTAACACATTGAAAATTAAACCAATATTTCTCGTCATTCTGTTGTACATCAACTGCTTGCGAATCGTTCGGTTACCTGTATACGAAGCACCCTTATTAGCACGAGCAGCTGATAAAGAAAACAATTGCGAAAAGTCCTTCTGGTCTGTACCGGTGGGAAAAGATAGCCGCCCTGTTCCTTGATATTTTAAATTATTATTTTAGCTAATGTTACTGGAAAACACGAAGCCAAAATGTGTGGAACTCGTATACAGAAGATTCATTCCCAGTTCTCGTCAATATTGAATTTGAATGAGAATGACGCCAAATTAGTAAGCTATAGCCAAGTTGACTTCATTTATAGCCACGTATTTTTGTCGACAAATTTGGCGATATTTCGCCCAGTGTCGCCAAGCGTGGCGAGAATGGCAGAAAATGCAAGAAGCATTTTTTGAAGCGGAAAGGTTCCATTCCACCTGAAGAAATTGCAGTAACTTATATATACATCACTTATGTATTCATGAATACACACATATACAGGGAGAGGCTAGAATTAGTGCTTAAATTAGAACTTATACAAGAAATAAAGAATTAAATACCGATGAAAATATTTGGAAAATCGAATTAAAAAGTAGCAAAATTAGCTTACACACCAAGCTTACACACCAAGCAATTAGCATACACACCACAGCTTACATACCAAAGAGTAACTAGTCTTGAAGCGTCGGATTGCAGAGTAGGGATAAAAAGACTGGGTCCGCTGGCTCAAGCCGTCCCAGAGAAAATCCAACTGCTTCCGGTAACTGAACAAAGAGTACCACCCTAAGAGCATTGTCCGCCGTAGGAGTGAGTAGCGTATACATGATTCTGAACTTGGAGACGGAATCCACTCACACACTTGGCCTCGATGACTAAACCAAGACAAATTCCGACGCAGTCATCAGACAAGAAAAAGTTCCATTGGCATCCGAAACCGTCTGAGACCACGCTTAAGCAAACCTCTGGAAGTGGGTTGGTGCCTCTACGGCGTCCTAGGCTGAGCTCTCGGTCATTCTCCTGTGTATAAGCCAAATTGATTCGTGACACTCAGAGATAGATACATGTGGCATGAGTAAAAATAAATTGACACTAGAGATCGTGTAACAGTCTTTTCGGTGAATTTGAACACTGAATGTCGATATATAGCTGAAAAATAGCAGGAATAAAATGTAACTTTACTATGAATAATATTTAACTTCATTATGGAGAGGAGAAGTATTTAATGTCAGCTACAAGGCATGTCCCCATTGTATTTTTAAGGGGAGATAGGTCAAGTGAAAGTCTCTCATATTTTCGACAAACAGGCGACTAATACAGGATTAATTTTGCATGCGTTATAGGTCACATATTTCTTTCTTCAAATGTGTGTTTTTTTCCAATTTGAGCGCATTCTACAAATTGTAGTACGCCAACTTCACGTGCATGAAAGAGGCAATCAGGTATACTTAAATAACTAATTTTCTAATTTATTGTATTTTTTATAAACTAGTTTTGTATTCTATTGGTACCACTTTTTGTAAAAGAAATTATGTGATATATTCTTTTAAAAAACATTTTTTTTTTTTTGCAAATTGTAGTACCAGGGGTGCAAAAATCTAGGCGCCAGTGAGCTGATTCCCACAACTAAATTAGTATTCTACTTCAAATTTTACTAGTATACTTCGCCTATATTTTATCAGTATTCTTATTAGGCGAAGAATACTAAACATTTAGTGGTGGGAATCGGCCTATTGGCGCCTAGATTTATCGCACCCCTGTGTAGCACGATTGATTATAAAAATAGACGCCATTTCCGTCCCGTAGTCACAAGGTCAAACGGCGCAAATTTTATTTGTTGCGATTAGAATGTGCTCTTTAAGGTTTATCACGTTGATAAACAACAAGTTGGAAATTGTACGTCAAAAGTGACAAACGAGGTGCATTCGTACTGTAGATAGTTATATAAATATCCAGATCTTGATGATTTTTAATTCTGTGAAATGAATTATATCGTCTGCAGATTAATTTCTGTCATATCTCGGTCGCTTGACGATTAAACCTCGGAAGCTCCTATAACAAAAAAGCACCGATTTAAAAAAAATTCCAATTTCTTAATAAATATTTTTATTAATATCTCCTAAAGTTTTGATTCGATTTTAATAAAATTTGAAATGTCTCGACAAAATTCTGCAAAGATAATATATCTTAAATCTCAAACCATTCGGTTGGGTAGTTTTTGCGTTGTTATATGTGGACGGACGGACGGACGGACGGACGGACAGGCGGACGGTAATCAATTGCAACCTGTGTTAAAGTGCGCATTGTATATTTCAAATTGACCCACTTCTAATTTGGAGATATTGATGCGGTTTGTTTTGTCCACTTCAGAAGTATAAGGGAAAAAACATAATGAGAAACAAAAGCAATAAAATTTGCAACTCCTCCTAAAATTTATTTAAAAAAATTAAGCGATATAATTTGATTTTTTTTTTTCAGATATTTTAAAACTTAGGTTTTTAATTGACCTGTACCTAAAATATCAGCTATATTTTCATTATCGTGAATTTGTTAATTATAATTTTATGCATAATTAAATAACGTTTTATTTATCAATTTCTGTTTTTCAGTACTTTAACACTAGAACTGCGGTAGGAGTCATTTTGAACCCTGGACACCTTTGTCCGTTGATTACTTTTGTTTGGATGGAAGAAATGTTTTAAAATTTTTTGACTTTTCCTAAATAGATAACAAGTATTTTAAAAAAAATTCAGCAATCCAGATTTGTTAGTTTTTGAAATATTGGACAATATTGAATATATATTGAATATATATATATCATTATATATATATATATTGAATATATATTGAATATATATATATATATGAAATGTTGATGAAAAAAATATTAATTTATAAATTGTGTTTTATTTTAGTTAGAATTAGATTTAATTTGTGAAACCAATCCATTTTTATATCAAATTAATGAGTTATTTGAGTAGCTGTAGTAAGATCCATCTGATCGCCCTGTAGGCGATTCATTTACAGTACTTTAAAAATTCAATAAATTATCAAGTAATATTAAATATAACTTAAATATAAATGATGAAATACAAGTAAATTACATATTTTTCCGATGTATGGCATTGATAATTGTTGTATCGTTGTTATTTCAGTTGTTTCATCGACCGCCGTTCTAGTGTTAAAAAATTTCACACAGTTTCAGCGAAAAAATTATTCTTTCGCTATATTTTGTGGGCTATTTTACATTATCGGAGTATGTACATTTCTACTAGAACGTTAAAAAAAACTTTCTCGCCCTACTTAATCGTACATGCAATCGATATTACAGATTATACGATAAAATATGATGAGAACAAGATTCTGATATTTAAATATTAAATTAATAGAAAATATATAATCCGAAATAATGGTGCCGTACAGCTTGGAAATAAGAAATATCATTGAGTACTTTGCATTATCCAATGTTTTCAGCTAATATTTTCAAAATTCTCCGGATGCACTAAATCAACTTAAACGATTTCGGATAATTGAGAATGTCTTCTACTATTACCTCAATAAATAGCATTAATTCTCCGATAAATTTCATTGAAAGTGAAATTACGTTTTTGAAAATATGTGAACAGTTTAATGTGAAAATAAATTGTTGTTGAAATTCGGAATTATTACTTTATTCTATATTCATAAGAAAAAATATTAGGTTTATAAAATTTTCAAATTTTAGATTTTTTTTACGATTTACATGTTTTGGGATGTCTTGAAAACTTTTTGAGTTTTTTAGAGAACATCTGTGTCGCATCTCTCTGTATGTTTGACAAAATTTGTCGATTTTCTAACTCAGCAATTGACCCTCGGTATTCCATGAAAAATACACATTTCTAGATGTTGAAGCAAATCGGTGTTGATTATATTTTGGTATATATCGTACTATAGAAAGTCACGCTAATTGTGATTTGAATAAAGAGCAGGAGAAGGGTTGCCAGTTTGGCCTTTTTTAAATTCCGAAATTCAAAATTCATACCAGAAATTTTGAAAAAAGAATTTTTAATTTAAGTATTCACGAAATCTGTGTCATTAAATAAAATAAAGGATCAGGGTCCATAAGCTGTGTTTTTGGCCCATGAAATAAGACTAAAATTCGATTTTGTTATACTGACTTAATAATTTCACTTTTTAATATTAGAAGATTCATCCTGTACGATTTCAACAATAGTTTTTGCATTTTGTTCGGATTTATATGACTTCCAAAAGCTCAAAGTTCGTATTATTCGTAGTTTTTGATGAAAAATGCACAATTTCTTCTAATTTTACCTCCATTTTTAATATATTTTTTAATATTTTACTATGAGCGCAGCTTTGCAACACTTCTCTTTTTACATATATTGTACATTTTGATGTATTTTATGATATATGTAAAGAAGAAAGTGTTGCACGATAGCCCTCATATAAATATGTCGAAAATCTTGATGAGAATGCAACATTACATAAACGCTTGCCCTGTAAGTGTTAAGAAATTTTTGTTACGTCTGCAGAACGTTAGTTTTTACTTGTTTCTAAGCCATCCAAATGATAACTTAAGTGCTTGATTACAGGACATATAAGCAGGTGCAGACATTGCAAATTATAACACACGAAACAAAATCTTACTTTCATAATGTTATATTTCTTGTGGGAATAATTAATTTAAATATTAAAGTGAAAAACAATAAATTCAAAAAGAGAACACATAAAATCAAAATAAAATATAATTGCTCATATACAAAAACAAATAAATATGTTGTAAAAATTGAATTAAGTTTTCAAATAAATTTTGTCGAGAATCCCGATGCGAATGCAACATTACAGAAACAGAAACGCTTGCCCTGTAAGTGTTCAGAAAGTTCTGTAACGTCTCCAGAACATTAGTTTTTGCTTGTTTCTAAGCCATCCAAATGATAACTTAAGAGATTGATTATATGCAATAAGCATATGCAGACAATGCAAATTATAGCAAAAGAAACAAAATCTTATTTTCATAATGTTATATTTCTGGTGGGAATAATTAATGCAAATATTAAAGTGAAAAACAATAAATTCAAAAAGAGAACACATAAAATCAAAATAAAATATAATTGCTCATATACAAAAACAAATAAACAAGTTGTAACAATTGAATTAAGTTTTCAAATAAATTTTGTCGAGAATCCCAATGCGAATGCAACATTACAGAAACAGAAACGCTTGCCCTGTAAGTGTTCAGAAAGTTCTGTAACGTCTCCAGAACATTAGTTTTTGCTTGTTTCTAAGCCATCCAAATGATAACTTAAGAGCTTGATTATATGCAATACACTTATGCTGACAATGCAAAGTATAGCAACCGAAACAACGAAACAAAATCTTATTTTTATAACGTTATATTTCTGGTGGGAATAATTAATTCAAATATTAAAGTGAAAAGCAATAAATTCAAACAGAGAACAAATAAAATCAAAAGTACAATGTAATTGCTCATATCCAACAGCAAATAAATAAGCTGTAAAAATTAGATTCGGTTTTCAAATAAAATTTGTCGAAAATCCCGATGAGAATGCAACATTACAGAAACACAGATGCTGACCCTGTAAGTGTTCAAAAATTTTTGTTGCATCTGCAGAACATTAGGTTTGCTTATTTCTAAGCCATCCAAATGATAACTTAAGTACTTGATTATATGACCGAAGCAAGTGCAGATGATCCAAAATGTTTTATTTCTTGTGAGAATAATTAATTCAAATAGTAAAGTGAAGAGCAATAAATTCAAAAAGGGAACAAATAAAATCCAAAAGGGAACAAATAAAATCAAAAGCACAAAATAATTCGTATATCCAACAACAAATAAATAAGCTGTAAAAATCGGATTAGGTTTTCAAATAAAATTTGTCGACAATCTTGAGGAGAATGAAACATTACACAAACATATAACGCTTGCCCTGTAAGTGTTAAGAAATTTTTGTTATGTCTGCAGAACATTAGTTTTTATTTCTTTCTAAGCCATCCAAATGATAACTTAGGTACTTGATTATATGATATCAGCACGTGTAGACAATGCAAATTATTGCACATGAAAGAAATTCTTATTATTATAATGCTATATTTCTGGTGGAAACAAATAATTCAAATATTAAAGTGAAAAGAAATAAATTCAAAAAGAGAACAAATAAAATCAAAAGTAAATTATTATTTCTCATATCCAAAAACAAATAAATAAGCTGTAAATATCGGATTAGGTTTTCAAATAAAATTTGTCGACAATCTTGATGAGAATGCAACATTACAGAAACACATACGCTTGCCCTGTAAGTGTTAAGAAATTTTTGTTATGCCTGCAGAACATTAGTTTTTATAGTATATGTAAAGAAGAAAGTGATGCACGATTGGGTTCATATAAATAATTGAGGTAAAATTAGGAGAAATTGCGTATTTTTAATCAAAAACTACGAATAATACGAACTTTGAGCTTATGTAATTTATATATAAATCTAAACAAAATGCAAAAACTATTGTTGGAATCATATAATATAAACCTTTTAATATTATAAAGTGAAATAATTAAGTCAGTATAAAAAATCGAATTTAAGTCTTATTTCATTCACCAAAAACACGGCTTATGGACCCTGACCCTTTTTATACTGACAAGTGTAGGTTTTTAACAATGAGCCCAGATATATTGCGCAAATGCAAACTTCAGGAATTCAGAATGATGGGTTAAGAGAATGCCTTCCTGCTATAAATAATAAAAAAAAATATCCAGTTAATATATGGGATATTTTAATGTTTTTGACAAAGTTGTGTATGTTATTCTTAAAAGGCTGATTTTATTTCAGTAATAATAATATCATCTTCAGATTCTCAGGCTATGATGTTTCACATGTAATCAAATTACAACGTAACATATTCGCATCAGGAAATAATAATTTTCGTTTTAAAAAAAATAATCGTTGTCATCAGGAAACGAGATTTTTGTTTATATTCAAAAACATTGACTAAAGGCATGACTTCTACCTTACAGAAAATGCATTTATATCATGTTGCGCGTTATTTTTAGATCGTAACCGATTTTATAATAAAACCGTACTTTGAATCATGTTTATTGATGCATAAACTTGAGAAAAATACCTAGGAAACAAATTACGACAATTTAGTCGCCAAAACGTCTATATTAATACTATAAATATCACCGAGAAGTCTGAGCTGACAGTTTCTTTAGAGATAAGAACAAAGTAAGAATTAAAGAATAAAGTGCTTCTTTTAATTAACCCTTTTAAAAGCGGTGGGAAGTATGCTTCACACTTAATGTAATTTCTAATTGCCAAAACTGTACCGAAAATTGCTTTAAAAAAATGCTATTGTAATCCACATGAAGAATAGCATTTTTTTATTTTCAAATGCATTTGATCGAGTATACTCGTCGTTGTCAACATTCAAAATAAAAGTGTATGATAATCAAAAAACCTGCCTAAGCATCACTATTTTAATATGTTAAAAATACTTTATTTAACCCATTCGCTGCCAACTACGAGTATACTCGTGGTTTTTCCATCCAAAATTACGAATTCGTACTGGAAATTTCGAAAGAAGGAATTTTTATTTTATGTAATCACGAAATGTAATTATCTAAAGTAAATATTGCTATTAGCATTTTCTGGTATGAATTCGAACTCTCTAAATAAAATAAAATTCCGGTAACTCTAACCCGGCAGTGAACGTGTTAATGACAAAAACTTTGCTATTAAAGTTACCAAATATTATCTTTCAGAATTTTTGCTGGGAAACGAATTTCAGTAAAAATATCGAAGACTCCGCCTACATAGTTTTGGCAGTTAATGGGTTAAATTCGGGGCTCCGTGTTGTCCGTGATAACAAAAAAAATACTAAAAGGGGTCTGTGGTAATCAAAATATTAAGAACCGTTGCAATAAAGCATTTGTCAGAGATTTAATTTCTTTGATCAAACGTAATGCGAATGCAATGGACTATTTTAGTATTTGCAATATCTACCAGATTTCTCGTATAATAGTTATGTTGTTTTTGTAGTGTATACATTCGGTGATTAAATAAAGCGAAAAATACAATTCCAAAATTCTGGTGGCTTTTTCAAATAAAAAAAAAAAATCCACTAAATTCGTAAAGCAGTCGAAAACAAAGTGCGAGCTATACGAAATATGAGTATGTCAGAGATGAGAAAATATTAACTATATATATATATATTAACTATATATATATATATAGAGAGAGAGAGAGAGAGAGAGAGAGATAATTTATCAATCACTACAGAAAAATTCGTAAATCTAATTAACAAAATCAAGTCTAAGTAAAAGCAAAACGTATTTTAATTTGCTAAATAATGTGTGTTAAATAATGCATAAACTTTCTTTTGTACATTTTCATTCGTTTAAATGCAGAAATGCACGAGCGAAAGGTTTTTCTGATAGTAATATCGATTTACCTTTCAAAAGACTGTAATTCGATGCCCCAAAATGTAATGAATATCTTGAGCACAATTCTTAACAATTTTTAACAAGTCTCTTTCAACTCTTTTTAAAGGAAACTCTCTCTTCCGTTCTTTGATAATATGTTTTTGGCATTTTCAATCTTTCTTGTTAAGTTTCATTGTAGAGTTTATTTTTCTCTCTCCTCTACAAATCGTTTGAAGATAAAATAACCACAAGTGCCAATAACAAGAAAACAAAAAAGAAGGAACTGGAAATTCAATGGTTTTCTGAAAGAAAGTCAATAACAAAATACAGGATATTAAAGATATGAGAAATTTTTCTATTTTTTTAAAATACAATTTTCGTGCTCAAATTACACATCATTTTGTTATTTTGTAACTGATTGTAATAGATTGTATTTAACTTTTTATTCAGAGTTTTATTACATTTAATATACTCTTTCCACACAATAAGCATTATCATTATATGCATACATATAAATCTACTTTGCATTTTTATGTTATTTAATAAACGTCTTATAAAAATACTTTGAATAAGTATTTTATTCATAAAATACTAGTATGAAACTCAATAGAGTTTAACTTTACTTAAAAGGCGACATTTAAATATAAAAATAGATGTTAAAATCCTCCAAGTACTTTCGGTTGGCCCCGCACCCATCGTCAGGGAGTAAAAAGCTCTTTCTACAAACGTCTTGCATATTCGAACCTTCGTTTTGCATTCAGGTGAGAAAGTCCATTATTTCTTGTGTTTTGTTTCAGTTAATTTCTATGGATATCTCGATTGGAAATGTAAACAATTTGAAAACTTGTGTTCAAAAAAAAAAAAAAAAAAAAAAAACGATGGAGACAAAGAAGGTTTTTACCTGAAGATGGTTGCGGTGCCAACCGTGATAATATTGCACTCAACAGTCATGAAAAAATATAGTACAAAGAAGATAAAGTGGGACATTTCTGCACGAGATTATTTTACAGCTATGATTAAACAGCAAATTTGAAATTTAAATCTTTAGATTAAAAACACTACATCGATCGATGGAAGCAGTGGTTTTTATGTATAGCCTACAAGGTATGCTTTGTTATATTAGATTGATTTGTATATTATATGTAATTAATTTATTTTTCTTTGTCCCATGCTTTTTACCGATGCGGATGACGTCATTCTCTATTGCAGTTAAAATACGATTGTTAATTATTTTCTCGCGTATGAGTTGTGCTATCTTCGATCACTTTCTGCTATAACTTTGATGGAATCAATGAGATGATATTCTGGCTTGCAGATATTTTTATCTATATTTTTTCTTTAGAAGTTAAAACTTGCATTTAGTAAATATTAGTGGAAATTACCAGTGGACCCGTGCGAAATTGTCTAACCGCTCCACTGGTCTTACTTAATACAGTAAAATGTTGGTATTTTTGTACTCAGAGTGAATTATGACTTTAGAAATGTCGAAAAATGATGAAAAGTGTTTTTTGTATATCTGTGTAATTCAAGCAGGTCGTGACATCATTTTTTAAAATCAATATGTCGAAAATAGTCTTCATTTTGTGCTTATCACTTACTTATAACAGGAAAAAAAAGCCAATTTTTGGCAAAAACTAATATTTAATGAAAATTTTGGATAAAAATAAAAATAAGCCAAATTTCTTTTACAAAAAATCATGCAACTTACAGTTTATTCCAAAGAAAAAAAATCCACAAGCTTAACTATACTGATAAATGTGAACAAGTGCATTTATATAGCTGCCAAAGTTTAAAAAACAATTCTAGATTTTCACACATGTGAAATAAAAGAGGTGAAAGTTTGATAAAATAAATATGAAATTATAGTAAAAAATATAAGATAAAACTGCGAAGAAGGGATGTACTACATCAAGAATATAATTAATATTTGTAAATTTAATATTTGTAATATTATTAATTTTTGTAAAAACATATTTTTAAAAATCGTAACTAATATAATTAATAGTTCCTAGAAAATTTAGTAATCATTCCTATCAGGTTGATACAAATTAGTTTATTCTTTTTTCTTAGCAAAAATAAATTAATTTTGAGTTCTTTACACAGAAGAAAAAAATTAGACGCACGTAACTTAATTGAGAACAGCGGCAAGAGGATTTTATGTCACTGATAAAATTTAAAACTTCGTTCTTTTTCTGAAAGATTACAAATGTTAAATACGCCAGAAAGCATTCAAGATTTAAAATAAATACCCAGTTAAGAATACAAATTAAGAATAATAGAACCCAGAAGAAATATAAACAGTATGCTTTCAAAAGCTTCATTAAAAAAATAGCACATGATTGATATGATTTCGATTCATTCTCGTCTTGTTTCAAAAGATCTAATCGCAAAAACTTCCAAATTGATATCATAAATAACACTTTAAAAGTTCCAAGTGGCATTTCTTTAGAGATGTAGATAATGGTAGAAATGGGTCAGAGCATAATGTTTTTCAAATCGAAAGATAAAGGAGACAAATGTTTCTTTTGAGTGCAATGAACCAAACATCTTGTATTTAATTTACACAGTCGGGCTAAAAACCTTTCAAAAGAAAATGTAATACTTTTTTTCCTGTATCGATGAATAAGCCATGTTCTTATTTCCAGGGTGCGCATAGTTTTATCATACATTTTTAATAGAATTTTTCAACTTATTTAATCACAGAAAAAAAATTATGCACTCTACAATTAAATAAGATTATTGCGAATTCTGCAATTTAAATATTGAATTGAACATTTATAATCTTAAATAGTGTGCCAGACTTTTTGGAAATTCTAACCAGGAAACCACGCCATAGTGTAGTAATGAACAAAATGTAACTAAGCATCAAACGAAAGAGCGTATTGAAATGTGTTTTTTGACACATAAATAATTTGCCATCGTATCCCTGTTATCGAGATATAAAGTCTTAAAATTTGCTACTTTATTTGTTTTAAGGCGTTGAAAGGATAAAAAAAGATAAAAGGCGTGGTTCTGATTCTGAAATTTTAATAATCAGATTAATATAAAATTCAAAACATATTTAGATATATTAATATAAAAATAAAAGAATTCCTCAAATAAAATGCTATTGACAAATATGGTACAGAAATAAAAAATGATTGAAGTATAGAAAATAGTGCACTAACCAGGAAACACACGCCTTTGTGTAATATTGAAAAAAAATCTAAATAAGTAGCAATCGATAGAGCATACTGATAGAACATAGGTTTATGACGCATTTGCCTTCATCTGACCGTTATCGAGATATAAAGTCTTAAATTTAGCTAATTTATTTATTTAAATTAGGGAGAAAAAGCGTGGTTATTATTCAGAAATTGTAATAATCAGATTATTATAAAGTACAAAGCATATTTAGATATAATAACATAAAAAATGAAAAAAGCCTGAAAATAAAAATTCTGTTGACAAATATGGCACTGAACAAAAACGATTCATGCGTCAAAAAACACGTTTCACAATTTCAAAATCAGAGCCACGCCTTTTCTCCTTTTTTTTTTAAACCTTTCCACGCCTTTAAATAAATAAATTAGCACACTTTAAGAATTTATATCTCGATAACGGTTTGACGAGGACAAATGATTTATATGTCAAAAGACACATTTCAATATGCTCTTTCGATTGCTGCTTACTTACATATTTTTTTTCATTATTACACTATCGGCTTGGTTTCCTGGTAAGGAGTGGAAGTGTCTTATTGAATTCTCACATAATTTCATCCAACTGCATTTCAGGCTTTAACGTTGGAGTTCAAAAATACATAACAGGGGCTGTGCATATATAACGTTATTACTTTAAGGGGGAGGGGGTGTCTTGCACTTGATATTGTAAGATATATCTAGGGGCACGGGAGGGGGGGTTCTGTATCGTTATCATTTTTGTTCTAACCCAAAATTCTCTATATTTTTTGTAACTATTTCTTTACATTAAAACATAGTATCATCTTCATTTTCTGTTATCCTATTTTATGAAAATACAAAATTATTATTAATGCCACTAAATGATTATAAAATCATTTCATTCCAATGCATGGAATACCGTTCCATCGTTTGACATTCCTATTTTCTGACATATACGCATAAAATACGCTGTTGCAGAAACCGGTACGCAGTATGCGTTTAATGTATTTGTTGTGCTTACTAGTAGAAGTTCTGCTTTCCTTCTCTCCGTGCAGGAGGCAGTTACCAAGAAAAGTAACAGAAAAAGCACTAGTGACAATAAAATCTTGAAAAGTGATTAAAATGCATGCGAGCGCCACCAATTTCACGCCAACGCCAAAGATTGACAACAAAACAAATCAACTACGACAAAAGAAAAATATAAGTATAAATTTTTAATTGTAATTTATTTTTTTTGTAATTTACTAGGGGGTGCTCCGCGCCCCCTCCACTCTGCAACCCTTGCGTAATCGCTTCGGGATACCGATTGGTATCGCGCAGCAATCCCCATTTTCCGGAAGAAAAGAAAAGAAAAGAAAAGCCGGGAAGATCTACGCAGATTTTCATTGGTCGGGAACACAAATATTTAAGCTGAATTATAGTCTTGTCATAGTCTTGTCATGAACTTGTCATAGTCTATATTTTTAACCAAAGTTTATATTGGTGTTAAGAACTTTCATAAATGTACTCCACTCATGCTTTTTAGTATGAATGCGTCCCTGACGTATAAGCGGCGCGTACAAGCCTTCTTTTCCTTTCCTTATTCGACAAGTACCCAGAAACCCATAGTAATAACAATCTTCAACCGGCCAACACAATAACAAATGCGACTCTCACCAAATAGCGCTGTAGCCAATGACGGCCAAGGAGCTAGTCGAGTAGATCTCCGCTTTGAGAAGATTAGGTAAATTACGTGCGGCGACCAGGTACACAAACTCGTTAAGCTAAGCATAATGCCCAGCAGGTAGGGGCCTGGTCTGCGGTTTAATAATAATAATAATAATAAGTGCAAGAAGATAATATTGCTGTTGAATGGATTATTAACAACAAGCTGTTATTAAATACTTTTCAATAGTAACTATTTTTTGAAGGTGTTACTTAATATAAAGCTATTTCATGTTTATTAAAACATTTTATTGACTTCTTCTCTTCACTTGAACCGGTAACGTATGCGAATAACAAATGTAAAACTTTATCTGTATATCACTGTAAACGTATAAAAAGACAAAAACAGTAAACCAAAATTGTAGAAATACATAAAATTTTTAGACATTGATAACGAGATCACTAGGACGGGTGGTGGAGTGAGTAATGATAACACATAATACACATTTCCACATTTAAAAAACTGTTTTTATGAATTATAATTTCGTTCTGCGAAATAATATGAAGTGTATTTTGAGAAGACTGGCAGTAATCAGAGCTTGATTACAACATGGCCAAATTTCCACAAGTATTTCTAAATAAAAACCTTACCCTTCTTTAGACGCAGATTTTCTTTCATAAATTAGGAGAAAATTACTATTTGGAAAATTGGTGGATATTTGTATCTGTGGAGATCAGGCTATCGCTGTGATGGTTTGAATAAGTATATTTTGCAAACCACACATATTATAAAATAAATGATGTAAAATCCCATTTATTTTATTTTTTTCGCTTTTACTAAAGCTTGTCATAGCATGGAAAAAAATATTTATCTTAAAATTGTTCTCGCTTAGAAAGCAGAGATGAAAATTCCTAAACGGAAATTTAACAACTTTTTACTTTGAAAAACAAATACTACGGAAAATATTTGAAAATTTTCTTTAAGTGTACCTTTGAAGTTTTCAGATAAACAAATTTAAACTTAATATGATGTTCTTACACTAAATTTATTTTTATAGACATGTACATACCTTGGGATATTTTATACTTTAAGCGCATTTCTGTAAAAAATTTCAATTCCAGTATAATCCATTTTTCAAATTTTTTGCACTATACTTAAAATGTATCTAAGCTTTTACTTATTGAGAATTTTATGTGTGCTGTATAACGGATATAAAAATATACGAAACTATAGGAATTATAAATGCAAAATATTATTTCTAAAAGAATGTTTGGCAAGTTTAACAACGATAGGAGCTGGAAGCTGGAAGCTGGAAGCTATGTTTATGGAAGCTAAATGAAACATCCCGATAAAATAAATATTTTCAAAGCGATTTTCTCTGTAATCTTAAGTTGAATATTTTAGGTTTAAAATTTGTTTTTCCACTGATAAATTAAAAATCCCTGGCGCATGAAAATGCTTTTGAATAACTGTGTGCTTAAATATTTATGCTGGGTTTGTGTATACATTTCTATAGTTTAGAAAGTAAACAAACCTCGAAACCAAATTAATTTTGATAACCATTATATTTTAAGCACATTTCAATGAAAAGTTGAATTTCACCAATTTATAGTTTTAAATGGTACACTATTACGAAAGGGATTTGCCTATTGGTACATTTAAGAGTATTATTTGGAAGTATCTTACATGAATGTTTCGATAAACATGAATTATATAAGTGAAGTCGAATTACATAAGTGTTTTCATATGAGTTTCGTATTTGATAAGTTTGGAAATAGTCAAAATATTTATAGAAGCTAAATTTAACCATCTGATAAAAATTCAGCTTTTGTTAAGGTTTATTTCTATAAACATAAGTTGAATATTTTGCATTAAGATTTCTTATCCATTGAACATTAAACTTCTTCGATGCATCAATAGACTTTTAAATCAAATCTTATCTACATTATAAAGCAAAAACATTCCCGTGAGGAGCTCTGACGTCATATTACCAATAAATTTCGCTTTTACTACAATTTATTTAACTTCTAAACATTCCACAATTTAAATTTTTACGACGTCGAATAGAAAAATAAATACAATTTCGATCTCAATTTGTGTGAAAGCTATACCTAAATTTACTGATTTTTAGGGTTTGTAAAAATTATTTTCAAGCCTGATCTTTTTTTAAAAAATCAGCGTGCAACCCAATTTCGGAAAATTAACCCATTTGCACTTAAAATAATTCATCATTTGTTTGTTTCTGTGAAACATTTCATAACTAAATATCTAAACGAAATTTAAATTTTGCAAATACAACAATATAATAATAAAATATGAATTTATCAGATATGTAACCGAACTACACGCTCGAGTACTGAAATACTCAGAATCAAAAAGCTTGAATTAAATAGTGAAATGTTTCGTGATTGATTGCTAGCAGGTATATGATACCAAAGTACTGTGTGGTATATACTTTTTGGTGTAAGTGATTTGAAATTAAATAAAATATTCAAAATGTAAAAATCAGTTAAGGTTTTCATTAAAAACGACTTTCTTCTGCGTTGTATACACCGAGTTTTCTGTATGGGTAATCTTCAACACAGGTGGGATTACATGGATTAGATAATTTAAGCTTTAAGTGTTTTTGTGAAGAAATACAGTAATCTCTCACTTATAAGTCACCTCTTTTATGCGTCTCTCTCATTTATACGTCAATTTTCATCATCTGTGAACATTATCTTCCTTCCCTGATGTTTTTTTAGTGGACTAAACAGACCAAAATCGCTTGGGGCTAAGTCGAAGCTTTATGGTGGATGTTGAAGAAGTTGCCAACCAAACTTTTGAACTGTCTCATGTGTTCAACTTGAAATCCTAATGTGGCTGAGACAGCAACCCAAAGATTGTTATGCAGCTGGTGTTGGGGCATTGATAAAACGGTGATATAAGAGCATAAATATTAGTGAAGAACATGTTGAGAAATAAAAATAGTTTTGAAGTGAATATCATTGTAAGTTATTATTTAATTCTTTTTTGTGACTTACTTAATGACTTTCCGGCTTAGATGCTTTACACTCACGCTAAAAAAAAAAAAAATTAATCGGTTAAAAAAAAGAAAAAAGTCGCCAAATTTAGGGGATTTTTTCCTTTAATGTCAACCTAGCCATTGTATTAAGTTATTCGTTTGGCGCAGTCTTGGAAATCGCGCCAACCAAACAGTCGCCAATCTTTTGTTTACATTTTAGCGTGAGTGTAACACATCTGTTCCGACTTTCCCTTCTAAATGATTCCTGATATCGAATAAAAGTTTCCTAAAATACAGTGTAATACAGTTAGCCACAGTTCTGAAAATCTTACTGTTACATTCAGAAACGTTTTAAAGGAAGTTAATACAGGGTCCCTACAGGTCAGATAATTTCCCTAACTTTACGTCACTTTTACACAATTATTTACTGAGAGAAAAACTCGCCTTATATAATCGCGCGATAACATAATTTTAGTTTTTCGATAAGAAAATACTGGTATACCTGAAACTGTAGGAACTCTGTATTAGAAACTCCAAAGTAAAACAAAAAATTATACTAAAAAATGTACAATAAAGAACTTGACCTTTTCATTTCGGAAACGTTTCTATAAATCTTGAAAATGTATTGTGTGATGAAGTTTCTGATTGGTCCTTCTTCAAATGGGTTTTGAAGATAACGGAATGCATATCTGCCAAACTCCCACTATTCTTCCGTAAAATGTGAGTTAATTTGTCTAATGTTAAACACGTTCCAAAAAAAACTTTTTTTTTTTAATGTTGCTGATTGACAAATATGTGCTTCTAGCATCGTGATATCACTACAATGGAGCTTCGTGCGTTCTAGCATATTATAATATATTTTTGTACCTTTTTAACTGTGTATAATTAAACATTTTCTTCGAGGAATGAAGATTTTGCCTCATATTTTTCTCTAGCCCAGGGTTCGTACGGATCAGGGAATTTTCCAGGAGTGTTACCAATATTTTTTTTTATAGAAAAAGAAATATAGCATATACTCACGAAACTTCACTTTCTTTTAAGGAGAGATTTTCTATAAGAAAATACTGGTACGGAAGAATTTTCTTGTCGCAAAATTCCAGGAGCCGTACGAACCCTGCTAGCCTCTTGATCTAAATATACAAAATTTTTTGTTAACTTCGAATATAATAAAATAAAAATTATAAAAGGTTTAATTTCTTATTGTTGTTTTAATGGAGGTGAAAAACTACCATTAAAATAAATGAAAATTGTGATAACAAATTAAAAAATTACATTCTGTTTTGGAATGTATAATGAATATCGGTTATTGTATACTTAAGAAAAATGCATTATTTATTTAATATTTTTTATGTAAAATATGCATTTATATTACGTACTATACGTTTTGATGTTAAATTACTTTTGAAAAACTATTACGTTAAATTGCATTTTGATTTGTGGCTTTTATGTATTAAATAATTAAATGCATATTTATACAGTCATTAATTTGGATATATTGCTTTATATTGAAAACAAATATATAAATAAATAAAATTTTAAATGTTTGACAATAAATATTTATTTAATATAAAAAAAAAAAAAAATAATTTTCCTAACTGGGTAGATCAGAAACTTTCAGAAACGTTTCCGTAAATTTATTTTCCACGTATACCACTGAGTTAAATTTGATATTTAAAAAATTTAAAAAGTCGTTTTTGGATTGATAAAAGTTTTTGCTCTTATAACGTATATAATAAAACCTAGCGAAATAATAGTAATTCTTTAAAATTCAAACTAGGAATAAATTATAGAAGTAAAATATATGAATTAGTAAAAATTTTTTACGTACTATATCATTTAAATAATAGCAAAACATTTGGTAAAATCAAACATAAAATATTTTTTATTCCCATTTTCAGAAGTTATTACAATGCAATAAACATAAAACCTGTCTGTATTGTATTCTTTGTTCTATCTTTTATGAGTTTTTTTTTAAGCTATACGTAATAAACAATGTATCATAAGACATATAATTTCTAAAGGCGTATAAAAAGCGTTAGAGAAATGAAATATGGGTGTGAAGTGCAGAATATTTAAGAAATATTCTCTATTGCATTGGTTCTTTTTTAAAATATGAGGCTGCTTATTTTTATAAATGAGATCTCGGAAAACCCAAACATTAGATATCCACATATATTCAAATAAAATTTAAAGGGTTATTTATGAAATGGGTCTGTTTACATAAAAATTCAACGATTTCTGAATTTATTTGTTCATATTTAAAGACTGAAATGAAATTTTCGCCGATAATTTAAGAAAAGAGTTCGCTCTAGGTAAAATGCTGATAAATGCTTTAAATGTAAGTAAAGTATAAAAAATATTTTGACTTTAAAACTTTTTTTTATGTTTTTAAAGTTGCAAAAATATATTGGTTCAATTTGTTTTCTTCTTTATTGGAAAAAATATAACATATTGAAGCAATAAATATAACCTTTAAAAATAATACTACTGCAAAAAGTGTCTTTAGAAATAAATATTATTTACTGGGAGATAACAAAAATAATCTGTGAAAATTATAAATAAACTAAACAAGAAAGGAAAATCATGCATCACGCATACATTATGAAACATTTTCCAATTCTTCCAGAAAACTGTAAACTACATCTCAGCAATAAATTACCGTAATTTTCTTCCTACAATCCTCGGACCAAACAATTCTGTTTCAACCCAGAAATTTTATTCAAAAATTGAAATGAAATATTTGCAGCGATCCTGTAAGTTACTTTTTATAAAATAAAATTTCTAGGTTTAAATAGAATTGTTTGATCCGCGTATTATAGACCGGAAATGACAGTAGGTAAAAAAATATATTTAAATAAACAATTTAGAAAATGCATAACACAGTTGAACATGCAATTTTAGAAATTAGCACCCATAGTGGATATCTTATTCAAATTATTTTGAGGACCAATGTATATTATTTGTAAATTTGTATACACATCACATGGTTTGCTAAAATTTAATTCAGCTGTAAAACGCATAACACATTTGAAAATTTATTTTCAGCATTTACCGGCAATAAAAGGTATCGTGACAATTTTTGACTATGTCTGAAGATTTTTATACACAACACATATTAAGCTAAAATTTAATTCAGCTTGGAAATGCTTACCAGAACTAAAATCGCACTTCCAGAAATTACCATCCATAGACTACAATACATCCAGTTTTTTGCGTACCCCTCTTTATGCATTTATTTATATTCTACAAACATGTCTTAGTATACTAAATACAGTTACGACGGAAAATACATAACACATTTAAACAACACTTTTAACCCTTTAACGGATATTGGTTTCCCTATGAAACCACAAAATTTTAATTACGAAATTCAACAATGACAGCAGAATTTTAATAGAAATGTTTTCCATTTGTTATGTATGTGTAATATCGCTTTTTTGTCATATACAAATAAATTTGTTCATAATTTCCGGTGTCAATAATTTATTTCAACATTTTAGCAATTGAAGTGCTTTATCCGTTAAAGGTTTAAGCAACTCACATCAAAAAACAGTAATTGTTAAAAATTTTCGGCACAGCCTTCTATATGAGCAATACAATTTATATACACCACGCAATATACTAACGCTTTTTTAAGCTTATAAATGCATACGGCATCTAGAAGCGCACTTATATTATCGGTCATACCCAGTATTGTAACTGAATGATTTTTGTGTTCCTGTAAATAACAAATATCTATGACATTCAACAATAAGCATATTTTAGTGAATCACAGCAATACACATCAATTTCATTATTTTTGAAATAGTGTAACACCTTTAAGATACACTGCTAATGATTTTTTCACATTGACGATAATACAAAAGAATTATTTTATGTGACCCGATAAACAAATGATAAATGCAGTACATTCTATATTCTACAAGAAGAATTTTGTATTGCATATCATTTTCATTTCGTATGAAATAAATGAACTTAATTATTAAACTGTATTGTAAATGATTTTTCCCCATAGACTTATTTAGTTATTTTGTGTATTCGTGTAAATGAATTGTAGTTGCCACAGACCAAATTTTCAGTAAGAAATGTCCTAAGTTAAAACTGGATAACATATACGAAGCTCATACCACCCCGTATTAGAGAATTAGAGAACGGCAAGACAGACAGGAAGATGGCCATAAACACTTTTTAACTATATTGGAAACTTTAAAAAATAAATTTAAAAGAAACTTTTCATGTGTTTTGAAATAAAAAAGAATAAAGAACTAGTTCAGGTATGGGAATTCTTAAGAGATATCATACCATTTACAGGGCTCCCAAATGGTCCGCTTTTTAAAAACCGGTATTTTCTTAGAATTTGTTTTTAAATTTTTCTTGCAAAGTTCGCAAGAAATCACCTTCGGAGGAAAATTTTTGCGGAAACGCTGTAGAAATCTACCATGAAATTTTCTGTTAAAAAATATTAATATTCAGTTGGCGGACCATTTGGGAGCCTTGCATTTATCAAATTATCCACAAATGTTTTATAGTATTATAAACGTTTAAAACTTTTCGTTCGATGATCATACGTACACAAATATCGCTTTATTATTTCTATAAAATGGCATTTATGAATTTTTTCAAAGCATTTCTTTTAAGTAATTGCATTATTAAATAGAACTTTGTAAAATTTTTAAGTTTCATATTAAGACCATTTGACCCTTACGAAGAATTCGCACTCCAATCTAATATTGTTTAGAAATAGCTAATATTTTATAGACGGAGGTTTCTTGTAACTTTTAAAGAAAGTTGTGGAAGAAAAATCCCTGAAGACAGAATTATTGATTTCAGAATATTATCTCGCGTATTGCATCAAAGCTACAAACAATCGTGTTTATGGTCATCTTCCTATCTGTCTGGCCATTCTCTTATTCGTATATATATATATGTGGTGCCTTGAGTTTCGTAAAAATTATACAAGTTTATCTTTGGACATTCCTTATTGAAAACGGAGTATGTAGCACTGATCAAAGAAAACAAAAGGCTCGCGCGATGAAAAGAATAAATCGTATCCAATGGTTGGAGTATCATAGTTGAGATTTTTTTCCAACAGAGTGAAAATATGCTGAGACCAGGACTCGAACCTGGGTACTTTGGTTTTCTGTACCAACGCTCTCCCTACTGAGCTATCCCGACAATATATAAGCTGGCATATTTCACTCTTATTTTTTAGACAAGGCAGTGAACTGCAGCGCTAATTTCATTCTTCCGAGCTAACTATAGCATTTACATGATGAATCTTGAAATAGAACGGAAACTGCTACGGAATGTAAATGCTATAGTTATAATTCGGGTGAATGAAATTAGCGCTGCAGTTCGCAGCCTGGTCCAACAAATAAGAGTGAAATATGTCAGCCCAGGATATCGTCGGGATAGCTCAGTGGGGAGAGCGCTGGTACGGCAAACCAAAGTGCCCAGGTTCGAGTCCTGGTCCCGGCATATTTTCACTCTGTTGAAAAATATCTCAACTATGATACTCTAACCATAGGATATAATTTACCTAGTTGAATATACTTTTCTCTGTTCATTAAGTATAAATCGTTTTGCAAGATTGATTTTGGCGAGCAATATTAAAACGCTTGTTATTCGTTAAACGAAAGATTTCATTAATGCTTAAAATGATTAAAATATTACACAAAAAGTCTTAAAAATATATTTTAATATAAAGATGACATATTTCAATCCTATGGAACATATACTCAATATGTCAGTATGCTTATAATGCATATAATCAGTAATAAAATGTTTGTGATTGTTGTTTACAATTCAACGAAAGTTCTTTTTTATATATAAAAATTGCATAATTAAATGGAAAAAGAAATATTACTCCAAGTTTTTTACAAGGTTCCTACTCTACAATCAAACTTCAATCAATTTTCGTCTATTTAAACTTTTCTGATACACATGACTTCTTCAGGATCATGGTTGCATATATGCACTTCCAAAAAATGCAGACAGGATTTGTTTCTGGTACCAATAATAAGAAAATAGATGTTTGTCTTATTTATTTAACCCTTTCAATACTAAACCGCCCATAACGCCCGGCGAAGCAAACTACTGCGAGAGCGCCTGAACGCCCGAGAAAAAGTGTCGCATTTTCTTCCCCTAGATAATATATAACTATTGTCACAGAGTAGAGGATTATTGCAATCAACTGATGGAATGCCTTTTGTGCTAGTGATCTCAGGGAGATTTCCGTTTCGAATATAGCAGCCTTCTTATTGTGTTGCTTACAAAAGGTAGACAAAACAAAGGGAGAAAAAAATATCCCATCATATTTCAGCATTCGGGCGTCTGTCGTATTTTGAATGCTATCCTGTTTTAGACGTCAGTATTCAAAGGGTTAATCCACTTCTGTGATTAAGTAAGTAAAGGGAGCTATTAAAAAGATTGCTGCCAACCGAATAAGAGTAATATGTAGTTTCAACACCACAGAGAATTCTTCAACTATAAACATGAACAACAGTGTTTTATAAAACAACAACTTATACAAATTAGGATTCAATATATATCTAGATTATTATTAATGAACAATCACAACTTTCCGTATTTCTATAAATACGAGCAGGGAAGACCGAGCTATGCTCGGTCAAAATTAAATTTGAGTTCAAATATCCTGACCCATGACCAAAATGACCCACTAATTGAATTTTTTCGAACATGTGACCTAGCCCAATGATTTTCGCATGCCCGAAACTCGTAGGATACAAAATTTAATCAAAATCGTTAGAGCCGTTTTTTAGATAAAATTAATTTGACCCGATTTGACCCAAAAATGACCCACTAATCGAAAGTTCTCGAACATGTGACCCAGCCCAATAGTCTTCTCGTGTCCGAAAATAGTCGGATACAAAATTTCGTCAAAATCGTTTGAACCGTTTTTTATATACAATTAGCTTGACCATGACCCAAAATGACCCAAAATGACCCACTAATTGAATTTTCTCGAACATGTGATCTAGCCCAACAGTCTTCTCGTGCCCGAAAACCATTGGATGCAAAATTTAGTGTAAATTGAGCCGCTTTTTAGATCTTGACCCACAATGACCCAGAAATGACCCACTAATCGAATTTTCTCGGACATGTGACCTAGCCCAATGATTTTATCGTGCTCGAAACTCGTAGGACACAAAATTTAATCAAAATCGTTAGAGCCGTTTTTTATATAAAATTAATTTGACCCGCGTTGACCCAAAAATGACCCACTAATCGAAAGTTCTCGAACATGTGACCCAGCCCAATAGTCTTCTCGTGCCCAAAAATGGTCGTATACAAAATTTCGTCAAAATCGTTTGAACCGTTTTTTAGATACAATTAGCTTGACCGTGACCCAAAATGACCCAAAATGACACACTAATCGAATTTTCTCGAACATGTGACCTAGCCCAATGGATTTCTGGTGCCGCAAAACGGTAGGATACAAAATTTCGTCGAAATCGTTAGAGCCGTTTTTAAAATAAAATTTGCATATATTTGCATATGGGCTGTTTAATAGCCTCTGCTTGTTAACTAGGAGAAGACCCTTTAAATGCCTCAGAGGAGGACTTAAAGGAATCGACTGGGAGCAGAGACTTAATGTCCAATCCGCACCTTCCATCGGTGCAGCCTGTTAGTACTCTTGCCTAGTGCATGGGGAACGAACGCGGATGGGCTTCCTCCAACCCGCTTGGCCAGCGTGGAGGAATTTGGCCACCTCCCCCCTTATTTTACCATGAATTCACAAAACAAATCACGGCCCTCAATTCCCGGCAGTCTGCATGTTCCTGATTACGGCAGCGATCAGAAAAACATGAAGACAGAGGGTGCTAAGAATCACCGGGCTCGGCTTGGCTGCCATAAGTTGATGACCTTGGCTACGTATAATGGACGATCCTTATCTTCTGAAAGTCGTTTACAGGAACTTGAAGAAGAATTAGAAAGAATCAACTGGGACATTCTAGGATTATGCGAAGTAAGAAGAAAAGGTGAAGAGAAGATTGATCTTGCCAGTGGACATGTATTGTACTACAGAGGTACAGAAGATGGAAAAACAAGTGGTGTAGGATTTCTGATTCATAAAAGGTGGAAGAATCAAATCGTAGAATATGATAGTGCATCAGATAGAGTTGCAAGGTTAGTTATACAAGTGTCAAAAAGATACAAGCTGCAAATTACCCAAGTTTATGCACCAACAATTAGCTATACTGATGAAGAAATTGGGGATTTCTATGAAGAAGTAGCTTCAATGCATCAAAAAGGAAAATGCTACATAAAATTAATAATGGGAGACTGGAATGCTAGAATTGGGGAAAAAAAGAAAGGTGAATTCTCAGTAGGAAATCATGGATATGGGGTGCGTAATGAAAGAGGAAACAGATTGATTGAATTTGCAGAATGTGAACAGATGTATATCATGAATTCATTTTTCAAGAAAAAGCCACAAAGAAAATGGACATGGCGTAGTGCAAATGGCTCAACAAGTGAAATCGACTACATCTTGACAAACAAAAAGCATCTTATTCAGGATTGCAGCGTTCTCAATAACTTCAATACAGGAAGCGATCACAGGTTAGTTAGATGCAAACTGCTTTTAAATACTAAAGTGGAAAGAATGAAGCTTTTGCAATGCTCAAAGAAATCAGTCGATATTATAAATCTCCAGAAACATAAAGAAGAATTTAATTTAGAACTTAAAAATCGTTTTCAAGTACTTCAATCAATCTTAGAAGAAGAACAAGATGTTACAGTAATGAACAAGAAAATAACAAATACTCTACAAGAAATTGCAAGGACGATAGCTGGTGAAGTACAAGTAAAGCAAACAAAGAAAATAACAGAAGAAACAAGAAGATTGATGAAGAAACGCAGAGAATTTAAAATGAAGAAAAACTATCCTAAATCAAGAGTTGAATATGCAGAATTATGTAAAACGGTAAGAAAATGTGTTACAGAAGATATCAGAAAATTTAACTGTGATCTTGTCAAAAAAGTTCTAGAAGATAACAAAAGTTTAAAATCAGCTAAGCGCAAACTGTGTGTTGGAAGAAAAGGTATTTTTGCACTGAAGAGAGCAGATGGAACAATCACCAAAATCAATAATGAAATAGTACACATTGTCGAAAAATTCTATAACGATCTATATAAATGTGAAGATCAAAGGGAAATCAACCTATGTGATCCACTAGTAAACATAACAGAAACTGAAGAGATTATCCCAGTGATGACAGATGAAGTTGTACAAGCCATTAGAGGCATGAAAAAAGGTAAATGCCCTGGCGAAGATGGAATTACAATTGACCTTATCAAAGAAGCAGGAGAAGAATTTGCAAAAATGCTAGCCATACTGTTTTCCAAATGTCTCGAGAAATCAGATGTACCAGAAGATTGGAATAATGCTGTGATGGTGTTACTTTATAAGAAAGGAGAAAAGGAAAACATTAAAAACTACCGTCCAATCAGCTTACTGTCAGTGATTTATAAAATTTTCACCAAAGTTTTAACGACAAGACTTGAATCAGCTCTGGACTCAGCTCAACCTAGAGAACAAGCAGGATTTCGAAGTGGATTTAGCACAATGGATCATATTCAAACAGTAAGGGAAGTTATAGAAAAACATAAAGAATATAATTTACCTCTCTGCCTTGCCTTTATTGATTATGAAAAAGCATTTGATTCGGTCTACACATCTGCAGTAATTACTTCTCTGGAGGACATTGGTATAGACAAACCTTATATCAATATCATAAAGAAGATCTACAAGAAAGCAACAGCCACCATCCGTTTAGACAAAGGAAAAGCGAAGATCAAGCTTGGAAGAGGAGTAAGACAGGGAGACACCATTTCGCCTAAACTTTTTACTGCTGTCTTAGAAAGTATTTTCAAGAAGCTGGATTGGGAAAACAAAGGGATTAGAATAAATGGGGAATATTTAAGCCATCTCCGGTTTGCTGATGACATTTTAATTTTCAGTAATAGCCCTGAAGAATTGCAAAATATGCTAAAAGATTTGGCAGAAGCTAGCATTAATGTGGGATTAAAAATAAATTTGGAAAAGACTAAGGTGATGTTCAATTCATTTGCATCAAAAAAGAAAATCGTCTACAACAACACTGAGATTAAAGATGTTGAAAGTTATGTGTACCTTGGACAAGAAATATCATCAGACAACAGTATCATGAATGAAATCAATAGAAGAATAAGAAATGGATGGAGTGCTTTTGGGAAGAACAATATTATTCTGAAGAGTAACATGCCTCTTTGTTTGAAAAGAAAGGTGTTTAACCAATGTGTTTTGCCTGCACTAACTTATGGAGCAGAAACTTGGACACTAACAAAACGGATGGTACAAAGATTACAAACAACACAGCGAAGTATGGAAAGATGTATGCTAGGCATAACCAGAAGAGACCGAAAGAGAATAACGTGGATAAGAAGTCAGACGAAAGTTTATGACATCTTCGAGAGAATTAAACGGCTAAAATGGAAATGGGCTGGGCACATTGCAAGAAGACAAGACAATAGATGGAGCACAAACACCCTACAGTGGTATCCCAGAGATGTAAAACGACCAAGAAGACGACCTCAAGTAAGATGGAGTGACGAAATCAGAAAAGTGGCCGGTGTTAATTGGATGACTAAAGCACTAGACAGGCAACAATGGAAAAATCTGGGGGAGACCTACATCCAGCAGTGGATTGAAAACGGTTGATGATGATGATGATATATAACCACACACAAGATTTGCTCGTATTAGAATATATGATATAATTTGCAAGTTTCGCTGATCATTGCGTTCAAAATCAACCAACTGCTTTGGCTCAAATCTATGGAACTGCCGTTCATGCTTGTGCTCTTTCATTCTTGTATATTGTGAATTGATATCCGTTCTTGTCCTTCTCGAAGCTCGTGGTTATTATTATTTCATTTAGTTCATATAGGTGACACTGGTCCTGAAGGCGTTAAAATCTCTCTCCTTTATTTCAATTTTCTTTTCTTCAGCATCTTACGGAGAAAAAGCGCATTAATATTAAACAAGCTTTTGAAATTAATTTTAAGAAACAAAAAAGTAAATAAACTATTTCGACTCTTAAAAGTTATATGTTTATGTATTCTTGCAAAGACTTTATTTTCAATGCGAAAGAACTCGCATTAAATTATTATCATATCGTTGAGCTTTACTATTTAAAGGTGTGAAAGATATATCCGTAATTTTTATGATGTATATTAAATATCAAAGCTTGCATTTAGAATGCAAACTTATAGCAGCTTTAGACAGTAGCTGTTTTCCTTCCCAAAAATATTTAAACAAATTGGAAATTGCATGTCAAACTTGACAAATGATGTGTGTTCCATAGTTGCCATCCTCCCGATTTTTCCAATACCAGTAAAATGATACAAAAATTTTCGCTTTATTAAATAGCCGAAATTGCACAGTTAAATAAAATAAAAAAAATTTCATAAAAATACTGGTATGAAAAAAATCGGGAGGTTGGCAACTATGTAAACTGTTATTATATGAGTGAAATGAAATATATCGTCTGCTATTATGAAATGATTAATTTCCGTAATAAAATAAGTACATTTTAAGTTGGCAACATTTTATCTTTTGTTGACATTTAGAGAAATATTCCAATGGGAAACTTAAGCCTATCTTTGAAAATTTCAGAAATTGAAATCCTATTTTATATGAGTGAAATGAAATATATCGTCTGTTATTATGATATGATTAATTTCCGTAATAAAATAAGTACATTTTAAGATGGTAACATTTTATCCTTTGTTGACATTTAGAGAAATATTCCAATGGGAAACTTAAGCCTATCTTTGAAAATTTCAGAATTTGAAATCCCTATTTAGACATGTTTTCCATTTAATAGCTATTTCTTTGAAAACATATCCATCCAAAACTAGTCGTTGGGGGCCACCGTAATACTTACCCATCATGGAAATGCATAAAGTAAAATATTAAAATAAAAATGTGTAAACTACTTATAAAATGCATTGCAATTCAAATAAAATCGTGGCTTGATGACGTCACAAACTTTAAAGGCTCGATTACTGAATTGCTTGAAAGAGGTTTTTCCTTATAACTCCAAAAATAATAATTCTATTAACTAGCGGTTTATTGCATCTGATTAAGCGTCCAATTTCCAATTAAAATATATCTTTGAAGTGAAATTTGGATGAAACACAGGGTCATGAAAAATCGGAGAGTGTGGTAAATAGGATTCCAAATATCTCGGCAACTAATTATCCGATCGACTTCATGCTTTATTCAAAATTTATGTTTTTTTATTGTCTTTTATATTCATTTCTTAAAATAAACAATTTCGAAAATTTTTATATACCTTTCATCAGAACGAATATTTCGAGAGTCCGAAAAAAATTGTTCCGGTTAATCGAGGTTATTGAAATGAAATAGGCTTCTTCCCATTATTACATACTAAGTACATACCAAGTCTCTATCTCAATTTTTTCGGGAGATAGAGCGTTTACAGACACACACACACACAGACACACAGACACACAGACGGACGGCAAAAAAATTTTTCTAAAAATATGTTTTTCGGAATCTCCAGTGTCTGAAACGTGTAAATCCGTCAAAAAAAAATTTTCGATTTTCAAAACGATTACAAGACTTACCCTATACTACGTATGATGGGTAAGTAAAAACCGTCGGTAGATTATATAATTTATATAATTGTTATAATTAAACAATTATAGAATACAAATTCGATTTTAAATTCAGTAATACGAAATAATATGACTCCATCTTAAATAGGACGTAACCACCATGGCAACCTAGAATCATTATCTATCATGGGATATCATTCAATTAATTACGTATGATAGAATTTAATAGAAAGAAGAAAACTTTCATTAATATGTTTTTAAGTTTTGATTCGATTTTTATGAAATTTGAAATGCTTCGACAAAATTCTGTCACGATTATATACACTGCTCAAAACAATTAAAGGATATTGCAGTTTTAGGTGGATTTTGTATCTGGGAAACTTTTTAGCTGATTGATACATGGTCGACAGACATAGTAGATTATATGAGAATAAATTACACATGTTTGGCAGAAAAAATGCATTTTATTGCGCATTTGTGTACAAAAGGAAAAAAACACAATTTGTGCATATGAGAAAAAAAGAATAAGAAAAGGTGTTTTCTTCAAAGAAAATCATTTTCAGTAGGGGGTATGGTTTCCACGGGCGGCCAGCAACGTTGAACACCTTTGAGGCATGGACTCAATGAGGCTATTAATGACGAGTTGGGGTATTCTGCCCCACTCTTCCAGAAGAGCTCTTTCCAGTTCTTGGAGAGTTTGTGGGGGTTGTTGGCGGCCAGAAACTCGTCTTCCTAGAGCGTCCCAAACGTGCTCGATTGGATTCATGTCTGGAGAACACGCTGGCCATTCCATTCGAACGATTACTTCCTCGAAAAGGAAATCCTCCTCCAGGTTTGCACGATGTGGCCTGCAGTTATCGTCCATTAAAATGAAGTTATCTCCGATTGCTGCAGCGTAAGGGACTACAATAGGTCTGAGGATCTCATCCCTATATCGGCGACCAGTCAGAGCTCCATCTCGAATGATGTAGAGGTCAGTGCGCCAGTCAATGGAGATGCCACCATACACCAACACTCCTCCACCGCCAAATCTGACACTTTCGTGCACGAACGCAGGATTATTCCTACTGCCACGGTCCCTCCAGATGAAAATACGCCTATTATCTGGATGCACAGAAAAACGGGACTCGTCAGAAAACAGAATATTGCTCCATTCATTTCTCCTCCAGTTGACATGCTCGGTTACCCACTCCCTGCGGTCGCGACGATGCCTTGATGTTAATCTAACACATACCATCGGTCGGCGAGCATACAGACCTACAGCATGGAGCCGGTTTCGAACAGTCTGAGTTGAAATCGTGGTGCCTGTAGCCGAGCGAAGGTGTTGTTGGAGAAGAGTAGCGTTCATGTTTCGGTGTCTCCGAGCTGTTAACGCTAAATACCGATCTTCATTGGGCGTTGTTGCCCGTCTACGACCTTGCCCTGGTCTTCGGCCTGCACATCCACTCTCCAAAAAACGGTTCTAGATCCTGGAAATGACACTTTGTGACACTCCAATGGTTTGCGCTACTTCGGCTTGAGTTTGGCCCCCTTCTAACCTACCAACAATTCTCCAAGCTTCTGAATCTGTCAAATGACTTCGCTGAGACATCGTACTCATCGAAACAAAGCAATCACAGAATGCCGATCATCCTTGTCTTCATTCTCTTTTATCCAGTTGAAAGTCAAATTTCATTCGCTGCCGCTGAAGCGACGTTTTTGACGTCGAACTCAAAATTTGCATACTCCACAGTTTGAAAACCAGAAAAATTTGCATTTGTGATTCTCTTCTTCTATTTTCGGCAAAAAAAAATTCGTTTATATCTTTATTTTATATAAAACTTCAAATATCCTTTAATTGTTTTGAGCAGTGTATATTAAATTTCAAACCATTCTGTTGGGTGGTTTTTGCGCTATTATATGCGGACAGACGGACGGATCAAACGACGACTATAGGTGCTACGTAGTTATATAATTACGAACGCACCTAAAAATAATTACGTAAAGAAACTATTTCGATTTTTAAAAGTTATATATTCATATTTTCTTGAAAAGGCTTTATTTTCAATGCAAAAAGAACTCGCATTAAATTATCATCATATATTTTAGCTTTTTTTTTTTTAAGTGTGAATGATATATCCGTAACTTTTATGATATACAGGGTGTCCATAATTAAATGACCCTACTTTAAAGTTGTCTACAGACGAAACTACTGGTCATAAACTTGGGAAATTTTGTGCAGGACATAAAAAAAAGAATGGGAATTTGTTTAGGTGAAAAAAACATTTAGTTTAAAATTTCACCACCAGATGGCGTTTTTAATGAATTACACATTTAGCATACATTTACGATAGAATACATATTTTATTGAACAAAACATGTTCCACATGACGGCTATCATTTTCAGCTACCATCTAGAATCGTAGGATAGCATGTTCCACAGTTGACCGCAGTGTGTTCTGGAAAATGCTAAAAACAGGTCGTGAAATGCTGTCTTTAAGATCAGGTAAAGTTCTTGGTTTATCATGACTTACCAAAAGTTTCAAATGCGATTCATTCGTTAAAAACGCCATCGGGTGGCGAAACTTTGAACTACTTTTTCGCTTAAACAAATTCCTATTCTTTCATTATGTCCTTCACAAAATTTCACAACTTTCTGACCAATAGTTTCGTCTGTTGACAACTTTAAAGTAGGGTCGTTTAATTATGGACACCCTGTATATTAAATATCAAAGCTTGCATTTATAATGCAAGCTTATAATAGTTTTAGACCGTAGCTGTTTTCCTTCTATCAAAGATTTTTTTTAAAAAGGTCTTAGAAGTAATGAGATTTGAAATATTTTTCGACTAAGTCGAATTTCAATAACTTAAAAAGGAAATTCCGATGTCTCATAGAAAATCGATATTAATAACATTTGTAGAAACTGGTTAGAGGGGACATTTTTTTCACAATGTCTAGGTTATATTAAATCTTGAAGCAGTAAAATAAATTTCAATAAAACTACGTCTTTTTACGAAAAATACATTTAAATATTTTAATGAATAAAGTAAGATGTATTCGAATCGACAATCAAAATTCTTTCGTTTATAAAATTACTAGCTAACCCGCCCGGCGTTGCCCGGTCCCGAGATAATTACAATCTCAGAGAAAGGCGTTAACCCCCTCCCTCCCCAAAACCGTAAATATAATAAATAATTTGTTCAAGAGAACCACCGTCACCTACATTAACGCGATCATTAAAAAAAGAATTACATTTTTCTGATAATTAGAACATAACGAAGACGCTACTCTAAAATAGCCGGCAGATGACACCCCCTTCCCGACCTCAATTTCAAATCTATATCTTAATTAGTTACCTAAACTTTTGTTCATTAGTAAAATTTGGCTATTATTTCCTTTCGTTTTCGCAAACTAAGTGAGAGGGATCGGCCAGAGAAACAGGTCTCTTTGTAGTTCAGTTTTTAATGAAAGCAGATCCCTGTCTGAATGATTTCTGGGATCGTTTTCAATGGCGCCGGCAGATTTTTGGCATTTTTTGCATAAATTAAAAAAATTACAGACCGAATTTTTCAAAAATCACATGGTCAGATGCAGAATATTTTTTTACATATGCTCAGAAATTTTCAAATTGATATCTCAATTAGTTTTCTGAAAATTCGCTAATTAGTAAAATAGTTTCAAATTTGTTAATTTCCGCTCGCAAATCCAACGCGCCAGTTCGTTTCTTTCGCCATTTTGTTTTAAAAGATGACATTTTAGAAGCGATTGTTAATGAGAATCTAATTAATATCTAGGCTAATTATCAAAATATTAAAATTCTGAGACTCAGGTGCACATGGGTACCTTGGACTATCCATACCTAAATTTCCAGACTTCTAGGTGGGCTAGATTTTGCTAGCCATCGCCAGCAGACACACACACAGACAGACACACACACACACAGAGCGAAACTTTCTTTTATTAGTATAGATATAACGTATTAGCTGCGTCGCAACCCATTGTGTTGCATACTTTGAGTTTTGCGGGTAAAATAAATCTAACTGTATTCTACATTTTTTTAAATGTTTATCATATTATCTTTATAAAAAATTATGATGAATAAGGAATCATATTGACAGTGTACGTTAACAGAAAATTATGAAAAAAAATTGCATTTGATTTTTTAAAACATGGATTACATTTCGCAAATTATTTTTTATGCAGTTACAAAGTAGAATGATGACATACGATAGTAACAACAAGCGGACAATAAAATTTGATTTGTCAACAGGACTCTGAAAACAAAAATCGGAAGCTCCTCATTGACTTTAACTTGACGACAACGCAATTATCGTTAAGTTAATATTTCTTTACTCTTATACCGGTGAACACAGTGGCCACTGCGTTCACCGGACTTGACTCCATGGACTTCTAGCTCTGGGGATACGTCAAGACACAGGTGTATGTGACTGAGCCTACTTCTCTGGTTGATCTGAGGCAGCGAATCATCCTTGCTTGTCGCAGAGTTACACCTGCTATGCTCCCACGTGTCCAGGACTCAGTACTGTTACACATTCAGTTGTGCATTGCCATCAATGGAGAACACTTTGAGCAGTATGTCTAGTAGATTCTGGTATTTGATGTACTCATTTTTTATAGTAGACCGTTTTCTAATATGATAATAAATTGATATTTATTTTTTGTGTTTAATTTCAATATTTCATTCTTCGTTTTGTATACGACCCCTGAAAGTCGGCTCAAATTATTAGATGAAATAACCCTCTTTGGTGATACACCTATTTAGCCATACTGGCTAAAGGTTGTTTTGCCATAAAAAGGACATTGCACCCTGGTTTCGATCTCGAATTACTCTAATTCATTTTTTAACTGATCCCTGAATGAAAGACAAAATCATGTGAAAAAAGCTCAAACTTTGAAATTTAATAACTGTGTCAATTTTTGTCGTACAGAAGTCAAACTTTTTGTGTTGTATTTGTTATGATAGGTGTAAACATTTACTAAATATAATTGTAGGGACCGGGGACCGTATAAATAGTTAGATTTCGTAATTTTTATAAAATTGATTTTTTTACTTTATGAACGTCTCAACATAAATATTTACCTCATTTGAAACACTTTCGTAATTCGAACTATAGGTCTACAACCAACGGTTGAGAAATTAAAGGTCGGCGATAGATAACATTTTGCACCCTGTATATTAATGTTATATAAAAATTTTATTTCGCAATATTCTTTTAAATTATTCTAAATTCTGACATATTCATTATTTTCCTTATTTCTTAATAATATTTAATTCCTATTTAATGTCCTTTTAAAATTAATAATACGTATATTAATAATGATCTTATTCCAAATCTTAATCTAAAATTTTAAGCCCATTCGTAACTTTTATCAACTATCCAACCTATAATATTCTGAGAGACGGTAGTTCTTTTTCTTTCGAATGTTTTTTAAAAGCCTTTTTTTCTATTCCACGCCTCGCTTTACGCGCCTAGAGTTTTTCACTTCAAAATCAATGCGCCGTTGTGTTCGGGATTATTTCTTGTTAAATCTTTCCCATCGCACATCATTTGCTTAGCCTTATTTCGCCTTTCACTCATTGGCTTGTGCATACATTACGTCGCTTTTCTAACTTTCCGCACTGTTAACAAAGCCCGGCTTCAAGCATTCAGATAGTTGATTTTTGTCGTGTTTTAAAGTGCTAACAAAATTGTTATCTGATGTTCAAGCGACTTATAAATTCTAAAAAGCCCTTTAAGATCTATTAAATAGTGTAGTGAGTTAACGTCAAGCCTATAAGATTACACCTTGATCCTCACTGTAAAAAAATCTTCAGCTTTTGCTGGAGACACACTCCACCGCTTTTAGAGAAAACGGTTACTTTACTATATTGTGGAGCATTTTCATTAGTCAAAATAGAGATATTCTATAAAAGCGGTGGAGTGACTATGCAGCAAAAGATGAAGATTTTTTACAGTGCTGTGGGAACTGTGCTGGTATTTCTCATGTTCATGAATAAAAAATTTATCTGGAAACTGGCTGAGCATTATTGGAGAAATTCTTATTGGTTCCCTCATTGTCCTACTCTTCCTCGCCATGATTCTTGATCGAACGACTGCAATAATTCCTCATCTGTAACCAACTGTCATGTTCTCGTGAAATTTTAAATTAACCTCATAAAAAGCTAACATATATATATATATATATATATATATATACAGGGTGTATCTGAAATGCTTCAACAAACTTAGAGAGATGATAGTACTCATGAAGACGATCAAAAAGTGCAATGCAGCATGGGGTCGCAAATGACATTTAAAGGATGAAAATCGAGAAAATGCGTCTGGAAATGGACAAACTGAGACAATAAAGAAACACTCTAGAAAATTATTTATTGCTCAGAATAGGTACAACACAGCTCGTGATGTCCAGAGAAAACAAATATTTTACAACAATTGTTCAAAGTGTCGACCGCGAAAATTATTACACAGAGTACGTCTACATAGGAACGACTGGCGGACACGCTCGAAGATTCTGGGAGTTTCCTGGATTTCTTCTGCAGTGGTCACAATACGCGCTACTACTTCTTCTGGCGTTTCTACTGGAGTCTCATAAATGAGGGATTTCATCTGTCCCCAGAAGAAGAAATCCAAAGGATTAAGGTCCGGCGAGCGTGGTGGCCCATCACAAGCTGTGTTGTAACTATTCTGTGCAATAAATAATTTTCTAAAGTGATTCTTTCTTTTCTCAATTTGTCCATTTCCAGACGCATTTTCTCGATTTTCATCCTTTAACCCTTTGAGGGGCGGTGGTATGTATTATATACCACCTAATTTTAATCCGATTCAAACCAGAAACTTTTAATTAGATTTTATTTTCGGAAAAAGTTGAAAAAATTTCTGTTCCTTATTTTGAACTAAATTCTTTAGTAAATACCGGTGAGAATTCAACGTAACAGGAACACAATTGCTTGCTCCTGAAAGGGTTAAACGTCATTTGCGACCCCATGTTCCAATGCATTTTTTGGTCGTCTTCATGAGTACTATCATCTTTCTAAGTTTGTTGAAGCATTTCAGATAAACCCTGTATATATTTTGGAAACTAAGTTAAGTTTGCAAATCTAAGAGTTATGACATTCTCGGATCCATGCAAAAATACCTGACGTTAGTTTCTACTAGTAATAATTGTGAAGTAAAAATCCGCTGTCAGATATTTAATATAACAGGACCTGAACATCATGGTCCAATTTCATTCACTCTAACTGTATACAAAATAATCATTTACGTGCTTATCATTGACGCTAATTTCTGATGCGAGTATGAGTATGCACTGGTATCTTTTTATATTTATTATTTCCGTTTTAATATTAAAAGTAATAAGTTCTGTACTAGTAAATCTGCAGATCAGAAGCCTCAACGTCAGCTCTGAAAGTCATTGTTTTTTAATCTAACTTTTTTTATTATTTTTAATCTTACAATTCACAATTTAATTTTTGTTATATTACGTACATATTTATAGGCACATAAAATACTTCGGAGGTTTCAGAAATTAGAAGCTTTAAATTAAATACAATTTATGGAATGATATTCTGAAATTCTTTTGAACTTCATATTCTTGTAATTTTTTAGATTTAAAAAAAAATGCATTTCTTATTTTGATATTCTTTGAAATAGGGTTGCTAAGCAACTAATAAAATAAAGAAGAAAGAAAAAGAAATGCATTATAAAAGTTGTAAAAAATAGGAAAATAAAATATTTTATATTTCCCGAACAGTTGCAAAAAAATTTCCAATAATATAAACAATTAATTTTTAAATTCTAATAGATGTATTGGCGAATTTTCAAAGCTATCGCATGTATTTAAGACCTCCATATCGAAAATTTAGTATCCGTAATTGCCGAAACGTCAGTGAAGGCTTACTGTTGAGACCCGAAAAGTTTTTGGTTTCTGTCTGTCTGTCTGTCTGTCTGTCTGTCTGTCTGTTTGTCTGTCTGTTTGTCTGTCTGTCTGTTCCGCGATAACTGCCGTAAAAATGATCCGATTAGGTTGATTTTTGGTGGGTATGTTGGTGAGATACCCGGAATTAGCTGTATAGTTTTTGTTTAAATTTGGTTCATTCGTTCGAAAAATATAGAACATTTCTTTTTAAATTATAATGCTTTCCTATGGGACTGCAGACGATTTTCAAATTTAATTTTTAACTGAAATGGAAATCGCATATTTGAATAATGGATTTCAATGTAAAATTATGGATGGTGATTTTCAATATGGAGGTTTTAAATATATCCAATAATTTTGAAAAATTGACGATACATTTATTAGAATTGAGACATTAATTGTTTAAATGATTGGAAATTTTTTTGCATCTGTTCCGGAAATATAAAACTTTTATTTTCATGTTTTTTACAAATTTTAAAATGCATTTCTTTTTACTTTTCTCTTTAATTTATCAGTTGCCTAGCAACGATATTTCAAAGAAGATATAATAAAAGCAACACGCACAATTTTGTTCCAATAATTTATTAGCAAAATAAATTTTTGTATTCTATTGACATAAATGAAGAATTTATTTTAATAAAAGTTTTTTTTTTTTTTTAATCTAAAAAGTTACAAGAATAAGAAGTTCATAAGAATTTCAGAATATCATTGCACAAACCGTGTTTAATTTAACGTTTCTAATTTCTGAAACCTCCGAAGAATCGTATATGCCTGTAAATATGTATGCAATAGAAAAAAATTAAATTGCGGATTGTAAGATGCTAAATAATATGAAAAGTGAGATTAAAAAACAGTGACTTGAGCTGACGTTGAGGCTCCTGATCTGCAGATTTACTAGTTTTACGTTTAAATCCATTATTCGAATATGCGATTTACATTTCAGTTAAAAATGAAATTTGAAAATCGTCTGCATTAAAATAGGAAAGCATTATGACCTAAAAAGAAATGGTCTATATTTTTCGAACGAATGAACCAAATGTAACTAAAAACTATACAGCTTATTCCGAGTACCTCACCAACATAGCCACCAAAAATCAACTTAATAGGACGATTTTTACGGCAGTTATCGTGGAACAGACAGACAAACAGACGGAAACCAAAAACTTTTCGCGTCTCCACAGTGAGCCTTCACTGACGTTTCGGAAATTAGAACTCAGATAGTTATGATTATTTATATATCTTCCATGACCGTGTTCGCTACCAATTGCCCTATATTTGAGAGAGTTGTTTGACCGTAAGTTCCATCACATTTAGAAACAAAAATAAAACTTTAATTTTTTTTCATTCATATTTCAAGCCGGATTCCTAAATATTATGGACAAAAATAGTATTTTGGTCATTTGATTTCAATTCGTTGATCTTTATTCAAATGTTATTATAGTATTTTACTATACTACATAGCTAAAAATGTCTTTAAAAAAAAGTAGCAGAAATTTGCTTAAACGTTATTCAGTCCGTTACCATATCTATAAGCAATACTGTATTTACATAGTTTGTAAATTGGGAATATGATTCTGCCATCATATATGTTAAAGAGAAAATTGCAGTAACCTATATATTTTGAGCCATCCTGTATATTCTCTGTATGAATATACAGAGATTTTTTTTAATAATCAAAATGCCTTGTGAAAGGATATGAAACATCCTTAACTCATTACCCGCTGGTGTTGCACTGACGCAACGGTCAAAATAAAAGTGTATGAAAAAAAAAAAACTTGCCAAGCTACCACTATTTTAATATGTAAAAAAAACTTTATTTAATGACAAATACTTTGCTATAAAAGATACCGAATATTATATTTCAAAATTTTTGGTGGTAAACGAATCGGTTAATGGGTTAATGAAAAGTATGATCCTAGACTTTCCTAACCTTAATAGATTAGAGTTCGATCTGCACGACAATAAGCTACAGTACAGAATGTATAATGAAATTCAAAACTAGTGTTATCACTGTTACTTTTATTAACAATGCTTTTTTCATTGTTAACAATTTTTTTTCACGGCTAATATTCCGTCAAAACAACTATGATTTAAAACTTTAGAAATGTTCCAGCAAACACGTAACATGAAATTTCAGGACAAATTGACCGATTCTGCTGAACTTATCGCATATAGCAAGTTGTGTAAAGTAATGTATAATTTAGACAGAAATTCGAAAGCTGTGTATTAAATACTCATTTTAAATTCTTAAAATGTTACTTCAAAGTAATTTAAAAGTTTGTGTTTATATATCCTGAACTCATATTGTCGCAAAAGTACCCCAAACATGCTTAACTGTTTTCCTTTCTTCTTCACTTAGATTTTTCACTTTTTTTTTTATAATTCCGGTTTTAAAATATATATGCATTTCACAGAATAGTTATTCCTCTTTAGTGACTAGGAAAAGTCATGCTTTGTTTGGATTCGGGAAGCATTATTTCATAAGATAAATATTTGAGAGTAACAATATATTTTTTAATTATTTTTGCATCTGTATTAACCAAAAACGTTATTTTACGTTTTGGTGCATTTTAATAGACATATTCAGTGTGACGTCAGTCATGAAGTTTTCAATGAAGACTGACTACAAACAAACGGTTGCTATGTTTCATTTCTTATTAAACATAAATCGTAGAGAATGTTAACACTGCATATAATGTATTAAAACACTTATATGTGAGATATAGCTATAAGATGTAGCTATAATATACAAACAAAATGGGAAATACAACATAGCAACCGTTTGTTTGGAGTCAGTTTCCAAGCAAAACGTCATGACTGACGTCACGACTGAAAGCGTCTATTTTAGAAATGTAAATTCAGCCAAATAACTAAGAATTTCCTCGGAAATTTTTATTTATGATATAAGACTGGTATAAAAATTAATATAAGATATGATATGACTTGTATAAAAACGCGTTCCGACCGTCGCACCCAAGTCCTGAGGGACTTTTACCGCACCAGTAGATTTGTCTCTCTACGGCGCTGTGACCGGCCTAGGGCCTCCACCTGCGGACCCCCAAGCCCTGTGCCCGACTGAGCGACGACATAGGTCGTTGCGATCGGCGGAGGATCCCATAGCTTAGAAGAGACCTCCACACAGACACTCGATGAAACGCCGAGAACACCCAGCGATTTCGTCGCCGAATCCCCATAAGGAGAGTCGGTCACTCGGCCATATGCTAGGCTTCCCGACGGCTCTTGCTTTCCCACGGCGTCCGATCGTCAAATGTAGGGAAGGACAAGCGACTAGTTCATCTACCATGGGTCGTCACTACGTGTGACATAGATAACCCTTGCCGACCCAGGACCACGAGGAAACTCGCGCCTTTCACATAGACGTGACTCGAATATAAGACTGGTATAAATAAAAATATTTTCGAAGCAAAATTTTACAAAGTATTTTTAAATTTTCAGCTAAAAGCTCCTTTAAAGATGTTTTTACGTTATAGCCTCTGGACAATAACCTCTGGTGTTTTCTCAAATAGTTGTTTAAATGGTGTTTTCAATAAGTATGTTTCCAATCTTTGTAATTAACATCAAATAATCTTTATAGCAATCTTTGAATAAGATATTCGAAGAGCGCTTGAAGAAAGTTACTTCTTCAAAATCCTATTTTCTGGAAAAACATTTGAAATCTGCTCTCGTTGGTACTAAGAATAATTAACTGTGAAACTTTTCATTCTAATTTCTTCTTTTTTTCTGCATGTTAGCATATGAGAATTTTTGATATTGTAGAATTTCTCGTATGGAAATTTTCTATTGAATGCTAAACCTTGAAGGGTTTTCACTCTCGACAACGCTACGTACGTTAAGCCAACTGAAGTCTCTTTATCCCCAATATCTACAACTGCTGTATGTAATGTTAAACCTTGAGATTTATGAATTGTAACAGCAAAAGCTAACTGCAGAGGAAATTGTTTTCTTGAGCAATTTATATTTCCATTTTTCCAGAATTTAGTTATTGGTGGATTCTGAACGCAGCCATTCTCATAAGTTGAATGACTGTAGTTTTCCAATTTAACCATAATTTTTCGGGGAATCTGGTCTGGTGGCCCGTGATTTTCTTCATAAATAATATCTTTAACATAGCCTGAAACAATGTTTATTAAACCTTTTTCAATCCACAAATTAGAACGTAACATTACTTTAGACCCAATTGATAAACTAAGAAATGGTTCAAGTCGGTTTGTCATCTCAAAATCAGCCAACTTTGCTTTAGTACAATTATGAAGAGCTTGAATCAAAGCAGCTGGTTGACGCAGTTCTTTTAATTTTGCGTCTTTATTCGTTGAAAACAGCCTAATTGTAATTTTGAATAAATGGTGTTCGCTTTTTGAAAGAGACTGTAAGCTTCGATTCATTAATATAACGACATTAACAATAAATTTTATTTGCTTACAATTCTTATGTTGCCACTTTACAAAAAAATCATAATATGATTCTTTTAAAATGCGTAAGTATCATCTGCGTAAATGATTTGACATAATAAGAATAAATCTCTGTCAAATCCGCTGTATAATCCGAGTCTGATTACCCCAGGGCCATCAATTTCACCTCTGTAATAAAAATCATATATATTTTTTCTGTTGTCAGTATCCCTTTTTCTAAATAAATACAAAACGCACAGCGATAAATGAGGTACCATATGAAAGCATTTTGAATAGCTTTCATCGCGCTTACATATCACTTCTAAATACTACAAATTTCAATTTTTACTACATTTTACTACATTTTACAATTTCAATTCTTACATCATCAATTAGGAAAAAAAATAGTTTTCGATTGAAATTTATTTGAAAACTTCCGCTTAATTTAACGACTTTTTAAATAGTTTTCAAGCATGAAATATTTTTCAATTCTATTTCAACAATGGCCATCAGTTTGCTTTAATAATATAGCCCCTGGGAAAGTTGTCACAATTGAATATAGATTTCCCTTACCATCATAAACAGTTAATAAAAAAAAAACTCCTGATAAATCATAAGATCAGAAAAAAAATCAGTTTATGTTTAACATAAAATATTATGTTTAACATAAAATTTGTATGTTGAATTCGTTGATGTATATGTTGCATCAGAATATGCTAAGAATTGTATTTTTTATATATTTTTTAAAGATCCATTGGGTATTTAACTGTATAAGAGGGAAAATATCCCTGACTGTGATGGATAATAATCCTGATTATGTAAAGGGACCGACGAAACCATACAAATGAATTACACTTGAAAACATTAAAAATCTCCCTCATCTGCAGATTGATTTATTATTGTAAAAATAATTCTTCATCTTTACATAAACATTGATTAGCTTAAAACAATGGATGCGTTTTAGAAGATATGGATTTGAAACAAACAATGTTTAAAGAGGACTTTTTAAAATTTTTAATTTAAACATTTTAAAACTTTTTTTTAATGTCGAATTTCGACGGTGCTTTTAGGATTCGGAACTCATTCGGTTGCATTATTACAGAGGGAGAGGGGAGATGTGTACGTTATTTACTAAGTTCTTTTATTTACTGAATATGAGATGAATGTAGGAATGTAGTATTTGCATGATACTTCATAGGTCCATGAAATTTTCTTTCTTGCCGTGAGGAATATGGCGGTAATGTCAAAATGATTTGCATTACACAGTTGTTTACGGATTGTTTGTTTGGAGTTTGCATCGGAAATAGTACTCTATTTCACAGGGGGAAAAATATTTTAATATAAAACATTTGAAAGACTGTTTCATACGCACCCCTTCTTAAATAATAAAGTAGCTTATTTTAATGATATTGACATAGTATTTTTTTTCTGTCAAGTTTTGAACGGTTCTATCTAGTATATATTATTTCTGTAGTCAACATTCTTTTCACTATGCGTTTACAAAACGCACAACAATGAATAAGGTATCATTCGAAAGATTATTGAACCGGCTTCTGACATAGTACACTCACATATCGTTAAAACATGTTTTTTTTTATTAAAAATTAAATCATCATTGCTTTCATAAATGAAATGAAAGGTTTTTTTTAAAAATCACTGTTGCCACAAAAAATACCGCATTATATCATGCTCAGCAATGATTATAAAATGATAAAGTGTGATTTCTCCGCATGGGTATTATATTTATGATTGAAATGGAATATTGATATTGAAATATTTAGAAGAAAAAGGCACCATCGATCGATCAAACTAGTGGTATTTCAAGTGCAGCCCAAAAGGTGTGGCTTGTTATATTAGATTAAATTGTATTTTATATGTATGCAATTCTATTTTCTTTTTCCCGGAAGTTGATGACGTCATCTTCTAATGCAGTTAAAATAAGATTGTTAATTCTTTTCTCGCTCATGCATTTTGCTCTCTTCGATCAGTTTTACTGTAACTTTGATAAAATAAATGAGATGATATTCTGGTTTGAATAATGTTGTTTGTAGATATTTTTTTTTTCTTTAGAAGTTTAAACCTGCATCTAAAAGATATTCGATATTGCTAAAAAATATTAGACTGCAATGCAAAATCTTCGCACATGTCCACTGGTTTGTAATTCAATTTCCATAAATAGGATGAAATTTTTAAAAGTAAAATTTCAATAGAAATTGTGAAAATTTTACTCTGCATTTTTAAATACTGTAAGATATACTTAAGATAACATTGATTTGTATTACCAGTAACGGTTTCAAATTATTCATAAACAAATATTTTTCTTTGAAACAACTTACATCTTTAAGTCAAAAGAAGATATATATTTACACATACTTTTGCAGTTTCGCAATTATAGCAATGATCAAAAGGAATGTGAGTAATTTCAAATGATTGCATCGTCCGCTTCTACCTTAAGTCAACAAACTATAACATGTTTTAACCCTTTCAGGGGCAAGCACCTGTGCTCCTGTAACGTTAAATTCCCACCGGAATTTAGGAAAGAATTTAGTTCAAAATAAGAATAAGCAATTTTTCAACTTTTTCTCGTCAAAATTAATAAAGTAAAATTTAATTAAAAGTTTCTGGTTTGAATCGGATTAAAATTAGGTGGTATATAATATATACCACCGCCCTTCAAAGGGTTAATTCAAACTGGAAAAGTAGCAATTCATAAATTTAATCAGTATTGAGGTTAATGAATTACAGTATACACTTTCAAAGATATTGGATTTAAGTATAGTTTCGTATGCGTAATCTATTTATTCAAATTAAATGGATATCTGTAAATCCGTTATTATTGATGTCATTCTGAATTAACAAGAAATCATTACAATTCGATAGATTAAATTTCATATGAAACAAGTTCATAGATACATAGTATATAAATTTATTAAGGTTGTGATTTCAATCTGATTTGTTAAAATTTTCTTTTTTAATAATAAAATATTTACATTGCTTCTTATTATCTTAACCTCTTTCACAGAATTCGAAAACAAACATATTTCTTTATTAACAAAAACTTGTAGTATGATTTTCATACCGGCCAATCTCTCCGTAAAGTGTGAATAAATTTAACTCACGTTAAACAAATTTTGAACTAGAAATGTTTTAGAAATAAAATCAAATTAGTGTTGTGTAGAAACCTGAAATTAAATAAATAGAAATATATCATATTATAAATGAAAATGTATCATTACAGTTTTTGAAAGATAAATACCTCCACCTAGTTTGAATAAATCTGCCAACACCTTTTCCGGAGTTGCGATCAAAAACTTCTGCGACAACACATTGCCTGTTCTTTTACTTAGTTTTTCAGCCGCTGGGAATTTCGTAACTTTACTTTGCATTTTACGTCGCTTTAAAGGAAAGCTACATACGAAGGGGGTTTTGGGCTACCGCAATGTTTTATTTTTTTTTAACTTTGGATATCTAATTTTTGGGGAGCAAATGGGAACGTAACGGATGAACATATTATAAAATACAAAGGATGTCAATTATCACGTTACTAAATACCGTACAACCAATAGAGGGAACAAATGGCCAGATCGGGGTTCGATCCCTGATCCCTTGATATAGAGCACCAAGTGCATTTACCATTTAAAGCATTCGAACAACATCCGGCATAGCATTCTCTCACTCTTATATGGCTTGGCTACAACCTTGCAGCACAAGATGGAACGTTAATCATGAGCACAACTTCAGTAGCATACATGAGACAAACTAAACCCTGTACTGGTGAATATTTATGTACTAATTTATTTTTCCGCAGAGCTGAAATTACGCTGTAAATTAATGAAATACAAAGGATGTGAATTATCACTTTACTAAACAGCGTACAGCCACTGTAACTGGTTTTAGTTTGTCTCATTAACCCTTTTTATCCTGACGGTGCTAATAAGTACCACTTTAACCTTTTCAGGGGCAAGCAATTGTGTTCCTGTAACGTCGAATTCACACCGGTATTTACGAAAGAATTTAGTTCAAAATAAGGAATATGAATTTTTCAACTTTTTCCCGTCAAAATTATAAAAGTAAAATTTTATTAAAAGTTTCTGGTTTGAATCGGATTAAAATTATGTGGTATATAATATATACCACCGCCCTCGAAGGGTTAACTCCTTCGCGACGAGTGTCTTTTACAGAATTTTTAATCTGTTTCCACCGGTTTTTCAAATGAAAAATTTTCACCTAATTGAATCGCAAAAATGCTACGATTAGATAAGGAAAACTTTACAAAAAAAAATAACTGGTGGGAATAATCGAGGATTCTGAGCATCTAAAAAGTAGCTGGAAAATTAATTCAGGATATAAAGGGTTAATTACCTCATTTGTCTCATTAATTTTTTAGGTCTGCTGAAAAATTAATTACTATATTATATACATATTGCGTAGAAATGTAAATTAGTCTGGGAAGTATATTGCTATTGTTGTAATATCTCATAAAAACCTGAAGTTTTTGCAGCTTGAAATAAGATGTTATTACTTCTATAGAATATCATTATGAACATTGTATTGCTTTTGTGTTGAACTTCTAAGTTAAGACTCATAAGTAAAAATATCTATTTTTTTTTTCGATTTTAATCCCTTCAACGAAATGTTATCTCTCTATAATAAGTCATAAAATATATCAAGGAAATGAAACGGAAAGAAAAATAATCAATCAAAATTTACAAAAGGCTTATTTCATTTTTTTGAAAATGTATTTTTGAAGAAGGTATAAAATCTTTTTAGTTTTATATGCAGAAAGGAATGCATTCCTGTATAAAATGTTTTTAACGTTGTAACATTTCTTTATCATTCAAAAAAAAAAGTAATATTATATCCTAAAGTGTAATGAATTTCTAATCTACAATTCTTAAAAATTTTATAAGCCGCAGCACTTTCAACCATCTACAAAGGAGACTCTTGCTTCCGTTCACTGATCATCTGTTTTTGACGTTTTCAAATTTTCTTGAAAAGTATTATTGTAAGACGCATTGTATCCCTCTCGACTTCAAATCATTTGAGGATAAAATAACCACAAGTGTCATTAACAAGAAAGCAAAAATAGAAAACTGGATATATTTTTTTTCTGAAAGTGCATCAATAGGAGAAGTACAGCGTCTTAAATTACTATTAAAATCAGTGTTGCCAGTACGCTACTTATTTTTAATTCAGATATCTTCATTGCCACCAGATTTTTTAAGTAGAAATATTCGACTTTTATAATGACAGTTAAATAATGCGAGAATAAAGGCAATTACATTATTTTAAAGAAGTGGTGCGAATCAAACAATTTGAATTTTTAAAAAGTAGCCTACTGGCAACACTGATTAAAATACTACCAATACATTCACAGGCAGTCTAGGCTACGTTTTCAAAATCCAGATTGTTTGATTCCTACCAGTTTTTTTAAGATAGTGTCATTGGCTTTATGTTCGCATTATTTTATCTGCCATAAAGAAATCCGAATATTTTCTACTTAAAAAAATTGGTGGCAATCAAGTAATCTGAATTTTCAAAAAGTAGCTTACACTTCTCGGTCGCGATGATTAAGGGGTTAAAAGTTTGTGATGGCAATAAAAAGGGAAAGTTGGCAGTTATGTAAGCTCTTTCCGATTTTATTAAGTATCAAATTTGTAAAGGTAATTCTTATTATGTATTCTAAATGTTTTAAAATAATTATTCAAATTTCTCAATTTAACTAGTTTTAACTTTCGGTACGTAAATTTTAAAATTTATCCTCGAAATTGTGTAAAATATTTTAAAACTAATTTCAATGCTCGGCGTATTTTTTGAGAATCTTTTTTGAAAGTTTTTAAAAGTAAGTTTGTATTAGGTTGTTCTGAAAATTTCTTCCTTTTGAGAGAAAAAAAAACATGTCTGTTTTGTTTATTAGCATTTATTTGCTTCCGTACTGGAACGAACTTGTAGTCGGTGTTGAAAAATGGATTTTGGTTTGTTTATTTTGTTTTAATTTTATTTTAGTGGCAATGTGGCTGAGTTGGAAGTGAGGCTGTTTTCAAGAAAGAAGATTCTTGGATTTGTTGATGTGAAGTAAACATACATGTTTTTTAAGGGTGTACATGGGAAAATCAATTCGAACCGGAACATTCTGCCCGTCAATTATTAGACATGATATATCGGAATTAATATTCTAATAATTAAATGATAGAATTTTCCGGTACGAATTGGTTTTTCTCAAACAGAAAGAATTTTCCGAATAACCAAATAGATTGAAAAAAATATTATACTTTAAAGATATATAAATTATTTTCAGGAATATTTTAAATGCATTTCTGAAATTATAAAAAATATTCCTTTATGAGGAGTTAAAGTCTAGTAAAAAGTTAGATGTAAACACGAAAATTAAAAACAAAGAAGAAATATCAAATTTATAAATTACTTAAACTATTTCTTAATACTATTATATAAAATAAATATATCTTGAATTTTTCATTTTCAAATAGCATTTCAATTTCCTAATAACAGTAAAAGTATTTATTTGATGAAATTAAAATTAAACCAGAAGGACCCGTGCAAAGCTTTCGCACTGAAATCTTTGAGATTATTTCCTGATACATTTTAGCACTAATTTTTAATTAACTGATTTTCTTTGTAATCAAACAACGCGTTTTAACGAAATGTGAGTGTATTATGTCAGAAACTTGTTCCAAAACTTTTCGAATACTCCATTCATCGTTAAATATTTTGTATGTGCATAGAAAAAGGGATGTTGACAACAGAAATCATATATATGATGATTGCTTGTGTATAAGAAAATGAGAATAGATTGCCAGAAATTTTTTTGCCAAATTTTCTTCTCTCGCCAAGGTCTTTTCTCGACTGAAAAATAACTGAAAATAACTGAATATACTGAAAAATAAAACGAATTATAAATAAATGGAATCAGACGATTAGTGCATTCATATGAAAGCATTTCCTCAGATTTTGCATACCTGTTCAAGAAATGCCTTCAATACATAAATCAATATTTGGTACACCACTTTTTGCAAGCCTATGGGAACTTAAACATGAGATGTCCAAACTTTGCTGTTTGTCAGCCATTTAAGTGACGTCAAGCTTCGCTGGCGTATTAACAGTTTAATGAAATATTAAAAAAATAAATACTTACAATTTTTGTAAATCTTAATGAATTGCATATCAATAGAAAGATAATCCTTAAATTACGTAATCTACTGGTGCCCCAATATAGTACGCAAATACACAGCCATGATTAAATAATGAAAACAAACAATGGGTGACACACGCGTAAAAATGAAATAAAAATCCGATTAAAAGCTCGATATTTTTTCAAAAAGTACGTGTTAGAAAGAAATTGATACGTACCGATACGAAGTACCGTACGTATCAATAACTTTTAAAATTAAAAGTGACTCCTCCTCCCTCTGCTGGAAAATATTCTAAATGCTTATCAAAACTGGCGTGCGATCCATTTTAGAGCGGGGATTTTGCAGATTTGAGAGTTCTGTACAAGCCACGACCATGTAAATCTTATAAAATTAACGTAAATGGCTGACTTTTGTAGAATTCTCCTTTCTTTGTGGTTAAATCTGCATGAGCTATTGCCCGAGATGCTCTGCAAGATCTGACCCAGACAGCAATCAAAATCTAATTGACCAATTAAAATAAATGAACCTCCTTGTTTGACACATCTTCTCTCTGCTAGAAAATATTCTAAATGCTTTTCCAAAACTGGCGTGCATTCCATGCAGAGCGGAGATTTTGCAGATTGGAGAGTTCTGTACAAACCACGACCATGTAAAACTTATAAAATTAACGCAAATAGCTTGCGGGGCCTCCGATCGAACGCGCAATGAGGATGTACGATGCAATGCCTCAGTAAACCAGTTCGATCCATAAAGAGGTTCCCGAGTCCAACCAATACCTCCGTAATAACTAAATGCCTATCGTATTTGTCTCAAAAATGGAAGTCAGCATGTCCCAGATAGTAGAGTCACGTACGCGTTACCATCTGTGGCATGTATTATCGGTTGCTACCGATAATTTAAATTTAATCCACTATACTCAATTCGCTGAAAGAAAATAACAGAAGTAAACAAATGCACACGCGGATTGGCGATGCTTAAACCTGGCGCTGTGCCAGAAGCGCCAAACAGACTGTCTGAAGTGTTTGAGCTTCTGCTTTTTCAAATAGAAATAAAAAATAAAATTCGCCAACCTAGGGATTTGTGCCAAATATGTGGCTCATTGGCGATTTTTCTGCAACACGTTTGTTTACTTTCGTTATCTCCTTTCCCTGAACAGACTATAGTTTGGTATTTTGCATTAATCTTTTTAAAACTTACTCATAGTTTTTGATCTATTAATTAAGTTTCATAGTGTTAATAAATGTTTTTGCTCCATAAACATTGTTTGTGTTATTTTTTATGGAAATCTATTTGTAAATAAAGACCAGTGTTATTAATTTATATGTTATAATTAATTAAAAAAAGAACTTTTATATTAAAAACAAATATTTTAAACTAAAAATATCAGTTACTACAGCAATTTAAATTGTTATTTATAAAAGAAAAGATAATAAATATATTTGTGAAATTAAAAAAATTAATTACAAAGTTTATTTTTTAAACTATATCTTTTAACTTTTCATATAAATATTCTCAATACAGTCTTTGTTTACGTTATTTAGTGATCACTGCCTCCGTAATATATGCGTTAATGTACTACAGAGGTAGCGTACTGATATGTATTGAAAGATGATGTCAGTTGTCGCCGATAGATGACACTGTACTGTGTGAAAAAATTGACTTCCAATATCTGTATGGGGGAAACGTGATTACGATGGGCATTTAGGATGTAGTGGTCCAACTTACTTCTTTCCAAAGTATGTCCTATTTATTCATCACAGGTGTGGCAGGGTGGCAAGAAATAAACGCCTCAATTTGAAAATTCAATAATTCATTAAATACAATAAAAACGAAGATGAAATAAGTGACATTTATATCAGGGACCTTTTAAATTTTATATACTGTACTTTTAAAAATAGCACAATTTTTCGTCAATAGATAGCGCTAAAGCGTCTGATACATTAAAAATGCTCAAATAAATTTTAAAATTCATGTTTTTTTCGGGTTTTAATCGAAAAATAGAGTAAAGCCTAAAACTTGAGAAATTTTTTATGCAATTTTATATGTTCGTTTGAATTTTCGTACAATTTGAGACAGTGCAGTGTCCTCTATTGAAGAAAATTTTAACTAGTTGTAAAATTACAGAATATGAAAATTTACAAGATATAACTGTCACTTATTTCATCTTCATATTTATTATAGTTAATGAATTATTGAATTTTCAAATTCCGTTTATTTCTAGTCACTCTGTATATATGTATATATCTATATATGTAAACGAAAGAAACTTGAAATAAATCTTTTATTTTTTAACAGAAAGAAAAAATTAGCTACGATTGTTGTTACTATATTTTACCCCCATCAAGGGCAAAGTACTGTTGGGAAAAATATGGAAATGATTGATTGACACCAAGATTCATGAACGAATTATTTTAAAATAAGTAAAAGCTTTCCTTTATGTACCTTATACATTCGAAATTTGATTCTAAAATTCTGGTATCAGTATGGTATTTTGGGATTAAAATTAAGTGTTATATATAATATTGCGGCGCCCTGCAAGGGGTTAAATGAATTCTATCAGCTCTAAATTTTCACTGAAAATTGATACAATTGATGCTCAAATTTAAAATCTTTCAAAATTATATTAAAAATTCATTTTAAGAAAGAAATAATTTAATTTATTTATCATATATACTATTTCTCCTTTCAACATCCCTTTTTCTAAGAATATACGAAACGCAAAACGACGAATGAGAGACCATATTTAAGGTATTTTGAACAGGCTTCTGACATAGTACACTTATATTTTTTTAAAACATGATTTTCAATTAAAAACTGAAGTTAATTAAAAATTAAATCGGCGTTGTTTTACTTCGTAGCTGGTACCGTATGGCTACACACTTCATTTTCTATTCCGAACATGTCATGACGAACCTCAATAACATATATAAATTACATGGCAATCCGAGTATACTTACGTGATGTAGAGATCGAGAGACAGACGGGCAAAATGACAAACAGAAAGATGGAGAGACAGCCAGAAAAAAAAAACGAATTCATAAACACTTTTCAACTCTTTTTGTATGCGTTAATAAAAGGTTGCTTAAATTTCTTTACACGAGTGACGATTCTTATATTTCGAACATATGTTTCTCTCATTAAATTTAAAATAGAGGCTATTTTCTGAATGAATTAGTTGTGATAAAACATAACAAGAACGAAAAGATAATATAGATTAAGTCAAGAATAGATTATGAAACACTTTCCAACATATTCAGAATACTGTAAGAAAATTTACATTTTTCTAAATAAACAATTTAGAAAACGCATAACAAATTTAAAACACAATTTCAGCAATTATAATACCAATAGTCGAACAAAATATCCTACTTCGTTTATGCAGTCCTGTATAGGATCTGTAGATTTGTATGTATACACACAGTATGCTAAAAGTTTCTTCAGTTAGGCAATATATAGCATAATTAAAAAGTCCTCTTCAGTATTTTCCGCCAATAAATGGAAATATATGTGAGATATTTTGAGCAGGCATGTTTATGATCGATATAATAAATATGCACCAATTAATATGCAAAAAATTAGTTACATTTAAAAACGCGTACCACAACTGAAAACGTGGTACCAGCAATTATTGTACATAGACAGTACTGTAACCACATTCTTTTGAGTTTCCCTGTAAATGAAATATACATTCTATGTATATCATGTTAGAAATATTAACCTCACCCGAGAAAATAAATATAACAAAATCTAGTTTCATTTCCTCCTGCAATGGGGAAAATAAAAAGACCTTGATTATCTAAAGGGAAGAAAAAGCGCCGAGTGATCAACTAATCCTTCATCGCGTAGTGAATAACAAATTAAGATTAATAACCACTCCATTTCAAGTAAATGATCAAAAACTATTCTAAATTAATAAACTGTTATTATGTGAAATATATTGAAGATACAGGAACAATCATTATATCAAGAAATAAAGAACATTTATAGTCCGATTACATTCTTACGGAGAAATCTTGTGCAATATATGTAATTTTCACTGGCATAAGAATGACGTAAATGAAAAACTCTGAACTAAAAACTCATGATTTTAAATCTTCAGTCCTGAAACAAAATGTAATCACGAACAAACGTGAGCCTGTGTGTTCAGATAAAATAAAATATGTATAACGCTTAATAAGATAAGTTTAAATATAAATGTTGAAATGTTTAAATGTAATTTGTCTGCTGTGTACAAGTCTCCTAATAACCAAGAAATATAATCGTCTATATAAGAAAGATCTCCAATTTATTTAGTGTCCAACTTCCAATGAAATATTTAGTTTTTCAGTTATGGTGATAATATCAATAACTGTGATGTGATTACGTATTTGGATTACAATAAGATCATAATAGCCTTGGATACTTACCAGATGAAAGAGCACCTTCAGTAAAGGTAAGAGAATTTTATCTTATCCTTTTCGTACAAAATAGTTTAATATTATTAAAATACGTTGCAAATGATTTTCCCCAAAGACCGTAATGTAACGGAATTATTTTGAGTGTCCCTATAAATGAACGATACATTCTATGCACACCATATTCTGAAATAAGTGCCTTGTAGTGATATATATTAATATGTTTAAAATCGTGTAGCATCATTAAAAAACGCTGCAAAAATTTTCCCCTATAGAGCTTTATGTAACGGAATTCTTTGAGTGTCCCTGTAAAAGAACCATATATGCTACACACTTCATTTTCAATACCAAACATTCCGTAGTAAACCCCAATAACATATATAAATTTTAAAGCAATTCGAGTATATTTACACGAGTTAGGGCACGGAAAGACGGCAGACCGACTGACAGACAAACAAACCGAATTCATAAATACTTTTAAACTATGTTGGAAAGTGTTAAAAACCATTAAAAATTTGTTATGTTTGTTTAATTTTGTGATGTCATACGACAGTTTCCAAACATCTTTAAAAAATATTTCTGAACCTATTGTCATATAAATAACATGCAAAATAACTATATTTGTCAGATTTCTGGGAATAACATATGCGTCGAATTTTAGTAAGTATTTTACTCAAATTGTATGATTTGTATGACTAATTTTTATATTATTCACGATTCCTGTAGGTCAGGGAATTTCATTGACTTTAGGTCAGATATACACCAGTATTTTCTCGGAGAAAAATTCGTCTTATGCAATGGCGCGAAATTCTAGTTTTTCTATAATAAAATACTGGTATTTCGTCTGAAACTGCAGAAACCCTGTAAACGTAATGTTATCCCAAATTTGAAAAATAAATTCGGATCTGAAAGGGTTAAGACTAACCGTTCGGGTGAGTTCCGTATGTACGCTGTACCGTTTATATCGTTTCGTATAATACTTATAACCGCCGGGGTGCGCCGTATCATACCTATCCAAAATCTGTATCCCGTATAATACGTATTATATGTATACTCACATACACGTTTAATAATGATCGCTAGTTATTATTCGAATAGCATCTCGAAAATTTATAAAATATCACCTTTGACGAAAATTCAGGGATGTGATTTCTCCGCTTTTTTGCATACCAGTATAATCTTAGAGAAAACGTTGTTATTTTAAATCGCAGAATGTTCCGATTAAATAAGTAAACATTTTCTGTAAGACTTTACTGGTATGTAAAAAAGCGGAGAAATCTCATCCCTGGAAAATTATACTTTTGGCTGATGGGAGTCAAATGCATAATTTTAGCATTTTCTCCGATATTCATGCAATTTATTGCAGTTAAAAGTAATTTCGAAATTTATACGCAATTTTCATTTGACAAATATTCTTTTATAATATTGTATCTAAGTACAACAGAATAAATATCACGAAACACAAAATTAATGAAAACGGTATATGTTTAAAAATGGGATTATCAGAAGTATGTAGATTTTAAACATATAATCAAATGATAATAACTTGAGGGACAAAAAGTTTGTTTTTCTGATATAAACAATATAATAGATTTGTAAGATTAATTCTGTCGTACACTTTGAAAAGTTCTGTGATTGTTTTTTACCGATTTAACAAATATTTTTACTTTCTTCTATCTATAATAGAAGAAAGTATTGTAATCGAAATTTTTTCTACTTCTGGTTTCTGACGGATTTACACATTCTAGGGGTCAGACATCAAGAAAAGCATGTTTATACAAAATGTCTGTCCGTGTGTCTGTCCTCATTGTATCATCGAAAAGTGTATTACGTTATGCATAGAATTGAACCAAAATGTGTTTATAGGATTGTGACTATATATCTAGAAGGTTCTTCTTGCATTTGGGGATATGTTGTCGGAAGAGGGGACTGTAATGGCCATTTTTGTGCCATATGCATTATATTACCCAAGACCTAGGGGGACCTCGGACCTAGACAATTGCCAACTTATTAATTGACTTTCTCCGGAAAGTATCGCCGCCTGGTGGATATCCCTTATCATAGATCAGACTGGACAATCCGGAGAAAGTCTATGGGATAAAATGTCCGCGGTAATTGCCAACTTATTCATTGACTTTCTCCGGAAAGTATCGCCGCCTGGTGGATACTACCGCACAGTTGCCATGTTTCGGGCTTTTTGAACACCAGTATATTTTTAGAGAAAATGTTGTTCTTTTAAATCCCAGAATTCTCCGATCAAACAAAACAAAATTGTCTCTACTAAAAAACTGGTATCCAAAAATATAATAGAAAAATCTATAGAAAAATCTAGCTGGCCTGCTACCGCATAGCTGTCAACGCTTACTCTTTTTTCTTACCACTAAAATTTAATAGAATTTTTTTCGTCATGTAATCACACGATCTTGTCAATTTAATAAGATAAAATTTACTATAAAATTTTAGTGGTAGGAAAACTACTAGTTCATAAGCAAATGCATAGAACAAATGGAGCTGTGAAACAATTTCGTGTGATTTCGTGTCGTAAATACTATTACTGACGATTGATGGCGCTAGTAGCAGGACAAGTATAGCGGTCAAAGGCAACTTGCTGATTGAGAGGTCTGATATTATGATAAGGAGGTCTTGATATTACCATCAAAAGTGTAAGAAGTTACGCAAAGAATTGAAACATTTTTTATATAGCTTTGTGACTATGGCCAGCAGGTGATTCATGAATTTGGAGATATTCCGCCGGAAGGGGGTGCTGTAATAGCAATTTTTGTGCTATTATCATTATTGTCCATCGAAGAGTGTAAGAAGTTATACATAGAATTGTACCAATTTTTTTTGTGTATGTTTTTTATTGTTGCCTGCAGGTCCCAATTGAATTTGGAGCTATTCCGAAGGAAGGGGGCATTATAGAGATTATTATAGGAGCGATAGGTAATATTATAGCGATTTTCGGGCGTTTTTTCTCGCTGTTTTGTAGTTCTGTTGTAAATCATCTCGTGCAGCGAAGTAACAGGCGCATCCCAAGCAGCTGACGTACAACATCATAACAAGAAATATTGATTTTATTGGCGTTGTAATAGCGAATTTCGAATTATTTAATGTATGAAATAGTAGAAAGTTTTGTGATCGGCACATCCGACTAGTTACTTCTATAAGATATACATATATAAATGCAAAAAGAAAGAAATATGCATATTGAATTAAGCTTGAATTTTGAAATTCTCGGAAAATATAATGCACTTCTTTTGAATAGTACTTCATGTTAAATATATACTTTATAGCCTACTTTATCGAATGAAATTTTAATATTGAATATTCCTGAAAAAGTGAAAAGAGGTGTAATAAACGGATGTACTTTTATCTTAATGTGTAATAGCATCAAGGAACATAATATACATCATTTTCCAAATCCATTTATTTCAGGGGGTTTCATGAACAGCTGGCGTTTTTCATTGTAATACATCATTTGTCATCGTAGCATTGTGTTACAATATTTATTTTGCAGAATAGTTTTTATGTTTAATAAATGTTGTATCAGTAGAAAATTTTACTTTATTTTACTTTACAAAATGTTTTTTTTGACCTCTTATATTACGCAAATAAATAATGATATTGGATTGTATTCATTTTTTAAATATGTAAACATTCACAATTTTAAAAAATTGTATAAAAAAAATACACGCAACAATCATGTAAAACGTCAAAACTATAAAAGATAATTGCTGTTAAACGTCTGAGTAAAGAGACTATGTTTATTTATTATTTTTTTTTATTTATTTCCGACAATATTGTAATACTAAACGACTTTTCTCTTCTTACGTCTTTTGTTTTGCTTTTCGCTTATATAAACAAATGATGCTATATGAAAAATATATCTACTGATAGACAAACGTATACACTGTCAAAACTTACTTCAAATACACGCATTGGAGAATCGTGTAAAGCGACAAAAATAAATAATGTATTGAAAAGTGCTATGAATCCTGTAACACGTTTAACTCTCTCGCTCATAGATTATGAAGAAAAAAGAAATAAATTATTTTGTGCATCAATATACTTATAATGGTATTCTTGATTTCGTATTAAAAGAAAAAAAAATTATTATACAAGTTGTCATTTTTCCAAGTATATGAAAAAAGGTGTCAAGACGGGAATGAAGCCCAGGAGAAAATTGGCTTAAATAGCATACAAATTTTTGACAGAATTTTTTTATTTAATATTTAAATAGCAAAATTTGTAGACTCCTCGTTTAACTGCAATCTTTACAATACATTTCTGCAGTTAAAAAGGCGAAAAATCCTGTTAAAAAATTGCGGTAAAGGCGTACGAACCCTGGATACATATTGAATTAAGATTGAATTTTAAAATTATCGGGAAATGCAATGCTCTTCTTTTGAGTAATACATCATGTTAAACATATACCTTATAGTCTCATTTGTTGAATGACATTTTAACATTGAATATTCCTGCCAAAGGGAAAATAATATAATACTGCCTGAGTTACCTGGACACACTGCCTGACACAGTTCACTGGGACAATCCTTTGTCTATGACATTGTGTCTGGCAGATAATATAGGAATGTATGAAAAGCTGTTTTGTCTGTATTCGCTTCTTCAACTAATATCAGGGTTCGTACGGATACCGTTACTTTTCCAGGTGACATACCAGTATATTTTTCTAAAAAAATACATCAAGTTCAAACGTGCGAAATTTCACCTTATTTAAGAAGAGATTATCTAAAAGAAAATACTGGTATGGAATAATTTCCTGGTCTTAAAATTCCAGGACCCGTACGAACCCTGAATATGTAGACGATCAAGTATTCTGTCTTATGTTGTCATTTGCTATCAAAAATCAATAAAAAAAATTGAAGCGACACATGAAATGCAAAAGCTGCAGACATAACACTCCAAGAAAAAGTTAGTCGAAAGTAGCTTTCATAAGAAAAACTGTGTTTATCACTAGAAATAAAGGGTTAATATAATAAAGTCCGCCATGTAATCCGAAATCTTAAGACATGTCACTCAAAGAAAAAGTTAGTCAAAAGAATCTTTCAATAAATTGTTACATTAGAGAAAGAGTAGTATTCCATGTTAAATATATACTTAATAGCCTCCTTTGTCGAATGACATTTTCATATTGCACAGTCCTGACGGTATGAAAAGAATCGTAATAAATGGAGGAGCTATTATCTTACAGTATGTAAAGTGTAAAGTTTGAAAGGGATATACATCATTTTCAAACTTCATTCATTTCAAATGGTTTCGTTAACAGCTGGTGTTTGTACTTCATCATTTTTCATCGCGGCATTGTGTAACAATGTTTCTTTTAAAGCGTTTTATTGTTTAATAAAAGTTGTATGGATAGATTTTTCTTCACAAAATGTAACAATTGACATCATCGATGACGTAAACAAATAATGATATTAGAGTGCATCCGTTTTTTATATGTCAAATTGACAATATATAAAATCTCTTTATACAAAATACATGCAAAAGATCATGTAAAACGTGAAAATAATATTAATCTTAAATTTTAATTTTTAATATTAATCTTAAACACTACTTTTTAGTTATAGTTAATTTATAAATTATATCTACGATGAACTATAAAAGATAATTGCTGTAAAAGGTCTGATTAAAGGGACCATGTTTTTGTCTTTCCGTAAAACTTAACTAGTAATAATACTACTAATAGCTACTAATTAACTACTAATAGTAAACAACATTTCTTTTTTAGATTGTTTGTTTCGATTTTCGGTCACATAAACAAATGATGGTGTTATAATATATCTACCTATTAATTAGATAAACAAATATATATTGTTACAAAACTTACTTCAAATAAACGCAACGAAAAGTCGTATTAAAAGGCAAAAATTCATTAACACTATATATAATGTGTTTTACAGGATTATTAAAAATGGTATTATACATTGCGTAGAATAATAAAAATGTGTTTATACCAGTTGTACTTTTTCTAACCAAGGGAGCAAATGTCCATATCAGATGTCTAAAACATGAAAAAATTGGCATACATTGACTATGTTGTATAACATGAGTTACCTGGACAACACACTGTCAGACACAAGTCACCGAGACAACGTTTTGGCTATGATATCTCATCTGCTATAATATATATTATGGGAATATACACAAAAAGGTTTTTTTTCTGTGAGCGCTTCTTCAACTAATATGTAGACCAGGGCTGTCCAACGCGGCGCCCGCGACGCCATGGCGCCCTTTGTCGGGTTTTTTGGCGCCCTTATTTATATTTCTTATTACGTTTTTTTTAAATAAAAGTCCCGTTTAAGGATGCTTTCTTTAAAATCCATAATATTTGCATGTTTTATTATTGGCGCGATTAAGGCTTCTTCCCCTACAAAAATTTTTGAGATAGGTCCCCATGCAGAAAAATGTACTTCTAAATTTACTAAAATTCATATGTTTTTTCACCAGTATAAATGTCTTTTTATCCACTAGGATTTATGATTCTTTTCCTACAAATTATTCTTACATGGATTTATTGAACAGTAGATCCTCTTTTACACTGTGAGATGTATGTGAATCGTATTAGACGCATTATTGGCAATTAGGCATGTCATATCTACCACTATTTCCTTATAGTAATTTTAGTTTCGTTTAATTTCACACATTCCGTGATTAAATAAAGGGAAGATCACTGTTCTAAAATAGTGTAAAATATTTTGAATAAATAGGTGATAAATTGATAACACAGATACAGTGCTGAATTCAGGGGGTGGTCCGTGGCGGACATCCTCCCCCCGGAGCTACAGAAATTCCTCCCGGAGAAAAATGTCTGAATTCAACAACGCATCGATAAGAAGTGTGTGTACCGCTGCCACTACGATAATATTGATACACGTTTTGAGCCATGTGAAATATGGCGCCCTCCATTGATTGCTATCAGCTAAGGTGCGCCCCTGTTTACTGAAAGATTGGACAGGCCTGATGTAGACGATCAACATTTTGGTCTTGTACTGTCATTTGCTATGACAAATTAATAAAAATTGAAGCAGAAAGCTTAAAAAGCATGAAATCAGAAAGCTTAAGTCATGTCACTCAAAGGAAAAGTTAGTCGAAAGAATCTTTCAAAAAACTGTAATTTATGACTTAAATTGTGGGTCTCGTGTGACGTTCAGGTCAGAAATGTGGTACATCAACAGAAATTCGCGAAATACATATTTGTAACTGACATTATTTGTGGGCTAATTTTCAAACTTTAAACGATGAGACCAAGGTCTTCTCTAGTGACAACAACAGTGTCTTCAACTAATCTATAAACCATCACCTTTTTTGTCTAGTGAATGTCATTTATTCTGAAAAATTAATAAAAAATGGAAGCCAAACATGAAATCAGAAAGCTGTAGACATGTCACTCAAAGGAAATGTTAGGCGAAAGAATTTTTCAAAAAAGTCTGTTTATGACTTAAATTATGAGTCTCGTGTGAGGTAAAGGTCAGAGAGGGGGTAGACTGACAGAAATAGAAGAAATAAATATTTGTAACTGACATTATTTGTGGGCTGATTTTTAAACTTTAAAAGATGAGAACAAGGTTTTTTCTAGTGACACTGAAGAAAAAAAAATCTAAGAGAATAAGTGACAGGAAAATAAAAAGGAAACGGACCGATAGACAGGAAGGAATTCACAGCTAGTAGCGAAATTGAATATAAAGGTTTCGCAATCAGCCAGGACAGAGTTGACACTGCAGTTTCAGCCATAAGGGGAGAAAATTCCGATGGTACAAAAGGCTTCCGAAAATAAGGAAAAGAGAAAGTAATTAAATTAATGAATTTTAATATTAATTATTAAGAAACAGGGACAGATTGTGGCATGAGTACAGGAGGCACAGGTACCGTCCAGTAATTACAACTATTTTTAATAGAAATTATAGCCTTAATAATAGTCAAATATAAGGCAAAAATTCCTAGACGAAAATAGTGATGGATTTTTTGACCAGTTCTCTGTAGTACTTACTTGGGCCCTGTAAAAAATCAATCTCTAAAAAAATGTATAGTAATTCCTATGGATAAAAAAAATAATTAAAAAAGAAAATAGATAAAAGTGGGATAGTTAAACTTTATATTAAATCTTTCAGAAGAATTTTTCAGAAGTTGTTTCAAATGATTGGTGTCGTACTTCAATTATTTTCTTAACAGTTTGTGTTTGTATGTCGTGGGCAATAACGTAATCAAAATTTTACTGACAATATCTGTAAAATTACTGTATTTTCACAAAAATAATACGTTATTTTTAAAAAAAAATTATTGACAGAAAGTGTCATGCAAAATATCAAGCAACAGTGCCACAAATACAAAAAAAAATTTTGAAGGCTTTTCGGAATTATAGATTAAATATTGTGTAGGTGACAGGGTTGGCGCAACTATTCTCACAGGGTTCGTACGGATCAGGGAATTTTCCAGGAGTTTCACCAGTATTTTCTTTATAGAAAAAGAAATCTAGGTTAAATTCGCGAAACTTCGCCTTCTTTTAAGGAGAAATTTTCTGTAATAAAATACTGGTGCCGAAGAACTTCCTGGTCGCAAAATTCCAGGAGCCGTACGAACCCTGTTCTCATAGCCGAGCCATATTGTTAGTAATAATAGAGTTACTTGTGGTCTCCATGTGTCAGTTTCCAGTTTTACACTAATCGCATCTAATACGTTGCATGTGCAAAATGGAACCCAGCACATTAAAAACATACCTAATGTTAAAAAAATGAAGAAAACATTTTCATTATATCATAATACATAGAATACTTGGAGATCATTCATGAAACCATATTAAATGTGGGTTATAAACATCAACAAAAATTGATCATTTTGTCGGGATTATTCGATGTCGATTTTGATTATATCTGTGCGCTTATTACCGTAATTACTCATGATTAATGTGCACTCGTGTACATAATTTGCACCCCGTTTTGCCAAAATTTTGGTTGTAAAAATTAAGAAAAATGTCTCGAGTGTAATGCATACCATAGTATTTTAAAGGGAGAAAATTCCGCAAAAATCTTGACTCAGAAAGAAAAAAAGTCTAACCTATTTTTGTGTTTACTATTGTACTTTCACCATACAATAAAATATCATGATATTCAGGTAGCCACAATTTCAAATTAGAAATTTTGTTTTAAAAAGTTTAATTCCGCCGGAAATATAATATAGATAGCAAATTTTAAAATTGTGAGAAATAAAAAAGTAAGCAAAAAGAGCTGCAAACTGCAAGTTTTACATTGTGCTAAAGGAAATAACTGAAAAAAGGTACATACTCATATAGTTTTTAGAAATATTCCAGGTATATGCTCACACAGCATTTTCAGCCTTAAATTTTCTTGTAAAAATGCACATAACATATATAAATATCCTAGTGAAAAACTTATATATACCAGTTCGGATGTATGTTCTCAATAGCATACCTGGAAATATAATCATGGAAAGAATATCAATGTTATTGTCTGTATAATCACGTCTGTATAATAAGGTTAATCTCCGCGATTTGTGTTTTTTTTTTTTGTCGCGTGTGACTTTTTATGTGTGGGTTTTTGCCGCAGAAACTAATACGTTGAATACCACTAATTCCAAATCATAATATTCGTTTCATTTGATTGTAAATATATCTCATTAAATAAAGCAAATATTCCTAACTAGAAATAGCGGTATACAAATACTGGGGTCTTGGCATGTAACGTGTGTCCTAAAAATAACTGATGTATTTTAAAATTCAATAACGTGCAAAAGGTGACAGGTATTAACAAAAAATTCTTGCAGGAGGGTTTTGTATGATGTCAGGAGTTTTCTTACTGTGATTCTTGATTGTAGTTCGAATTTCAAAATTAGATGGCGCTGAGAGCGACTGACGCTCAATCGAGGCAGAAACGGACGTCACTCAGCATCAAAGCCATTAAATAATAAGCCCAGTCAGATAGTGTTAAATTTGTTAGCGACACACTAGCGTCAAACCTCTGCTGCGGAAGGAGGACAAAACAAAAGTGGGTCGCAGAGAAACGATACGATTTATTTATATCGATATTTTATACGATTTTTATCGATGTTTTGTTTTCGCACTTCTTTTAAAAGCTTGCTAATTATTGGGATCTTTTACTTTATAGTTAAAACTATAATGAAAAAAAATGTGGAAATTTACTGGATTAATATTTCTATATAAATATAGTGGTGGCGAAGAAGTTGATTTATTTATCAAAAGTTAAATAGAAAGTGATGGAAATTTACATCACTATGCAATTAACCCTTTCCGGCACAGACAAATTATGTTCGTAAAATGTGAAATTACTGACTGACACCGGAATTTACAAACGACTTTCTTAGAAAATATGAACTCCTTTTTTTAAGCTTTAATTTTAGAAGCAAAATTTTATTAAAATACTCTTGGTGCCGATTGCAGCACTCCCAACCGCTAGATGGCACTATTTTCAACTTGCGAAAAGTTTCCCATTTATCCGATTGGGCTTATTATTTAATGGCTTTGATCAGCATTGATCCACCACCCCCGGAATACTAGGCCTGAGCGCTGACAAAAATGGCGGCTGTCGCAGGCAAATTTTTTTTTGTCAGCGTTTGTACGGTCCCTCGAACTTTAACACCAATAATAGATAAAAGTTTTCTGTGGCTTATTTGATCTCCGAAAAACTGGGCAAAGAAAACTTTTAGAAATTATTGGTGTTGAAGTTCGAGGTATCGTTCAAACACTGAAAAAAAAATCTTCCTGCGGCAGCCGAAATTTCTGTCAGCGTGCAGGCCTAGTATTCTAGTATCAATGCTGAGTGACTTCATCTTCAGCCTCGACTGAGTGCCAATAGCTGCAACGCCATCTATTGTTTGAAATTCGAACTAAAATCAAGAATCACCGTAAAAGAACTCCTGACATCATACATAACCCTTCTGCAAGAAATTTTTTAATATCTGTCAACGTTTGCAAGTTATTGAATTTTAAAATCCATCAGTCAGTATTGGAACACCTTATGCTAACAAAATTCGGAGTGCAAAGAATTCATTGTTAGATGCATCCTAGATAATTCGAGTTCTAATTCGAGTGAAAAATTGTTTATGCTTATTCTATCTGTTACTGATGACAATTGCTATAGCTCTCTTTTATGAAAAATGTTTCCGTGATTCATGCATATTACACCTGCAAAAAAAGATTAAGATGTTTTGTATCTTCTTAAACTGTTGTTTCTTATTAATTATTTCGAAACGTATGTAAGATATCAGATTTTAAGAAATATTTTTTAAAAATTTCATTTAAATATTTCCGCATACTAACTATACAGATTGTCAATGGATCAATCTTTCTTTACAAATGCAGTATAACATTCAGAATAATTAAATACAAAACAATTTCATAAGTCTGTTTCTTGAATAATTGCCCTGAAACTTTCTTAAAATGTTTTCTCTAAAAACACAATCTCATGGTTATACAATAAAGCTTTATGTTATCTAAGTTTCATTTCTTATGTTTCATACAGTGAAGTATTGCAGTGTAATCATCCATTGCTTTATAGACAACTGAGACATATTGAAAATTATATCTTAGCGAGATAGTTTTTCAAAGAAAAGCAAGCTGTTCTCTTTAATATCATTTAGATTTTCGACACAACAAAGCAAAACAAAATAATGTAATGTTAAAAAAAATCCCATTTTAAGTTTCTGATTGTCTAAGTACTTTAGTAACATACAAAAGTACATAAATGTTCTTTCCATTGTTTCTGTACAATAACTGTCTCTGTAAAGATGTTATCAAAATGAAAAACTGCATTGCCAGCTCTTCTCTTTCTATTGTCATTTCAAAAGCTATAAAGGGGTTAGTAATGAAAAAGCATCACTCTTAGTGGGTATTTCAAAATAATGGATATGCAATCTGATACTCATATTTTCCATAAAATGACTAGTTTGTATTTAATAGCCTCCTTTCAACATTTATATGAATTTTACATATGAGATATACATAAACGATTGACAATTTAAACAGACATTTAGTTTTATTTATATGTGACAAATGTAATATATGAATGAAAAAGAATACTAGAAAAATATTTTTAAGTTTGTTGTTAATTTTTAACTTTTTAGAAATTACGATTCATCCTTCGAATTTAAAATTAAAACAATTGTTTTTTCCTAGAACTCTTTATTGTTTAATTATGTATTTCCTGTATTTTTAACCAAACAATTGCCTTCTTACGTATCGAAAATATTTCATTGTAAAATAAAAAATGCTACTTAATTTTTTTTTCACATATTAACTACAAAGAAAAACACCGGATAAAACTTTCTTAAAAATTGCTATAGAATAATATATGATAGTTAAAATGTAAAAGTATTTCACATGTCTGTTTCTTTAACAATTGCCTTCACAGTTTTTTGAAATACTTTACTATGAAAAATAATCTCCGGTTTAACACTCGACACTCGATTATTATTCTCAAACAACTTTCGTTACTTCCTTTCATCTGTGAGATACATGACGTATTTTCCATATTTATAGAAATAATACAGCTATCTTTCTCGGGGGGTGGGGGGGGGAGGGAGAATTAGCAATTAACTATAAATTTATGTTCTTATCCTTTTAATCACAAAACTAAAAAAAGAACGTTAACCTATCTATGGAAAATTAAGACTAACAAAATTTTAAATTAAATTATCGTAAAATTAAGCATAATCGTTGTATTTTACAGAAACAAGAATAGTAATCGAGTGTTAAATAGTAAAACGTTTTGGTATCCCATACCCTTTTTTATACATCAACAATCTAATTAACGCAATCTAATTAATCTATAGCTTTATAAGCAACAATTAGCAATTAACTATAAATGTATGTGGTTGTCCTTTAAATCACAAAACTAAAAAAATATATTAATCTTAATTATGGAAAAATAAAACTAATAAAATTTAAAATTAACTTATCGTAACATTAAGCTTAATCGTTGTATTTTAGAGATACAAGAATAGTAATCGAGTGTTAAAAAGTAAAACTTTCTGATATCCGGTTCCTTTCATGCGTAATACGGCGATCTAATTAATGTATAGCTTTATAAAAAACAATTAGCAATTAACTATAAATGTATGTGCCTATCCTTTTACTCACAAAACTAAAAGAAATATTTACATAATTATGAAAAATTACGACTAACAAAATTTTAAATAAACGTATCGCAACATTAAGCCTAATCGTTGTATTTTACAGATACAAGAATAGTAATCGAGTATTAAAAAGTAAAACTTTCTGATATCCGTTTCCTTTGATGCTTAATACGGCGATCTAATTATTCTATAGCTTTATAAGCAACAATTAACTATAAATGTATGTGCTTATCCTTTTACTCACAAAACTAAAAGAAATATTAACATAATTATGAAAAAATTACGACTAACAAAATTTTAAATAAACGTATCGCAACATTAAGCCTAATCGTTGTATTTTACAGATACAAGAATAGTAATCGAGTATTAAAAAGTAAAACTTTCTGATATCCGTTTCCTTTGATGCTTAATACGGCGATCTAATTAATCTATAGCTTTATAAGCAACAATTAGCTATAAATGTATGTGCTTATCCTTTTACTCACAAAAGTAAAAAAAAATATTAACATAATTATGAAAAATTACGACTGACAAAATTTAAAATAAACATATCGAACATTAAGTCTATCGTAATTTCGCGCGTATGCGCCGCGGCTTAGTTAAGTCTTTTTCAAACCGGAAATTTTATTGAAGATAAGAAGTCAAATAAGTACTAAGCAGAAGCAAGTCACATTTTATTTAAAATAAATTTTGGTATGAAATCGAATTGTCTGAGGCGCAGCGTATACGCGCGAAATTACGGTAATCGTTTTATTTTACAGATACAAGAATAGTAATCGAGTATGAAACAGTAAAAAATTCTGGTATCCGACTCACTTATTTTATGCATTATACCGCGATCTAATTAATCTGTAGCTTTCAAAGCAACTGAGACATACTTGAAAGTTAAATTTTAGCGAAATAGTACTTTAAACGCAAATGTATGGTTTTAACATAATTTACATTGCTGTCACAACAAAGCAAAGCAAAAGAAAGTAAAAGAATAAAATTCCCTCTTTACGTTGGTGGTTGTCTGAGTAATTTCGTAACATAAATAAGTATATTAATGTTGCTTCCATATTTATATTACAATAAATGTCTCTATAAATACGTTAAAACAATAAAAAACTGCATTAAAAACCTCCTCGCTTGCTATCGGCATTTTAAAAGCTCTAGATATATTAGTAAAGGGAAAACGATCTATTTTATTGGTTATTTTAAAGCAATGGATATGAAATCTGATACTCATATTTTCCGCAAAATGGTTAGTTTGATGTTAATGGCTCCGTTGCAGCATTTATGTGGATTTTACCAATTACATAACCATAAACTATTAAAAATTTAAACTAACATTTTGTTTTATTTAAATGTGAAGAGTATAACGCAAATAAGAATTAAAATAGTTGGAAAAGTTTTATTATTACTATTATTATCAAACAGGTTAGAAATTACTATCCGTCTTTCAAAATTAAAACAAAAATAATGCATTATTTACGAATACTTGAACATTTTTAATACACATATTTTTTGCTTAGCTGTCAAAAATAATATATACGTTATGCATATATAATTATGCTCATAAACTGTAATATAAGTCAGAAATTATATTAAATATTTTTTCCGAAAACATAAAATATTTACTCTGAAAAACATTTAGAAGCACATGCGTATAATATGCACCCCATTCCAAACTCGTATAAATGTTGAATTACAATTTAAAAAGAATCTTTTTAAAACTTTTCCACATACTAACGGTATAGAATATCCGGAGATAAAGTTAGAAAAACTCTAAAAAATATATATCAGTTCTGAACAAAGCCATTAAATAATAAGCCCAGTCAGATAGTATTAAATTTGTTAGCGGGGACACTAGCGCCACTTCATCTGCTGCGGAAGGAAGGCGAAACAGAAGTGCGTCGCAGAGAAACGAAACGATTCATTTATATCGATATTTTATACGATTTTTATCGTTTGTATCGACGTTTTGTTTTTGCACGTCCTTTAACCCATTTATGCCTAGCGTCCCAATTTTGGGACGCTTTAGTAAAATGGGAAAAAGTGCATTTTACACCACTTTTTCTTATAGAAAGTTGGTGTCTTATTTTATCGAGTACTCCTCGATAAAATAAGACACCAAATTTCTATTTTAAAAAAACGTGGTGTGAAATGCAATTTTTTCCATTTTACTAAAGCGTCGACGTTAGGCAAAAATGGGTTAAAAGCTTGCTAATTATTGGGATCTTTTACATTAAAGCTAAAACTCTAACGGAAAAAAATTGGGGAAATATACTGGATTAATATTCCTATATAAATATAGTGGTGGCGAAGAAGTTGATTTATTTATTAAAAGTGAAATAAAAAGTGATGGAAATTTACATCACTATGCAATTAACCCTTTCCGGCACAGACAAATTCTGTTCGTAAAATGTGAAATTATTGACTGACACCGGAATTTACAAACGTCTTTTTTAGGACATAAGAACTCCTTATTTTAAGCTTTAATTTTAGAAGCAAAATTTTATTAAAATATTCTTGGTGCCGAATGCAAGCATCCCATCCGCTAGATGGCGCTATTTTCAACTTGCGAAAAGTTTCCCATCTATCTGACTGGGCTTATTATTTAATGGCTTTGCTTTTGATCAATTAAACCTTAAACTACCTAATTTCCTTTTTAATGTTTCATGTTGTAGTATTTCAGTCTAATCACCCATTGATTTATATGCATATGGGAAAATTAAATCTCAGTGATATAGTATTTAGAAAAAGCATGCTCTTGTCTTTAATATCATTTACATTATTGTTGCAACAAAACAAAACAAAAAAATATAAAATGTGGTATTTTTCTATTTAAAATTTGCAGTTGCCTGGGTAATTTGTAACATACCAAAATACGTAAAATTTCTTCTTACTGTTTCTTGTACAACAAATGTTTCTATAAAGATGTTATCAAAATGAAAATATGCATTGTCCCCCACTAGCTATTGTCATTTCAAAAGCTCTAAAGAGGTTAGTATTGAGAATACTAACCACTATACTAATGTATATAAATATACTATATAGTAAAACACTTACATATCATGCAACATACATATAAAGTCATGCAACATTCAGTCTAAATATCCATTACTTTACATGCAACTGATCCATATTTGAAAATAAATCTCAGTGATATTGTACTTGAAAAAAGCATGCTGTTCTCTTTAATATGATTTACATTATTGTTCCAACAAAGAAAAACAAAAGAACACAAAACACCGTATTTTTTCATTTAAAGTTTGTGGTTGTCTGGGTAATTTGTAACATATCAAAGTACATAAAAATCCGTCTTATTGTTTCTTGCACAATAAATGTTTCTATAAAGATGTTATCAAAATGAAAATATGCATTGTTCCCCACTTGCCATTGTCATTTCAAAAGCACTAGGGGGTTACTAATGAGAATACATTCTTCTTTAATGGCTATTTCAAAGTAATGGATACGCTATCTGATACTTATATTTCCCACAAAATGGCTCGTTTGAAGTTAATGGCCTATGTTTATATGCATCTTACTTATAAAATAAACATAAATGATTGAAAATTTATACCACACATTTATTTTTATTTAAATGAGAGAAAAGTTTTAAAAAGATACAAAAGACGCTTGAAAAAAAAATTGTGTAAGTCTGCTATTATTTTTGTTTTATTAGTAATTACTTAAAAGTCTATTATATATAACAAAAATCTTCCATTTTACTTATTTTTATAGTGTTAAAAATGTGATGAAATGTATAATAATATCATTATATTTAACCTTTAATTGCATAGTGATGCAAATTTCCATCACTTTTTATTTAACTTTTAATAAATAAATCAACTTCCTCGCCACCACTATATTTATATAGAAATATTAATCCAGTAAATTTCCCGTGAACTTTGTTGCTGAACAAAGTTAAAAATATGTCTTAAAATTTCTGTTGTCTACTATTTAATATATGTATAAAAAACCCAATTGTAAAAGAAAACCTCATGCAAAGAAGTGTTAATACTATGTCAAATAAGTTTACTTTACACATCAGTTTTAAGAAATAAATGTACGTAATCTGGATGTTTGCTCTAATTTTTAACCGTAGAATGTGTCGTGATGTTTAGATGAATCAATTAAAATTTATCCTTAAATAAATAAATTCACTTCCACTGTACCACACTATTTAAATAGAAATATTCATTTTATGTAATCACTGCAGTCTCCTATTAAATACGAAAAAAGGAATTTCTTTTTAAAACTTGTGGTACCTAACACAAAATATGAGTACAAAAAATGACTTACAAATGTTCAGTGTAGAGTCAATTTAATTAAATTTTAATTGATTCATCTATGCATCACTACGCATTGTACGGTTAAAAAATTCAACAAATATCCAGAGATTGCGAGTAAAATAAATCGCTCGTGAAGAAGTCGAGATTTTTTGTTATATTTTTAATTTTAATTTATAATATAACCATAAAAAATATATTTCCAAACGAAAATTCATTCAGTGTAGCATTAATATCTGGCTATCTTATAAATTGGAAATGTAACGAAAAATTTCAACGTATGCGCCAGCGAATTATTTTACTCGTAATCTGGATGTTTGTTCAAATTTTTAACCCTACAATGGGTAGTTATGCGTAGATGAATCACTTTAAATTTATCTTTTAGGAAATAAATTCAGTTCCTGGCTACCACTATATTTAAATAGAAATATATGTCTTATGTAATCAATGCAGTTTTCTATTAAATGAAAAAGAAGAATTGCTCTTTAATATTGCGGTACATAACACAAAACATAATTATAAAAAGTACATTTCCGAAAGAAAATTCGTCCAGTGTATCGCTAATATGTGGTTATCTCATAAACTAGAAATGTAACAGAAAATCTCGACTTCTTCTTCAGCTAATTATTTTACTCGCAAACTGGATGTTTGTGCTAATTTTTAACCCTACATGCGCAGTTATTCATAGATGAATCAACTAAAATTTAACCATAAAATATCAATATGAGATTCGATAGATCTCAATGTCACTTAGCATGTGACATTTAAATACAAATAGATGTTAAAAGATGTTTTAAATGTTTTAAAATCCTCCAAGTACTTTCGGCCGGCAACCGCAACCACCTTCAAGGAGCGAAAATCTTTTCTTTAACGCCTTCCTTGAGATGTGTAAGACGGCAGTCAGAAAGAATCTTCGCTCCTTGAAGATAGTTCCGTTTGCCGCCGAAAGTACTTGAAGTGTTTTTATACATTTTAAGCATCTTTTAACATCTATATGTGTTTTAAATGTCACCTGTTAAGTCACATTGAGATCTATCGAAACTCATTTTCATATTTTATGAATAAAGTAAGGTGAAATTTTCCATTTCGTCCTATGTGTTTTGATTTAAATTTTAACCAGTAATAAATAAATTCAGTTCCTGATAACCGCTATATTTAAATAAAAATATTCTTCTTGTGTCACCACTGCAATCTCCTTATAACCCTACAGTGCATAGTGTAGCCAATTGGCAACACTTTCTATTTAACTTTTAATAAATAAATCAAGTTCTTGCAACCACTATATTTATATAGAAATATTAGTCCTGTAAAAATAACATAAATATGCTACTAAATAAACTTAAAAATCTATCTTAAAATTTCTGGTGTAGAATTCTTAATTTAAATATAAAAAAACACAATTCTAAAAGAAAAATTCATGCACTGTAGGGTTAATTTTAAACAAGGATTATTCTCTAAAATTTGTAGTACCTGACACAATATGATTATAAAAATATATTTCCAAAAGAAAGTTTCTTCATTGTAGCGTTAATATCCACTGGTGAGAAAAATTAAAGAAACAACCATAAAAAGGTGCTTTATGTTAATTCTATTACGGGAACTACAATGAAAGGTGAATGGTTGGTAACTCAATTTCAACGTTAGCACGTAGTCCACTGAAATTAACCTCTGCTACAGAAAATTCTGCAAATTTTTTAGCCTTTTCTTTCGGCACGTTTGAAAAGGTGTGCACGTGCGTGATTTGAAGTCTAATTTTAAGGATTGTACGAGTAGTCACATAAAAGTTGTGTAGTTCTACTTGTAGTAGGTGGAATATGCCGTCTAGAAGACATTTGGCCGATGGTAAGAAATGACGTGCGATTACGGGAATGGAAGCAGGACAGACACGGACAGGTGTCTGTAAAGACTTAAAAATAGACAAAAGCGCCAAGTCAAGAATCTCGAAATGGTTTAAAGACACTGGTAATGTGGAGAGACAACCAGGTAAAGATAGAAAACGTGTCAGAACAGATTGTCAGGACCGTTATTTGGCAACGATTGCTAAAAAAAAGCATGCAACTGGCGTCAGTTCAAATTGCAAGGGAGTTCGTTGCAGCAACAGGAACTCGTCTATTCATATTTACTGTGAGTGACAAACACGATAAAAGAGGGCTGTATGCAAGGAAGCCCATGATTTGAATTCCACTAACTCCGGAGGCGAAATGCGCCCTGTTAACCCCTTCAGGGGCAAAGTACTTTTGCAGCTAAAATATTGAAATGCTTGATTGGCACCAGGATTCATGAACGAATTTATTTTAAAATAAGTAAAAGCTTTTTCTCATGTACCTTATAAATTCAGAATTTGTTTATAAAATTCAGGTGTCATTGTGGCATTTGGGGATTAAAATTAAGTGGTCTATACCGGGTGATTATAATTAAAGTTACGATTTCAAAAATCGATAATTTTAAAACTACTGGTCAGAATGACTTATCAGAACAATCGTGAGGCAATGGAATTTTGTTTGGCGAAGGAAAAAAAATAGTTCCAAATTGTGCCGATAGATGGCGTTGTCAGGGTAATGTCAGGGGAAAGACCAAAAATATATTCTTGAACCCTTTCCGGCGCGGAGTAAATTTGTTTGCAAAATGATGAAATAATAGACTGACACCGGAATTTACAAACGAATCCATTAGTAAAAAGAAACTTGCTTATTTTTCTGGTTCTTAATGAAAGGAAAATTTTAATTAAATACCGGGTGATTATAATTAAAGTTACGATTTCAAAAATCGATAACTTTAATTAAAACTACTGGTCAGATTGACTTGATATTTTAGCAGAACAATCGTGAGGCAATGGAATTTTGTTTGGCGAAGGAAAAAAAAAAGTTTCAAAATGTGCCCACAGATGCCGCTGTCTGGGTTCACATTGTCTGAAGATATGCAAATTACTAATACGTGACATGTGCACCGCAGACATAGCAACCATAAAATGCAGAGCAGCAGCTCTTTGCATGAATGCTTCATCATGACTCTGACTATGAAGGATCGCGCTCTGCTCTTGAAGCTTTTTTATAAGAACGATGACTGTGCACTTACAGCTATTAGGAAGTTTCGGACATTAAAATCCATAAAAAAAGATCCAATAACAACAAATGGTCTGCAAAAAATGATTGCTAAATTCGAAGAGACCGGTTCATTTGACGTTAAACGGGGTAGAGGAAGGAAACCAGTTTCAGCTGCGGCAGTGGAAGATGTGGCTACAGCATTACAGGAACATACTGACAGTGATGCTGGAATCAGCAGTGCAAGGGGGATTGGCCGAATGCTGGATATGCCGAACAGCACGGTGCGTAAAGTCCTACGGAACGTCTTACGCTGTTATCCGTACAAGATAACTCATGTGCAGGAGTTGCTACCTGCTGACCTGGAAGCACGTCAATCTTTTGCACTACAATTTCTTGCCCGGATGGAAGTGGACAACGGATGGCCATGGAACATTCTGTGGTCTGACGAAGCCCACTTTCATTTGCAAGGTTCTGTAAATACTTAAAATTGCAGGATATGGGCGACCGAGAATCCGTCCCAGCTACAGCCATTACCTCTTCAGTCTGAAAAGGTCACTGTGTAGTGCGGAATAACGGCAGCGTTTATCGTCGGTCCATTTTTCTTCGAGGAGATCACACCTGCGGGTCCCGTTACCTGCACAGTTACTGGCAAGCGGTATGAAGCACTTTTGCGTATCCATGTTCTTCCGGCACTTCAACAGGGTCAGTGTGTGGATCGCATAATATTCATGCAAGATGGCGCTCCTCCGCACATTGCTACTACTGTGAAGCAGCTACTGAGTGATAATTTCGGAGATGATAGGATCATAAGCCGCCATTTTCCAACAACATGGCCGCCACGTTCCCCCGACTTAAACCCGTGTGATTTCTAGCTTTGGGGGTACCTGAAGAATGTTGTTTATAGCAGGCGGATTCAGAATCTAGTTGACTTGAAGGCAAGCATCACACAACACACCCATTGCATTAGTACAAAAGTACATTAGAAAGTACATTAACCCAAGTAATACATGTTTATAACCAGAAAGTTTATTTAATAAATGAAATGAAGTAAATTAAATAAATAACATAAAGTTTAAAAAAAATGAATTATTAATATTAAATATACCAACAACTGGTTATTTAACCTGTAAAATTAAAAGTATTTCGATTCGAACCAGAAATTTATTCATGAAATAAATATGGCACAAAATTAAGTGAAATAAAAACTGAAAGAGCTGTAAATAAAAATTCTAGTGTGAAATATATTTATAAACCTTGAGTAACATCCCGGGTATATTTAGTGTTAAACATATTCTTTGTATTTCGAAACGTTAAATTGATTTAAATATACCGAATTTTTACAAAAGAATAATGGGAGGTTTACTAGTATGAATTGTTAATCTGAAGTAAAAAACTAACCATTACGGCGATATTTGATCGTAACTTTCGAAATATGGGCGAAAATCTCATAAGCGTGATATCTCAGTCCCCAATATATATCTCGGCATTTCTTTGGAATATAAATTCTCATTTAATGTTAAAATGTTTCTCTTCGATTATTCTACAATATTATGTTACTTTTGCTGTGAAAGTCTTTTTTTTTTATCTTTAACATTGAATTTATGTATCTCAAAAGTCACTACTGTCTCCTTTCATCAACCCATTACTTAATCATTAAAACCATCAATAAACAATAATTATTAAAAAATATATTTGATAAACCAATGCATTTATTATAAATATGAATCTCATGGAGTATAATAATATATTTTACATGAATGAAATATGTAATATTTGTTTTTGTTAGGTATAAAGTTGTCTCCTTCAATTTGTGGTCACTACTTTACGGGTGTATGAATTTCCTCATATTTTTCAGGTGGCAGAATCTGTAGTCATTTTCAGAATTTGTTCCAGTAGGGGAGTAACATATTGTTCTTATAATGTCGCCAATGATTGCTGATTGTTGATAAAGAAGATTTCTTGGATTGAAAAGAGTAGGAAGAAAGGTGAGCGTACCTTTATTAACCACTACTACTCTCCCCTTTGTTAATTTAAATATTAATATTTTTTAGCTTAACCAATATCTAGCCATTTAATCGTTTGTTTGATATATCTTTGAAAATAGTGCATACAACTTTCCAAAAATGTTCGTTTTTTAAGTAAAGTGGCAAAATTACAAAAAAGCTCACCATTGTCCTTTACAATTAGTGTTTTTACCGATAAACTCTGCCATATCATATTTATCGTTAATAAAGTTTGTTCCCATTTACCAATTATTATTCTGTAATATATCAGTGGTTACTTAAAAACAAATTGCGTATAATATGAGACTCAAAAATCAGATATCAGCTGAAAATCAGCAGCCAAAATACTCACTTTATGAGATTTTGGCACATATGTCAAAAGTTACCATATTAGCCTTTTTGTTTGCTTGTAGATGATAATGTATATGGATAATTTTGTACCTTCATTTTTGTATGATATAAAATAAGTTTCCAGATACATACAATTAGTTTAATAGCAGACTTTTGAATCCTTAAGAGTATTTGCAACTATTTGCATATGCAAAGTTTTTTTTTTTTTTTTTACATAATTTGTAGATTTGGATTTCAAGCATTTTTAACTGAAGTTATATTTTGTAAAAACTATTGAATTTCTTTTAGTATACATCTCATTTAGGTCTTGACTTTCTTCCTGGGTTCTTACAGAAACTTAAAATGACAGTAAGGCCAATTGACAGTAAGGCCAATTTTGAACTATTCAATAGCATTTTCTTATGATTTTGATATAATTACGAAAGGATAAATTATGCCCAGTACATTTTCATATTTTTTATTGTGCGTTATAACTAAATCATTCTAACTGCTCGAGATTATAAAATTATATTTGATTTTAAAATTTATTATCCTTATATGTCATTAAAACTTTTGGAGATAATCGCTAAAAGTTTCATGAAAATGTCATCATAAACCAGCTAGAAATAACGGATATATTCATCACAATTTATCGGTTTAACAAACGCAGATTAATAGAAGGGTTCTTCATTCTAGAAATGTGCGGTAGGAATGCTACTTGTAAAAGACGCATAATATTAAATCTTATTTTAAAATAGAATGATGAATTTACATTTGTAATATAACAGTCATTCTGAAGTAGAATAAACTAATTATATCAATGAATTTCATTCGTGTTTTGAAGTATAATATCCTTGTTTGTTGACATTATATACCTTGCATTTCTATCATGATATTAAATGAAGTATCACTTAATAGGGTTGGTATTTCGAAAATATGTTTTTCCGAAATATTATATATAACAAGTAAAATTAAAATTGTAATAAGTTCAATGAATGTATTTGTAATAATTGAATTGGCAATAAATATATATTGCTAATATCTTTTTTCATTCGTATCACAGATGGCATCTTTTACAGTTTTTTATTAGTATTAAAATTTTAAAAAAATTTACTGACATAAACGCGGATTTCGTCTATTAAGTATCTTAAAATTTACTTTTAAATTTTACTGATAAGAAAAATGCGTAAAAGTTCGCAGCTATGTTTAAATTATATGAATGATATTAAATAAAATATTAATGCCATTTTTAATATAACTGAAATATGTTTGAAAAATAAAACAATATGAACTGATTGAGAAATTTGGAGTCAACACACTCAAATTAGTGGAGTACACATATATTTTCCGCAGTAGAAAAAGTGCTGTTGATCCGTGTAATAATTTGAATATTTAAAAAAAAATAGAAAGTTCCAAATGGCATTACCATGGAATGTTTGCCTAGCTTCAGATTTAATAGTTCGAAATTATAGTTTGGAGTGTTGTAAAGCTTCAAAGCAAAAACAAAAACAATATAATAAAGTTTCTTTTCTCTATTTATAATATACTTATAATTTAAACTTCAATGTAAAAAATATTTAATTATCTTTAATTAAAACTTCGTCCCTCGATTTAATCGTTATTACCATGGTGAGAAGTGTTTGCTTTCTTAGCTCATCACTAGAGCGTTCTAAAATACTCTGTATGTAGCTACATTGTAGAGTAACACATGCCCTTACTAGCAATGGGTGGCTATTTTTTTTTTTTTTTTTTGTTGAAATGGATACTACTGTTACATTTTGATACTTTAATTCAAAACTTGGAAACGATATGTTTTGTGTCATCACCATGTATCATATTATTAAAATATAACAATAGATATTAATAATTTTTGATTGAATTATGAAGAGTTCTGGGTATATTTTCAAAGTAATAAACCTTACCATGGCATGTCCCTAGCTTCAAATTTAATTGTTCGAAATTTTAGTTTGGTGTGTTGGGGAAAGCCTCAAAGCAAAACCAAAACCAATATAATAAAGTGTCCTCGCTCTATTTATAATATAATTAGCATGTAAACTTCAATGCAAAAAAATATTTCAATTATCTTTGATTAAATATTTGTCAATGGATTTAATCGCCATTACCATTGTGAAAAGTGTTTGCTTATTTAGCTAATCACTAGAGCTTCACAAAATACTCTTTATGCAGCTACATTGTAGCGTAACACATGTCCTTACTAGCAATGAGTTCCTTTCATTGTTGAAATAGGTATTACTGTTACATTTTGATACTTTAGTTCAAAACTTGGGAACAATGTGCTTCTTGTCATCACCATGCTTCATATTATTAAAATATAACAAAACCTATTAATAGTTTTTGATTGAATTATAAAGAGCTCTGAGATTGTATGTTCGAAGTAAATATACTGTAAACCTTCAATCGTTATAATTAAGCTTAAATCGAACTTAACATTAAAAATGTCATTACCATGTAATTTTGAAAACATGGTAATGCAAATTGCCATAAACATGACAAATTTGGAGGTTTTCTTAATCTTCTAAGTTTTATTTAACTCACTTAACGCCAAACTGTAAAAAGAAAAAGTATTAATGATGTTTTCTCCCCCCCCCCCACACACACACACTTTGAGTTTATTAGCAAATTTAGCATTATTTGTTATACTCAAATTCGGCAAGATAAAAAAATTGACCACTGGAAAAATACTTCTTCAAAAAAGGAAAAAAAAACGACTTCAAAAAAGTAATAATGATCCAATTACATAATCCCATGTCATTAACCTAACACTAGAAATAAAATTAATTAACTACCACTAGAACCATGATAAAAGACCATTTTGATCCGTACCAAATTAGTATATTTTGACTCGAACCAGAAATTTTTTAACTAAAAAGTTAAATACGAATTATAGTGAAAAATTTAAATTAAAAGTTAAATAGTTTTAAATAAAAATTCGGGTGTGAAACATCTTTAAATCTCTAAATAAAATTGCAGGCGGTTCTGGTACTATATCAAGCTGGTATCAGGCAAACGATTTCTGTTGATATTTTTTCTCAAACATTTTATTAGCACAAAAAATTTGGGATTTTTTTTTTTTCAAAGTCAAAATTTTTTTTTTCAGAGAATGACCCATAGACGTCATAAAATGACATACGAGGTTAACGAAAAAGAAAGACTACGCGGTTCTTTACGCGTATCTTTTTTTACAGACCGCCGGAGTCACGTGGTGCTCAAATGCACCAAGGAAGGTGTACAAAAAGAGCATTACGTCACTCTAGCGGTCTGTAAAAAAAGATAAGTCGAATGCACCGCGGTAGCCTGTCTTTTTCGTTAGTCTCAATGACATATACATGGTATATTACTATAACATCAAATTTGTCATATAACTTGGCTAAACATCTTGGTCGCTTGGTAATTAATCTTTGGAGGCATTACTCTAAACAAGGACTTACCAAAATTATTTTGGTTATAAAACATATAAAGCATTTATATATTTTTTTTTCTCGTAATACAACCATTTAAAAAATACAGTACATTTATCAATATACATGAAAGAATTATTGTGTTAAAATATGGAAGATGATGTTTCGTCACATTTTTCTCAAAAATTGTTTTATTTTATTGAAGATTTTCTGAGATAATCTATCACATGGTAAAATTAAAATGCTATAAATTTAATTACTCTTTAAAATATCAGTATATTGTTTTTTAATATATATTATTTTAATATTTAATAAGTTAAATAATAAAAATAATTTTAATATTTATACTTAAATGTTATTAAGTGTTTATGAGAGAGTTTAGTATCACCTGTTAAAGTGTTGAATATGTCCCACAAATAAGAAAGTAAAGGAATTTGAATTACAACCGATATTTTACACTTCAATTTTCTGAAAGTTTATTTTATTACATAATAACTCCTTTCATTTGTATCTTTAATTCTGAATGCGTAGGTCGATTATATTAAATAAATTAACCATGCAATACAAATTTTTAATGTATTATCTGACAGATAACGATAACGAAATTATTTGTTTGAGTCAGAAAATTCTATTTAAAGATGACGGAAAATTACTCATACATTTAATATCCTGTACTTTTCTTATACATGCACTTTCAGAAAACAATTCAATCTCAAATTTCCTCTTTTTGCTTTCTAGCTAATGTCACTTGTGGTTCCTTTATTGTCAAAAGATATGTAGTGGAAAGTGATACAATAAACCTCACAATGAAAAATCTCAAGAAAATTTTAAGATGTTATAAACCCATGATTAGTGAACGGAAGCAAGAATATCATTTGAAAAGGGTTGAAAGAGCGGAGACATAAAATTGTTAAGAATTGTAGTTTAGAAATTCATTACGCTTTAGGATATAATATTATTTTCTGTTGAAAGGTAAAGCAATATTACAACGTTAAAAACATTTTTGCGTAGGAATGCGTTTATTTTGGCATATAAATTTACTAGAGAAATTTTATACCTTCTTTAAGACTACTTTGCAAAAAAATTCAAATAAGCTTTCTGTAAATATCGATTTTTTTTTTCGTTCAGTTTATTTTCCTTGATATGAGACTTTTTGTACAGAGATTATTAAAATGATATATATTTTTGTATTTTTCTCTATATATCCTGAGCCTAACATCCATATCTAGAATAGCGATTTCCCTAAAAAAAGGTGAATCGATTGCTAAATGCTTTAACCCTTTAACGGAAAATGGTTTCCCTACAACCACAAAATTTTAATTACGAAATTCAAGAATGACAGCAGAATTTTAATAGAAATCTTTTCCACTTATTATTTATGTGAAATATCGCTTTTTCTTATATAAAAATAAATTTGTTCATAATTTCCGGTGTCAATCATTTATTTCAACATTTGTATAATGTAAAATTAATAATATCTGCAATTTTTTGCAGAAATTCAAGCTGTGCCGAGTCGGGCCAGATTTCATTGATTTTTGCATGGGCCTGTCAAGAAATAAACTAATATCCTGGGAGAGGTCCAAACGGCCTGTTTACTTTTAGAAGGGGAAATGCAGAGGCATTTAGCTTTTACAGCGTGCAAGGCTTATAGCAGTTTTTATGAACTTCTAGCTGTTTTACCGGATCGAACCTTGGGTTAAAAATTTCTACCCATGCAGATCTAAATTGGTACACAGTCATTATATTATTAATCGCCGAAATCCAAACGATTTTTTTAAAGAAAAATCGGCCAGAAAAAAGAGAAAACTCCCTATACATTTTAATTTCCAAATTGTCACAAGAAAAAACAGAAATAGCCATTCGACTGAAAAAGTATATCTCTTTTTCAATTTAAATTGAAAAAAAAAAGTTTAAGGGGTCATGTTCCTACAGAAATTGTACCAAAATCTGAAAATTTCTATACGAATATTTTGACATCATATTTGACTTTTCGGTGAATTTTATCTTAGGGTACCAAACAGGAGTTCATTCGATCAAGTAGTTTAAGAATTATGAAGGTATAAAGTTTGGAACTCCTAACGTTAAATTTAGTGATGGACGATAATGATATGTTTTATCGATATTATGGTCAACTCGATTTTATCGATAGTATAAATGTTTTATCGATGTCTCCAGTCAATAAATTTCTATACTTATCCGATATTAGAACAGATTTACTATTAAAAATTACCATGAACAAAAAATAAGACGTGTTTTTATATGCAATAGTTTCTGAAGTAAAAGCTGCGAAAATGAAAAAAATATTCTCAATTAAAAAAGGCAGCGGCAGCGGGAGTATGTCACATACAAATATTTCTACATTTACCGCAGGGGTGATTGTGTTCCGTTATTTTTTACACCACTAAATTTATATAGCAATCTTTTTCTCCTTTAATCTACAAATTCTGCGATGACATACTAATTGCTATATAAATTTATTGGTGTAGAAAATACCGGAACACAATCACCCCGGATTTACCTTATATAACTGAAAAAGACCTAGAGAGATTTCTATGAATTTATGTAATTTGAATAACTATATTTAAATTTCAAAACATTATTCAAATTTCAGAAGCATATAAATATACATTTTGCAATTCATCTGTAAGAATACGGATTAAGTACGTATATGAGTTTCATGTGTCTCTGTCATGATTTCCGTGAGTACTGTTAGTTAATAAGTATCAGTGTACTATATATTTTCTTATTTAAAATATATTTTGAGATTCGAGATAATATCAATTATGAGTTTCTATTATCTCAACCTAAATAATTGCTTCTAAGACTAAATTCCATTTGTTTGTTTATTTAGAACCAGGTCCTGATTACTGCAAAGGCAAACTTCCACCACTTTTGTCTAACAGTAATTTCCGTTTTGTTTAATAGCAGGATCTTAAGAGGAAAGTACTTTCCGATAAAAGTAGTGAAAGTTAGCAAAGGCAAATAATCAAGCCCTGTTCAGAATGAAAATTGATAAAACATTTATTTAAAATTAAACAAATTCCTTTTTGGGGCTTTTCTGAAGTTACGTGAAAATAAATAAATAAATCTTGAGTTTACTTTTGGGAAGGGATGCAAGGGATATACAACAATTAGATCTTCTTTATCAGTTTACTTGTCTAGTAATATTCATCTTATTTAATTACAAAATTTCTGCGTTTAACTGTTAGACTACGGGTCGGGAGATAGCCCAATGGATTATGTTTTAATTTATTCGTACCATATTTTGAATAAATATATCTGTCATATATTTATATTGCGATATTTTCAAAATAAATCACCTACAATTTTTTTTAACCCCACTTTTTTAACTCTAGAACGACGGGAAATTTTACACAAGTTTCATAAAAATATTTCACACCAGAATTTTTATTCAGGACTTAACTTATTTATTTAACTTATTTTTGTGCGGTGTATATTTAATTTATTGTATGAAGAAATATCCGGTTCGAATCGGCATTTTTCTTTTTAGTCCTGGACCGTAATAAAAGGGTTAAGAAAGACATATTACTATACTGTAATTTCGCGCGTATACGCCGCACCTCAGACAATTCGATTTCCTACCAGAATTTATTTTAAATAAAATGTTACGTGCTTCTGCTGAGCACTTATTTGACTTCTTATTTTTAATAAAATTTCCGGTTTGAAAAAGACTTAACTAAGCTGCGGCGCATACGTGCGAAATTACGGTATTAAAAACTCAATTATTTCCTTGACACTCCTGCTTGAGGTTATAATTTGTTTTCTATGCTAATTATTTAAGAATTCTGTTAAGACTCTTCAGATATTAAGTCTTTGTTCTCTTATTTGAAAACATATTACGAAACTTTAATAATATAGAAAATACAAATGGCAGAAACGCATTCCCATTAAATGAATTACATAATCCCAAAACTCACAAAACTTATATCATATAAAAAACTTTGACAATCATTTAACCAAAATTACAAAATTATATCTAAAATTAAATTATGAACTGGTTCTAAACCATACATATAAATAAAATAACAAATATTCAGCGTCATCATATTTAATTGATTTTTGCTCTCGATACCTAACAGGTAGCTAGTTTCACTTCAAACACTATGTCATTTCCTATTGTAGCTAGTTTCACTTCCTAATGTATCTAGTTTTAATTTTATATGACTTAACACCGCAGCGATTCATAGGGAAATTCATATAAAGATAGAAATTCATATAAAAACATAAATTCATGTACCGTATATACTCGCGTATAAGCCGACCCCCCAAATTCCAGAAAACAGGAATGATACCAATATTTTACAATATTTTTCTTCGGCTTAAATAATTTAGAATTACATAACTTTAAATCAAGGAAAATCATTCTTAATTACTGGTATTAAACTGTTTCATCTCGAATTTGGGGGTCGGCTTATATGCGAATATATACAGCAAATTGAATTACTAGATTATAAACTAAAATATATCTTAAAATTTCAGAATCAATAAGATCCATGAATATTAATAATGCAATTGAAATATCTGAATCCTAATTAAATCTTAAAGTTGCACGCATCTCAGTCTAGAGTAATTATTTTTGTTTGTTTAAGACGAAATCTGAATAAGCAATTATTTAAAATTACTGAAATCTCGTTTGATCGTTTCACCAGATCAATGCATGAATAAATAAATAAAAACATAGATTTGACTTGACTTGAAGGTACATTTTGTTTCCAAGTAAACAAATTATTTAGAAATTAAGGGAAGTCTTTTCAGGTATTAATAATCAGTGAAAATATTCTCTTATTTAAAAATAAGTTGATAGATTGTAATAACTCAGACTTCATGAATGTTAACAATAAATTCACACATTAAATTTATAAATAATCCATTAATATACATTTTGCAATTCAGCTATCTCAATACTTATTAAGTTTGAGTTACAGATACATCCCACTCTAATTTCTGTCCAGATTAGATTCAATTTGATTATTTAGAACAAAAAATGAAAGAGCAATTATTTAAAATTACACGATTTCGCTGTAATCTCCCCGTCAAAGCTATGCGTAAAATAAATAAATAAATCATTATTTAACTTGTCTTTAAGGTATAATTTGATATCCAATAATTACATTTGTTTGTGAATTCTGTGAAAGCTGCTCAGTTCATTTAATAGTGTAAATATGTAATCTCTTATTCCAAAATATATTACGAGATTTTAGTAATACAGAAAGAACATATGACAGAAATGAAATTAATAATTTACTCGCAGGACTTTGATTTAAAATTTTACGAAAATTGATCAGAATATTGTAACTGTTTAGGTGAAAACAGACTATAACAGTGATGGTGTCATCTTGAAATAGTATTGTCTCATTTTAACGAGCCACGACCCTGCTAACTTATATAATTTCTACTTACTTTTCAAAAATTGTGTACCTATATAGTTTTCAATTATCCTAAATTCGATTCCTAACTTATTATTAAATGAATTCCATATCATAGATATGTCGCATTAAAATACGCATTACTAATACCTGAGATGTCAAAGAAAAAAGATGACAGTTCACCTTCTGTTCACTAGTTCTATATCTTAGGTATGTCCAGGGACCGATTTAGAAATTTGGGGGCCCTGGGCACAGACGCGTAAGGGGGCCCCCCTCGCACAGATTCTTTGAATAAAAAAATATATCGAAAGCAGTACTTATTAAGATAACCACTATTGACTTTGATAATTTCTTTTAAATATTAATTAAAAAAATTAAATTTGATAATCATTAATTTACTTTTAAATAATTATTTGATAATTATGAATTTTTAATTGAACTTCATAATAAACTGTGTGGTGCTGATTACCTTTCTTTATGGAAGTCCATATATCTGGAATGATAAAGTATGCAACAACTAATAATAAATTTACCGCAGTACCAAGCTATATAATTGTTTAAAATATTAGCATATCCTATTAATAAAATAACTTTTTCTTTCAAATACAAGCTTTGTACGAAAAAAAAAAACTAAATTTACACAAGGAACTAGTAGAACCACACGGCTTTGTCCATGTTAACCATCAGGGCCTTACATGTAAAATAAATAAAAATGAAATAATATGGCGATCCCCAAAATGGAGTTCTGTACATTACTGCACATAAATTGTTAAAAGACAATCAGCAAAAAACGAAGTTACTTTGACATATCATAAACAATCTCTGACAAACAGATTTTTCCATTTTTTTAATTTTGTTTTTTGACAGTTAAAACTGTTTTGGCCAATATTTGAAAAATCTTTAGTAGCATTTGGGGGCCCCTGAAAATCGGGGGGCCCTGGGCCCGTGCCCCGAATGCGCTGCCGTAAATCAGGCACTGGGTATGTCGCATCGAAATACGCATTAGTAATAATTCACGGATCAAAGATAAACGATGATAGTTCCCGTTTTGTGAAATTTGATATGTCTGTGTCATCTGTAATCTTATGACCCATACTATCCATATATTTAAAGCTGTTTGGTAATTCTGTCAAATCAAATATTCCATCGAAATTCGATCGAATACGCATGCGTCAAAAAATCACCGGCCAATGAGGTGAGGGTCTATGACTGTCTCTACAAACGTGTTTGGGATCGTATCATCTGTTGTTTTTTTCTGTTGTCACGTTGCGTTAAACCTAGGAAGATATTTATCTAGAACTCACTGTGGAGTGTTTAGAAGGTATTTATTTTATTTATTTATTTTATTTATTGTAATTTGTATGAATACTTAGATGTCCATTTCGGATTTACTGTTTAAAAATGAATTTAGGCTCATAAGTTGGCGAAATCCCGATGGAAATTTTTTTTTTAGATCTCTATCATTTTGTTTATATAGTACAGAAAATAATTATTCAAACGTGTAGAACACGTAATACAAAATTGGACCACTTATGGTCTGTTTATTATCGGGAATGAATCTTATGGTGTTCCGATTGATAATGAATTCGATTATGTAAATATAATGTCAAAAGACAGTACGCACGGTAGTAATATTTTTATTATTATGTGTTCGAAAAAAGCAGAATCTGAGCATCAGAATATAAGTTATAAAATAAACAGAAATATATTATCTCTATTCGATTTAAAAGTTTTGTCATTACATAAGTGGGCTATTTTATTTGTAAAGAGTATGTATGCATTATATTGTTTGTATGTATACAAATCTTTATAATGTTTTGATTTGCAAACTCTTAATATTTGAATAATGTTTACATTATATTTGTTTGTATGTATACAAACAATATATGTATACAAAGAAGTATATATGCAAACAATGTATATAATGTATCATGTAACAATATTAATATTTACATTGTATTGTTTGTATATATACAAATCTTGAATGTTTTAAATGGGCAAATTTGTAATGTTTTTTTATGTTATTTTTTTTAAATGTCAAAAAAAGATAAATTTTCAAACTTGGTATAAAAAACTTGAGTACTTCTCTATTATCCCATCGACCACTTTTCATAACAAAATACTATCGCCAAACTGTATGATTAAATGCCAAAATTGCAGTCCCATTTACTTGATGTCGAAAACATTATACGTGTTTTTTATGTCATCAAGTGGTTTTTAATTCAACATTTGCGTGTATTTTTCATTATGTTTATTTGATTTATTAGTTATTTCATTAATTAAAATAACAATTGTATCCTTAAATTCTTATATTTTATTTATTTATTTTGATATTCCAATGACAACGTTCTCCCATTTATTTGGCGATAGTTTTTTTTTTATGAAAAGTGGTCGATGAGATAATAGAGAAGTACCAAAACTTAATTACGTATATGAGTATATTCTTTGACAGTATTAATCATTACTCGATATTTTAAAACTGCATCATATTTGTAGAATTATATTAATTTAAACAATGCTTCTATTGAAGTGTGAAGAACCATATACCTCTATGAAGAACCATATATTTACATAATTGTCTTCATTAGCAATCGGAACACCATAAGATTCATCCCCGATAATAAACGGACTATAAGTGGTCCAATTTTGTATTACGTGTTCTACGATATTTTTACATACATTTGAATAATCATTTTCTGTACTATATAAACAAAATGATACAGATCTAAAAAGACAATTTCCATCGGGATTGATTTCGCGAACGTTAAAAGAGCCTAAATTCATTTTTAAACAGTAAATCCGAAATGGACACCTAAGTATTCATACAAATTATAATAAATGAAATAAATAAATACCTTCTAAACACTCCACAGTGAGTTCTATATAAATACCTTCCTAGGTTTAACGCAAAGTGCAAGAAAAAAACAACAGGAGATGATCCCAAACACGTTTCTAGAGACCGTAATAGACCTTCACCTCATTGGCCGGTCCTACCGGAAGATTTTTTTTATGCATGCGTATTGGGTCGAATATTGTTGAAACATTTGACAAAATAAGCAAACTGTTTCCACCTAGGTATTTATACACAATACAACAAATAAAATAAATGCCTTCAAAACCCTTTTGATCATCACATCAGCGTGCAAGACAATTTTTTTACCGGAAACCGTTTGATGAATTTCATTATTTTTCCGTTATCGATTGACAAATTTTACGATTTTACCGCTAACGATTGCTGAATTTCACAATTTATCGACTATTGATTAACGAATTTCATGATTTTTTCCATGAACATTTGTCGAATTGCACAAAAAAAATTAAGAATATCGTCAAATTGTCTTGGGTAAAAAAATTTTGAATATTGTCAAATGCCATCGAGAAAAAAGTCTCTTTGTCAAATGATTTTGAAGAAAAAATCGGGAAATTCACAAAATGGTTTCGGAAAAAACTTCACCAAATGGTTTCAAAATTCTTTGAGTGACAGCGGGAAAAAAAATTCCATTTTACATTCAATCATCGCAATTGGCGAGTGTGACTAAGTTTAGCCAGTGGTGGCAATAACATCAATCACCAATTTCCAGTATTACTCGCCGATTGGTGAATGTTAATTTTGTCTTATATCACAAACTGTATTTACATATACTACTAGATATAATGATTATGAACCATGATTTTTCTGTTATTGGGCGAGATTCATGTTTTTTCAGCAATTCTTTGACGAAATTAGTGTTTTTTCAGCGATCCTTTGAAGAATTTCGCATTTTTCTCACGATCCTTAACGAAATTCGCATTTTCCAGCAATTCTTTGATAAAATACATTTTATTCCGCAATTTTTAGACGAAATTTAGTAAAAAAGCGTGATCTTTTGGTGAAATTTCCCTTTTTGCGATTCTTTGACAAAATTTGCTTATCTTTCGCGATCCTTTTGCATAATTACGTTTTTTCTGTGGTCTTTTAACAAAAGTCATGTTTTCCCATTATCCTTTGATAAAGTAGTGTTTTTTCCTCAATCATTTGACAAAATCTGTTATTTTCCCCCCGCGAAGATTGGTTAGATGTTTTTAGTCTGCAGGTGCCCTAAAAAGTCTGACGCCCGTTGCTGCATCGCACACATTCTTCCATGGGGCATCGAACGAAGTAAATTCAACCTAAAGAATCATTGTTTCATTCCTGACATTTCTCGAAAGAAACAACGTTCAACTCATTGACTGAATTGTAAAGGGCGAAATGTGTCAATTAGCAGAAAGTGCGCAATTTGTTCGTTCATGGAAAAAATCGTGAAATTCGTTAACCGATAGTCGATAAAATTCGAAATTCGTCAATCGATAGCGGAAGAAGTGCAAAATTCATTAATCTACACAGTGGAAAAATCGCAAAATTCATCAACTGGTTTCGGGAGAAAAAATTTTCAAAAAAATTCACAATCTGCCAATTTCGGGGATGAAATTTGCCAAATGGTTTCAAAATTTGTCGCGCGACAGCAGAGAAAAAAAATCTTTTTACATTCAATCATCGCAATTGGTGAGTGTGACTATTATGTTTGACCAGTGGTGGCAATAAAGTCCATTGCCAAATTTTCAGTATTACTCGCTGTTTGGCGAGTGCTAATTTTGTCCTATACTTCAAAACCCTTTTGATCATCACATCAGTGTGCAGGCCAATTTTTTTTACGGGAGACCATTTGATGAATTTCGTGATTTTTCCGTTATCGATTGACCAATTTTACTGCTATCGATTGTTGAATTTTATAATTTATCAACTATTGATTAGCGAATTTCACTTAATCATATTATGCATCTCCGATGCCCATCTCCCCACTTCCCCCCCCCAAGGGATACTTTTCTAAATTTTGTTGACACCCCTCATGTCATATATTGTTGGAAAGGTCTGTGACTGCTTAATCATATTATGCATCTCCGGTGTCCATCTCCTCACTTTGCCCCCCCCCCCCAAAGGGTACTTTCTAAATTTTGCACATTACCCTCATGTTATATATCATTGGAAAGGTCTGTGACCACTTAATCATTTTATGCATCTCCAATGTCCATCTCCCCACTTTGCCCTCCCACCCCCCCAAGGGTACTTCTCTAAATTTTGCACACAACCCTCATGTTATATATCATTGGAAAGGTCTGTGACCACTTAATCATATTATGCATCTCCAATGTCCATCTCCCCACTTTGCCCCCTCACCCCCCTAAGGGATACTTTTTCTAAATTTTGTTGACACCCCTCATGTCATATATCATTGGAAAGGTCTGTGACCACTTAATCATATTATGCATCTCCGATGCTCATCTCCCCACTTTCCCCCCCACCCCCAAGGGATACTTTTCTAAATTTTGTTGACACCCCTCATGTCATATATTGTTGGAAAGGTCTGTAACTGCTTAATCATATTATGCATCTCTGATGTCCATCTCCCCACTTTGCTCCCCCCCCCAAAGGGTACTTTCTAAATTTTGCACATTACCCTCATGTTATATATCATTGGAAAGGTCTGTGACCACTTAATCATATTATGCATCTCCGATGTCCATCTCCCCACTTTGCCCCTCTCCCCCCCCAAAGGGTACTTTCTAAATTTTGCACACAACCCTCATGTTATATATCATTGGAAAGGTCTGTGACCACTTAATCATATTATGCATCTCCAATGTCCATCTCCCCACTTTGCCCCCCCACCCCCCTAAGGGATACTTTTCTAAATTTTGTTGACACCCCTCATGTCATATATCATTGGAAAGGTCTGTGACCACTTAATCATATTATGCATCTCCGATGCCCATCTCCCCACTTCCTCCCCCCCCCCGAAGGGGTACTTTCTAAATTTTGCACATTACCCTCATGTTATATATCATTGGAAAGGTCTGTGACCACTTAATCATATTATGCATCTCCGATGTCCATCTCCCCACTTTGCCCCCCTTCCCCCCCCAAAGGGTACTTTCTAAATTTTGCACACAACCCTCATGTTATATATCATTGGAAAGGTCTGTGACCACTTAATCATATTATGCATCTCCAATGTCCATCTCCCCACTTTGCCCCCCCACCCCCGTAAGGGATACTTTTCTAAATTTTGTTGACACCCCTCATGTCATATATCATTGGAAAGGTCTGTGACCACTTAATCATATTATGCATCTCCGATGCCCATCTCCCCACTTCCCCCCCCCCCGCCGAAGGGGTACTTTCTAAATTTTGCACATTACCCTCATGTTATATATCATTGGAAAGGTCTCTGACCACTTAATCATTTTATGCATCTCCAATGTCCATCTCCCCACTTTGCCCCCCCCCCCCCAAGAGATACTTTTCTAAATTTTGTTGACACTCCTCATGTCATATATTGTTGGAAAGGTCTGTAACTGCTTAATCATATTATGCATCTCCGATGTCCATCTCCCCACTTTGCCCACCCCAAAAGGGTACTTTCTAAATTTTGCGCATTACCCTCATGTTATATATCATTGGAAAGGTCTGTAACTGCTTTATCATATTATGCATCTCCGATGTCCATCTCCCCACTTTGCCCCCACCAAAGGGTACTTTCTAAATTTTGCACATTACCCTCATGTTATATATCATTAGAAAGGTCTTTGACCACTTAATCATATTATGCATCTCCGATGTCCATCTCCCCACTTTGCCCCCCCCGTACTTTCTAAATTTTGCACACAACCCTCATGTTATATATCATTGGAAAGGTCTGTGACCACTTAATCATATTATGCATCTCCCATGTCCATCCCCCCACTTTGACCCCCCAAGGGTGTACTTTTCTAAATTTTGCATACACCCCTCATGTGATTTATCGATGGAAAAGTCTGTGACCACTTAATCATATTATGCTCCCCACTATGAAATTTGTCAAGTTAAAGCAACTATAAATTTTACTTTTATGGTATTATCAAGTTGTTTGCCGTCAAATTTTGACGGGTTCCATCTAGTCGTTTAATAAAATTTGGATCGAAACAAAAATGAAACTAATCCTTTAAAAAACCCAATTATAAAAGATGAACAACGATAAATGTCGACACTCCTACAATAAAAAAATATGAATAACCATCATCTAATTATCAGTAAAAATCATAGTTTATCTTCTTGAAACTGCAATATTATAAATGAGAATGTTCTCTGTTATTTGCTTAGATGCTGAATTTGGTAAATATTTTGGTCCTTTTAGTCTCTCGAACACAGTTGTGGGTACACTGGGCATTATTTTTAAGTTCAATTATCATTTTTATTTCATTTTGGTAAAAAGAGCATTTTATATTCTTTAAAAAGGGACGCATACATGTTGATATGACAAACAAACAAAATAAATAAAAACTTCTTGAATGATTTTGCAGCCAAACGGCGCTAAAAAACGATTACTGGGAAATTTATAATACGATAATTCGTTCACAAATAACTGATCTGTTTGTAACTGTGTATGCATGCTAAACATTACTTTAGTTCGTGTAACAAACAGAAAACCAAATATTACCTATTAAGAAAATATTTTTATAAGTGTTTTACGTGCTATAGAAACTTTCTTACATTTAACATGGGGCACATGTGCCATATGTACGCCACTTCGAGTTTAGAATGTCTCTTTTTTTTGGAAAAAAAAAAGAAAAAAAAGCCGACAAATACCTTATTTTCTAAAATTTTAAATTTCTCTGTATGTTAATACAATTTTACATTCACACATATTTTTGTTTTAAAGTTATAACATGTTATTTTTGTTGTTAAAATTAATTTTATATCCGAAGATGGTCACATGTCGGTAAACGTTACATATCGAGTTTTACGTCAGAAGATACACAATGCTGCTCCAAGATATTGCTTTAACTTGTATCGATAATTCCTACACATAAATAATTGAGTAAAATAGTGTCAAAATTATACTTTATAAATGGACATGTGCGCAAGAGAAAGCAGATATGACATCCAATTGACATGACGATTGGCCAGTAACATCTTTGATGAGTAAATGACGATGTACTGTAATGCATCGCTTAATTTTGTACCAGTTTTAACAAGCCTAAGGATGATCTCTTCTATGATCACCACCACTCTCTTACGAATATTTTCGTGTTAGATTTATTTTGAAAATGTCGTAGAAGCTAATGCTACAAAAAAAAAACTATTCGATGCCTGAGTTACAGAGTCTAGAATACATAGTATGGAAAAGGGTTTTACCGTTTTTTAATTCAGAATTTTCGAATTCAAACCAAAATTCTGAAACAAGTATTTTTACTTTAAGAAGTCACGAAATTATTAAGAAACGAAAAGAAAAGTATACGGAATTTCTGGTATGAATGCGAAATTTCGGAATTTAAAAAAAGCCAAACTGGTAATGCTTTAAAAAGTGCTAAAAAATTGTAGCCGATAAACGTGCAACGATGCGGTGCAAAAATAGGGCGATCGCAGCGACACCCGCTTTAAAAATAGATTTACCTCCAGCAAAAGTAACCGTTTCACTATTGACAAAATGAACATAATTTCTTTTAATAAAATCTTCTTGTAAGTGTATATTTCAGATGTAGCTGATTTTGAAGTTCTTTTTTTTTATTATATCTGGGAATTAATCTTTTCCACTCTTCTAGCAGAGATTTACACTTTGGTATGCTAAATAGGGACAGTTTCTAGTTTGCTGGCTTGTATCGAGTGCTGCAACTAAGCACAAAAGAATGCGTATCACGTTTTTTGGCCATTGTAAATATCTTTCATATTTTTAAAGCTTTTGAAAATCACTATCAAAGTCAAATGAAATAGAGTATAATTTAATTATTTTAAATATTTAACACGTTTTCTCAGTTCAATTCTCATACGATGCTGCGTTGAAAAAAACTACCAGACAGTGGCGTAGCCAGAGTGGGGGGGAGGTGTCCAAATACTCTGGAAACCAGTAATATTATAAAGTTTTCTTCGCCTTCCATATCGCAGAAAAATTCTCCAAAATTAAATGTAAAAATATGTTTATAAAATTAGTTCCATCCTGTCTACGCCACTGCTAGAGAATGTCGCTGCAATGTTTTCCGCATCGTTCTACATTTATCGAATTCAGTTTTTTAGTACTATTTTGTAGCCGTTTTCCACACTATGTATTCTAGGCCCTGTACCTGAGTGAGATTTTCAGTTTTAAAAGCATTTCTGCTGAAACTCATATTTGAAACATTCAAGTGCAGAACCTGATTACCAACGGGGCGCACTTCCACCAGAAAAAAAAGAATATAAAGTTTTTCTTTATGTATGGCAGTAATTTTGCATGAATAGGGCGTTTTAATAAAACGAAAATTTCTATTAAATTTTACTGGTGGATATGTGGCCCGTCGGTAATCAGGCCCTGCTCAGGTGTGAGACATGGTAACAGATATTTCTGAATTTCATGTAAAATTGCGTAAATGAATTCTGACAACCATTTAGAATTGCAAGGTTTATTGTTTACCCAATATTTGTCATAATAATCAAAGATAAATTTTAGGTATAAATTTTATTAACGAAGGGTCTTTGAATATAAATCCAATAAAATAAAATCTGTCACACAAAAAATGTTCCCATAAATTAATTGAAGGCCCACTTTTAAAATTTATTTGTTTTAGAGGATGCAATGACAATAGTTCTGTTTCTAGTTTACTTTAGAAAACTTGAATATCGAACATCTCGAAACTTGCATTCTGTTAGTTTCCCTGTTTCGCACCCCAGTCCTTCAATCGTAAAATAGCTTTGTTTAACCCTACAGTGCATAGCGTAGCCAATTAGCAACACTTTCTATTTAACTTTTAATAAATAAATCAAGTTCTTTGCAACCACTATATTTATATAGAAATATTAATCCTGTAAAAATAACATAAATATTCTACTAAATAAAATCAAAAATCTCTCCTAAAATTTCTGGCGTAGAATTCTTAATATAAGTATAAAAAAACACAATTGTAAAAGAAAAATTCATGCACTGTAGGATTAATATGAAAGGAAATGTGGCACCTAATGTGAATAATTGTTAGTAATTACTTCACCATATTACAGTGATCTCTCACTTATACGCGATATTCAGTAATTACTTTTTTATACCAGTATTTTAAAACAGTAAAATTCGATTTATAAATTCTGCGATTTAAGAAGCGAAAATTATCTTAAAAAAAAAAAAAAAACTGGTTCGGAAAAATGGTTTCCGTGTATCGCGTATAAGTGAGAGATCACTGTATTTTTTTTTCACATAAAAGTACCATAGGTGTTTTCTTTTTCGAATAGTTACTTTCATAATTTTGAATTATTAGTGATACTGCTTTTAACCCCTTCAGGGGCAAAGAACTCTTGTTGCTAAAATATTGAAATGATTGATTGACACCAGGATTCACGAACGAATTTATTTTAAAATAAGTAAAAGCTTTTCCTCATGTATTCTAAAAGTTCAAAATTTTATTATAAAATTCTGGTGGCATTGTGGCATTTTGAGATTAAAATTAAGTGGTATGTATAATATACCGGTGGTCTTCAAGGGGTTAAACAGAAAGTTATTTGATAAAATGCACATGACAACGCTCCATTAAAGTTCTGCGGAGATCGAGTTATATCTGACCCGAATCCAAACACTGTGCTTAAAGTCAACCCGAAACCCGATCCGAACACACCAAGAATATTTTGTCAAACAAAAGCAACACACTTCAACCCGAATCCGGAATATTTACACAGGAACTGAATCTAAATTGCCAGAATATTAATCCATATTTTATACAATTATGGAACAGTTGTCTAAAAGTATATTTCTAATATCAATTTAATATTTCTTGTATAAAAATTTTATTTTGTTTTGTATGAATATTTTCTCAATTATTCTAGTACCGTATTTTTAGGTGGTTAAAACGCACTTTTTTATGCTTAATATGAAGTATGATTTTATATTTAAAAAAAAATTTGTATAAATATATTTTTTATTATTCTAGTACCATATTTTCAGGTGCATAAAACGTACTTTTCTACGCTTAACCCCTTCGAGAACAGCTGCTTTTGCAGAAATTTTATTCAGTTGGCACCTCTTTTTTTTAAAAAAAGCTATCTTTACTTAAATTATCACAAAAATTCTCTAATTAGAGAAAGCAACTATTACTCTTATTTTTATGGTGCCTAAAACAAATTCTGTATGCTCTTTTTGATGGTACATATATGCACCCATGGTCCCGAATGGATTAATATGCACCATACAAATGCGTTGCTTCCTATACCAAAAAATACAATTTTCTCGCGCTATCTGTAGTATTTCTGATGATTTTATTGTTTAGATTGACTAAAGTAATTTATAGGAGAATAATCACATTTAATTTTAGAAAATGAATACTTTCATGGATTAATTCTATTATAAGATATGCATTTATGCGTTACTTAAGTTTTAACCTGAATTGGAGGTTTCTAAGAGGTGTGTGTTCAAAAGTTATTGCAGTATTTTGCTATAAATATTTTATATTTAAATAAGATATTGTCATGTTTTTACTTATAATAGTATCCTGAAATCCTGAAAATAAATGTTTGCAGCAAATAATGCCAGGCTGTCAAGCAATATACATAATTTTTATGTACATTTTGTAAGCTTAAAATACGGAAAATACGGTAGATTTTTTTAATTATAGGCAACAATACAATTTAGATCCATTTTAGGTGTTATTTTCAAATATTTGTTAATAAATAAATATTTGTTTAATTATATGCAACAATGTCCTTTATAGTTATATGAAACAACAGATTTAAATTATATGCAACAATCTAAATTAGATACATTAAGAGTAATATTTTAGAAAAATCGTTAACGGATAAATATTTTTCTTATATCATCCTTGGCGATATCCATTAATTATACATTGAACTGGAATACGTAGTACTATAATGAATGGTGACGCATATTTCTTTTATAGTCCATAGTCACTAAAGAAAATGCAAAAATAAATCTTTGATGCCGTATCCACAAAAGAAATCAGAAACTTAAACGTTAAAGCTAAAAACATATAATATTGAATGAAAAATATATATATATGAATTTCGAGTAAACAAAATATATAACGAATGTACCGGAAAAATAATAGAATATCTTTTATAAATAATTACTTAAAAATTTGATAAATTGCGAAAGAATTTTTAAACGTTTTGATATCGAGCTGCCTAATTTTCTCTTTGACTATTAGAAGATTTTTAGAGGCTAGTATACTAAAGAGACTCAATGACGATAGACAATCATGGTGAACCACTTTTTCATGTCCGTGCGAGAATATACTTCTTCAATATTCTGCAGTGCCGAGAGGTCTTCTTCAAAATAGAAAACTATACATATCTGTCTACTTATGATGTAGTTATTTATTTGAATAATTTTATTTAAAATGTGTAAAGGTTAATTATAATTTTGATTCCTCGTTAAGCACAAATCTTGTTAAAATAATTTCATAGCAGTTGCTTATTAATATAAAAATTCATTGTTATTATTTCAATGACAGATATATATCGGGTATATATTTAATCTTCTTTTTTATGTATGTGTATAAATAGTTTCATTAGCAAATGTCTTTTTTTAATTGATTTTTACAAAAAAAATATTTTAGAACAGCAAGATGTACAATCAATTGTACAAGTAAAAGCTAATTATATAAGTGTCATATAAGAAACTAATGTTTCGAATATGGCCTTTAATCCATTTGTTTCGCTTCGAGTAATTCCTACAATCATTAATATTCAAGATTCGTACCACTATATTCTATAAGTAATGTTTGTCTTATTTAATGATATATATATATGTGATTAAATGAGAAGATCGCTATTTTAAAATTACTCAAACGTTCAAACAATACAAATCCTGTTCTTTTTTAACCTATGCCAGATACGTAGCACGTAAAAGTAACAGGAATTCATTTTGCTACTTATTTGTAACTCTCCACCAGGGTTGCCGTTTTTTTTATTTGATTTCATACCAGAAATTACGAAAAGTAATTTTGGCCTTATTTAATGACATACATTTCATGATTGCATAAATTTCTTTGTTCGGAATTTCCGGCATAAGTTTCAAATTTTTTACTAACAAAAGGGGGACAAACTGGCAACGCTGCTCTCCATTATTATATTTAGTCTTTGTTTTCTGCTTAAAGTTTAATTACTAGATTTCAAGTAGTTCTAACAGGATTTCCTGCCAACATATGATTTCGGGATTCGTACCACTAATTTTGATAATTAATATTTATTTTACTTCATGAAAGAAATTTGCGATTATATAAGGAGAAGATAGCTATTTTAAGATAGTAGTATGCGAACGTTAAAACAACGAGAATACTGTTTTTATTTTCACCTATGTCATATACATAGAACGTAAAAGAGATGGCAATTTAAATTTCAACCTTAATGATATACAGGGTCTTCCTATTTATTTGTAACTTTCATTTAGTCTTTGTTTTCTGTGTAAAGTCTAACTTCTAGATCTGGTGTTGTACCGTGAACCTTCACATCATTTGAATGTGCTGTTTCCCGCTCCCAAGTTTCCCTGCCATGAACAAATATTTCAACAATAAATGCTCCCTAGAGACTGAGTCCCCAGCAATTAATAATATATGACAAAGGACGGGGCTGTGTGCTTAAAATGCAATGATTCTCAAAACCAATTGTCGTGAAAAATGGGTTAAAATTCTCAATATTTCTTGTATTGCCAAATTCTTGGGGACGTTTCTCACAGTTTCACACATTTTGTAATTAAAGTAAAAGTTATATTATCTAAACTTTTAAATTAAGAATTTGTATGGTTACACATCTCTCGTAACATAGCAGCATCGAGTTTCTGAAATATCAGCTTTATGCGTTAAAAAGAGAGAATTTTCATACATTTTGGATGTGACATATTTGTCACAGCCCCAATAGCAAAATAATATTTTTTAAGGTATGAGAATGACGATTTAGAAAATCGATGCTGCTATATTACCATACATAAATGTAGGGTCAACTTACTTGTTGGGAGCATTTAATTTAAAACTTTGAGCATTAAACAAATTAAATACAAAATAATTTATATGCAAAGGTGCCAGAGGCGCCCACACATGTACACATGAATTTAGCTGTTTTTATTATTTATAATCTTAATAACGAATTGTTTCTGTTACTCTGTAAAAAGACATCATTACTTTGCTTTAGCATATTGTAATGATAAAAAAAACACAGGATCAAATGTCACTTCAAAGAAAATGTTATCTGCATTTTTTTAATGCGCCAACAAATGTTTCGAGCGTGTCACATCTAAGGCGCATGCTATGGGATATCCATCCGCGAACTGGAATACCAGTTACACAGCTGCCAACCTCTCATTAATATTCCGTAATATGTGGGTTAATTTGACCCAGGTTTAACACGTTTCGCACCAGAATTTTTTTTAAGAAATGAAATTGAATAAATTCTACGAGGAAACCTGAAATTAAATAAATAAAGATTCATTCAAAATTTTTTCTGGTGCGAAAAGTGTTAATCCTGGGTCAAATTAACCCACATATTACGGAATATTAATGAGAGGTTGGCAGCTCTGCAGTTATCCGAAATCATTTAAAACGAATAAAGTGGGAGTTGAGAAATGATGTTCGTATTGGATAATGAAAAATATTCGAAAACGAAGACCAGAAAAGGAATAAGGGTTTGTGAAACTATGTTGTTTAATGAGTTGAAAAAGTAGATTCTAAGATCAAGGAATGATACACAGGGTCATCGAAAAAGGTGTCTCCGATTTCGAATTAAAACAATTAAGTGCGTTCAAATCTTCACTAAAGAAAATATAAAAAGAAACCTTTCACGCCCTATCCGGAAAAGAAAACATAGAAATTTAAACGGAAAAGGAAAAAACGGATGATATTAAATAAATAAAATATTAATATTCATTTCGTGTTTAAATAAAGGTTAATTCAAGTACCGGAAAAATAATAAAATAACTTTTTTAAGTAAATGATAAAAAATTTGATACGGTGAGCAGGTTTATTATGATTGTTAAAATCGAGTTGCCTAACTTCTCTCTGAGATAATTAGAGGCTAGTATCAAAGCTGCCAGATAGGGGATTTTGTCCCCATTTTGTGAGAGACATGAAATTCGTGGGGATTTTTTCTTATTGTTACCTGTAATTGTTTACTTTTAGTCAACGTAAAAAGGAACGTCCGAGACGTTGCAATTACATTTTGTGAGCAACACCAGCACGTAATACCCGATAATATAACTTTACTTGAAAAGATTTCTGTTTTTTTCAACATCAGTTGCAATATCTCAAATAAAAACATAAATTACTGATATAGCCCTTCACTTTAAAAATGTATGTGAAGATATTAATGCCACGTTGAATGAATGGAACATTTTACATTATCATCCACGGAACAGTGTTGGGCTGAAGTTTCCTATTATAAAAATACTCTTGAGAATTAACAGTTTTACAACATATCGTAATTAGCGCTTTCAAAACTAAGCTTTCCGATGAAGTGGGTCGGAGAGAAACGATACGATTTATTTATATCGATATTTTATACGATTTTTATGGATGTTTTTTTTTTTTTTTGCACTTCCTTTAAAAGCTTGGTAATTATTGGGATCTTTTACATTAAAGCTAAAACTATAATAAAAAAAAATTGTGGAAATTTACTGGATTAATATTGATATATAAATATAATGGTGGCGAAGAAGTTGATTTATTTATTAAAAGTTAAAATAAAAAGTGATGGTTTACATCACTATGCAATTATCCCTTTCCGGCACAGACAAATTATGTTCGTAAAATGTGAAATTACTGACTGACACCGGAATTTACAAACGACTTTCTTAGAAAACATGAACTCCTTATTTTAAGCTTTAATTTTAGAAGCAAATTTTATTAAAATATTCTTGGTGCCGAATGCAGCACTCCCAACCGCTAGATGGCGCTATTTTCAACTTGCGAAAAGTTTCCCATTTATCTGACTGGGCTTATTATTTAACGGCTTTGATGAAAGCAGCTAATTATATAAATATCACTGACAAACTAAAAAAAAAATAATAAAAAATAATGACGTTTAATCCATTTGTTGCTCTTGGCAGTATTTCCAGCAAACATTTATTTTCAGGATTCGTACCACTAGTTTTGATACACTGTTAAATATTTGCAGCAAACTGTCCAGTCATTTGACCGTTCTTATAGAAAACCGTTGTATAAACGAAATTTAACACTATTCTGACCATATTATTGCCCATATTATGATTAGAATAGAGTTAAATTACGGTTATGTAACCGTTTTCTATAAAAACGGTCAAATGACTGGACAGTTTGCTGCAAAATTTTAACAGTGTAAGTGATATTTGTCTTATTTAATGACAGAAATTTGCGATTAACTAAGGAAAAGATCGCTATTCTAAAGTAGCATTACTCAAAAGTTAAAAAAATATGAATCCCGTTTTTTTTTTTAACATATGCTTAGATTGTAAAAGCAACTGGAATGCGTTTTCCTATTTATTTGTAAACTCTCCACTAGAGTTGGCATTTTGTTTGTTCTTTCTATTTTTTTATCTGATTTCATACCAGAAATTAAGAATAGTATTTTTTCAATGACAGATATTTTGCGATTACATAAAGTAAATTTCTTTTTTCGAAATTTATGGTTTCTGTTTAACAATAGAAACCATAATCTTCGAAAAAAGCATATCGCTATTTTAAAGTTACTTAAAAGTTAAAATTATTCAAATCCTGTTTTTTTTAACCTATGCCAGACACGCAGAATGTAAAAGCAACAGGAATTCATTTTGCTTACACATTCGTAATTCTCTTCCAGAGTTGCCATTTAAAAAAAAAATCGGATTTCATACCAGAAGTTACAAATCGTCATCATTGCTTTATTTAATGACAGACATTTCGTGATTACATAAAGTAAATTTCTTTTTTCGAAATTTCCGGTTTGAGTTTCAAATTTCTTAATAAATAATGAGGCCAAATTGGTAACCCTGCTCTACATTATTACATTTTGTCTTAGATTCCTGCGTAATGCCTAATTATTAGATTTCGTGTAGTACTGACAATATTTCCAGCCAACACACATTTTCAGGATTCGTACTACTAGTTTCGATAAATAATAATTGTCTTACTTAAAGATAGAAATATTAAATAAGAAGAATGTAGCTAATTGAAAATAGTAGTATTCGAACGTTAAAACAATATGAATCCTGCTTTTTTTCATCTATGTCAGATACATAGAACGTAAAAGCGACGGCAATTCATTTTCCTAATTATTTTAAACTTTTATTTAGTGTTTGTTTTCGGCGTAAAGTATAATTACTATATTTGTTGTTGTTCCGTGAACTTTCGCATCCTTTCAGTGTGCTATTTCACACTGGCAAGTTTCCCTGCCAGAAAAAGACACTCAATAGTTCAACAATAAAGGCTAAATGAGTACTCAGACAATAATAATATATGATGTTGGCGTTGGTGTTAGTTATGACGGCCAGTTATCTACACGAGGGATATAGGCCCGAGGAGAAGAAAGTGTCCTCCGTCGATAAGTAATTATCCAAGGTTCAAAGAAAACCAAGGAAAACTACAAACGAGTAGGCCTACTGGCACGATTAGGTTCAAACTCAGCACCTCCTGTCTACCAGCATTGAGAATAGAACCTGCCGCCCACTGGTGGTGCAATAATAGATTACAAAGAACAGAATTGTATGTTTAAAATGGGAAGATGAACAAATATTAATTCTCGAAACAAATGGGTTAGAATTTTTAATATTTTTTATTTTGCCAAATTCACGGGGCTTTCCTCACTATTTTACGCATTTTTAATTAAAGGTTATATAATCTATACTTTTAAATAAAAAAAATATATATGGTTACTCATGTATCATAATACAGCAGTATCGGTTTCTGAAGTATCCGCATTATGTCCAAAAAAGAGAGAATTTTAATGTACTACGGGAGTGATACCACAGTCCCAACAGCAAAATAATAAGTTGTTTGAAAACGATGATTTAGAAAATCAATGTTTCTATATTATGATATATAAATGTTGGATCCATATAAAAATACTTAATTTAAAAGTTTGAGTAATAAACAAATTAAATACAAAATAATTTACGTGTAAAACTTTCAGACAAACAAACTCACACTTATACACGTGAATTGTGCAATTTGAATTCTTTGTAATTTGAATATCGTATTGTTTCTTTTAGTTATTAAGGGTGTATTCAAATCCAAACTGCTTATTTTGAGACACATTTGTAAATTCATTTTTGCTCTAAAATGCATCCAATTGGCAGGTTCTCTTATTCAGAAACTTTATAATGTCCCCACTGTCTCGATTTTTTCATAAAGGCAGAATATATTTCAAAAAATGCTGTCAAAGTGGACATTTTGAACCGAATTTCCCAACGCGATAGCGCTTGAAACAAAAAAAAAATGATCGTACTTTTTAAAATAATTGTCTGCAAATCAATTTCTAATTAATTGAACGAAAAATAAAAACATGGGGCCCTTATAAATGTCTTTATAAATCACGCCGCGAAGTTTCCTGTTGTTACTTTTAAAAATGAGTCTGAGAATGTGTCTCAAAATTTTGAGTTGTTGAGCGTGGAAAAATATTTTTTTTTTGAATACCGCCTTAAACAGACAACATTACTTTAATTTAGCATATTATAATGAAAAGAGAACAGGATAAGATGTCACTTAAAAGAAAAGGTTATCTGTAATTTCTTAATGTGCCAACAAATGTTTTGAACGTGCCGCATCTGAGGCACATGCTATAGGATTTCCATCCACGGACTGGAATACTACCCGCAATCTGACAGAATTTAAGACGAATAAAGTGGGAGTTGAGTAATAATGTTCATGTTGGATAATGAAAAGTATTCGAATAAAAAATGCCCCTGAAAGGGAATAAGTGTTACTGAAACTATATTTCTTAGTGAATTGAAAAACTATTTACTATGATCAAGGAATGGTATATTATGTATTATATTATAATGCGGGTTGATTCAGATAAACTGCACTAATTTGCAGGGATTTTAGAGGGGGGGGGGAAGAAGCAATAATAATAAAGAAAATACTATTGGAACCACTTATTTAGTCAAAAATACAGGGTTATACATTCTAAACAATGTCCGGTTTCCGTAAAAAATTAAAAAAAAAATGAAGCAATGAAAGTTAGAGGCGTACCTGGTTATGAATGTGAGAACAGCACGAAAACTTCTGGAACGACATGGCACTTTAATCAGTAATATCGTATGAACTGAGAACTGCATTTAAAAATATGGACTTTCCAGTTTCTGCTGTTTGGTAGACGAGAGCGCAGATTGGAAATTTCTAGCACTTACTTGATTTATTGCATTTTACAAAAAAAGTCAGTCTCCTCAAACTTTCAGAACAACATTTAAATTTATCTTACAGTTATTAACGGAAAGTGATATTGACTAACAGAACTTATATATGAAGAATTATATTTAATTTTCGAAAATTAATATGTCTGTACATTAATATTTTTCATCGCTTAGTCGTATTCCAGCTGTGTAAATACTTTGCATTCGCTCTTCTATTATAAAAATGTTTTATGTAAAGCTGTTATACTTACTCTGCGTGCCTCATAAATGAACATTTCTTTATGAGCCATGGAAACGATTTTACTACGCTGTAACTAGGGAGAAATGTTTTTAATTCAAATTTTCGCACTTCAAACTCTTGACCCTAGAACATCGAAAACTTCTCTCAAACTTGACTAAAAACATTTCAAACCAGATTTTTATTTAAAACTATTTAACTTATATACAGGGTGTTTTTTTTAAACTGACACTATTCAGAGCCATCTGTAGCTCGTTCTAATAACTAGATTGACACAAAATTTTGTGAATGGGCTAAGAAAACCATGGGAAAAAAGATTCCAACAAAAAAAAAATTAGTTCCAATCACCGCCGATAGGGAGAAATGTTTTTAATTCAAATTTTCGCACTTCAAACCCTTGACCTAGAACATCGGAAACTTCTCTCAAACTTGACTAAAAACATTTCAAACCAGATTTTTATTTAAAACTATTTAACTTATATACAGGGTGTTTTTTTTTAAACTGACACTATTCAGTAGCTCGTTCTAATAACTGGATTGACACAAAATCTTGTGAATGGGCTAAGAAAACCATGGGAAAAAAGATTCCAACAAAAAAAAATTAGTTCCAATCACCGCCGATAGGGAGAAATGTTTTTAATTCAAATTTTCGCACTTCAAACTCTTGACCCTAGAACATCGGAAACTTCTCTCAAACTTGACTAAAAACATTTCAAACCAGATTTTTATTTAAAACTATTTAACTTATACACAGGGTGTTTTTTTTAAAACTGACACTATTCAGTAGCTCGTTCTAATAACCGGATTGACACAAAATTTTGTGAATGGGCTAAGAAAACCATGGGAAAAAAGATTCCAACAAAAAAAAAATTAGTTCCAATCATCGCCGATAGGGAGAAATGTTTTTAATTCAAATTTTCGCACTTCAAACTCTTGACCCTAGAACATCGGAAACTTCTCACAAACTTGACTAAAAACATTTCAAACCAGATTTTTATTTAAAACTATTTAACTTATATACAGGGCGTTTTTTTTTAAACTGACACTATTCAGAGCCGTCTGTAGCTCGTTCTAATAACTGCCCATTCACAAAATTTTGTGAATGGGCTAAGAAAACCATGGGAAAAAAGATTCCAACAAAAAAAAAATTAGTTCCAATCACCGCCGATAGGGGGAAATGTGGCGCTGTACATTGACAAAAAAAACCCATCAGAAACAGACAAAATTAATAATTTGGATAAAATGCCACGTTTTATTCATCATTTACACTTTCCCTTTCGTTGATCGCAGTTGAAACATCCATTATCACTTTTTCTGCCACCGGTTTACGTCCTCTGCCTGACCGAACTGCTAGCGAGCCTGTTTCTTCGAATTTCAGAATCATTGCTTTCAATACATTAACGGATAAAGGTCCTTTGCGCAGTTTATGGCGTGTTATAAGTAAACGAAGAGTGGCTGGTGCATTGTACTGGTTACAATATAAGAACTTCACAAGTAATACGTACTGCGGTAACGTGAGATTCATTTTCAACCTGAGCTGAAATTGTTTCTCGGCGTTTTTTGTATGCATTTATAACTTAAACTATTGGCGCTACTGTCGCTTGAGTAAGTAAAAATTTGCATTTTCATTTTTTGCCCGTATTTTATGCTAATTCCCAGTTGCATAAATGACCACAGCGCCACATTTCCCCCTATCGGTGGTGATTGGAACTATTTTTTTTTTGTTGGAATCTTTTTTCCCATGGTTTTCTTAGTCCATTCACAAAATTTTGTGTCAATCCAGTTATCAGAACGAGCTACAGACGGTTCTGAACAGTGTCAGTTTAAAAAAAACACCCTGTATTTACTTTATTTCTCTGCGATTTTTATTTGACATATTTCATGAAGCAAAATCTGATTCGAGTAGTCATTTTGAATGTATCTGTCGCGTTCATCGGACCCGTCTGGTATGCGGAAGGTTAGACCTAAAACGCAGCTAAGAACTATTCTTCCACCTTTTAAGAGTTCATTAATCATTATAATTTCTGGATGTGAGATACTCTGTATTATTTTGTCTCACGTAGCGACGATTAATAGCTCAGTAAATGCGATTTTAATAGCTGGAAGCTTCAAATACAAGTGTTCTAATCACGAATGATCATTGGTATTACGTAAACGGTAAATAAACAAAACTAGCTAAAGGCTGCTCAGCAGAAAAGAAATTGTTCCAGGCTGATCAAAAAGCTCGTGATGATATAATACTTGTCGTAAGTCTTAATTAACTGTGTCATATTAAGCATTGCGTGACTTCAAGTGCTGCATGGAATAAACTGTAATAAACTGTAACATATTTAAACAGCTTCTGTTTAGAATAATGTCTACAACAGAATGTCTGAACATTCGAATATTTTCTTTGAAATAATGGATAAACTAAGATACCGGGTGTCCCAAAAATGACTGATGGATTTTAAAATTCAATAACTTGGAAATGGTGACAGATATTAAAAAAATTCTTGCAGGAGGTTTATATATAATGTCAGGAGTTTTTTTACTGTGATTCTTGATTTTAGTTTGAATTTCAAACAATAGATGGCGCTGACAGCGAATGGCGTTTAGTCGAGGCTGAAACTGACGCAACTCAGCATTGATGCTCCGTCCCCTGAATAGGAGGATTCTTTTCAGTGTTTGAACGGTCCCTTGAACTTCAACACCAATAATATCCAAACGATTTCTTTGAAAGAATTTAGATAGCGTAAAAAGACAAAAAAAAAAACATCGCGGCATTCGGAAACCACTTCGCATGCAGCCATACTTAGAACCAGTGCAAAATATAAAGTAATGTTACGAAATGCGATGCGACTGGAAGTATCCGGCAATGTGTTGACGAAGAGTTTTTTACTCGCAACTCGGGCAAATGTGTTGTTAGATTTATCCAATATAGGTGAAGGAATTTTAACTGGCGAATGTTTTATGTCTGCCTGAAACGTGGTATAATTTTATTTATTTGATTTCAAGTTTTAACATTAATTATTTAATATTATTTATTTTAAAGAAATCTGGTTCGAACCGTGTTTAAGGTGGTTTAAACTAATGCACATTTTACAGAAGACAACTGGGAAGTTTCCAGGTATGAAAAGTGCACTAACAGTTGTTTCAAAGGAAGTTGCAAGTTTCTGAATTTTGTGAAAACTATTAATATTATAAGAAGCAATGTAAATATTTTATTATTTAAAAACGTAAAAGAAAATTTTAACAAATTGAAATAATAACCTTAATAAATTTGCATAATATGTACACATATATAAGGTGAACTTGTTTAATTTTAAATTTAATGTATCGAATCTTAATACCTTCTGCTTAATTAGCTATGGCTTTAATGAATACGGGCTTGCAAATATCATATAATTTGATTAAAGAGATTACATATTCGAAACTATACTCGAATTTCTTTGAAATTAGATTCTGAAATTGCTTTATCTTAAGACTGATTAAATTTATGAATTGCTAGCTTTCCAATTTAAATTAAAACATGTTATAGTTTGTTGACATAAGGAAGAAACAGACGATGCGATTATTTGAAATTATTGAAATTCCTTTTGATCCTTGTTTCACTTGTGATAAAACTATGCGTAGATAAATATCTGGATTAGACTTAACGGTATAAGTTGTTTCATAGGAAGATACTCGTGTATGAATTCCTTGAAAGCGGTACTGGTAATAAGAATAAATGTTTTCTATATCTTATATTATTTTAAAATGCAAAAGAAAATCTTAACAATCATTTTGAAATTGTAATTAATTTAAAAAGTTTCGTCCAGTATGTATGTCATAGTTTCAATTTATTTATATTTATACGTTTAAATACAAATTTATTCTTATTACTTTGTATAGTGTTATCGACAGTCAGCTCTCTCAAATCAGACACAGTTACATAGAGGCGCTGATAAACCATTTATTCTACACTAAACTGTCATGCATAAATGAATGAATTAAAATTTAACATTTAATAAATAAATTCATTTCCGTGCAACCACTATCTTAAAAAAATATTCATCTTCTGTAATAGATCTTGGAACTTGGAAGGACTTACTTAGTCAGAGTCACTGGAGCCACGGTGCCCGTATCTCTAATACTAGCAATGTGGATCCTTGATTTATGACTGTAGCCGAAGTCCAGAACAACAGTTTATACTAGAAAAAATTAAATGGATCCAAGAAGAGTAAAAAGGAAAATTAAACAACATACAGATCGCTTTCGGCCAGAGATAAAGTATAAAGTATATTACATTAATGATATAGAAATAAAAAATTATATAAAATAAGATTATAAAATATTTGCAGTTAAAAATAAATCAATAAGAGAAAAATACTATATACAAAAGATATACAGAAATAGAAATAAAAATAAACTTTTGACAAATAATACGCAATATACCGTAATTTCGCGTGTATACGCTGCACCCCAGACAATTCGATTTCCTACTAGAATTTATTTTAAATAAAATGTGACTTACTTCTTAGCAAATATTTGACTTCTTATTCTCAATAAAATTTCCGGTTTGAAAAAAACTTAACTAAGCCGCGGCGCATAGGCGCGAAATTACGGTAATTGTTTGACAAATTCATTCTATTCCTAATCCGGAACTGCTAAATATCTCTGACTATGATGAACGGGCAAGTTATAAGTGACCTAGTGCTCTCCTCCACTTTTCGGAAGTCAATAAACTCTAACTTTATTCTCTTGTTTTTTCCGCTATCTATGGCTAGACCTGGGTGCCTTCATGGGCCTTTTGTGCATATATATTTGTATATATTTATTTGCATATAGCATGAAAGAAGTCTACTATTAGATAAAGGGAAGAATTACTCTTTAAAAACCACTTATGCCTAGCGTCCCAATTTTGGGTAAATAGTAAGCTTATATATAGATAACAGTGGAGTTTAGTAAAATAGTGAAAAAGTGCATTTCACACCACATTTTTTAATAGAAATTTGGTGTCTTATTTCATTGAGAACCCCTCGATAAAATAAGATAGCAAATTTCTATTTAAAAAAAGTGGTGTGAACTGCCTATTTTCTCATTTTACTAAAACATCGACGCTAGGCATAAATGGGTTACGATTTGTGGTATATAACACTAAATATGAGTATTAAAAATAGACATAATGAAAAATTCGTGCAGTGTGTGAATATTATCCGAATCGCAGATTTTCCCTCCAAAAAGTGTTACCAGTGATGTATTTTGATTTTTCAGATTTCTTGATTGGTGCCATTCTTTTGACAGACAAACTCTCTGTTTATTAAAGACCGATTTTTCTCAATGATACGCTATACCATTACTTATATACCAGGCGTGAAGTTGGCTTTTCAACTGAGGAGCCCGTAGATATTTTAATTTGTTTAACTGCTTATATAAGGCAAATATTACTATTTAAAAAAGGTGCTTCCAATCAAATGATTTAAACAAGGGTCGCAGCATATAGGACACATTGTATTGTTCATACCAGTATCCCTAATCAATAATTTTGAGGATAAATTTCTTTAACCGTATGCAATAGAAATATATCAGGACCATAATTTCTTGTAAAATAGTGGTAGAAACAATAAAATTTGTCCTATACGCTGCGAGGCCTGTTTAAATGAATTATCAACAAATAATTTTTGCAACAAATGAGTTAACGAAGGCGCAGTTTTAAAATAGCAAATTTCGCCATACTTATGAAATTTCTTGTGACGATAACTATTTAAAAATACAGTGGTGGAATTTATAGTCCTGAGGTAATCAGGCTTTGAACAGTAGCGCATCCAACAGAGATAACTGTATAATCAAAATGCAGTTTAATACTAAGTGTCAATTTATTTAAGAATATAATTGCGATGAAACGCATAAAACATCAACAAGCAAATGACAAAAAAGGTTTATTATACAGTCAAAACAACAGCAAAATTTATGAAAGTAAATACAGTGATCGCTCACTTATACGCGATGTTCAGTAATTACTTTTTCATACCACTATTTTAAAACAGTAAAATTCGATTTACAAATTCTGTGATTTACGAAGTCGAAAATTACCTTATAAAAAAACTGGTGCGGGAAACTTATTTCCGTGTATGGCGTATAAGTGAGAGATCACTGTATTTTATTCTACTTTAAAATGACATTTAGACTACAAATTTAAATTCTCCAGTCTGTTTTAAAATATTAATGGTATATCAGGCACAATTTTCAAGTACAATTGCTATTGCATATTAGTCAAACAAGAAAACTTCGGCTAATCAGTTTTCCAAAAAGAAGCACTGCAATGAACATTGTAACGACTTCAAGTTCATTCATGATGACATTTCTATTGGAAGTTTTAGCAATCAACGGATAAATTGTAATGGTACTTGATGCTAATCCATTTTAAATTTAAATGAAATTTTAGAAGAACATTTGAAATGATTTCTGTTATAAATGAAAATAATACTTTAAACTATATTGATTATAAGTAACATGAAACTGAATTTCTTAATACTTAGACTCACTCTGTATGAAGTTATTTTAAATATGTCACAAAAGAAATATAGTTAAAGAAGCACAACTGTATACTGTAAACTTTCTGTACAACTGTAAAGTTTATGTATAGAAAATGTTTTCAAAAGATGAGTAATTGTTTTACATGAATAACCTAATAAAGAAAATAGTACCACTTGTTCTCCCCTCACGCCCCCCCCCAAAAAAAAAGAAATGCAGTAACTCGTGTTACGTGGGTTTGACGGATATAAACAAAAGAGGGAAATAACATTCAAAATCCACAAAGATAATCACCCTACAAGCACATATTTAATATTTGCATCCCTGTATTTTTTTAGTTATGGTTTTGTTTAACAGCTAAATAATTCAGTATAGAAGGTTTTACACGTTGCTAACCAGAAAAAATAAGACAAAAATTTAATATATAAAAATAAAAGAGAAAATCGTTTATCGGATGTTCAATTTTACTGTTACGTAATTATTAAACAAGTGGGATCCCCAAAAGGGGTTCCATGTATAATACTGTTAAAGTTAGAATTGTGTGTGTAGTGTGCTTGTTTCTGACTTATTAGATTTTTTTTTAAGAGATCGGTGGGCGCAGAGCTACAAGAGTTGATAAGATGCCTGTATGCCTGCACTTATGCACCAGGAAGCCAATGTTTTTATATTTTTTTATTAGAGTTTTTATGCGATTTTCAGCGTTGGTTTTGCGTTAGATGCAGATTTTTCCACATTAATATAAGGAATACGGTGTTAATCTTTTAACCTAATATATTGAATTTTGTCTTCTTTTCAATAAATTTATTCGGAATTCGTACAGTGGTTTTTAACTTTTTCGTGATTTTTAATGCAATTTTTAATAATTTTTTTTTCGTATTTTACGTCACATTTTTCACATTTGTAAAATTAAACTGGTTTATTAACCCAATATAGTGAATTTTGCCTTAGGCTATTTTTGAATTTTTCGAAAAAAAAAATTATCCAATTTTTAGCGTTTTTTCACGTTTTGCGACAAGTATTTGATCAGTACGAGCTTTTTGATCAGCTTGGAGCAACTTCTTTTCTTCTGCGGTTTCTTTAGCTGTTTTTGTTTATTAACCAGTTATGTAATCTCAATGATAATTTTAAAAAAAATCATGTATTGCGGATTTGACATTTGTGTCACAGCGCCAACTGCAGAACAATATTTTTTTGAAGTACGAAATAGATGATTTAGAAAATCGATTCAGCTATATTACGATACATAAATGTTGGATCAATTTACTTTTTGGAAGTATTTAATATAAAAGTTTGATTATTAAACAACTTAATCACAAAATAATTTTTGTGTAAAAGTGCCCACACCACTATGCATGAATTCAGCTATTTTTATTATTTGTAATCTTAATAACATGTTGTTTCTGTTAGTCACTAAACAGACATCATTAGTTTGCTTTAGCATTATTGTAATAAAAAAAAAAAAAACAGGATTAGATGTCACCTAAAAGAAAATGTTATCTGCAATTTTTTTTAAGGCGCCAACAAATGTTTCGAGCGTACCATATCTGAGGCACATGCTTCAGGATATCCATTCATCGACTGGGATGCCAGTTATCTGAAATTATTTAAGATAAATAAAATAGTACTTGAATAATAATGTACATTAGATAATTAAAAATATTCGTAAAAATTGACCGGAAAAGGAATAATCGCTTTTGAAAACATGTTTTTTTTTTTTTTTTTTTTTTTTTTTTTTTTTTTTTTTTTTTTTTTTTTTGTGTGTGTGTGTAAATTTAAGAAGTATAAAACAAAGTATACGCATTATAATATTATGTATTATAATGCGGGTTGATTCCGTTAACCCCTTGAAAGGTGGTGGGATATAATATATCCCACTTAATTTGAATTTCCATATGCCATAATGACACCGGAATTTTGGAATTAAATTTTACTGTTATAATATACGTGAAGAAATTCGTTTACTTATTTGGAAATAAATTTGTTGTTAAATCCCAGTGTGACTCAATGATTTCAACATTTTAGAAATATAAGTACCCCTGAAAGGGTTAAACAACAATAATTTACACGGATGCGAGGATTAACGAGGGACACGGACGCAAAGCATTAATAACATAGAAACACGAGATCGAAATCCACTATCTTGGTGAAAAATACCGGGTAAAATCCACTGAAACCGAATTCGGGTTTCTGGTAAATCTTTTGAGGAAAATGGAGGTATTGAAAAGGTAATTTAAAGAGACTTACCTTTTTTCAGTTTAAAATGTGCAAAAAGTTCAGGTAAAGCCATGGTAATTTAATTTTTAATATCGCGTGCACTGGCAACTTTCTAAAATACGGAGCGTCGAGTTTCATATGTTTCGGAAGGGGGGGGGGCAGATAGTGGAAATCTTTCAAACCACGCCTTATTTTGTGGCTGCAGTTCATCATATTTCCAGAAAAAAGTAAGTTTATTTGGTGTAAGCATCGAACTCGAATATGGAAAATAAACCGGGTTTTTTTTACGCATGGCTTAAAGCACCAGCTTGTGAATTTATTAATATATATATATATATATATATATATATATATATATATACAGGGTGAATCTAAACTCTCGGGCAAAACTTTAAGGGGTGATAGTACACATCAAGAATAACAATATTAAATAGGAAACTAAGGGTCCCAAACGTCTTCCGAAGGAGACAGGCTCCATTAAAGTTTAGGGTCCAAAATTTCAAATAATTATAAAAAACGGAAAAATTGGTCGATTCGTTTGCGGTTTTTGCTAAAACTATTCTTTATGTCAGTATTTTTTTTTAAATAAATTTTAAAGAAAAAGTTAAAAAATATCGATAGACGGCGCTTTAGACTTTGGAGTAGCGAACAACTGTTTTTTACCGTTATTTTTTGTATGTGATTAAATGCTTTCAAAAGCTTAGACTTAAGCTTAAATCAGAGCTCAAAATCTGAATCGTTGGGAGTGGTTAAGTAGCGCAACCTGAACTGTGTTCAGGAGTTCAAATTTGAACCCCCCTGAACACAGTTCAGTTATTCACGATCTTGGTGTCGTAGACCAGGCAGAAACTACTACCCCCTACACGTAAAATAAACGATAGAGAGATGACAAAATTTAATAAAAAAAATTATTTTATAAAAATTTAATAAAAAAATTATAATAATAATAATTATTATTATTAATAAAATTTAATAAAAAAAGTATTTTAAAAATAAATTTTAAATATAAAGTTACAAAATTCTGATAGTGGGCGCTTTAGACTTTGGAGTAATGAACAACTATTTTTTACCGTCGACTCCGACGAGGACCTGGTTGCGAGGTTTGCCGTCGTAGCAGCCGATATCCGGGAGATGCCCGAGGTATTCACTAATCTTCGCAACTCCTTCCGCCGGTGGTGTGAGGATTGCATCGTTGCTGGCGGGCCCTCTTTCGAGCAGTTTTTGTGATTCCTCACGAACATCATGTGCGTAGCATTTTCTACGTGTCAACCTTCATTCATATTGCGCACTACATGCGTACATCAAATTGATTATTTTTATTTTGCGCGGAGAAATTGCTCATGCTTCTTATGAATAAATTTTCTATTTAATTTTGTCATTACTTTATCCTTTATTTTACGTGTAGGGGCTAGTAGTTCCTGCCTGGATTAATTTTAACACAATTACTCAAATTGGTAAAGAAATCATATGAGTTGCAATTTTTCAACTGCAAGAAAAATGTCTTGGCCAGGATTCAAACCTGAGATTTCATGGCTGGAGCTGCCATGCTCTACCAACTGAGGTATCCCGATTGAATCTGGAGGGCATGAACTGGATGAATTATGCCCTCCAGATTCAACCGGGATAGTTCAGTTGGTAGAACATGGCGGCTTCAGCCAAGAGACCCCAGGTTCGAATCCTGGCCCGGACATTTTTCGTCCAGTTGGAAAATTACAACTCATATTGTTTCTGCCTGGTCTACGACACCAAGATCGGGAATAACTGAACTTTGTTCAGGAGTGGGGGGGGAGGGAAGGAGCTGTTTCAAATTTCAACTCCAGAACGCAGTTCAGTTTGTGCTACTTAATCACTCCCAACGATTCAGATTTTGAGCTCAAGATTTAAGTTTAAGTCTAAGCTTTTGAAAGCATTTAATGAGATACAAAATATAACGGTAAAAAATAGTTTTTCGTTACTCCAAAGTCTAAAGCGCTCTCTATCGGCATTTGTTGAACTTTATCTTTAAAATTTATTTTTAAGAAAATTCTGACATAAAGAATAGTGTTAGCGAAAACCGCAAACGAATCGACCGATTTTTCCGTTTTTTATAATCATTTGAAATTTTGGGCCCTAAACTTTAATTGCGCCTATCTCCTTCGGAAGACGTTTGGGACCCTTAGTTTCCTATTTAATATTGTTTGTCTCGATGTGTACAATCACCCCTTAAAATTTTGCCCAAGAGTTTAGATTCATCCTGTATATATATAGTTTTTGCTCTCTTTCTTTTTTAAGTTATGGCAACAGGTGAAAAATATTTGAACTTTAATTAAATCTTTTTTAAGATTATTTAAATTGATTTCACAACATATGATCATAACTTAAATAATATTAAAGTTTTACTTTTTTGAACCGTGTTTTTTAAAGGATATATAATATTCTTTCTCTTTTTTTCATTTATATTTTCTATTTTTTGCTGTTTAAAATATTTCGTTAATGCAGTTTTACAACTAGGTGGCCTATTTTGGCAAGTATGGTTTATCGTATAATTAAATCTATTAGTGCTGTAACTCGTATACAATTTCACCATATAAAGGATATTTTGCAATTGATCAACTGTACAGTGGTCGTAGGTTAATGCCTTAAAATTAATGTATTGATTTATTATTGAATTCTAAAAATATTAAAATGTTGAGTTGTCACGAAAAACACATCTGTATACATTTTTTTTTTTTTTTTTTTTTTTTACTTCTAGCCTATCAGGATTGAGTGAAAAATCGATTACAAAATTCCATCTTTACATAAAAAACCAAGTTAAGTTAAATAAAAGAGTGTAATAACTAAAATTTTAATTTCTGCAATGAATTGTTGCTTTGATATCTGTAAAATGAAACAAAAATATACCTTAAATACGTTAAAAGCTTCAATAACATTACACTTTCACGTCATTTTTTTTCCCTTTCTTTCGGTTTTAAATAATTTAATCTACAATGAAAACGCATAAAATGAGATCGCATATAGCGGGTGACACGTATATATTTAAAAAGTTGCTGAATATTTAAAAATAAAAGGCTTATTCTAGACTCTAAATTTTGCCAATACAAATTTATAACAAAACATTTTATAATGATATTTTAGATTGTAATTTTATGTTGAACTATCAGGGTTTGCACAAGTGCTTATCTTTGAATATCAATATTTTTAGAAAGAGAATTTCACAATATTGCATTAAAAAAATTCTGGGACAACAGAAAAGCGAATCTTTCTGTTAGGAATTAATGGTGCCTAAATTCACGCCCTTGTATGAACTGTTATTAATTAGGAAAAAATCTCTAAATATTTCTGGTTCATATAAATTTCATCCGTCTTTTCTAATACTATTTATTGGAAGCAATTTTAAATTCTGATTTATTATTTGAAAATTTATTTCTATCGGTTTTAGTCTTCAGCATTAAAAAAAAATTTAAACAAATGAGTCTTAGAGGCATTAATAAGCCTTTATTTATCTTTCAGAAAGATTATGAAAAACTAAATCTAAAGTGGTAATCGAAGCCATATTATCAATAAAAGCATTTACCATAAAAATTTTATTATGACACTGTACATTTTATAATTTTATATCGCGATATTTAAAACATAAACGACTTAATAGCTAGCTCTCTCGTTCATATGAATTTTGAACATATTTTCTAATAGTACTGGAACCTTTCAAACTAAGTAGTTGCAGATTTATTTCCATAGGTGTTAAGTCTTATTTATTATACACATTATAATTTTATATTAACATATTTTAAAATAAACGTCTAAATTGCTCTGGTTTCTATTAATAATACCCTTCTTTTTTAATATTATTGGAAGCAAATTTAAATTTATATTGACTGCCTTCAGATTTATTTACTGCATCTGTTTCATGACATATACAGGGCTCCCAAATGGTCAGCTTTTGGAATGCCGGTATTTTTTTAGAAAAATTTTATTTTTAGATTTTTCTTCCAAAATTTTCATAAATCACTTTCGGAGGTAAATTATTTCAAAAATGTTGCAGAAACCTACGATGAATTTCTGTGTTAAAACATCTTGGTATTTAGATGTCGGAAGAATTTGGGAGCCCTGCATATAGCAATTTATTTTGTATATTAGATTATTAATTACACTTGTAAAAAAAAAAAAATACTTTTTGTCAACTACTTTGATAAATGTAGATGTTCCAAACTAATTTGAGAGTACTGATTCCAAAACTGAATTACAAATTTCTCTATTACGTCAGGATGTAAAGTTATCGCCATCTTGCTGTTTTTGTACATTTAAACATTATAAGGTAACTGCTACAAAATGATTACTTGTACTTTATTTAATTATAAATTCATGTTAATTTTTATTAGGATCACCGTCAGCAGAAGTAAACGGGATTGTACCAACCATCCAGACAACTTCTATTATATCTGTGGACGATTTACACCTCCTGATTAACGTAAAAACCTTGCTTCAAAAGTGAAAGCTGCTTATTATCATTACTTGGGTGTGGAAGTTGGAGATCAGGACAAATCCTTTTCACCACATATATGCTGTACTGTATGGAATACAGGGTTAACACAATGGTTAAGAGGTAAAAGAAAAGCAGTGTCTTTTTATGTGCCCATGATACGTGCACCGAAAAATCAACTCTCGGACTGTTACTTCTGTTTGACAAACATATCCGGATTTTTAAAGAAAAAAAATCTAAAATAACATATTCGGATTGTGAATCTGCTATAAAACAAATAATATTGCTCAAGTTTCAGTTGTGTAAAACAGTCTCATAATGTCGAATTTAAACATTGGTAGTTTCTAGAACTCGAGATACGGACATGAAATTTGGAGTTCAGATTTGTAAAAAGCACACTCAAATTACTCTAGAACACCCATATTTTCCCCAGAAACAGAAATGTTGTTGACCAGTGTTATTATAAACCTTAATGCATAATGAAAATTTTTTTTAGTAAATGAATCTAAATAAAAGAATAATCGTAAGCTACATGTTTTGCTAATAAAAATTTTTGACATCAATTTTTACAATATCATTATACAAAATATAATTTTATAATGACATATTTTGAATTATACGGCTAAATAATTTTAGTTCATATGTAAATTTCATTCTCTTTTATATTTATTGGGATAAAACGTTCACTTTCTTCTTTTCGCACACGTGTGCAGTACTCACATATAGCTCACGTGTGCAGTAATGACATTATATGACAGATCAGTGAGCGAGAGTGTTTTGTTCATTTATAGAAAGAAGTCACGCATTCCAGCTATGTACATATTTTATCTTCGTGCTCGTATTATAAAAAAAAACTTTATGCCCAGCTTATTTTGCTTATTCTGTGTGCCTCATAAACAAACAGTGGTTATAGGACAGGGAAGCGAATTTACTGCACGGTAACTAGAGGGGAAGGTTCTTAATTCGAATTTATGTACTCGGAACTCTTAAGCCTAATACGAAACTACGAACTTCGTCCTCTTAACCCTTTCAGGGGCAAAGTACTTTCAATACTAATATGTTGAAATCAATGACTGTCACCGGAATTTACAAAAAAATTATTTCAAAATAAGAAAAAAAGGCTATGTTTCGTATACATATTAAATGAACACTTGAAAAGATTGTAGCAAAATTCTGGTGCCATTGTGGCGTTTGGGAATTAAAATTAAGTGGTTTCATAAATATACCACTGTCCCTGAAACGGTTAAGACTATTCATTAATCATTCTTATTTCCGGCTATGAGAGACTCTGTATAATTATATCTCATGTAGTAACGATTGAGAGGCTCGGTAAATAAAATTTTGATAGTTGGAAGCTTCAAATCGAAGCTGTTCTAATAAAACAAATATCATTAGGAATACTTAACCGGTAAATAAACAAAACCAGCTAAAGAAACCACAGAAGAAAAGAAGTGGCTACAGGATGATCAAAAAGCTCGTGAGGATATCGTCGCTACCATGTCAAACTATCGAATGTGAAAAAATGCATTTTTCATTACTTTTACAAATGGGGCGGTTGTCACCACTAAATTTTAATTGTATTCTTCCCCAGGGTTGCCAATTTGGCGTCTTTTTTTCATTCTGAAATTTTAAGTCCATACCAGAAATTTTAAATAATTTTTTTTACTTTCTTTAATGACACACATTTCGTAAGTACTTAAAGTAAAATTTATTACCTCAAAATTTCCGGTATTAATTCGGCATCTCTAAATAAAAATGAAGGCCCAACTGGCAACTCTGTTCTTCACAAAAACTTTATTATCACTTTTACTAGCCGAAGAATTTTAATAAAATTCTGTGGTGACAATCGGCCCATTTTTAAAAGTAATGAAAATGCATTTTTTCATATTCGATAGTTTGACATGGTAGCGACGAATACTTATCGTACAGCTTAGTGAACTCTGTCATAATAAGCAATATGTCACTTCAAGTGCTGCATGGAATAAGGTGAAATATGCTTATGATTATAAACTGAAAGACATTACAACGTCTTCTGTTTAGAAAAATTACTATAACTGAATGACTGAACACTTGAAAATTTTATTTGAAATAGCGGATAAACTCAGATAACTATTAGGTTGTCGTTAAAGTTCGGTCATATTTTAACACCTAGTTTTAGTACAGGTAAAATATTAATACCTGATCATTTTAACCAAGACCTCCTTATCATAGTATCAGACCTCTCAATCAGCAAGTTGCCTTTGACCGCTATACTTGTCCTGCTACTAGCGCCATCAATCGTCAGTAATAGTATTTACGACACGAAATAACACAAAATTTTTTCACAGCTCCATTTGTTCTATGCATTTGCTTATGAACTAATAGTTTTCCTACCACTAAAATTTTATAGTAAATTTTATCTTATTAAATTGACAATATCGTATGATTACATGAGGAAAAAAATTCTATTAAATTTTAGTGGTGAGAAAAAAGCGTAAAAGTTGGCAGCTATGCGGTAGCAGACCAGCTAGATTTTTCTATAGATTTTTCTATTATCTTTTTGGATACCAGTTTTTTAGTAGAAAGAATTTTGTTTTGTTTGATCGGAGAATTCTGGGATTTAAAAGAACAACATTTTCTCTAAAAATATACTGGTGTTCAAAAAGCCCGAAACATGGCAACTGTGCGGTAGTATCCGCCAGGCGGCGATTCTTTCCATAGAAAGTCAATGAATAAGTTGGCAATTACCGCGGACATTTTCTCCCATAGACTTTCTCCGGATTGTCAAGTCTGATCTATGATAAGGGAGTCTTGATTTTAACATTTTTCCTTGCTTTCAACTGACAGGTAAAATTATCAGGTAATGTAATTTTACCGGTATTACAGGGTTCGCATAATTCTACCACAAATTTTTAACAGTTTTCTTCGCTTTATTTAACTGCGGAAAAATATTGCTAATTCTGTCAATAAACACGATGGTTACGAATTCTGTGTTTAAAAAATTAAATAGAAACTTTCTTATCATTAATAGTGGTGCCAGACCCCTTACAACATATAAGGAGTGTGCGAACCTTGCATTAAAGGTAATAAAATTGGGTGCTAAAGAACGACAGGACTTTCACAACAGTATAGTGCAACTAATGTAGCAATGTTCTTAATATTTTTCTTTACAAACTTTCTGGTTTCAATAAATTAAAAAAAAAAAGAAAATTAGCAGCTATGTTTTCGCGCATTACCGATTCATGCATCCGTTTATTCCTTGTCTGTATCTGAATTGTTCAATCGTTCACATAATTTCCAAATACTCAAGAACCCCCTTTCTATACACAATAACAGCAATAAATACGTATATTCACAGAGCTCTGAAAGTATGTTCAACAGAAAACCTCTTACATGTGCAAATAAACAAAATTAAGGATACGCCATAAAAACAATACGACAAAGCGATAGCAAGATAAAATATGATACAACCAGACCAGAAGGAAATAAAATATACAAATTCATAAACGTTGAAATGAGTATTCCCATCACCCCAGATCATTCAATCTTCAAGTAAATCGGAACGGACGCTGATAAAAATACTTATTTACAGACATCGGGAATATACAAAATTAATTTAATTGATAATGAAGAAAAGGCAATTTCTTATATAGGTATGACAAAACAAAAAATAAAAGACAGAATGAAGGAACACAGACGTGACATATACAAATAAATACACTACTGCAATAGCCAGGTTACAGAGCCTAGAACAGATAGTGAAGAAAACGTTTTTACCGTTTTATAATTCAAAATTTTTGAATTCAAACGGTAAATTTTGAAAGAAGAATTTTTACTTTAAGAAGACATGAAATATCTGCCATTAAGTAACCAAAAGAACATTATAGGGAATTTCTTCATGAATGCGAAATTTCGGAATTTAAATAAATCCAAACTGGTAATGCTTTAAAAAATGCTAAAAAAATTTAGCTGATAAACGTGCAACTATGCGGTACAATAATAGGAGGATCGCAGCGACATCAGTTTTAAAAATAGATTTACCTACCTCTAGCACAAGTAACGGTTGCACTATTGACAACATGAACATAATTTAACGTAAATAAAATCTTCTTGTAAGTGTATATTTCAGATGTAAATGATTTGAAAGTTTTTTTTTTTTAATCACATCAGGGAATAATCTTTTTTACTCTTCTATCAGAGATTTATCCTTTGGTATGCTAAGTAGAGATAGTTTCTAGTTTGCTGTCTTGTATCGAGTGCTGCAACCAGGTACAAAAGAAAGCATATCACGTTTTTTGGCCATGATCAATATCATTCATATTTTCAAAGTTTATGAAAATCACTATCCAAGTAAAAGGAAATAGGGTATAATTTAATTATTTAAAATATTAACAACCAGATGATACGTTTTCTCAGTTCAATTATTATACAATGTTTGTGTTGAAAAGACCTAGTAGACAATGGCGTAGCCAGAGTGGGGGATCCAAATTCTCTAGAAACCAGTAATATTATAATTTTTTTCGCCTTCAATATCGCAGAAAATTCTCAGATTAGATAAGGCAAAAATATTTTTATAAAATTAGTGGTATCCAAACCATTTGGACCTCCACCCTGTCTACGCCACTATTAGAAGATATCGCTGCGATTGACCCGTTAACTTTTCAGCATCGTTCTACATTTATCGGATTCAATTTTTTAGTACTATTTTGTAGCCGTTTTCCACACTATGTAGTCTAGGCCAAGGTTCGCACACTAGTTATATTTTGTAAGGAGGCCGGCACCACTATTAATGATAAGAAAGTTTCTATTTATTTTTTTAAATACAGAATTCGTAACCATCGCGTTTATTCACAGAATTAGCAATACTTTTCCGCAGTTAAATAAAGTGAAGAAAACTGTTAAAAATCTGTGGTACAATTGTGCGAACCCTGTAGGCGCTCTAGCCAGGTTAAACAATAAACCACTAATTAAGATAGACTTCAACAATATCGAGAAATTAGCAGGTTATAATAATTTAAATTTCGCATTACTAAGGGATGCCATAGAAATTATAACACAAAATTCTGAAATATGCAATGTTATGATACATACTAAATTTGATAACATGTGACATTGCTTGTTAGGAATAGATAAAGAAAATAGGAAAAATTTCAACGACAATAACTAGCCAGAAAGAAATGAAACAGCATTAATTGATGATGCATCAGGACTGAAAGAGAAAATATGCTTACATGCGTTCGCACTATATTTTAATCTGTTTGAAAGTATTTTTTAAAACTTTTAGAGATGTGCGCAATCATTTATTGTGTTTGAAAACAATGTAATATCTGAATAAATAGGCAAAGCAAGTGATTTTAGTATATAAAAAATAGTTATCCGTTACGTGATGCTACACATTTTTGCAGAACCATTTAAATATCGCAAGCTGCTAAAAAGAAACCATCGGGGCATCCGGAAACCCGTTCGCATGCAGCCATACTTAGAAGCAGTGCAAAATGCGAAGTAATGTTAGGAGAAGCGAAACGACTGAAAAAAATTAAGTAAAACATCCGGCAATTTTGAGGACGCAAAGGTTTTTAACCGCAACTCGGAAAAAGGAGTTGGGGGATTAATCCAAACTAGGTAAAGGTATTTTAACATGCGAAACTTATATAAATGACTAAGATGATATATTTTTATTTATCGAATTTCAAGTATCTACGTGAAACTTATATTCTGATTATTCTTTTTAAAAAATCTGTTTCGAAATGTGTTTAATGTAGTTTAAATTAACGCATATTTTACAGATGAATACTGGGAAGTTGGCAGGTATGAAATATTTACTGCAAGTTGCTTTAAAGGAAATTGTTTGTTTTCGAATTCTGTGAAAGCGTTAAGATTATAAGAATCATTGTAAATATTTTATTATTTTAAAAGGTATTTTTTTAACAAATCAGATTGAAATCATAACACTAATCAATTTGTATAGTATGTATCAGACTTGCCAAGTCACCGGCTATTTGCATACCAGTATTATCTTAGAGAAAGTGTTGTTCTTTTAAATCGCAGAATGTTCCGATTACATAAAACAACATTTTTTGTACTAAAATACTGGTGTCCAAAAAGCCGGAGACGCTGGTATATATATAATATGCAGAGTGAACTAGATTAATTTGAAATTTAATGTATCAAATATTACTGATTTCTTCTGAATTCAGTATGACATTAATGAATACTGATTTACAGTTATCCATATCATTTTAATAAATAGGTTACATATTCGAAACAATACTCAAATATCAGTACCAATATCTTTGAAATTAGATTCTGCAATTGCTTAAAATTTAATCTTAAGACTGATTAAATTTATGAATTGCTACCTCTCCAATTTAAATTAATACATGTTATATTTTGTTGACTTAATGAAGAAACGGACGATGGAATCATTTTAAATTATTCAAATTCCTTTTGATCCTTGCTTCACTTGTGAAACGACTATGCGTAGATAAATATCTTGATTAGACTTAAAGGTATAAGTTGTTACAAAGAATGAATTCCTTGAAAGTATGAATTCCTTAAAAGCGGTAATGGTAATAAGAATGAATGTTATCTTTAGTACATCTTATTTCATTTAAAAATGCAGAAGAAAATTTTAACAATCGTATTTAAATTGTAATTTTAAAAGTTTCGTCCAATATGAATGTTATATTAGAAATTTATTTACACTTATACGTTTAATTAATTACAAATTTATTTTTATCACTTTGATATAGTGTTATGAACAGTCAACTCTCTCAATTCGGACACTGTTATACACAGGCACTGACAAACCCTTAATCTTACACTGCGCAGTGATGCATAAATGAATCAATTAAAATTTAATAAATTAATTAATATCCGTGCTACCACTATCTTGACAAATATATTCATCTTATACAATGATTATTAAAATAGTATTAAATAAGTTATATAACTATTAAATAAGGTGAAGAATTACTGTTTAAAATTTGTGATATCTAACACTAAATATGAGTATAAAAAAAAACTTCCAAATCAAAAATTTGTGCAGTGTAGTGATATTATCCGAATGGCAGAATTTCCTGATAAAGAATATTACCGGTATTGTTTTTTTTTTTCTTTGCTGTTGTTTAGAGTTTTTGATTGGTGCCACTTTTTTATATGTAGATACTTTGTGTTTATTTAATAACCAATTTTCGCTCATGATATGCTATACCATTACCCATATACCGGGCGTGTAATTGGCTTTTCAACTGGAGAACCCGAGGAAACCATGATGTGTTTAACTATTTAAGTAAGGCAAATATTACTATTTAAAAAAAAAGGTGCTACCGATCAAATGATTTAAATGAAGAATCAACAAATAATTCTAGGAATAAAATGGTTAACGAAGGGTCAATTTTCAAATAGTAATTTTCACCCTACCTAAGAAATTTCTTGTGAGGATAACTATTTAAAAACAGTGGTGGAATTGGTAGCCCTGTTGTAATCATACTTCGAACAGAGGCGGATTTGACAGAATCAACTGTATTATCAAAATAAAAACCCAAATTAAGTGGCAATGCATTTATCAATATTATCACGGCAAAACGCATAAACCGTTAATAAACAAATGACAAAAAAGTTTACCATACCACCAAAAGAATAGCGAAATTTATCAAAATAATTAGTTTATTCTACTTTAAAATGACATTTAAACTAGAAATGTAAATTTTCCAGTCGGATTTAAAATAACATTGTCGTAACAAGCGTATTTTTCAAGTACAATTGCCATCGCATTTTAGTTATACAAGAACACTTCGACTAATCAATATCTCAAAAAGAAGTACTGCAATGAGCATTTCTAACGATTTCAAGTTGATTCATTGTGAAATTTCTATAGCAGGTTTTAACAATCGACGAAAAATAGTCGTAGCACTATAGCTAATCAATTTTTAAATTAAAAAAAGGTTTAGAATAACATTTGAAATGAATTAGGTTCTAAATGAAAATAACACTTAAAACTATACTGATTATAATTAACATATACAATTGAATTTCTTAATCCTTAGATGCTCTCTGTATGAAGTAAATTTCAATATGTCACAAAAATAAATGTATTAAAAGAAGTACAACTGTATACTGTAAAACTTCTGTACGTCTGTAACATTTCTGTATTGTAAATAGTTTTTAAAGATTAATAACTACTTTAGATAAATAATCTAATAAAAAGAAAATAATACAACTTATCCCCCCCCCCGAACAGAAAATACAGAACATTGTGTTATATGCGCTTTACGGAAATAAACAAAAGCGGAATACAAACGAAAGTATTCAAAATTCACAAAGATGACACCCTACAAACAATTTTTTTTTTATATTTGCATCCCTGTATTCTTTTTACAGTGGTGGACATAATTATAAGACACCTACCTAATTTGACATACAGCGGAAGAAAATATTCAGAGCTTAAAAATGCTTTATCAAATACGACAAAAACATAAATTTATTCTGTTATCACATGTAATTGTTTTACAGAAATGATATTTTAATAGAGTTTGATAAAAAAAATTAAAAATACCATGGACAAAATTATAAGACACCCTAACATTTTAATTAAAACATCTGCTTTTTTTCGAAATATGCAAATTTTCTACACGCTGTTATGACGTCAGCAGTTAACTAAAGCAGACGATAACCACCTTCACGCCTTTACAAACCGGTCACGAGGTACAGAATTAAAAGAAAGTGAAATTCGAGAAATTAGGAGATTAAATGGAACTGCTGCTTCAGTTAATAATATTTAAAAAGTTGTTAAACGCTCTAGATGTGCAATTTCAAATGTTTTGAAAAAAGGAAGTAATGGATCGGTGATTAAAAGATCTGGACGTACTCCTTGCTTGTCCTCGAGAGACAGACGCGATGTGCTTTCGTTTGCTACACAGAATAAGATGACCACTACAGGCATTAAAAATGCTTTGAAACTGAATTGTTCAAAGAGAACCATTCGCAGGGTGTTGCATATTGCTTCCTATGTGAAATTTAAAAAAATGAAGAAAAAACCACCGCTTCTAAAGCTGCACAAAATGGATCGTTTAAACTTCGCTAAACAAACTATGGCCTGGACCTCCAAATGATACTCTGTGTTATTTTCTGATGAAAAAAAGTTTAACCTGGATGGTCCTGACGGGTTTCATTATTATTGGCTTGATTTACGGAAGTCTCCTGATGTACAAATGAGCCACCAAACGGGTGGAGGCTCAGTAATGGTTTGGGCTGGTTTTTCGGCTCAAGGGAAAACCGATATCGTTTTTGTGCATTCAAGAATGAATTCCGAAGAGTATAAGAATCTTCTTAAAGATCAACTAGCCATATACGGTGAACTTCTTTGTGGCAAAAACTACAATTTCCAGCATGATAACGCGTCGATTCATACATCACACGTAACAAAAAAGTGGCTTTCAGAGCAAAGTATCAATGTTCTTCCGTGGCCTTCTCGCTCCCAAGACTTAAATCCCATCGAAAACTTGTGGGGGATCTTAGCTCGTGAAGTTTACCGAAATGGGAGGCAGTTTACATGTGTCGAAGACCTATAGAATGCTATAAAATGTGCTGGGGCATTCTGTACCTGGTGGCATGTTTGTAAATGCGTGAAGTCGGTTATCGTCTGCTTTAGTTAACTGCTCACGTCATAACAGCGTGCAGAAAATTTGCATATTTCGGAAAAAGGCAGGTGTTTTAATTAAAATGTTAGGGTGTCTTATAATTTTGTCCATAGATTTTTTTTTAAATTAAACTCTATAAAAATATCATTTCTGTAAAACAATTACGTGCGATAACAGAATAAATTTATGTTTTTGTCGTAGTGGATAAAGCCTTTTTAAGCTCTGAATCGTTTCTTTCACTGTATGTCAAATTAGGTAGGTGTCTTATAATTATGTCCACCACTGTAGTTATGTTTTGTATAACAATTAAATAATTCTTAAATAAAAAGTTTTACACGTTCTTAACCAGAAAAAACAAGAGAGAAATTCCATATACATTATAAAAATGGAAAATTGTTCTACCTCAAGACTAATTTTACACTCTGCAAGTATTAGACAAGTGGGATCCACAAAATCGGTCCCATGTATAATAATAGAGGCATGGACTTGCGTGTGGTGTGCGTATTCCAGAGTGTTTCGAAGAAATTGCTGCACGCAGAGCTACAAGATTTGGCAGGAAGGCGTCTGTATGCATGAACCTATGTACCTGGAAACGAGTTTTTGGTTTTTATTATTAGATATTTTTTAATTTAATTTTGTATTCGATTTTATCGTTGTTTTTGCATTCGGTGGCAGTTTCCCGCATTAATACACTATATTTCCAATGATGACCGGTCACTTGCGATTTTAGACGCTTTGTTAAATATCTGGAAAAATACATGAGGAATTATCCTGAAACTTCAGGAGTGTAAACAACATGATAAACGTCATATATTTCCGCGAAGATTTTTTCCTGAAACCCCATAAGGGGCCGTCAACAAATTGAAGAAAACGAATATATTTTGGATAACCCTGTAAAAACTAATATTGCAAAAGCATTCAAAATGTAGATTATGATTAAGTGGATTATTGTTATAATTTGGGTTCATTTGTATGAACATAGCATGTATACTCGAAGAGAAATTCAGGTTTTTATAAAAACAGTTCCAAATTTTACAAAGTTTTTTTGCTTATAATTTGCAGAGTTTTTAATATAAAAACAAGTTTTTTTCACAAAATATGACAAACAAAATTATACACAATACCCTGCAATCAAAATTAAAAAATAATAAAAATTGAATGAAAAATGAGCAGGTTTACTAAATACTGTTTCACTGCGCATGCGCGAATTCAATCAAAATGTACTGTGCATAATATATTAGCTAAATGTATAGTCCAACTTTTATGAAAGTCTCAAAAACATAGCTTGAAAATTCTGATAGTAATCGTCGATAGCATAAGCTCGAATTTCGCTGTTTCCAAACGGAAGCAAAAAGATGAGGGGTTCTATCAAATATTGAATGAGTGACACTTCATTCTTATTATATCTACTTTGATAAGCTAGTACATTTGGATACAACCCCTCATCTTTTTGCTTCCTTTTGGGAACAGCGAAATTCGAGCTTATTCTATCGACGATTACTATCAGAATTTTCAATCTATGTTTTTGAGACTTTCATAAAAGTTGGTCTATACATTTAGCTAATATATTATGCACAGTATATTTTGATTGAATTCGCGCATGCGCAGTGAAACAATATTTAGTAAACCTCCTCATTTTTCATACAATTTTTATTATTTTTTAATTCTGATTACAGGGTATTGTGTATAATTTTGTTTGTCATATTTTCTGAAAAAAACTTGTTTTTATATTAAAAACTCTGCAAATTATAAGCAAAAAGCTTGGTAAAATTTGGGACTGTTTTTATAAAAACCTGAATTTCTCTTCCAGTATACATGCTATCTTCATACAAATGAATCCAAATTATTATATAATCCACTTAATCATAATCTACAGTTTGAATGCTTTTGCAATATTAGTTTTTACAGGGTTATCCAAAATATATTCGTTTTTCTTCAATTTGTTGACGGCCCCTTATGGGGTTTCGGGAAAAAATCTTCGCGGAAATATATGACGCTTATCATGTTGTTTACACTCCTGAAGTTTCTGGATAATTCCTCATGTATCTTTCCAGATATTTAACAAAACGTCTAAAATAGCAAGTGACCGGTCATCATTGGAAATATAGTGTACAAGGAATACGGTGTTAATCTTGTAACGCAATGTATTTCATTTTGTCCTCTTTTCAGCAAAATTCGGAATTCGTTCGTTGATATTTAAATCTTTCGCGAATTTTTGAAGTGAAAACTTCTTTAGGCGCGTTGGGCATTTTTTGAGATGGGAAAAAACCATTGAACTCGCGACACTGTTACTGTAACCGACACCTCTGTATATAAGTATGTACATATATTGTGTATAGTTCGGTATGAGGTAGGGCGGGGAGGGCGCGTCGCGCGCCGCATGCTTGCCTGTGCGCTATTGGTTCCCGAAATACATGTACGAGAGTTAGAAAAATTTACGTTTTAAACAATAGATTGCAATTCTTGCATGTAAAATAATATGTATTATTTTTCATGCACAATAGCGCATTAAAGAAAAATTGTAATATAATTTTTGTAGTAGTAGTTTATAATAATGAATAAAAAAAACCACTTCATTTAAAAGTATTTTTTGCACAAAACATTTCCTGACGATTCAAACAATACACACGTAATTGTTCAAGTTTCACTTCTGTCGGCATTCCCGGAGTGCCACTTTTTTTTATGCAAATTTTAATGTTTTTTTTTATTATTATTTCGTGCAAGTTACCGGTTTTACTATTTCAGCCCAATATAGTGAATTTTGTGCTCGGCTATTTTTGAATTTTTTGCGAATTTCTTATGCAATTTTCAGCGTTTTTTCATGTTTTACGGCAATTTTTCCCACTTTAGTAAAAGGAATCCGGTTTTAATCCTTTAACCCAATATAGTAAATTTTGTCCTGTTTTCAATAAATTTTATTCAGAAAATCGTACAACGATTTTTGAATATTTCGCGATTTGTTTATATGATTTTTAACATTGTTTCGCATTTTGAGCGATTTTTTCACATTCGTAAAAGAAATCCGATCCCATCCATTTAGCATACTATAGATAATGTTATAAACGGCGATTTTTCAATTTTTTGTGAATTTGTTATTCAATGTTTAGCGCATATTGTGCATCGCGCGGCTTTACTTTATCATTGTTTTAAGGAATTCTGTTTCAAACTTTTAGCACAATATAGTAAATTTTGTTGTCTGTGATTTTTGTAGATTTTTGTATCTTAATTGCAGAAGGTTTTTGTTTTGTTTTGTTTCGTTGCGAAAATTTTACAATTGTTTTCTGAAACTGAAAGAACTTTTCGGTAAATGTAACTACTACTGTGATTAAATTAAAATTGGAAGCATGCCAAATCGGTTACTATAGTAAAGTGTGCAACGTTACTAAATATTTGAATTTCGGTCGGAACGTACCTTTGCGATATGACAAACTATTTTCAGCCCTGACCGCCGAGCAAATGGGCAAATTCTCTGTTTTCTCTGTAATTTTTTTTAAATGCTAAAAAAAGATGAATTTTAAAACGTTATATAAAAAACTTAATTACGTATACGAGTTTAAGCCTTGAGAGTATCAAATATTACACAATATTTTAAAACTGCATTATATTTGTAGAAATATAATAATATAAACAATGCTATTATTGCAGTGAAATCTACAGCATAGTGAACGGATATATCAGTTCACGGCGGTCAGAAGGTTAAAGATGAAAAATAATGAATTATGTAGAATAAGGCACGCTGCGAAGTCAGTAGATCTCATAGCACTAGGTTAGTTTGGAAAGATTTCTGTACCAAAATATAAAGAAAATCACAATTATTTAAGATTCGCTTGATTCGACTCCAAAGCGTATAGACGGTGCCGAAGACAGTTTGTTCCTCAACTCTATGTTCGATTACTTCAAGGTTCGTTTAGGAAAAACTCACCAGGGAAAAGAGCGGAGAGCCGCTAGTCTACTATGCAGCCGCAGCTACGACCCCTATATTGTACAAACAATACAGGAGGCTAATATTTGGAGGTCTTCAATTAAATGCAGGGGAATTGCAGATGTTATCAAGGGACATAGCTTGATTATTAAAGGATTAATCTTCAATTAGCATAGCTTCCAACTTGTACGTTTTTTTTTTTTTGTTTTTGTAAAGACTAAAATGTATTGGAAAATTTTGTCTTTTTTAAACGTTTAAATTCGTTGTACTTCGGCGATTAAATTAGGCAAACTTTAAAGTTGTGGTAAGATGAAAACGTTAATAACTTTTGTTAGATAATTACTTTTCACTGACTGAAAAGGCATAAATGCATATTACATGCGTATTACAATGCATATCCATATTGCATAATTAATACAGTATTTGAAAGCTGTTCCACAGTACGTACGATCCTTGAATTTGTGTCCCGCTGTTTCTTAATAATAATTTTTGTCTTTTGTAATCGAAGATTTTCTGTAATCAAATAGATATAAGATGTCTACTTGGAAATAGTGGTACTATAATTCAAGAGTCACAAGAACCGTTGATCAGTTGTCATCTCACTCTTATAGCAGGGGATGCAGCGTCCTATATAAATATTTTTTTATATATTAGTTGCCACTATTTTTCACCTTTCTGATAGATTTATTTCCACGTGTACAATAGTTAGATATCACAAAGGTCATACTTTGAAAATAGTGGTGGCAAATACAAAAACTATTGGACGCTGAGATCCCTGATTAAAATAACCAACCTTATAAAAAATCTAATTATTCTAATTATTACACTATCTTCTTTATTAAATTCTTTTAAGATTTTTTTGCATATTTTTTCATAAATTACAGTTCATTTAATCGCTCGTAAGCATATTTGTTTTAATTTTTTTCTGTTATGGTTTCTTCAGTGTGGCATTTTGGAAATCGATTAGCTATTTTGTATCTTCTTGAAAAATTATCTTGAAACGCATTGAAAATATTTTAATTTTCCTTCTTAAATAATTATTTTGAAACGCATTAAAAATATTTTACTATAAGAAATATTTCTAAAAACTTCTATTTAAATATTTCCACGTACTATCTATACAGACTATCAACAGATAAATATTTCTTTAAAAATGCTATGTAACATTTAAAATAATTAAATACAAAAGTAATTAATAAGTCTGCTTCTGAAATAATTGGTTGCCGTGAAACATTTTTTTAATGTTTTTCTGTAAAAAAAATTAATTTCTTATTTAAATAATAAAGTTTTAAGGTATCTAATTTCATTTTTATGTTTCATTTCGTGAAATAGTAGAGTCTATTCTTTTATTGCCTTGTAAGCAACTGAGACATATTTGAATATTATATCTTAGTAAAATATCAAAGAAAAGCATGCTACTCTGTTTAACCCTTTCAAGGGTGGTGGTATGTTTATGAAACCTCTTAATTTTAATTCCCAAATGCAACAATGACACCAGATTTTTTGTCTAAAAATTTCCGTTTATTATGTATGTGAAATATGCCTTTTTCTTATTTCCAAATTAATTTGTTCTTAAATTCCGGTGGCATCCATTCATTTCGACATTTCAGCAATGTAAGAGCTTTGCCCCCGAAAGGGTCAACTCCTTGGGGACGAGCGACACGTATACATGACGCATAAGATGCTCAAAATTCTCGATTACTCCCACCAGTTGTTTTTTATTGTAAGTTTTGCCTTATTTAATGACAGCATTTCTGAGATTCGCCTAGGCGAAAATTTCTGTTTTGAAAAACCGGTGGTAAAAAATTAAAAATTCTGTAAAGGACGCTCGTTGCGAAGGGGTTAATATAATTCGTATTATCTACGAAACAAAGCAAAACAAAATAACGTGATAATTTCTCATCTTAAGTTTCTGTTGTCTGTGTAATTTAGTGACGTACAGAAGTACATAAATGTTCTCCCAATTGTTACTGTACAAATAAATGCCTCTATAAAGAAGTTAACAAAATGAAAAACTGCCCTTCTAGCTTCCCTCTTGTTATTTCCAATTCAAAAGCTCTAGAGCTAGTAATGAAAAAGAAAAATCCCTCTTTAATGGTTAATTCAAAATAATGGATATGCAATTTTATACTCCTATTTTTCACAAAATGTCTAATTTGATGTTAATGGCATTGTTTCAGCGTTTATATACATTTTGCTTATTAAATATACATAAACGATTGAAAATTTCAACACACAGTTAGTTTTATTTAAATGCAAGGAATATATTAGAAACATGAAAAAGAACACTTTGAAAAAACATTTAAGGTTTGTAATTATATCTTAATTTATTACAAATAACGATTCCGTCCTTCAAATTTAAAATTAAGCGAAGGTTTTTTCTCCAAGAACAGCATATTGTTTAATTATTTTTTTACTGTTTCTGTTTTCGAAACAATTGCCTTCTTACGTATCGAAAATATTTCATAGTAAAATATATTTTTAAAAAATCTACTTAAAGTTTTCACATATTACCTGTATAGAACAACAACAGATAAACGTTTCTTGAAATTTGCTATATAATAAATTATGACAGTTCAAAACTAAAAGTATTTCACAGGTCTGTTTCTTGAATAATTACATTCACACATTCTTGAAATTCTTTACTATGAAAATTAATCTCAGATTTAGCACTCGATTAGTGTTCTCAAAAAACTCATGTTATTGCTTTCATCTGTGAGATACATGACGTAATTTGTATATTTACAGACTTTATACAGCGATATTTTGGGGGTAATTAGTAATTATCTATAAATGCATTTTCTTAGCACATTTTAATTAAAGAAAACTAAAAAAAATATTAACCAAAATATGAAATATTGTGACTAACAAAACTTAAAAAAAAGTAATCCTAAAATTAAGCCTTAAGCTTGTATCGTACAGATACAAGAATAGTAATCGAATGTTAAGCAGTAAAACTTTCAGATATCCAATTCTCTTTTTTAACACTTTCCAACATAATTAAAAAGTTAATTAAGTGTTTATGACTTCGGTTTATCTGTCTGTCTGTCTGTTCGTGCTCTAAGTCGCTTAAATATACTCGGATTGTCATGAAATTTATATATGTTAATGAGGTTTACTATGGCATGTTTCGTATTGAAAATGAAGTGTGTAGCACTTATAGTACCTTCACAGGGTTACTCAAAAGAATAATGGTTTATTACCGTCTATGGAGAAAAATCATTTGTGGTTTATTGTAATATTGTTAAACTATTTCGAACATTTTGAAATCGATATACTGGGTGTTCGAAAAAGATTGGATTGATTTGAAAGAATCATAACTCTAAAAATAATTGAGTAAATGATTTTTTTTTTAAGAACTCGTCAAATATATAAGATTTATTAGATGTAGCTGTTTTAAAATCGTGACATTCAAACGATGCGCAGAATCGATGATCGGAAAATGCAAATCGCACCACACATTCACAATTTTAACTTTTTGCTTAGGTTATTTGTGTACATAGTGGATCATTTCCTACTAAATCGAAGATGTTGAAGAACTTTCTAATTAACATTTTTCCCATAACTCCAATAGTTTTAGACTTATACGCTTTCCACTCCGGAATCATCGAATAAATTGTAAATGTGTGGTGCGATTTGCATTTACATATCATCGATTCTGCGCATCGTCTGACGTTACGACTTTAAAACAGCTACATCTAACAAATCTTGGCTATTTGACGAGTACTTTAAAAATAAAATAATTGCATTTACTCAATTATTTTTAGAGTTATGATTCTTTCAAATCAGTCCAACCTTTTTCATACACCCGGAATATCATTGAGGTGCATAACCAGAGGCTTTCTATAGAATATGGTGGGCATAGTCCTTATAGTTCCTTTACAGGGGCACTCGAAAAATTTCGTTGGACTACGGTCTATAGGGGAAAATCGTTTGCGGTTTATTTTTAAAATGTTTCACTATTTTAAACATATTGAAATTGATATATGTCACTGAGGTGCATTATAAGAGGCTTACTACAGAATATTGCGTTTATAGCATTCATCGATGATTTACAAAGACACTCAAAATAAATCGGTTAGAGTACTGTAAAAAATAATAATTTCTGGAAACGTTGTTTCAGTAGCGGTACGCGTTTTTAAATTAAACTAATTTTTAGTCTGTTATTCGGTGTGTATATAGAAATACTATAGATAATACACTTGGCAGCGCAAACATCTTCAGTAAATTTCTGTGTATTAACAGAAATTGCTGAAGGAGAATTTTCAAATATGCTGTGGGTTTCTTAACTAAACCAAATTTTAGAATTCTATGTAGTATACATACAAATCTATAGATAATATACAGGGCTGCACAAAGGAATTTGGATATTTTCCCGAATATTAGTATTCCTGAAATTGGTTTTTTTAGACTTAATTTTTCATCTTATTAAACGGCAAAGCTTTTTAGAAGAATTTTGGAAGTGTTGGAAAGTGTTGCATAATCGCGTGAATTTTTGTTCTTGTTTATGCATCATACCGCAAAATAATGAAATATAATAATCTATAGCTAAATCTAAATTATAAGCGTAATTCAAAATTAAATTTTAGAGATATCATATATTTTAATACGAGCAAATCTTGTGTGTGGTTATGCAAATTTTATCTGAAAAACGGTTCTAACGACTTGGGCGAAAGTTTGTATCCAACCGTTTTGGAACACTAGAAAACTATTGGGCTAGGTCACATGTTCGAGAAAATTCGATTAGTGGGTCATTTTGGGTCACCATGGGTCAGGGTAATTGTATCTAAAAATCGGTTCAAACGATTTTGACTAAATTTTGTATCCTACCATTTTCGGGCACGTGAAGACTATTGGGCTGGGTCACATGTTCGAGAACTTTCGCTTAGTGGGTCATTTTTGGGTCAACGCGGGTCAAGTTAATTTTATCTAAAAAACGGCTCTTACGATTTTGATTAAATTTTGTTTCCTACAAGTTTTGGGCATGAGAAAATCATTGGGCTAGGTCACATGTCCGAGAAAATTCAATTAGTGGGTCATTTTTTGGTCACTGTGGGTCAAGCTAATTTTATCTAAAAAACGGCTCAGACTATTTAGACTAAATTTTGTATCCTATGGTTTTCGGGCAAGATAAGTCTATTGGGCAATGTCACATGCAAGAGAAATTTCGATTAGTGGGTCATTCTGGTCATGGGTCATTATGGGTCAAGCTATTTTTATCTTAAAAACGGCTCAGACGATTTGAACTAAATTTTGTATCCTACGGTTATTGGGCACGAGAAATCATTGGGCTAGGCAACATGCTCGCAAAAATTCGATTAGTGGGTCATTTTTGGGTCACTGTGGGTCAGGCTAATTTTATCTAAAAAACGGCTCAAATTATTTTGATTAAATTTTATATCCTACGGGTTTCAGGCACGAGAAGACAATTGGGCTTGGTTAGATGTTCGAGAAAATTTGATTAGTGGGTCAATTTGGTCATGGATCATATTTGAACTCAAAGCTAATTTTGACCGAGCATAGGTCGATCTTCCCTGTTCGTAGTATTTTAAACGAAAAATTATTGTTTTAACATCATTTATTAGAAATAAATTATTTTCACAACGCAGCAAAGCAAAATAATGTAAAACAAGGAAACTCCCCCCTTTTAGTTGAAGGTTGTCTAAGTAATTTGAGAAACATAAAGAAGTGCATTAAAGTTGCTTCCATATTTATAGTACAATAAAAGTCTCTGTAAACGTATTATCACAATACAAAATTGCTTTGGGACCTCCTCACTTGCTATCGGTATTTTAAAAGCTCTAGATAAGTTAGTAAAGAGAAAACATTAATTTTTATTGGTTATTTCAAGGTAATTGATATGCAATTTAATACTCATATTTTCTATATAATGGTTAGTTTGATGCTAATAGCTTCGTTTCAGCAAAAATGTGAATTTTACTTATTATATAACGATAAACGACTGAAAATTTAGACAAAATTTTAGTTTTATTTAAATGTGAGGAATATACCATAACAAAAAAAAAAAAAGATATTGAAAAGTTTGTTGTTATTTATTAGCAAACTAGAAAGTATTATCGGTATTTCAAAATTAAAAATAAAGTAAATTCTGTTTTTTACATGGATTTGTATATTTTAAATTTATTTTCCGTTTTGTTTGTACAGAATACAGTGATCTCTCGCTTATACGCGATGTTCAGTAATTACTTTTACATACCACTATTTTAAAACAGTAAAATTCGATTTATAAATTCTGCGATTTAAGAAGTCGAACATTACTTTACAAAAAAACTGGTGCGGATAAAATAATTCCCGTGTATCGCGTATAAGTGAGAGATCACTGAATGTGAATTATGTATTTGTAATATAATTGAGAAGTTGTATGACATATTCATTCGGAAAGCATAAAATATTTACTCCGGAAGTAATTTCAAAGACTATGCGTGTAATATACATCTAGTTACAAACTCCTGTAAATGTTTTTTTTTTATTTAAAAAAATATATATTGCTTTAATTGCATTGGGACCTCCTCATTTCCTATCGATATTTTAACCCTTTAGCAGGCGGTGGTCACAAAAAAGGACACCTAATTTTAATTCCAAAACTGACAAACTGCACCAAGAATATTTCATTATTTTTTTCCTTTTATGAAGTATTGGAAATTTAGCAAGCTTTTATTTTGTAATGAATTATTTTGTAAATTCTGGTGTCAGCCCATTATTTCATCATTTTAAAAACAGAATTACTCTACGCCGGAAAGGGTTAAAAGCTCGAGATAAGTTAGTAAAGAGAAAACATTAATTTTTATTGGTTATAACAAAGTAATTGATATGCAATGTAATGCTCATATTTTCTACAAAATGATTAGTTTGATACTAATGGCGATAATATGAATTTTTACCTAATATATAAAGATAAACGATTGACAATTTAGACACATATATTTTCACGTTTCCATATATTAACTATACATAATACCAGGAGATAAAATGTTCTTTGAAAAAACAGTAAAGAAAAATATCAGTTATAACCAATGAAACTTTAAATTAAAGTATCAAATTTCCTTTTTTTATGTTGCATAAAAGTATTTAAGTCTAATGATACATTGCTTTATAAGCAACTGAGACATGTTTTAAAATTAAATTTTAGCAAGGTAGTACTTAAAAAAAAAGCATGTTATTGTCTTCGATAACATTTATATTATTGTTACAACAAAGCAAAACAAAACAAAATCGTAAAAAAGGTAAATTTGGCTATTTCAAGTGTGCGGTTTTCTGAGTAATTTGGTAACATATTGAAGGACATAAATGTTCTTCTCATTGTTTCTGTACAATAAATGTTTCTATAAAGATATTCTCAAAATAAAAATTTACATTGCCAGATCCCAACTTTCTATTGTCATTTCAAAAGCTTTAGAGGGGTTAGTAATGAGAAAGCATCCCTCTTTAATGACTATTTCAAAGTAATGGATATGCAATCTGATACTTAGAATTTCCACAAAATGGCTAGTTTGAAGTTAATGACCTCGTTTCAGTATTTATATGCACTTAATGAAATAAAAAAAAATCGATTTAAAATTTAACACGAACGAAAAATTATGCTTCAAGCATAGATTATGTAACACTTTCCAACGCTTCCAATATAATTTTACAAATCACGACCGTTTAATAAGCTGAAAGATAACATCTAAGTAAACAATTTGAAAAACGCATAAAATATTTAAAAACGTAATTTCAGGAATTTTCTACATATATTTCCAACATATACAATATTCGGAAAAATATCCGAATACTTTTATTCAGCCTTGTATATGATCTATAGATTTGTATATATACTACATAGGATGCTAAATTTTAGTTTAGTTAGGAAACGCGTAGCACAGTTTAAAATTCTCTTTCTGGAGATTCTGACAATAAACCGAAATGTGTTCGCGAACTTTTGTACTGCCTTGTATAGGATCTACAGAATTTATACACACCAAGTAATAGACAAAAAGTGAGTTAAATTTAAAACAGCGTTCAACAACTTAAAACGCACTTCTAGGAATTATTGTTAACAGACAGTAGAGAATTCTTTTGTGTGTCCCTGTAAATGAACGATGACTGGTATACACACAATATTCTGTAGCAATCCTCTTGTAATTCAACTTAGTGATATATATATAAATTTCAATGCGTTTAAAATAGTGAAACATTATTTAATTAAACCGCAAACGATTTTTCTCCATAGACGTAATGTAACGGAATTATTTTGACTGTCCCTGTAAAGTTACTATAAGTGCTATGCACACCATATTCCATATTAAGCTTCTTGTAATGCACCTTCGTGATATGTATCAATTACAATGTGTTTGAAAATGAGTAACATCATTAAAATAAACCGCAAATGATTTTTCCCCATAGACTGTAATGCAACGGAATTCTTTTGAGTGTAGCTGTAAAAAATATTATAAGTGCTACACACTTCAATTGAAATAGGGAACATGTTATAGATAACGACAATAACATATAAAAATTGCAAGGCAATCCGATCATATTTACGGAAGTCAGAGCATGGCCAGACGGCCAGACAAACCGAAGTCATAAACACTTTTCAACTAGGTTGGAAAGTATTAAAAATCACATTTACTTTTAGTTAAATGTGAGAAATGTTTTACAAAGAAACAAAACACGCTTAAAATAAAAATTTATGTAAGTCTGTTCTTATTCTTAAGTTCATAATGAATAATATAAATCTTTCATTTTAATTATTTTTATAGTGCTAAAAAATGGAGGATATTTATAGGGTGAGTACAAATGATGGTTCCGATTTAAAAAAATCATATTTTCGAAACTACTGCACACATTACAATAAGTGATACATGAATTTAAAGATAAATATACCAAGTTTTCTTCAGTTACAAATGTTCAATGTGTGACCTTCTTGCTACACGGCATACGTCCAATCTGCAATCCAGTTCGTTCCAAACATTTTGTAGCATCGCTCTGTGAATGGTTCTAAATACTGTACAAATGCATTCTTGAAGAAAAAGTGTTGAAAAGTGAAGAAAAGAACTGAAGTGAAGTGAAGAAAAGTGGCAGTGTTTTCGGCATTGGTGAATTCATTGGTCATTTCGGCAAAAACAATGTCTTTGACGGAACCCACGTAACTCCACAAAAGGAGATCACATGGTGTTAGGTCTGGGGATCTTGGTGACCATGTGATTAACGGGAATGTGTTGCCATCTGTTGTAAAATGGTGTAAATAAATTGGTATATTTCTCTTTAAATTCATGTACCACTTATTGTAATATGTGTAGTGGTTTCGAAAGTGTGATTTTTTTTTAAATCGGGACCATCATTTGTACTTTCCCTGTATAACAATATATTTACATATTTTAAATAACATATCAAATAAGTTCAATTGAAGTTTAAAAACAAGTAATATAAAAAAATGTTTTAAAGTCAATTCCAACTTTTTAATCATAAATATATAAAATAAACCCATGCAGCATTAATGTCCCACGTTATCTTTATTGAACATTATTTTATAACCATCGTTGCGGTATTTTATTTCTGTGGCATCACTAATTTCAGATAAATCTTTCATTTCCTTTATGAAAACAATGGGAGGAATTTTTTTCTCCCATTTAAAACTAAAATTAATTAATTAAATTTAATTAATGAATTAATATTTGAAAAAACTGTATTAACATAAAGTGTCATCCACTACAAGTTTAAAAAAATGTATTTGAACTTGAGTGGATGAATAGAAATTTTTTTATTAACAATTGAAAATTTGAACAAGATATATATAGAGAGAGTGTGAGATAATAGTAGGAATTTAATAAAAACAAATTTGCTCGTACACTGGATGTTAGTTCTAATTTTTAATAGATGCGTATTGTATAAATTAGAAAAGGTTCTCAGATTAAAAAGAGGACAAAATTCATAACAGTTGAAAATATACATATGCTAATCTATTTTTGTTTTAAAATGTAATGACAGTCAAACATACTTTGAACTAGACATTTTACATCATAAATGCAATGAAGTAAATTACATTTAGAAACATTTCATTAAATAAATAATGAAACATTAAACACATTTTCTGTTTCGAAACGTGTTTGACTTGGGTTAAATCAACCCAATTTTTACGAGAAAATAATGGGAGGTTGTCGAGTGTGCATTTATACTCTGAAGTGATAAACTGACAATTTTGGTGATAGTTGATTGTTCCCGTGTAATATATATTAGCCTATATACGAGTATGTTTAAAATCTAGTCTATATCTTGTTGAATATCTTGAGAAATATATTAGATTTATCAATATAGTTTATTTTCCTTATAAATAGTATTGGGAATATAGAATAATAGAATAAGGAAACAAATAATATAAATATTATGATAAATATCAGCAAGCTTACGCATTTACTCGAGAAATCTCGCCATAAGGTTTTCTTGACATGAATTACATTAAAAACATCATCTCCTTCACGAATTTTTTTTTTTTTGTATTTTTACAAAAATTCTTGCATATATTGACTGTATCTTATACATGTTTATTGGAATGAAATTTGTCTGTTTCCAATTCCCTTTGCGTAGCACCCAATGAAATACAAATATCAATAAGTTTAAATGAATATTTCTCAAATATCTGTGTGATAAAATATTGAAATACTTACGGTAATTGCAGTAAAAAATAAAATATATATCTAAAATCTAAATGGTAAAAGAATTGTTTAATTCATCTGATATTTTATGCTATTATGACGTAAAATAAATATTCATTACTGAATCCATACATCTATTGGGTGATTCGGAAAGATCTTCCTGTTTGGGAAAGTTGGTTCCTACTGGAAAATTCTATCATTTAATTATTAGAGATTAATCCCGATATCTAATGTACAATAATTGACGGGCAAAATTCTCTGGTACGAATTGGTTTTCTTAAACAGAAGGATTTTTCCGAACAACCCAATAAATAGATTTCAATAATTTTTAGAAATTGTTAGTGAAGAGCCATGACCCCTTTTATTTATTTAAATCGTTTAATCGTTTAGGCATATTGCACCAATTTTTAAAAATGAAAATGTGTTAATTTTGTCAATGAAGTATGATTATGTTACAAGAATGAATGGAATGTTACAGTGTATTTCAGGAGTGCAAAAATCTAGGTGCCAATGGGCTTATTCCCATCACTAATTTTTTTTTAGTTTTCTTCGTCAAATTTTACTAGTTTACTTCGGCTAAATTTTATCAGTATTCTTGGTAAGTGAAGAATACTAAAATTTTAGTGGTGGGAATCGGCCCATTGGCGCCTAGATTTTCGCACCCCTGGTGTATTTAGTAAATTTATTAGAAAATAAGCTTAATGAAAAGCAATTTTAAATATAAAGCATTTCTCAGTTCACTTGCTAATTGAAACTAAAAATTAACTATATTTTGACAATAATTCCATAAAAATTCTATAAAATATTTTCTGTAAGAGACATGTACAGTGTACGTACAATCGTACCACAATATTTGCACAGAATTTTTTGCGTTCTTTGATTGCTGAAAAATATTACAAAATATACGATTAATCGCAGAAGGATTGCATTACAAAAATAATAATTAATTGGAACAACGAATTTTGATGGAACTTGCACAGTTAGATAATTTTTCCGGAAGGAAGATTTTGGTATATTGTACATTTTTCTACGGTGCTTATATAAAATATATGGGGGAAAGTTTTATAATCATGGTGAACTCGATTATAAAATATTAGATTTTTAAAGAGTTTTACTGGACGGATTTTTATGTGACTTGAATTGTTACTTAGATATTTTTTCAGGGATGGTTTTAGTATACTGCATATCGTTCTTTACTAAATTCTACTGTAAATCATGAACTAAAATTGATGGTCCTTAACTGCCTAAATTTTGTCTGACACATTAAAAAATATAATAGTGCAATGACATTCGTATCGTTTTCATCAATACGTAAGGACATTCCAAGTAAAGATGCATGTTGCATTCAAACACGAGATCAATTTCACCTAAATATTTTGTTTGTTTCAAGATCTCGCCACTTGTGTTTCTTTTCTTTCGGTCACTTGTGTTTCTTTTACCATCAAAAGATCTGTTCTGAAGATTTCTTTTGAAGAATAGTTGCACTATTTGTTAATAATAAATTAATAGTTGCACTACTAGTTTGTTATAGGTGCACTTTCAGAAAAATATTGAATCTCAAGTTTCCCCTTTTTGCTCTCTAGGTAATGCCACTTCTGTTTCTTTTACCATCAAAAGATTTGTTCTGAAGATTTCTTTTGATGAATATTTGCACTATTTGTTAATAATAAATTAATAGTTGCACTACTAGTTTGTTATAGGTGCACTTTCAGAAAAATATTGAATCTCAAGTTTCCTCTTTTTGCTTTCTAGGTAATGCCACTTGTATTTCTTTTACTATCAAAAGATTTGTTCTGAAGATTTCTTTTGGAGTTTAGTTGCACTATTTGTTAATAATAAATTAACCCTTTCCGGCACACACAAATTCTGTTCATAAAATGCGAAATTACTGATTGACACCAGAATTTACAAACGACGTTTTTAGAAAATAAGAACTCCTTATTTTAAGCTTTCATTGTAGAAGCAAAATATAATTAAAATATTCTTGTTGTCGAATGCAAGTTTGGAATTAAAATTAGGTGTTCCCGGAGTGGGACCACTGTGCCGGAAAGGGTTAATAGTTGCACTACTAGTTTGTTATAGGTGCACTTTCAGAAAAATATTGAATCTCAAGTTTCCCCTTTTTGCTTTCTAGATAATGCCACTTGTGTTTCTTTTACCATCAAAAGATTTGTTCTGAAGATTTCTGTTGAAGAATAGTTGCACTATTTGTTAATAATAAATTAATAGTTGCACTACTAGTTTGTTATAGGTGCACTTTCAGAAAAATATTGAATCTCAAGTTTCCCCTTTTTGCTTTCTATTTAATGCCACTTGTGTTTCTTTTACCATCAAAAGATTTGTTCTGAAGATTTATTTTGAAGAAACCAACCAGCAGTAGCAGACAAAGCCGGCATTATCATGGCATGCGATTTCCTTTGTATTTTCTGAAAAAATATTATATTTAATTCAGGCTTTGTTGGCCACCACTGTTTTTTTTTTAAATTGTTTTCCTGGTAGATATAACTGCAACAACTGCAAGAAAACCCTCATCATGAACGAGTTTCTGCCACATTCTCATTAGAAATGTAAACCGAAAATTTTCGTAAGAAAATAGTGGTGGTAAAAAAAGAGACCGCTCCTAGGCCTGATGTAACAATGAAAATTATCTATGTAAGCGAAAGAAAATAAAAATAAAAGAAAGAAAAATAATTTAGTAGAATATTAATGAAAATTCGTCAATTAATCTAATGAAATACGTTGGTATTTCAAGAGAAATGAAACGTTATAGTGTAATTATTAATTCATTAGAAAATAATATTTGAAAAGCAATTTTAAATATAAAGCGTCATTTATCAGATCACTTGCAAATTCATACAGAACATTACCTATAGCTTGATAATAATTATATAAAAATTCGAAATTTATGTAACATCTTCTTTATTTCTGTAAGTTTGACATTTACAGGATGTGTACAATTTTATCACAATTTTTGTATAGAATGTTTCACTTTATTTGATTGCAGAAAAATATTACAAATGTTTCGATTAATCGCCGAAAGATTGCCTATTTGATGAAATGATATTTGTCAATAATTTCTAACTTTAAATAGCGAGACTTCTTGGAAACTCCAAAGATTGTGTGCACCTTGTATATATTACATTTAAAAAATAATAGTTAATTGGAACGAAATTTACACTTAAATTACATTACTTGTTTTAAACACTAACATTTAACAATCAAGATTTCGAAATAAACGCCAACTAACTGTTGTTTTTAAATTACTACAATTTTCACTACAATTACAAAATACTTTTCAGTCATAAACACATACAAAAAAATAGTTATTCGTTTTAACTATATGAAATAAATGAATTTGTTTTTAAATTTACTTACAAAGAAAATGCATTTTTTTAATGCAATGCTGGGATAAGGCTTCTCAAAAGGTCAAAAGCAAAGATGAAATATCCATTTAATGAGAAAAAAATACATTCACTTTGCAGACCATTTTGTTTTAAATATGAAAATAAAAAACAAGATGTTTGGTTCATTTCACTTGTACAGAATTGAAATAAGAAAAAAAAAGACACATATGTCTTCCTTAGTTCTTTAAATAAAATTTTAAAAAAATTTATGCTTTTTCGATTTATACTTATAACAAAAGGAAATGGTTCTTCGAACTTTTAAAGTGATATTTATGGTATTAATTTCGAAGAATGCGCTATTGCAACTCTTTTGACAAGACGACAATGAACAGAAATCAAGTCAGTCGTTCAGTAATCTGTTGAAATACAGCTTTTGAAGACTTTTTTCCCTTTAATAAATTTTATTTTCTTGTTTTGTATTTAACTCTACATTTCTTTCAAACTTGAAATGTGCCCAGCTATTTTTTTCACATCTATTATCTCTCAGAAAACAGGGTTTTAAATTTTTGTCAGAACATAAAATCTTAAAAGTTACTCGCGTGATTTATTTTTCCAGTAAAGGAACCTAAAGTTAATATGCTGCTTTTGCAAATAAAAAAAGACAAAGAAATATATTATGTCAGTTTTAAAGAAATAAATTATATTTTTCATAAATTGCTATAGAATGATTATTTATTTAAAAATATATTTTTTTTGGCTTATATTCCTGATGTTTACCTGTAGTACAGTAAAACCTGTATAAACGTAAGCTGTCTATAACGGAATTCTGCCTTAAATGGATAACGTTACTCTCCTGTTGAAAGTACTATAATACGATTGCATCTGTTAAGAAATAAACCTGTCTAAAGCGGAAGAAATTCCGTTCCCGCGGGATTCCATTTTAGCATGTTTCATTGTATCATATTTCGTCTTATAAAAAACAATGACATTGATGATGATTTTTCTAAAATCCTTTATTCAAAATAGCGGATTGCATCTAATAATACAGGGTTATTACGCTATTACTAACCACAATTTTTAATAGAATTTTTCGCTTTATTAGGAAGCAAAAAAAATATTAAAAATCCTGGAATTCAACGAGACGTCTACAATTTCTGATATAATGTTTCTGTTGAATATTAAATAGTTCTAGTAAAGAATTGTGGTAAAAGCGTACGAACCCTGTAATAGATGATAAATTAAAAATAAATTAAAACAACTTTTAAAGCATTATAAAAATTGTTGCCGTTGGAGATTATTTTATTGAAAATATCTACTAAAATAGTAGAAAAATTATTCGCATTAATTACAGATATTAGGTGACTAACTAAAGCGTACTGTAAAATATTTTGAATAAACTAACTCCACAATTTTTCAACACTGAAGTATTTATACATTCGTAAATTATACTGCTGATGACCAAGGGAATTAGGGAATCCGTCATGTAAAATATTTTCAGTCCTACACGGAGTTTCATCACATGCTTCGATTTATCACTAAATCCTGTTTAGGAACTTACTGAGCTGCAGTTTTTTATTCCCCATAATGGAATAGATTAGATAACATATATTTCATCAAAAACGTCACCTGTAAAAAATGCAGCCAAGTATCGTGACTCTTTTTCCGTAAAAAGTTCTGAGATCGTATAAAGCCAAGTTTAGCTATCTTATTAACTCTGAAATTTTCATTCACAAATCACTCCTAGTCTCTACATCTTTAGTTAAATATTATTTTGTGACTTGGCAATTACGCAGCACAGGGAAGTTCTTACACCTTACTATGTTATGGGATGGGATGGGATAAGATAATATGATTAAGGCTAACTATATACGCACAGAGAAGTTATTACACATTAATATGTTATGGGTGGCATGGTATTATCTGATTAAGACTAATTATATACATCACATTCTCGTGCTACGTAATTGCCAAGTCACAAAATAATATTTAACTAAAGATGTAGAAACTAGGAATGATTTGTGAATGAAAATTTCAGAGTTAATAAGATAGCTAAACTTGGCTTTACACGATCTCAGAACTTTTTACGGAAAAAGAGTCACGAGACTTGAAAGCATTTTTTACACGTGACGTTTTTGATGAGATTCCACTTCTTTTTGTAAGTAATCCTCCTTTTCTTGATTTTGAGTTCTTTTTGGAGATCATCCACTGATTTTCGCTAAGCCTCTGTCGCAAAACTCCGTCCCTATTATTTACAGGTGTAAAAAATTTGAAGCTTTAGTTTCGTTTGCAAAGTATTGTAGATAAAAATATATTTCAGGTTCCTAGGCAAGCACTAAGTTATGGGAGGGGGAGTGTCAAAAGTACTCTAAATTGCTTCCAGGATAGGTGCTATCCATCTGAGATATTACTCCCACCCCTAGATACTTGATATTTAGCATAAAAGAACTTTTTAGTATAAAAAGAAAGCCAAAATTACAATTTCCGGAAATTTCAAATAAATCAAACTACATTATTTTTTTTTTCATTTACGGATTTTTTAAATTTTTTCTTAGTATACTAAACCCTACCTTTCTGCCAAATGTCAAGCTTCTAGGACTACAAAATCGAATTATTTTCAAATTTTCGACTTTTTATAAATTTATTGATTTTTTATTTTAATTCTAAGTTATCTGATTGTCATATCATTATAGTAATTCTTTGATCCGTCTTCTTAGGATCCTTTAGGTTCAATTTAGAGATAAATCAAGTGAATCTTAGAGTCACCATGATTTTATTTGGAAAGGACTATCAAGCCATAACCAGCCAGTAATGTCGGGAGGGTAGGGGAGCTGTGAAATTTTTTGTGGATCATCATTTAACAATCCATATTTCATATGCGAAGTAAATAGAGTATAACCTGTGAAAGAAAACAAACCTGTCTATAAAGAAATCGCCTATAACGTAGCCAGTCTATAGCGGAACTTTTCTATAACGAAATTCGTAAACGAAAGAAAAGAAAACCATAATCCGGGGGAAATAACATACAATTAGAGGCGTTGTACTAGCTAATAGGACAATTATCTTAAAACAAATGTTTCTAGCAGTACAAAATCAAATTGTTTTCGAATTTTCGATTTTTTAAAAGATATTTCGATTTTTCGATTTCATTTTCGAATTTAACGAATTTTTTAATTGTTCCTTTTATTGAATAGTAAACACTACCTTTACATCAAGTTTTAAGTTTCTAAGACTACAAGATAAAATTATTTTCAATTTTTGATTTTTTCGATTTTTTTTTTATAATTTTCTGGATTTTTTAATTTTTTTCTTATTTTGTATCCTTTATTACAAATTTCAAGTTTCTAGCGCTACAAAATCGAATTATTTTGAAATTTCCGATCTTTTTCGACTTGTTAATTCTATTTTCGAATTTATTGTGTTTTAATTTTTCCTTTTTCTGTATCCTAAACAATAAGTTTCCGCCGAATTTTAAGTTCTAAAGCTACAAAGTCGAATTTTTTTCAATTTTTCGAATTTTACAGATTTTTTCTTCTTTTTTACCTTTTTTGTATCCTAAATACTACTTTTATTCCAAATTTTAAGTTTCTAGCTCTACAAAATCGAATTATTTTCAAATTTTCGTTTTTTTCGATTTTTTGATTTTATTTTCAATTTTTGTTGTGTTTTTATTTTTTTTTATTTTTCTGAATCCTAAACAGTACCTTTACACCAAATTTTCAGTTTCTAAGACTACGAGATCATATTATTTTCAATTTATCACTTTTCCTTTCTTTCTTTCTTTTTTTTTTTTAATTTATAATTTTTTAATTTTTTAATTTTTCGATTTTTTTTCGAATTATCCATATTTTTTAATGTTTCCTCATTTAGTATCTTAAATATTACCTTTATTCCAAATTTCAAGTTTCTAGCGCTATAAAATCGAATTATTTTCAATTTTTCCTTATTTTTCGATTTTCCGATTTTTTTCGATTTTTTTATTTTATTTTCGAATTTTATTGCGTTTTTATTTTAACTTATTCTGAATCCTAAACACTATCTTTACAGCGAATTTTAGGTTTCTAAGGCTAAAAGATCAAATTATTTGAATTTTTTCAATTTTTTTTCGATTTTTTTATTTTCTTTTACTTTTCCTGATTTTTGAATATTTTCTTATTTTGCATCCTAAATACTACCTTTATTCCGAATTCCAAGTTTCTAGCGCAACAAAATCGGATTATTAGAAATTTTTCGAATTTTTCGATTTTTCAATTTTATATTCAATTTTTTTTTGTGTGTTGTTGATGTTTTCTTTTTCTGAATTCTAAACTCTACCTTCACACCAAATTTTAAGTTTTTAAGACTAAAAGATCGTGTTATTTTCAATTTTCTATTTTGTTCGAATTTGTTGAATTTTTGAATGGTTTTTTGGGGGGATTTTCCAGATTTTATAATTTTATCTATCTTTGTTTCCGAAACACTAGCTTTATTCCAAATTTTATGTTTCTACGGCTGCGGGATCTAGCCAATATTTTTGATGACGCGAGAGTGAGTGAGTGAGTGTGTGAGTGACAAAAAATCGAAACTTTGAGTTCATATATCGTCTTCACTAATTTATGGGTATTTTTCGAATTATCCATATATTTTTTAATTTTTCCTTATTTAGTATCTTAAATATTACCTTTATTCCAAATTTCAAGTTTCTAGCGCTATAAAATCGAATTATTTTCAAATTTTCCTTATTTTTCGATTTTTTCGATTTTAACTTATTCTGAATCGTAAGCACTATCTTTACCATGAATTTTAAGTTTCTAAAGCTAAAATATCAAATTATTTTAATTTTTTCAATTTTTTTTCGAATTTTCCGGATTTTTTATTTTTTTTTTCTTATTTTGCATCCTAAATACTACCGTTATTCAAAATTCCAAGTTTCTAGTGCAAAAAAATCGAATTATTTGAAATTTTTCGATTTTTTTGGATTTTTTCAAGTTTTTCAATTTTGATTTCGATTTTTTTGGTGTTTTTGATGATTTTATTTTCTGGATGCCAAACACTACTTTCACACCAAATCTTAAGTTTCTAAGACTACAAGATCGTATTATTTTAAATTTTAAATTTTGATGGAATTTGTTGAATTTTCTAATGTTTTCTTTTCGAATTTTCCAAATTTTATAATTTTTTCTTTTTTTGTATCCTAAACACTACCTTTTTTCCAAATGTCAAGTTTCTAGGGCTACGGAATCTACCTAATATTTTTGATGACGCGTGAACGAGTGAGTGAGTGAGTGACAAAAAATCGAATGTTTGAGTTCATATATCGTCTGAACTAGAAAAGACAGAAACTTGTAATTTTAAATTTTGGTCCTGTGTGCCAAATACTCTAGAAAAACAAAGTTTCAAATTTTTGGGATACTCCAGCGCGGAGATATGGGGGGGGGGTCAAAAGTGCCCTGAGTTGCTTCCAGAAAATTATGCTTACGGCCGTGCTTTTTCGATTTGGAGGAGGCACTGCCGTGCCTCCAGTTTTTCCCGGATATACCAATTGTTTATAACTTCAATGACAAAAAATAAAACAAATTTAAATATTTATACAGAACGTATATGTGACTGATTATGAAGCTAGATTAATTAATTAAAAATTAAGCTTACGAAAGTTTTTGGAAATACATTCTATTTTTTATCATTAATTTTGTATAATTCGCATCATTTATTTATTTTGCCTTATATTAGCGTTATACCCTTTTAATTAAAGACTAATAAGTTCAATATTACGTGTATTCTAAAATCTTCCCAGAAAGAGTTACTAACTATAGTCAAAAGGAATTTATTTTGATACATTGTGAACTATGCAACTTAAAGCAAGTCCTACTAAAGTGCTTGAATAACATGCATATACAATCTGACATGCTTCAACAAACTTAGAGGGATGATAGCACTCATAAAGACGAACAAGAAATGCTATGGAACATGGGGTCGCAAATGAAGTTTAAAGGATGAAAATCGAGAAAATGCGTCTGGAAATGGACAAACTGAGACAAGAAAGAAATACTCCAGAAAATTATTTATTGCACAGAATAGGTACAACACAGCTCGTGATGTCCAGAGAAAACAAATATTTTACAACAATTGTTCTAAGTGTCGATCGCGGACATTATTACGCATAGCGTGCCCGCGAGTCGTTGCTCCGTAGATGTACTCTGTGTAATAATGTCCGCGGTCGACACTTTGAACAATTGTTGTAAAATATTTGTTTTCTCTGGACATCACGAGCTGTGTTGTACCTATTATGTGCAATAAATAATTTTCTGGAGTGTTTCTTTCTTGTCTCAGTTTGTCCATTTTCAGACGCATTTTCTCGATTTTCATCCTTTAACCCTTTCAGACGCAGACTAATTCTATTCGAAAAATGGGGAAATGAATGACTCACACCAGAACTTACAAACGAATTTCTGAGAAAATAAATGTTTTACTTCCTGTTCCTATTTAAAAGCAAAATTTTAATAAAATATTTTTGGTGCTATTTAGAAATTTTGAATTTTGAAAGGGTTAAAGCCTTTCAGGGGCAAAGTACTTTTAGTACTAAAATGTTGAAATAAATGACTAGCACCGGAATTTACAAAAATATTTATTTGTAAATAAGAAAAAGGCTATATTTCACATACATATTAAATGGAAAAAATTTTAGCAACATTCTGGTGCCAATGTGGCGTTTTGGAATTAAATTTAAGTGGTTTCATAAACATACCACTGCCCCTGAAAGGGTTAAACGTCAATTGCGACCCCATGTTCCATTGCATTTTTTGTTCGTCTTCATGAGTACAATATGGTCGATGCAAAATGGACTGTATTGAGTTGAGATTGTCTTTTTAACTTTTTATTATTAACATGTAACAGGACAGTAGACGTTCACACACACAAATTATTAAATTGAACTGCATTTTTATAATTAATATCGCCGCGTGAACTGGGCAGTGTTTAGAATACGTGCGAGTGCTTCATTGACCCACAGCTTAATCAATTGTTTTACAAAATGCTCCTAGGTGGAGCTGTGATACAACGCTCACTAGATGGAGCCAAAACCGTACTTCCGCGACGGAACATGCCGCCCGGGGATGAAATATGAAATATTTCAGCAATTAATTAAAACTTAGAATATAATTAATATACATTACAGTTAATATTACAATACAAAATGAACAATATACAGTGAATTGGTTATATAATTGATTAAGAATAATATTCAAATACAATACATCATAAATGCTATTTGCATTAAATTTTCACCAATTGGCAATAGACAAATTTTTGATATGCCCCGTAAAAATTCACTCGTGGCAGTTTTTACTTTAACTGCACGCACCTTATTGTCTTTGCCGGGAACTATTTCTATAATCCGGGCCAGTGCCCATTTACATGGTGGCAGATTTTCTTCCTTTAATAACACTAGGGATCCTACTTTAACGTTATTTTTTGTGAACTGCCATTTACCGCGCTGCTGCAAATGATTTAGGTAATCAATAGACCAACGTTTTCAAATGCATTGAACATATTTAGTATTACGTTGCCAATAATTTAATCTATTATCGGAGATATTCATAACAGTAGGCTCGGGAATACTGGTGATGGGTCGGCCAATTAAAAAATGGCCTGGGATAAGCACTTCAAACTCATTTATGTCATCTGAAAGTGGAAATAAAGGATGGGAATTTAGAATGCCTTCGATTTGTATGATAAGAGTTTCGAAGTCCTCAAGAGTAATTTTATTATTACCTACGGCCCTGAGCAAGTGATGTTTGAAGGACTTAACGCCTGCTTCCCAGAGTCCGCCAAAGTTAGGGGAACGCGGGGGAATAAATTTCTATGTTGTGAATTCCTGGGCTAAAAAATTCGATAATTCCTCGCTGGGAGTTTTCAGCGATTTCTTAAACTTATCTAATTCTGTTGACGCACATTTAAAGTTAGTGGCATTATCTGAGGTTAGTGTACTTATCTTGCCTCTCCTAGCGCTGAATGTTTTAAGCGCCGCGATAAATGCAGCAGCAGATAAATCGCTTACTATTTCTAAGTGTATTGCCTTAGTAGACATGCATATAAATATGGCCACATAAATTTTTGAATAAACTCCTTTTCTTTGATTCTTACATTTGATGTGGAATGGACCACAAAAATCGATGCCTGAATTTAAAAAACTTGAATTTGGTGTTACACGTTCTTGTGGGAGATCTCCCATTAATTGATCTAGTGTCTTGGGATTGTGCTTGAAGCACGTGACACAGGAATGAACAATTTTTCTAGCTATGCTTTTAGCCTTTATGGGCCAATATTGCATGCGTACTTGATGGACTAATCCCTGTGCTCCTATATGCAAGTACTTTTTATGGAAGACTTCAAAGATTAATTTAGTGAGTATGTGATCATTTGGTAAAATCAATTGATGTTTGGCTTCAAAGGGCAAATTGGAGTTGATTAATCTGCCACCTACATGAAGTAAGCCACTTTCGTCCAAAAAGGGATTTAATGATTTTAAGCTACTGGACGAAGGAACCGTATGTCCTTTCCTCAACGCAGCTATTTCCGCTGCAAACTTACCCTCCTGGGCCTTTTTCAGCAAAAAATGAGTACTTCGTTGAAGCTCGTTCGCCGTCAGGTGATTGCACGTCCTTTCTAATTTACGAGCATTGCAAGAAACCTGAAAATAAAACTACATATTCTAATTAGTTTTAAAAAATTATGAGAACATTTATACAGACGATCACAAAAAGTGTCATTTTCTTTAGAAATTGTGATCAAAGTGATATCTGGTTTCAGTTCTTTTACACAGTCAGTGTCTGTGGGATTGGGACACTGTCTAGGAACTGTGATTTCTCTTTCAAGAAATTCTGGACCAAACCACCATAAGTCATTATTTATTAGATCTTTGGCATATGCACCTCTGGATATCACGTCAGCCGGATTAGACTTGGAGGATACGTGATTCCATAGATAATTTTCAGAAAGACTCTGAATCATAGTCACTCTGTTGGCTACGAAAGTTTTTAATTTGTGTGGTGGAGTATTGAGCCAAAAAAGTACAATGGAAGAATCAGTCAAAAGCCACACCTTTTCAAAGTCCAACTGTAAGGTGGGAACTAATTTTTTAATTAGTTTCGTCAATAGTAGAGCTGTTGTTAGCTCTAATCTGGGTATAGTCATTGGCTTTAGGGGAGCCACCCTAGACTTGCTGCATAGAAGATTCGAACTGAACTGTCCAGTCGTGGAGATGCATCGTAAATAAACAGCAGCTCCATAGGCTTTCCCTGATGCGTCACAGAAACCATGAAGTTGTAATTTTGCGATATTGTCCGACAGAACATATCGAGAAATAACAAGATTGTTTATGTCTTGTAATTTAATCAAAAAATTGTTCCATTCTCGAAGAGAGTTGGGAGGCAGATGTTGATTCCAATCAAGCTTTTGTTCCCATAGCTGTTGCATAAAAAATTTTGCTTTAGTGACAATCGGGCCAACCAGGCCTAGTGGATCATAAATTTTGGCGATTTCGGCCAATGCTTCTCTCTTGGAGTAATTATCTTTAGGGATGACAGTAATTTTAAAGGAAAAATGATCCGATTGGGGCTTCCATAACATTCCTAATGTTTTTACAGAAATCTGCTGCGAGGTATCTTCAAATGCGTATTCTGAAATAGCGGTGTCTTGTAACAAATCAGGGTGATTAGATACCCATTTGTGTAGTTCCATACCACCCTTTTCTAAAATCAGAATCAATTGAGATTGTAACTCTTGTGTATCTTGCAAGGAACCCGCACCTGACAAGCGGTCGTCAACATACATATCATTATATATTACCTTTGCAGCTTTGGGAAAATACTTACTTTCTTTCTTCGTCAGCAAGCGCCTTTAATGTACGCGTAGCTAAGAACGGGGCACTAACTGTGCCATATGTTACCGTATTTAATTGAAATATTTTAATCGGTGCATCCTTATTAGACTTCCAAGCAATTGTTTGCAAATTTCTCTGCAATGGGTCGATCAGTATTTGTCTGTACATTTTCTTAATGTCTGCACAAAATGCATATTTGTGTGTGCGGAATCTAGTTATAATGGAAAACAAATCTTGCTGGACTGTTCCACCATTTAATAAAATAGAGTTAAGTGAATACCCGCTAGATGTATTTGAGCTAGCATTAAAAACCACGCGTAGGGGAGTGGAGGTTTTTTCTGGTTTATAGACAGCATGGTGTGGAAGGAAGTACGATACCCCATTGGTGTTTTCACCTTTAATTTCAGTCATATGCCCCAAAAATTCATATTCTTCCATGAAATCTCTATATAAATTAGCCATTGTTTCATTTTTATCTAATTTCGCCCATAAATTATTTAATCTTCCAACTGCAATTTCTTTGGATGACCCTAAAATTGATTCAGCATTTTCTTTCATTGGTAGCTGCACTATGAATCTACCGGTATGATCGCGTTTATATGTGCTTCTAAAATGCTCCTCACAAAATGTTTCTTCTTCACCCTTCACAAATTCGTCATTGTCTCCAAGTAAGGATTCAATTTCAAAGAATTTCTTAAGTGTATTGTCCAAACTATCTCCAGTTAAGAGACAACAAAAGGATTGATTACTAATGGGTGGAAGTGTGCCTGTCACTAAATATCCGAACTCTGTATTTTGTAAAATACACTTTCCATCTGAGAGCCGAATTTTATCTCCCTTTAAAATATCAAAAAATAATTCGCTACTATTTAGAACATCAACTTGATCTGGAACATTAAAATTGCTGTCAGCTAATTCTATGTACTTAGGGATGCATAAATTTGAAATGTCTAATTCCGTGATCGGAATATGATTTGTTATTTTTTGCAACACAACCAGGTCTATATTTCTTGCAAATGTTTCATTTTGATTGAATATATCCGTATTTACGATTCGTTTCACTTGTTGATATGAACCGTTAATACCGGAAGAACTACCTTTAAAAGGTTTTGGTTTTAAATTAAATTTCCTGAAAGCACTATCCGATAAGATATTTATCGTTGAACCGCTATCGAAGACACTTCGTAATTTAATTTTATTTCCTTTAGTAAAATAATTGCAGTATTCAATAACGTACAATTCTTCGAGTCATTAGTTAAAAGATTACTGCCTAATAAAGAAGAGACCTTATCCTTACTTTCGGAATCTGACATATTTGATTGTTTTTCTTTTATCGATTCTGAGGGTTTATTCATCTGCGCTTCTGAAAACTTACTCACATTTTCGCAAAGTAGGCTATTATGTCGAGAGGAACACTTTTTACATGAGAATTTAGAATTTCATTCGCTATTATGTAATCACAAGCAGTTTATACATAATTTGTTTTTGCTTACAAAGTTTTTTCTATTAGGAACACTCATACTTTGAAATGCGATGCATTTAAATAACAAATGGTTATTATTTTTACATAAAATGCAAGGCTTTACTTTATTTTTATTGTCACTGATGAAAAATGACCTTGATTTATTTACTGCGTAATTACTTTTGATCTGTTTCGAATTCACTTGGCTGGCGCCATGAGACCGAGAAATATTTTCTAACATAATACATCTTTTTTCCAGAAATGACATTAAATAATAAAATTTGGCACCTGTGTATTTTCGAGAGAAAGTTCAAATTGTTTCTGACTTCCTTTATCTATTTTTTGTAAAATTATATTCATGAATACACTTTCTGATAAGCTATTTTGATCATATCCCATTACTTTCAAGGCCCTGTTGTTTTTATTAATACAATCTAAGAAATTTCGTAATTCTTTGGGAGATTCATACTGGATTTTTTCATAATTTAAAATTGAAGAAATATGAGAGTCGACTAAAAGTCGTTTATTTTCATATCTATGAATGAGGGCTTGAAATAAAGAATTGAAATCATCATTGGGAGATTCTAATTGTTTAGCATAATTTTTTAAAGAGGCTTTTAAATAAAATAGCCTTTGATTATCATCTAAATAATCATTATTAAAGATCAAATTCGTAAATTGATTTTTGAAATTTGAGAAATCACAGTATGCACCTCCAAATGAAGGCAATGGAATTTCTGGTAAGCGTACTTTTGTTTAGTTTTCATTAATATGAATATTATTAGATTTATCATCAAAGGAGGTTAATAAAAGTTTTACACTCACCTCCAAATTTTCTAATCGGTCACTTGCATCATCTATATCCTGCTCAATTTCTTTTAATTGCGATTGAGTTATTTCAGGTAATTCATAATATTGTTCCCTGATATCTTCTAATTTATTTTGCAGGCTTTCAATTATTTTTTAACTTTACTTGAAGTTGGCTCACATTAGTGGCCTTAGGATCTACATTATTTTGAATAAATTGTTCTAGTTTAGTTATTGCGGCCTTGACGCCGCCTTTCGAACGATTCAATTTATCCATAGCAGCACTCCGGCTCGACGGACTACAATATGGTCGATGTAAAATGGACTGTATTGAGTTGAGATTGTCTTTTTAACTTTTTATTATTAACATGTAACAGGACAGTAGACGTTCACACACACAAATTATTAAATTGAAATGCATTTTTATAATTAATATCGCCGCGTGAACTGGGCGGTGTTTAGCATACGTGCGAGTGCTTCATTGACCCACAGCTTAATCAATTGTTTTACAAAATGCTCCTAGGTGGAGCTGTGATACAACGCTCACTAGATGGAGCCAAAACCGTACTTCCGCGACGGAATACTATCATCCCTCTAAGTTTGTTGAAGCATTTCAGATACACCCTGTATATTAACACTAGAACTACCGGAAATTTTTCTCATTTTTTTTAAATTTATTTCAAATCAGAAATTTTATTTATAACTACTTAATTTATTCATATAACGCATATTTGCGAGTTTTACATTTAATTTATTTTTTAAAAAAATTTCAGGTTCGAATCGGAATACCTTCATTTGGTAACCGTCAAAATGACGGCACATGGTAGTTCTAGTGTTAAGATTGCACTAAAGTTGCACTTATGATTTATATATTTCATTATTTCATATATACTCCATACATAAACACCATACACCGTATATACGCTAAACCCTCATATATGACAAACATGGCACATTCCTTTCATATATACGTCATATCTGTGATATATATATTTTATACGTCACATATATAGTATGTATACATCTTATATGGCATACATGTGTCACATAAAAGTCGTAAAATGTCATATACATCATGTATGAACATGGGTTTTTAACGTTTGAGTTAATGTATGAGTTTCTAAGATGAAGATTACCATTCTACTCATTTATTTGCTTCCTTAAATGTTATTAAGTATTTATGAGAGAATTTAGAAACCACTTATTAATATATCGAATATGTGCCACCAAGAAGAAAGTAAATGAAAAGAAATTACAAACGCAATTTGTAACTTCAATTTTCCAAAACATTGTATCAGTACATAACAACTCATTCAATTCGTATTATCATATCTTAGTGCGTTGGTTAATTATATAAAATAAATCGACCATGGAATAAAAAATTTTAATGTGTTATCTGACAGATGACTGTAATGAAATTATACGTTTGAATGAGAAAATTCTATTTGAAAATGACGAAAAATTACGTACATTTAATGTATTTACTTTCCCTGTACTTTTCTTATAGGTGCAATTTCAGAAAACCATTGAATCTCAAGTTTCCTCTTTTTTCTTTTTAGCTAATTAGCACTTGTGGTTCTTTTATCATGTATTATTTGGCAGATAACAATAACGAAATTATGCGTTTGATTGAAAAATTCTATTTAAAAGGGACGAAAATTAAGTACATTCAATATATTTTATATCCTTGTACTTTTGTTATAGGTGCACTTGCACTTTCAGAAAACTGTTGAATCGCAAGTTTCCTCTTTTTGCTTTCTAACTAATAGCTCTTGTGGTTCTTTTATCTGGCAGATAACAATAACGAAATTATGCATTTGAATGAGAAAATTCTATTTGAAAGAGACGTAAATTACATACATTTAATATACTTAATATCCCTGTACTTTTGTTATAGGTGCACTTGCACTTTCAGAATACTATTGAATCTCAAGTTTCCTCTTTTTGCTTTCTAACTAATAGCACTTGTGGTTCTTTTACCCTGTATTATCTGGCAGATAACAATAACGAAATTATGCGTTTGAATGAGACAATTCTATTTGAAAGGGACGTAACTTACATACATTTAATATATTTAATATCCCTGTACTTTTGTTATAGGTGCACTTGCACTTTCATAAAACTATTGAATCTCAAGTTTACCCTTTTTGCTTTCTAGGTAAATGCCACTTGTGTTTCTTTTACCATCAAAGGATTTGTAGTGGAGAGTGATATAATAAACGTTACAATGAAACTTCTCAAGAAAGTTTGAAAATGTCAGAAACAGATGATCAGTGAACGGAAGCAAGAATATCCTTTGAAAAGGATTAAAAAAGCGGGGACATAAAATTGTTAAGAATTGTACTTTAGAAATTCATTACATTTTGAGATAATATATTACTTTCTCTTGAAAAGTAAATCAATATTAAAACGTAAAAAACACTCTCACGCAATAATTCATTCATTTCTGCATGTACATTTACTAAAGAAATTTAATTCCTTTTTCAACATTTTGCAAACATTTCAAGTAAGCCTTTTGGAAATTTGGATTTTGTTGTTGTTCAGTTGCATTTACTTGATACATTTTATGATTTTTTGTAGATATTATTATATTGATTTACATTTTTGCCTTCTTCTCTTAATGCCCTGATCTTGACATACGCATTCTGGCATACATATAACTATTATTATTTTTTCTTTTTTCCAAAAAAAACAAAAAAAAAACAATCGATAGTTAAAGTGCAAAAAATCTAGAAAATAATTAAATTTAAATTCGGATTATACTACAAAACAAAAAGAAAAAAGAAAGAAATGAAAGAGAGAAAAAAGAAAAGAAAAATTGTCTTATCTCTAAAGGAAATTTGAGAAATTCTTAATTTAAAAATATTACGACATTGTTTTGCAAAATTTCAATTTTAGTGTTCAAAGACTACGAAATTTGGAGGTTTAAGGGATTGAATAATTTTTTTTTCATTTAATTTAAGATAAGATTATATAATATTTCTTTATTACAATTCAATAAAAGTAATAAAATGTGTGTAACAAAAGCAAATGAAAGTTTTTACGTAGAGCTCTAATTGAATCTGAACGTTGTATTTTTAAAATTTAATGATAATTTTAATCTTATTGAAAGAAAATGTAGAGATTATATTACGGTAATATCCATTTGCATTAAGTTCACCTGATACTTTCGATACAGAACCTAGAATACATAATGTGGAAAACGGTTTTACCGTTTTTTAATTCAAAATTTTCGAATACAAACCGGAAATTCTGAAACAAGAACTTTTACTTTAAGAATTCATGAAATATCTGCCATTAAGCAAAAAAAAGAACATTATAGGGTATTTCTGGTGTGAATGCGAAATTTCGGAATTTAAAAACAGCCAAAATGGTAATGTTTTAAAAAGTGCTAAAAAATTGTAGTCGATAAACGTACAACGATGTGGTACAATAATAGGCCGATCTGCTTTAAAAATAGATTTACCTCTACTACAACCAGGCACAAAAGAATGCGTATCACGTTTTTTGGCCATGATCAATATCATTCATATTTTCAAAGCTTATGAAAATCACTATCCAAGTCAGAGGAAATAGGGCATAACTTAATATTTCGATATAAATATAGAGTTTGCGAGGAACTTGATTTATTTATTAAAAGCTAAATAAAAAGTGTTGCAAATTTGATACTGTAGGCATTTAAGGGTTAATAGTAAATTTTGCCTAAATTAATCTCTGATATGTGACAAATTTTAACGATTTAGTAAGACACAAATTTCTGTTAAATTTTAGTGGTACAAAAAACCGCACAAGCTAGAGGTACGCATTTGGCCAATCTAAACAGAATGCTTTCACCTTTTTCTCTATTTAATCTTTTTTCTGATGTATTATATCTGGTGGCAAATTTTAATATTTTTCTTTAGTAATTTTCAGTCAATTTTAAAACCAACTACCTTGTCATGTGCTTTAAAATCAATTTTTTTAAGTTTCTAGACAGTGGAGACATAGACTGAAATGTATTTTCTCTTCATTTAAAACTCCAAACATGTTTAGTCATACAAGTTGTAAATTTCCAACTGGACGAAAAATGTCCGGGCCAGGATTCGAACCTGGGATCGCTTGGCTGAAGCCGCCACGCTCTACCACTGAGCTATCCCGGTCGAATCTGGAGGGCATAATTCATCCAGCGTGGCGGCTTCAGCCAAGCGATCCCAGGTTCGAATCCTGGCCCGGAAATTTTTCGTCCAGTTAGAAATTTACAACTTGTCTGATTACTTTACCAATTTGAAATAATTGTGTTAAAAAATAATCTAATGTTTAGTCATAATTAACTTCCTTGGCGGTTTTTTCGTTTTAAGAATATTGTTTTTTTTTGGTGATGGTGGTGGGGGCTTTCAGGTAATTTGATTGTCTCATAAGAATGTTTAATTGCAAAACTAGTATCAAGAACACAATATCGTTATGTTAAATTTTGTCCAGTTTCTCTATAATTTTTTGCCACATTCCTTAATAACTAAAGGCAGGGGTGATTCTTCGGTCCAGTGGTTATCATACTGGCCGCAAAATGGGTGGTCGGTGCCGGGGAATCGAAATCAGCGCGTTCTGAGTAGTGTTATTCGGCAACGGTTTTTCAGTCTTTGCTTGGTACGTCAGCGATAATTCGTCTCTTTTTTACTTCAAAAGTCTTCCCTGAAATCGCCCTATTTATAAGTATATGACCAAAACTGACTGATGCTTAACAAAATTCCATTCCCCGTCACCCTAGGAGCAGTTGAGAATAATCCTTTATTCCATACTTTTCATTAAAATGCTCATACATTTCAGAGAAATTTGTTTTTTCTATTGCAGTTAACAGCTGCTAACATGCCTTTAATATACCTTTATAATAATATGTCCCACAAATATCGTAAAACTTAATTCTGTGTAAAATATTTTTGTCTACAGGTATTGAAAATAGTTTTCATAAAACGAGAGATTAATCGAATAAATTTGAAGAAATATGTGGCACATGAAATATAGTTCGGAAATCTTAAATTTTTGTATGGTAAAAATTTGTTGATTTGTCTTAAGATTCTTCATATTTCACAAAAATCATTTAATAGCTTGAAGTAATTTAAAATTTGTTTATCTAAATTTATTAAAACCTGACGTCCCAATTTATGTGGAACTCGGACAAATAATTAGAATGCATTAGTGTTGCCAGTAAGCTACTTTTTTTTTTAATCGTATTGTTTGATTCCCATCACTTTTTTTAAAAATATTGCAATTGGCCTTATTCTCGTCACATATAATCTGTCATTAAATAAGGCGAATATTTCTACTTCAAAAATGTGGTGGCAATCAAACAGTCTGAATTTCTAAAAAGTAGCGAACTGGCAATACTGGACTGCATTAGTTTTGTACTGTTGTATTGGATTAATTCAGATGGTGGCAATCAAACAGTCTGAATTTCTAAAAAGTAGCGAACTGGCAATACTGGATTGCATTAGTTTTGTACTGTTGTATTGTATTATAATTATTGTTGAATTCTGTGGTGTGGAATTGAGAAGATGTACTGTCAAATAAGAAGAAGGACATAAAATTATTTATCCGCAGTAAGATATTCAATTCAACAATAGAAATAAGGGAGCGTTTTATGTTGATTTAAAAACATTCAAAATTAATAGTCTATTTCCATCAGTTTTATCTCAAAGATTACACGACCATATTTCAAGGAACGAAAACCGAGAGCCAAAGTTCAAATGTTGATTCCTCCTGTCCAGGGCATTACCAACGGGGCAAACTTCCACCAGTAAAAATAAACATAAATTTTTGCTTTATTCATGACAGTAATTTTGCATGAATACGGTATTTAAATAAGACTCAAATTTCAATTAAAATTCACTGATGAAAATTTGCCCCGTTGGTAATCAGGCCCTGCTCCTTCCCTTTCCCAACAGAGGATCGCAGCATATAGAAACTTATTCTTCCCCTACTCCGAAAACATAATGCAAACATTGTTTTCACAGTTTTAAAATACGGAAATTTTTTGAAATTTTCTTTAACAATGTTTTAATAATATGGGACAGAGGATATTTTTGTCTACAGCTAATTGAAGTCGTTTTCAGGAAAAGAAAAAAATACGAGATAGTCGCTTAGAGCTGCGGTTCTTAAACTGTGGTCCGCGGACCCCTGGGGGTCCGTGAGCTTGTTGCTCAGGGTCCGCAAGCTGAATTAAACTTTACTTAATGAATTAAATTTTAGCCGAATTAAATTTTATTAATAGTTATTTAATGTCAAGTAACATTATAGTATCTTCCAATTTTATTACATTCTCACCCTATGAAGACATAAGAAATTTGCATATATACTTTAACGGACTGAGTTTGGTCCAGGGAAAGGAAATAAAGTGGTCAAAAGTGAATGTTACCATTAAATAATGAAAGTTACTACAACTTTTAATGTGTAGACGACCAAATCAACTATGACGAAACGACGATGCAAAAAAAAGCATTGATATTAAAGTACAAGTCATTATTCCGAGTGTAATGTAACTTTTTTGTGCTTTTGCAAAACGATCTGCGTACACAAGGTTTCTGTATCCTTTTTTATGAAGCGAGCTATGTACGACAGACAAATATAGAAATCGACTGCAATCTCACCAGATTTATAGATACCCGTTTCAAACATTGAATCGGATATTGTGCATCCAGTGTTAAAGAAGGAACATTCTTTCCGTATCAAACAGTAATAAATATATTTAACTTTTGTTAAAATTGTTTCCTATAACTATTTTTATTATTGATGGACACTGTTAAATAATTGCAGCAAACTGTCCAGTCATTCCAACGTTTTTATAGAAAACGGTTACATAACCGTAATTTAACTGCATTCGGGCCAAAATATGGGTAATAATATGGTCCTAATAGAGTTAAATTAAGGTTATGTAACGTTTTTTCTTTGAAAACGGCCAAATGACTGGACAGTTTGCTGCAAAATTTTAACAGTGTAGCTGATTTTCTGACAACTCCGCAAACAGAACTTGAGATTATAGTAAATTTTGTAATTGAAAATAAATAGATTGTATACATTAAAATAATTTCGCACATTGTGTAAAGTAATATATATATATATATATATATATATATATATAATTTTTTTGCGGGAAGGGGGGGGGTGTCCATCAAAATGCATACCACATCAAAGGGTCCGCGAAATCATAAAGTTTAAGAAACGCTGGCTTAGAGGATTAAAAACTAAAATGTCACCTTCCCCTTTTAGCTTTTAATAGATCTTAAAAACTGATTACTTCCGTAGTTTAAAATGTGCTACTGTGTAATAACAAGTGTGCATAAAATAGCATTTAAAGCCAAAGTCATTGAACAACTGTGAATGACCTCAATTACAGTAAACATTAGCACAGATCAAGAACATCCATGCTTAAAATTTTACAAAATCAACAACGGATCATCTTGTTGCAAGAACTAAAAATTTAAACTTTTGTTTAATATTTAATATTTTTGACTATTAAAACATTCTGTCTTTATTCGCTATAAAAACTGCATATTTTTCAGAAGTAAAATGAATTTTTAAGGGTGGGCTTATCATTATGCAATGCACCGTATTTTAAACATGAAATAAATGATTTTGACAACTGTTAAATGATATTTACAAATTGGTATGTAAAAAGAATCTCTGAACTAATACTTTTCAGCACATATCAAATGCATATTATATAACAAACAATCAACATTCAAAATTTTAATTGAATTTTTTTCTGTGTAAGAAACTTAACACTGGTATTTAGTTCCATTTCACATATATTTCATCTAACAATATTGTTTACAATTTTACATTTTTATGATAGATAAAACCTACCTATTTCAGATATATTCTTTACATAAATACAATAACATATTTCGTACATTCAAATAAATAATACTGAAAAGCACCAAATTTATACTTATAAAGCGTAATTAAAATTACATTGTGATCTCATTCTTCCCATGCGTTTCCATGCATAATAAATAACAAATGATAAGCATTAAAAATTTCAATTAAGTTTTGTTCTTGTTATGAAACAATCATAGCGGATGTCTCAATGGTCGCTTCAAACTCAAACATAATCTATCACGTCTCTAATTTTAATTTGGTACAACAGAAACACGTACAGACTTCTAGGAATTCATATAATTTGAATAAATAAATTATAATGTGAAAGCTATCTTCAGACCAAATATAATACATGCATGTCAGTTCTACAAACTAGCTATCTGAATGCTTTTAATTTTATAAGATTTTATAAATTGCACGCATTTCAGAGAGCCTATATAATTTCGTTTAACATGAAATTCCTTGCGTCTGTTTAAAAAGAAAATGAAGAAGCAATCATTTTAAATAACACACTCATCTCTCTCTCTCTCTCTCTCTCTCTCTCTCTCTCTCTCTCTCTCTCTCTCTCTCTCTCTCTCTCTTACAGGGTTCGTACGCCTCCTGGAATCTTTTGACCAGGAAATTCTTCGGTACCAGTATTTTCTTACAAAAATTCTCTCCTAAAAAGAAGGAGTTTCTTGAGTTTAACCCACATTTCTTTTCTATAAAAGAAATACTGGTACAACTGCTGGAAAATTCCCTGATCCGTACGAATACTGCTATTCTATATATATATATATATATATTTATATATGTGTGTGTGTGTGTGTGTGTGTGTGTGTGTGTGTGTGTCTGTATTACAAATCATCTTGATAAGAAATAAACAGTATTGACAAAGTATTTGAAAGTTTCAAATTACGAGATATTTAGAAACCATATTTTTTCTCGTACTAATATCTAACATTCTAAATCTTAATTAAATGTTCCTCTCTCTGATGAGTTATTGAATTTTAATGGTTCATTTTAAATTTCAAGGAAAGAAAAACTTACAGATTTATAGAAATTTTACGAAACTTGAATTTAAATTTCAAAACAATATTCAAATTCCAGAACCGATATATTCAAAATAAATTTATTCTGCAATACAACTATCTGAATACTGATTAAGATTGAGTTAAGCACGTCTCAGTATAAAGTAATCTCTCTTAGTACTAGATTCCATGTGTTTATTTTGACCGAAAATTTAACAATGTGAAAGCAATAATTTAAAATTACACAAATTCTCTATTTAAGCTCTTTGACAAAGCAGCGTATAAATAAATAAATAAATCTTGACTTGACATGAAGGCACAATATGTTTAGTAAGATATTTATTTGGGAAAACGGTGTCGACTTTTTGAGGAAATAAGAATCAATGCATGTGTTACCTTAATTAAAAATGTATTCTGAGATTTTAATATTTCAGAAAACGTGTATGGCAGTATTGATTTCACAAACTGTGTAGAGAAGAAGTAAAATGTAGAGAGAGAGAGAGGTAATTTCTGTTTCAAGACAGTATAGTGAATAATTTAACTTAGGTACATTTCTAGGCGTTTTTAATTTATAAGCTATGAATATTACCTATATTGATAATTATTAGAAAACATTGATTATACTTAAGAACTGAAGAAAATAGTATTTGCTTATTGTAATCATATAAGTAAAGGGCATGTTTAGAAACAAACAGTTCATCAATCTATCTAGCCGTCTTCAAACCAATCAGACAGACTCGTCCCTATTCGTACACCAATCAAATCATCTTTTGCCCTGACTGACGTCAGCTCATCTTTCCTTATAGCAGATGGACATATAAATGAAAAATCAAATTATGATATAATTATTCTAGGTTTTTTAATTTATGGAAAAGAAACAAAATAAATGAAAATAATAAATATATAAAATGATAAATTAATGAAATGTGAAATCATAAATGTGACATGGTCAACTGATTAAATGACATCTTGAACATTATATGTTCATCCTTGCGTAAAAGTTTGATGGAATCACCATACGGAAAATCTGGTCAGTTTAGCCAGAGGTGCCAAACTCTCACTAATCTTCCGCAATATGTAAATTAATTTGACCCAGTTTAACAACCCTACCAGACCTGCCAAGTCTCCGGCTTTTTGGATACCAGTATTTTAGTACAGAAAATATTGTTTTATTTAATTCTAGAATTCTGTATCTTGAAAGAACAACATTTTTCTCTAAACAATTACTGGTGTGCAAAAAGCCGGAGACTTGGCAACTCTGCCCTACGCACCAGAAAAATTATTTGATTTATTTATTTAGTTAATTTCAGATTTCTAGATTGAATATATTTAATTTAATTTCTTTTAAAAAAATCTTTTGCGAAGCGTATTAAACCTGGGTTAAATTAACTCACATATTACGGAATATTAGTGAGAGCTTGGGACCTTTGGTTTAAGTTTATTACTTACCCATCATACGTAGTATAGAATGTCTTGTAATCGTTTTGAAAATCGAAAACAAAATTTTTTTTGATGGATTTACACGCTTCAGAAACTGGAGATTCCTAAAAACATATTTTTAGAAAAAACATTTTGCCGTCCGTCTGTCTGTGTGTGTGTGTCTATAAGCGCTCTATCACCCGAACAAACTGAGATAGTGACCTGAAATTTTGTATGTATATAGTATATAATAATGGGAAGTAGCTTAATGAATTTCAGTAACCTTGATTATCCGGAACTATTTTTTTCGGACTCTCGAAATATTCGTTTTGATAAAAGGTATATAAAATTTTTCGAAATTGTTTATTTTAAGGAGTAAATATAAAGGACAATAAAAAAGCATAAATTTTGCATAAAGAATGAAGTTGATCGGATAAGTAGTTGCCGAGAAATTTGTAATTATATATTCCACACTCTTCAATTTTTCATGACCCTGTACTTCATTTAAATTTCAATTCAAAGATATATTTCAATTGGAAATGAGACGCTTAATCCGACGCAGTAAACCGTTAATTAATATGATTATCAATTTTGGAGTTATAAGGATGTTTCTTTTACGCAATTTAGTAATAGAGCATTTAAAGTTTATGACGTCATCAAGCCACGATTTTATTCGAATTGCAATGCATTTTATAAATAGTTTAGATATGTTTTATTTTCATATTTTATATCATGCATATCCATGATGGGTAAGTATTACCGCCACTGTGGCCTAGGGAATGACAAAGATTCCCTTTAATATATTAGACTTCGATCGAGATCTTTCTTAATCCTTGTTAGATTTTAAATTGTGATCATAAATTCAAGCAGAATAAATGTGTATAATGTGCCACAATTTTTATTCTTTCTGTCTATGCAATGTGCATGGGATATTCAATATACATTCGAAGATGCCTTAGAACGAAATTTATAAATTAATTAAAACTTTTCTGACACAAAATGAAACTGTAGATAACACGGGTAGAAGCACAAAACATTTTTCTAAGGCGCTTATGAGAACTTCAAATGGGGAATTTGCAAATTCAGTATGATTTTCTTTGACACAAAATAGAGTTCTGAAGGAAGCACAAAACTTTCATTGAAGGTGATTTTGAGAAGTTTTTTCACATTTATAGAACTTCCCATATCGAACTTATTATCAATTTCACATTTATAAAACTGTATTGCTGTACCAAGATTGATTACAAACTTCTTTTCATCGCGTAAAAATGCTGCACCGCATCGGTCAGTATCCCCATAAAGGGAATAAGTGCCGAACGTGAAACTTTCGTAGATCTGCTTCAACCAGTGATTCAGTTTAAAAAAATGAAAAGATAGGTATTCTTCTGGCGATCGTTGGCTCCATGGTGCAGAGGAAGGAAACGGGGAATTCAGATGCTGCTAGGTTCTCGCAGATTAGAGAACCCTGCTAAGACAGACGAGGCACTGTTGACTGCGCTCGATTGTTTCTCAAAGCTGAAATCTGCTACTTTTCGGAACGGAAACTGTACAGAGATGTAGAACCTTATTTATAAATTCAAATAGAGGAGCTTTTCTCTACATCTAGAACTTTTCCCTGTACACTGATTTCTAAATCATGCGTATTAAATAAAAAATAATCAGCATTAATAAAAATGAATTAAATGTTTCGCTTTTTAAGAAACGCATCCATGGTAGTTAGTTTCCTTTCAAATACTAGGGAGAACATTCCCTTAAAATCTAAGCTCAAAAACTACCGTTCCGACTCCGCAGTCTCTAAAAATTTGCTAATTTGCTTGGCTTTAAAAATATGTACATAATGGCTATAATGGCATAGTGGCTACAAATGTAAATATTCAAGAACCATTTCAACATAAATATTATTTTAAGAAATTGTGTCAGTGAAAAAAATAAATATTAAAAGCGCTTTTAAATTAATAAAGTAAGATTGTTTGCTGCCGTTCCTGGTTTAAAAAAAAATCAGGGGTAAAGGAATGGTAGACGTAAAAGTTTGAGGAAATTACCGCCAGTTTCTGTAAACATAATAAAGTTTTTTTGGGGGTTGTTCGGAAAGTTATTTTTATTTGAAAAAGTTGCTTCGTACCGGAAAATTCTATTACTTAATTATTAAACAATAATTCGATATCTAATGTCTAATAATTGACAGGCAGTATTTTCCGGTACGAATTGGTTTTCCAAACGGAAGGAACTAAATTTTCGACCAACCCAATAGTTTGCTGAATAAAGCTGGACTATTCATTTTAAATATGACGACATTTTCAACAGTAGAGCATTTGAAATACGTGACTTATAAATGCAAATACACGTGATCCATTGAATATCCAGTAACAACTTTCACAAATAAAAACGATACATTACTTATAATCTATTTATATCAAAATATTTTCAATGTTTTTTTTTTGTTTTTTGTTTTCATTTTCAATATTCAAGTGTATGTAATTTAAAATACATTGTTTGGAAATATTATTGTTTGGGCTTTTCGAATTTTTTGGCAACAATAATTAAAAAACTTATATTTGAAAAATACTAATTAATTCTCAATTCGGACAGTTCAATTTTATAACTCTAATTCAAAAACAAAAATCCCAAAATTGTCAAATTTAAAAAATGATTGGACACTGCACACCACAATCCCGTTGCGTATGAACCTACAAAGTATGGTAAATATGCTATGTATAGTTTTTTATCTTATAAAATTTATGTAACGGAACTATCTTGGTTGATTTCAACGCAGGAAAGCGCTAAAGAAAAATTATATTTGAAAGTCGTATGCTTCAGAATGTTTATCATGCACTTCTTTATAAAATCCAGCATTTTTAACACTTTCCAACATAGTTGAAAATTGTTTATTAATTCTGTTTGTCTGTCTGTCTGTCGTCTGTTAGTGATCTAACTCGCTTAAATATACTCGGATTGTCTTGAAATTGATGTAAGTTACTGGGATTTACTATGACATGTTTGGTATTGAAAATCAAGTATGCAGCAATTATGGTTCTTTTACAGGGACACTAAAAAAAAATCCATTACATTAGGGTATATGGGAAAAAATCGTTTGCAGCGTATTTTAATGATGTTTCACTATTTTACACATATTCAAATTGATACATATTCCTGAGGTGCACTACAAGACGCTTACCGTAGAATATGGTATGCATAGAATGTATCATCTATTTACCGGGCCACTCAAAATTATTTGGTTACAGTGCTGTTTAAGGAAAATAATTGCTGGTAGCTCGTTTTCAGTTGTTTTACGCCTTTTTAAATGTAATTTTTTATACATATTGTTTGGTGCATATATATTCTATAGAACATACTGCTCAAAAGAACTCATGCTTATTTCCGTTTATTTACAGAAACTGCTGAAGTGGAATTTTTCATTGTGCTGTGTATTGCCTAACTGAAGTAAATTTTAGCATACTGTGTAGTATACAGACAAATGTATATATCATATTCAAGGTTGCATAAATGAATTCGGGTTTCTGAATTTCTAAACTGTTTACTTAGTAACTGTGACGTTTTGTTACATAATTCTGAATGTGATAGAAAGTGTTTCATAATCTATGCTTGACGTATGATTTTTCGTTTTTGTTATGTTTTAAAATACATTAGTTTTTAGCTCACAGGCTTCAAAATGGGCTTTTAAAGCCTGAGAGCTAATGTGCCCGCCGGTTCTGTATGTACGTATGTATGTATGTACGTATCTACGTATGTACGTACGTATGTACGTATATACGTACGTATGTACGTATGTACCTAACGCGATAACTCTTGACAGACATAACCGTTTTGCTTCAAATTTGGTTTATAGGTTCATTGTGATAAAGCGCTTCCTGATTACTTTTAGGGGTTCTTTGATTACGTATAAAGGAGGATACGGTGTAGGACAATCCCCCCTTATTTTATATAAATGGGTTTTTCATGCAGAATTATCGGATTTTGTTAAAATGTTGTATATATGTTCATTGTAATAAGGCGCTTCTCGGATTAGCTATGGGAGTTCATTGGTTAATTATAAGGGGGGAACGGAGATGAGCTTTCCTTAATATATTGTCGATTTGTTAATTTTTCGAGGGGCTTATTTCAAATTCTTTGAAATAAGAGTATAATAAACAATTAGTGTGAATAGCCTGTGAGCTCAATGCCCTCAGTTTAACTGGGCAGTATTATTTTTATTGAAAAATAATCTGAGAAAGTGAAAAGGACGCGATCAGTCCAAAAACGGTAGCAGCAGTGGTGGTCTGTCATCTAGGTCTTCTACATACTGCAATCTGTCACAAAGGTCTTCTACCTTATGTAACAGAAAAAATACGTAGAGATTTCTAGGAATTTATGTAATTTGAATAACTAGATTTAAATTTCAAAACGGTAGTCAATTTTCAGAAATATAAATTTTGTAATTCAACTCTCTGGATACTGATTAAGTTTGTGAGCTTTATGACGCCTCAATCTATGGAAATACTTGTAAAAATTGAATTATTTTTGGGATACAAAGCGAATGTTTAAGAAGTAATAATTTAAAATTACTCAAATTACTTTTGGTGTTTAATCAAAGCTACCCCAAAGAAATATCACTCCACTTTAATGTATAGTTTGTTTCTAAAAAAGTGTTTGTTTATGAATTCCGTTATTACTATTCAATTTATAAAAATCAGTGTATTTATATTATCTTATTTAAAAGGTATTTTGAGACTCGGGACAATATTGATTATGAGTTGATACTGTCTCAATCTAAAGAAATTCATGTTAAGATAAAATTCTATTTATTTGTTTATTTTGAACCAAGCCCTGATTACCGTCAAGGCAAACTTCCACCACTTTGCTTTAAAGGTACTTTCCGATTTAAGTGAAAATTAAACGAGGCGGAAAATACTTCTCGAAGAAAGTAGTAAAAACATGCAAATGTAATAACCAGGTCCTGTTTACAATGAAATCGTAATAATATTGATTATGAGTTGCTATTGTCTCAATCTAAAGCAATTCGTGTAAAGATTGAATTTCATTTGTTTGTTTATTTAGAACCAGGGTCTGATTACCGCCAAGGCAATCTTCCACCACTTTGTTCGAAAAGTACTTTCCGATTTATTTAAGTGCAGATTAAATGAGGCAGAAAATACTTTTCCAAAAAATTAGTAAAAACATGCAAATGTAATAATCAGGCACAATTTACAACGAAATTGAGATAATATTGATTATGCGTTGCTATTGTCCCAATATAAAGAAATTATTTTTAAGATTAAGTTGCACTTGTTTGTTTATTTAGAACCAGGGCCTGATTGCCGCCAATAAAAACTTGCACCACTTTGTTCGATACGTACTTTACGATTTATTTCAGTAGAGTTTAAATGAGGCGAAAAATACGTTTCGAAAAAAGTAATAAAAATTTGCAAAGATAATAATCAGGTCCTGTGTACAACGAAAATTGATAACTCAATTATTTAAATTTACATATTTTCCTTTTAGTAGTTTTGCTAAAGCTACGCCCAAATTAATGAATAAATGTTGACTTGACTTGAGTGCAGGGTTTGAAGGGAGAGAGTACAATTGGATTTTGAATACCACCTTATTTAATTACAAATGTTATGTATTTTGCACTTTGACGAAGTGTCGAGACATCTATGCCCCAGTGGATTATTGTTTTATTATATTCGTTCAATCTTTTGGAAAATAATATCTGCCACATTATACTGTGTTATTTTGAAGATAAATAAAGAAAACTTTTTGTAAATCGTACGATTGAGTATAAATATAGTAGCCAGCCCTGGTATGTTATCAAAGGGTTGAGAAAGTCAAATACTGCTACACGAAAATAGTTTTATTCAAAGTTCAACTGTGGTATTTCTTTGGCAACACTGCTTGAGGGTGTTATTTGTTTTCGTAAGATATTAGTTTTAGAATTTCATTAACAGTTTCCAGATGTTAAATAATACAGAACTTTAATAATGTAGAAAATATGTATGACAGGTATGAATTTACATTAAATTAATTTCATAATCTCAAAACTCAAAAAAATTACATCAGATTTGCACATTATGAAAAAAATTACACAAAACTTAAACAAGTATATGAAAAATTAAACTATGAATTGATTAACAAATATTCAGCATCAAAATATTTTCTTGATTTTTACTCTCCATACCTAAGAGTCACCCAGGCTGTGATTAAATGGTAAACAGATTCCTGTGATTTTTATTTACTCAGTGAGATGACCATTAGAAAGAAAGAAATCCAGAATATTAATGCTGTGGGACCATTGGTTTTGATTTGGTGAGGGGTCAAAAGTCAGTGCCCCGCCTGAAAAGTTCAAAATTTATGTCTCGCATAGTATTTCTTACAGTATGCATTAAAGTTATCCCACAAAACAAATTACATGGCTGTATTATATAAGGTTGGCCCTTTGCTATTCAAGAATAAAAATTATGGGATATGTGTAATGCAGTGAGCTAGATGGCCTCAAAAATTGAATTGTTTTCGAAATTTCACTATAGTTTTGACACCTGTAGCTCTTTGCATTGAAATCATCCCATCATTTTTAACTGCTGTATGCTTCCCTATGGGGAAATGAAACACAGAAAAGTAGGCCCCACCACGGGCAAACTTTAATGCATTCCAAAATTTTATGCCAAATTTCCAAAAAAAAACGTATTTTTGCCTATTTTAAGTGAAGTATACCAGGCATGCATTAAAGTCAGAAGCCTGTAAAATAATAATAGAAATGTAGAATAGCTATTCACCTTTCAAAATCACCAAACAGAATCATGGGCACTAAAGCATTTTACATAGGGTAATGAAAATCGCATTGTAATATAATTATGAACTACGCCTTCAATCATTGCCAAGAATAAAAACACTTCACAATTATTTCTGAAATGCATATATTTTTTATTTTAACATGAATTTCCGCATGTATAACAATAAATATTTTTAATATGTTTTTGTTACAGGCAGTGAAGATGTTTTAACCCTTTAACGGATATAGCACTTCAATTGCTAAAATATTGAAATAAATGATTGACACCGGAAATTATGAACAAATTTATTTGTATATTTATATACAAATAAATTTGTTCATAATTTCCGGTGTCAATTATTTATTTCATCATTTTGGCAATTGAAGAGCTTTATTCGTTAAAGGGTGAAAACATCTTCACTGCCTGTAACAAAAACATATTAAAAATATTTATTGTTATACATGTGGAAATTCATGTTAAAATAAAAAATATATGCATTTCAGAAATAATTGTGAAGTGTTTTTATTCTTGGCAATGATTGAAGGCTATGGTCGTGGGAAGCATACTTCCTACTTATATTGCAATGCGATTTTCATTACCCTATGTATATGTAAACTGCTTTAGTGCCCATGATTCTGTTTGGTGATTTTGAAAGGTGAATAGTTATTCTACATTTCTATTATTATTTTACAGGCTTCTGACTTTAATGCATGTCTGGTATACCTCACTTAAAATAGGCAAAAATACGTTTTTTTGGAAATTTGGCATAAAATTTTGGAATGCATTAAAGTTTGCCCGTGGTCAGGCCTACTTTTCTGAGTTTCATTTCACCATAGGGAAGCATACAGCAGTTTAAAATGATGGGATGATTTCAATGCAAAGCGCTACATGTATCAAAACTATAATGAAATTTCGAAAAAAATACAATTTTTGCGGCTATCTAGCTCACTGCATTACACATATCCCATAATTTTTATTCTTGAATAGCAAAGGGCCATCCTTATATAATACACCGATGTAATTTGTTTTGTGGGATAACTTCAATGCATACTCTGAGAAATACTATTCAAAACATAAAATTTAAATTTTTCAAGCGGGGGACTGACCTTTGACCCCCCACCAAATCAAAACCAATGGCCCCACAGCATTAATATTCTGGATTTATTTCTTTCTAATGGTCATCTCACTGAGAAAAAAAATCACATGAATCTGTTTACCATTTAATCGCAGACCCCCTGATTCTGGGCGATTCTTATATGGAATGACCCCTAAAAGATATTTAGTTTCACTTCAAACCCTAAATCATGTCCTAATGTTTCTAGTTTTAATTGTATATCACTTAAAACCACAGATATATATAGAAATTCCTACAAATTGAGTTACTAGATTCTAATCTGAAAGCGATCTTCAAATTTCAGCATCAATGAAATCCATGAATAATAATTCTGCAATTCAACTATCTACATACTAATTAAATTTTGAAGTTGCACGCGTCACAGTCTCAAGTAATGCCTTTTCTTTATAGACGAAAATTGAATGAGCAATTATTTAAATTTACACAAATTCTTTTGATCGTTTTACCAGATCTATGCATGAATCAATAAATAAATCTTTACTTAACTTGAAGGTAATATGTTTATTTCGAAATTTCGTGATTTCGTTTCAGGTAATAATATTAAGTGTATACATTCTCTTACTTAAAATATATTGAGCGATTTTTATAATTCAGGATTCGTGAATGGCTACAATGAATTCACATAATTAATTAATAAGTTATTCAACAATTTTAATTTTGCAATTCAACTATAAGAATAAATATTAAGTTTGAGTTATACATAAATCCCAATCAAAAGTAATTTCTGTTAAGATTCGATTCCATTTCATTATGTAGAACGAAATGTGAAGAAACAATTATTTAAAATTACACAAATTCCCTTTGATCGTTCTGTCAAATCTGCGTGTAATATAAATAAAGACTTTTCTTGAGAGTATAATTTGTTATCTAGTGAATGTATTTGTTTATGAATTGTGTGAAAACTGCTCATTCCAGCTAAAGAAACAGCAAATATAATCTCTTATTTAAAAATGCATTACGAAAGTTCAGTAATACAGTACGAACATATAGCAGAATTGAAATTAATAATTTACTTGCAAGATTTTAATTTAAAATTTTATGAAATTGATCAGTAGATTATAATATTTTATTAAGGGAACAATGATGACAAAATCTTGAATGTATTATTACGTCATTTTTACGTGCCACGAGCGTTCAAACGTGTATAATATCAGAATTACGACTTAAATTTTGTAGCTTCTTTTTTACTAATATAGTTTTTACTTATCCTAAATTTGATTCCTAACTTATTGATGTATGAATTCCATATCATATTGCGTCATTCTTCAAAAAAAAAAAAAAAAGGAAAAACGCATGTAGCTATATGATATCATTTTTAAAGTAAATACAAAAATAATTAAAGGTATTTTAATAACTTTGTAATGTTCTAGGCTAGCCTACTGATATATAACAAATATGAAAAAAATAATTTATTTATTTAAACAAATATTAAATGTTCAAAATTCATCATCGGGGCTTGTGTCTAGATCCATCTATGTTTTTTAAATGATAAATAAAGTAAAACTAACTCCCCACTAACAATTAATTTAATGCATTTATAATAATGTATTTTATACAATGGAGAATAATTTCATTATTTGTTTATAATTAAAAAATTACTAAAGTGTGTGTAATTGAAATAAATATCATTGTCCTACTAAATTACTTTACACTCAATATTCTCCATCCTACAGGTGGTATCAGGTTCTATTTTTGTGCCTATTGCAAGAACTTTTATTTCTTTAGTAAGTTGTGTAAGGAATTATTCTCAGTTGATGCCATTTTACTTTTTGTGAAATTTTGAAGTTTTTTGCCTTTAGGGTTATGTTTAAGGGGTCAGGTAACCTTTGAACTCACAAAATACATGAAAAATTGAGTTCGATAAGAATTACCATAACTCTGTAACTATTTGACTTTGAATTATAAAATTTAAAATGCGCATTAATAAAGGTTTATTTTTTTAATTAAAATTCTCCAAAAATATATACACTCATATAAAGCTTTAAAATTTATTTTTAAATATAATAATTTTTTTTACGAAATAGTTATTTTTGCATGTACTGCGCGCATGATTTTTCACATTTGAATCGCTAAAACCAGCCAATTTTTTTTTAATGAGTACATATATAATGTGTTCTCAAAATGACCTACGATGAAAAAATAAAATGTTTAGATGTCGAGAAAAAAAAATATTTAGAGATATTCGAAATATCGAGGTTTCTTTTACTACCAAAGTAGTCATAAATTCTAAACTTGTTACTTGAGAAACATAATAGTAGGTCATTTTGTGTGTTTGTCTGGTTAAGACATTCAGTCAAAATTTCATGAAATTCTAACCAACCATTTTTCTTAAATCGTGCGCGCAATAATCAAAATCGTCGTTTTGGAAAATTTGACTTCAAAGATCAAACTGTCCCTTGATCATATAAAAAAAGCTCAGAGTGTTTTAGATATAACTCCACTTCTAATATGAATTTTTGCATGGGGTTTATTTTATAAGCTAATAAAAAAAAAATCGAATTTCTGACACTTTAACGGTTACCTGACCCCTTAATTTGAATCATTTTCCCGACAACAACAACAAAATTAGGTCAGTAGAATTATTTTATATTATATCATAGAATATATAATATATAATATTTTTGAAAATATATACATTAATTTTAATCATTTTAGACAGAATGTGCCAGCTTTCATTTATATCAATTACATTATTATCTTGGCCATCTCTGTCCTGCAAAGTAAAAGACAAGACAATATCAGCAAACCAGGATAATGATCCTTGTTATTTATTTGACATATAATTAAACAATATATCAGTTAAAATGTATAAAACCCCAAAAATATTTTAATTAAACTTGAAAATGTAATTTTAATTATAATTTTAAGTTGTATTTGAATAATTTACCTTAAAGTAATGCATTTCTTAAAAGGGTGTAATACCCAGGATGTGTGTCATCCTGAAACAAATTATGTTAATATCCAAGTACTTAAGTAGCTTTTAGTCCTCAATATTTATTGTAGAATATATTGTATTTAGCATTATTTGTTTTAAAGTAACTAAATCTTCCACCGCTGAAAATGACGTCCGCAATCTATTTATTTAGTCAAAAGTATAGGGTAATCATATCTAACCAAAGTCGGGTTTCCGTTAAACGTTTTGAGAAAAATAAAGGTATATGTAAAAGGGAATCTCATTACATTCTTCCAACAATCCCTAAAGCAACCACTAACCGGTTAATTCACCACCAACCTTCAACTCTCCAATTCAACTCTCAGTTGAGTAACCCCAGGTTCGCAAATGTAACTACCGGTTGATATTTCGGATTCTTCGTTAACTTCAGAGGCACGGTTATTCGACTCTCGGTTAATCAACGGAAGGTAGAAATGTGTTTATCTGACTGGCCAAAGGGATCACATGACGTAACAATCGCCTTTATCAGTTCTGTCCTCCCTTGAATCATTTTTCAATAACAAAACAAAACAGAGTATTGAAACAGCATAATTGTGGTGTTCACTTTTAGATAAATAAAATTACAAATAAATTTCGAATTAACATTTTGATTTGATGGTTTAGAAATACTGTCACAGCCATAAGACGCTCATTTTTACAAAATTTTACAGTAATTCTTTTTTTTATTTACTTGATTAAAGGGAAATATATATATATATATATATATATATATATATATATTATCTAAGTTTAACCCCTTAATCGTCGCGCCCGAAAAGTGTAGGCTACTTTTTTAAAATTCAGATTGCTTGATTACCACCAGTTTTATTTTAAGTAGAAATATTCGCCTTATTTAATAGGCATAATAATGCGAGAATAAAGCCAATTACACTATTTTTAAAAAACTGGTGGGAATCAAACAATCTGAATTAAACAGGCGCAACCTACGCTGCCCGTGAATGTCTCGGGCACGACGATTAAGGGGTTAATAAACAATTTTCCAGGCTAACAGTAATAAGTGGAATAAAAGCAAATAACGAGCTATATTTATTTTGCAAAAATATTATATAAAAAACATTTTCATATATTTATTTCTAATATATATTTTTTATTTAACTAAAATAATTGATTACAGATTCAATTAAATTATATTGGATAAAATTGCATGCTTGGTAGTCTTTCTCTTAATTTCATGTGTAGATTATTATAATATATATATATATATATATATAATTCCTTGTATAATAATTTTAGAAGCTGTTTGAAAAAAATTTCGTAAAGTGCAAAAATTTCAAGAAATCCTCTGAAAAATGTTTCTTTCAACCAAAAATAATTATTTTTAACTAACAAGTATATATTAGTTCAAATTATTTATCTACTATAAACGGATAAACATACGCGATATTTTAACAGAAAATTCCGTTTTCTATGATTTTATGCTTTAAACAAACATAAAGTGTAGGAATAAATCTGAAATTTAAGAAAAACAGCTTTTCTTTATTTTATAAAAGAAAACAAATTTAATCATACATACAATATTTTTGGTGTAAGGACATTTGATTTTGAATTCGGCAAATGGTTCTACCAAATATCAATTATTCACAGTAGTTATTTTACGCCTTGAAAGCTTTGTCAAAAATCACTATAATCTTGACATCACAGAGTTAAAATATCCTAAAAGGCTAAGAATTAAAAGTAAAACATTCTTTCACATTATTTTTTTAATTAACATTTAGTTTGCTTATTGCATCACAAATAGCGTTGATTACAAAATAAAAGTCAAAGCACTATTCAAAGCGACCGCCATCTTTTCTTCAACTGCACATGCGCGCGTCGACTAACGCGAGCTCAATACCAAGGCTCAATTAGTCAACTCAACTATCGTTTTTAGATCACATTTTCCTGGTTGAGTTAGCAATCAACTCATTTCGCTGCGCACCTCGCTTCCGACGAAGGAGTACAACCAGTGGGCACTAAGTTCCATATATAACAGGAGATTCTGTCTTCCTATTTCCAAACATGATTTCCAGTGGAAATCGCGGAAGAATAGAGTCACGATTATTTTAGTTCGTTTTCACGGAAAAATATGCTGTTTATCGCATTTTCTTAAATGATTAGGAAATCATTTATTAATTAGTTAAGCATAGCATAATTAGAGAAGTATAAATTGGGATAGTAGTAAATGAGAACTCCAATATCTAACATTCACAACGCAGACTATTTTATCCTTTAGCCTTGCAAGCTTCTGACCGCCTGCTCAGAACTCCAGTTATATATAAATCTCTATGCCAGTGGGAAAAATCAGATACATTTTGTTTCTCCCGTACGCTATGGCTTTCGTATTCCCCAACATGATTTTCTATGGTTATCGCGAAAGGACACAGTCACGATTATTTTAGTTTGCATTCATGGCAAAACATGCTGTTTATCGCATTACCTTACATGATTAGAGAATCATTTAATAATTAGATAAACATAGCATAATTAGAGAGGCATAAATTGGAAAAATAGTAAATGAGAACTCTAATATCTGACATTGACAACGCGGACAATTTTAACATTTTGCCTTACAGGCTTCATTTTCCTTGCAAGCTTCTGACCGCCTACTCAGAACTCCTGTTATAAGGGAGCTTAGAGCCAGTGGGAAAAAGGAGATACTTTTTTTTCTCCTGTGCGCTATGACAACAGGTGGATAGCGCGTCACATTTTCGCTGAGTTAGTAAGGGTTGCTGCAAAAAATGTACGAGAGTTTCACGTTACGCATATTCCCTTTCTGAGGATACTGACCAAAACGTTGTTAGTATTTTTTACGCGATGTAATTTTTTTCTTTGTCAACCTTGCTAGAATTTTTATAGATTGCCTGTTCAATTATCAAAGAAAATAATCATCAAAGGGAGAACTTAATAGTAATGAAGATATCACTTAATAATCAATCTCCTGTTCCTGTAAACCTGACTTTAATAACCTTCAAGGAAAATTGGAAGCGTCATCTCAGATGTTTGTTTTTTTAAACAAGTTTTTCATCAAATCATCTAATTGTGCCCTGAATAATCAAGTTCTGCACCGAATCATCTAATTGTGTTTTAAAAGTATGCTTGGTTAAGTGAAAATTCACCAAACTTGACCTTTTATGTGCAAGATCAGTCTTTGTTACTATGAGTTACAATGCATCTGTGTTTCAAGAAACAGTGCTTCAGTTTGTGTGCACAAGTGATATCAGGAAATAACATAAAATAAATATTTGCGTTTCCATCAAGCAAATAATATATCGCTGTGAAAAAAAAATCTGGTTAAGTTAGAAGCCGATTAATTGAGATGAAAGATACTAAAATATAGTGTTTGTCCACATGATAAATGAAATAGTCAGACTTGCCATATTTTTATCAGTGAATCAAGTATATTCTGATAATACAAAACCTGATATATATAGGTGCAACAGCTTAATTAAACGCACTTCACCTACAATTACAATTATGTGTTATGATTAATTCTTATTTAACTTATTTTCATTCTTGATTAACCTAGAAAAGTTATAATTAATTTGAATTGCTTTTCATTTCAATGTCTTGCGTACAAAATCATACTTCTGAATATACTTAGGTAAATTAGACGTACTTCAATATAATCCAACTCATATTGTGATGTTTCTTGTCTAAATTTTTATCTCTAACGATATTTTTTAAATCGCAAATCGCAAATTTTCAAAATTGGACCTCCCATACGTGTTATTTTTGCATGCTGCATTATTCAACAAGATTTATTCTTTTTTCCTGTTTGTATTAAAAATGAAGACGTTTAAATCAGGAATCTTTTTCTTTAGATATCATGATATGCATAATTTTGATTGTATAAATATATTATATATAAATTTAGAAAATTTTAACATTTTTTATGCATCCATAACACTTATAGGCGGAGTTATAGGTATCCTTAAAAAACGATCTTACACGTGACCATCACAACTTATTCTAAGAAAACATTTTATAATTTCTCTATATAATATAATGAATCTATGAATAAAGAGGAGGAGACAGATAGTGTAGTGTCGACCAGTTAGTTGTAAGTGAAGTAACTGATGATGTACTCACGAGATGGCAGCTGTTGTTTATTTACATTGGATCAACAGGGCCTGATTACCAGTGGCGTAGCGTCAGGGGGGGGGGCACAATCATTTTACTACCAGTATAATTATATACTACATTTAGCCTTATTTAATCTTTGAATGGTATGAAATAAATAAAGCCAAATATAGAATATAAAAATACTGGTAGTAAAGTCACCCGTGCCCCCCCTTGACGCTACGCCTCTGCTGATTACCACCGGGGCAAATTTTCAACAGTACATCTGAATAGACATTTTCCCTCATTTAAACGCCTTATTCATGGGAAATTTCAGCTATATATAATGTGAAAATTCTATTCGTTTTGCAGTGGTGGAAGTTATCTGCAGTATTAGCTGAAATTGACCAGAGGATTGTTTTTACTGTTATAGTATGTCGAAAAACGCAAGACCTGACTTCTGAACGGGTCCTACTTCCACCAGTGAAAACGAATAAAAAATTTTCCTTAATTATGATGTAAATTATACATGAATAAAGAGTTTAAATGTTAACTTGTTTGATTTTAACATATCCACGAAATGCATCTGCTTGAAAAGAAAAATTTTAATTAAAACTCGCACCGTAAATTTTGTGATATAAAATGTAAATATAAAATTTCGTTTCTTCTCGCTTATGTACAGACGTTTTTGTTCGCACTTCCAATCAAGTCCGTTGGTTGCTCATAAGCAATCAATAGAATGAGAGAGTTGGACAAATTGTAACTACAATTTCATTTTGATTATAGTTTCACACGTTAAACCACAGAACGGATCAGGGTCCATAAGCCATGTTTTTGGCTTATTAAATAAGACTAAAATTCGATTTTCTTATACTGACTTAATTATTTCACTTTTTAATATTAGAAGGTTTATCCTATACGATTTCAACAATAGTTTTTGCATTTTTTCGGATTTATATGACTTAAACAAGCTCGAAGTTCGTATTAGTCGCAGTTTTTGATGAAAAACACACAATTTCTCCTAATTTTACTTCAATTATTTATATGAGCGCAATCGTGAAACACTTTCTTCTTTACATATATTATAAAATACATTAAAATGTGCAATATATATATAAATAAAAGTGTTCCAAAGCTGCGCTCATAGTAAAATATTAAAAATAGAGAGTTAGTAAGTGTTTTCCTTCACATCACTAAGAGACTTTAGGATGCTGCAACGTGTTTAAACGTGCTAAAATAAACGTAACTATTGCTAATAACTGCATTCCTTCACATTAGCAATAGTTACGTTCATTTTAGCACGTTTAAACACGTTGCTGCATCTTAAAGTCTCTTAGTTGCATGAGGGAATGCAGTTACTTAACTCTCTATTTTTAATATTTTACTATAATCGCAGCTTTGCAACACTTTTATTTTTAGATATATGTATATTATTTTTACATATATATATATATATATATATATATATATATATATATATATATATATACATTTTGATGTATTTTATAATATATGTAAAGAAGAAAGTGCTGCACGATTGCGCTCATTTAAATAATTAAGGTAAAATTAGGAGAAATTGTGTATTTTTTATCAAAACCTACAAATAATACGAACTTTGAGCTTGTGTAAGTCATATAAATCCGAACAAAATGCAAAAACTATTGTTGAAATCGTACAGGATAAAACTTCAAATATTAAAAAGTGAAATAATTAAGTCAGTGTAACAAAATCGAATTTTAGTCTTATTTCATGGGCCGAAAACGCGACTTATGGACCATGATCCTTTCATCAAATAATGAGATAATTAGAGGTTTCGGCTACAGTGGTGCAAGAATTTTTTATGGCATGTAATTGTACCTTTAATTAATTACATACATTTAAATTGTTATTACAATGCATATAATCGCAGTTAAAAATTAAACCACATTTTTGGTGGCAAAAAGTTTTCTTTTTGTTTATTACTGCCACGAACAATTTCTTCATCTATAAATGACCACAATTACATCAAAGTTGCTTTTGAAAAAATAATGTACAAAGCAGATTCGATTATGCTCATTCAGCTTGTGAAAAATTGCCTGTAGTAACCAGCACAATTTATTCGCTCAAAACAGTCATACTTGAGGCCAAATTTTCAGATGATACTTTAAAAAAGTAACAGTACTCTTTAATTCATTGTAACATATCTGAAAATATTTGAAGAATGTTACCACCTTTTTTTTTAAATAGAAAAGTAAAAATTTAAAAATAACAGAATAAGATATGCTATTAATTATGCTAGAAACTTTTATTTTACAACTGCATAGTAATTCATTTTAGTATCTGAGGATACAGTCAAAAAGTTGGTGGTTGTTGTTTGTTGCCATCGGATTAGAATATGATTAACGCATGAGGAAAATTGTACCAGTAAAATCAAACAGAAATTTTTACTTTATTTTTAACGTAACTTCTACACGAATTACACGTTTAAGTAAGACAAATTTTTATTTAAATTTACTGTTGAAAGTTTGCCCCAGAGCACAGTGGAGCGTTTTCATCATCTAGGTCAGCGGTTCCTAACCTTTTTTCATTAACGTACCCCTTGCTTAGGCTTCTGATTTAGGATTACCCTCTCTCCTCATAACCACACATCTACTCGCCCACATAACGCAAATATGCTTGCTCACAACTCAGCCGAGTTAAACAATAAATCTCGACTCAAATTACATTGACATTTCTACCATTTTATTTTGTATCTTACATTGAAAAATTTAATTTGCTTTTTATATTATTAGCTTAACATCAAAATAAATCAATATAGCATTAAAAGAATTTTTAAATAACTTACTATGAAAGTTTATAACAATTATATCTCATATTCAAGAAGTCAAATATGATTTTTATTATTCTCAATGGATACACTTGATCTTCTTTCATGCAGCTGAGTTTTTAAAAATCAGGTTTAAACGAAGTCAGATCTAATATTAAGACAGCAGCAGTGTTAAGCTTATTCGATATTTGTTGTTAATAACAACCAATAATAATTTGCTGTTAATAACCTAAAACAAAAATGCTTTTTGTTAAGCTCTGTATTTGTGAAAGGCAACAAGTATCTTAATGCTTTATCACTGAGTTCTTGTTCTTTATTCCAATTTCTAGAAAATGTGCGTAAACATAAGTAACTGTGCAATAGTATTAGAGGTGGGTGAAGCTGGTGACATTGAATTATCAATGAATTACTAGATCTAGTTCGCTTTTTCTCTCATTTCGAGAGTGACACATAAGACACGGAGTAACACATTGGAGTTACAACTGAGACTAAATTTGTAATCCAAAACTATCAACTTTGTTTATGTGTTTTCAGTCAAACTATTTTCGGGGTTTCCGCTATTACCAATAATATTTCCACGTACCCCCAAAAGGCCCACCACGTACCCCAGGCTGGGAACTACTGATCCAGGTGGACAACATTCGCTTTCTGATAATCTCCGAATTTAACAAGACCACGCATACTGGTAGCTGAATATCTCTTTTGCCGAGCTCTAAACGAGTTTTATCGAAAAAAATCCGAGATGTCTATTAACTCCGACCGTAAAGAAGGCAGTTGATTTGAGGGAGTTTCAACGGCTGCACTAGTTTCCTATATGTTTGAAAGCACGTCCTGATTATTCTGTTTTATTTGAAAGCAGGAGTTTACTGGACATATCGTCGCTACCATGTCGAACTATCGAATGTGAAAAAATGCATTTTTCATTACTTTTATAGATAGACCGATTGTCACCACAAAATTTTATTAGAATTCTTCGCCTAGAAAGAATACTAATAAAATTTGTGTGGAGAACAGGGTTACCAGTTTGGCCTTTTTATTTATTCAGCGATTCCAAATTCATACCGGAAATTTTGAGAGAAAACATTTTACTTTAGATAATTACGAAATGTCTGTCTCTAAATAAAGCAAAAACTTCTGTTCGGAATTTCTGGTTTGAATTTGGAATTTCTAAATGAAAAAGGATGCCAAATCGGCAACCCTGGTGGAGAATACTATTAAAATTTAGTGGTAACAATCGGCCCATTTTTAAAAGTAATGAAAAATGCATTTTTTCATATTCGATAGTTTGACATGGTAGCGACGATATGTCACATGTTTGTCACAAGATTTAACCTATTGTTGTTTGAAAATCAGAGAAATCTTGTTCACAAACTCCTAAAGCCATTCCTAAAGTACTGGAAATTTAAGAAATCTCCTGCAAAAGTTTGAAAATGATTAAGTTATATTAACTTGCAGTGTATGTAAGTATCTTTAGTTGCATAGTAGTGTCTTGCAAGTCAATTTTAAACCACTTTTACTTATCCGATTGATCTGAAACTTTGAATACATATGTAGTTTCAATGACAATACCATATTATGATATAAATAAATAATAATATAAATAATAATAGTAATAATAATATAAATCACTAAATAAATCAAATATTTATCACTGTTTCAGTATTTTATTAGTGATACATTCGAAAATCCGAATGAAACCTAATTAAACTTCAACGCAATAATTTTGTTCACCTAGATTGTCAAAACACCCCACTGTTCAGCGGTAATATTCACTGACATTGAGAGGAATATTGAGAAGATATCAAAATGCATTCTTACAAAATTGTATAACAAAATGTTGTCAAAGTATGGTGGAATCGCAGGTTATCACTTCCGCCGTGGTAAACTTCTACCTAAAAAAACAAACAGATATTTGTCCTTAACCCCTTCAGGGTCGCTTAATATTTGAAAAAACCATCAAAAAAGTACCTATGTTTTTTATTACAGAAATTAAATAATTATAAGATTTCTAAATAAAATATGCAATTAGTTTTTTTTAAAGGCAGAAAAACAATATGTTATAGAACAAATTCACATTTATAGAAAAGCCATCATGCGAGAATTCTGTACCTTAACACCTTAAGCGCCGCCCTCCGACAAGTGTAGGATACTATTTTTAATAATTCGGATTATTTGATTTCCACCCCTTTTTTGATGTAGAAATATTGACCGTAGTTTACGGCAGATAAAATGATACGAAAATAAAGCCAATTACACTATGTAAAAAAAAACTGGTGGGAGTCAAACAATCTGAATTTTAAAAAAGGGTTCTACACTGCCTGTGAAAATCACGGGCGCGGAAATTAAAGGGTTAAATTTTTCTGGTTTCAGAAGTTTTTTCCAGCTGTTAAATCTTGAGCCCGGAAATATGACGGGCACGAGAAATAACGAACGACACCTCAGTCCGTGATATTGTCGGGAGTGAGAATTAAGGGGTTAAATATGACAGAAATTTCGCACCAGTTAATTCGCACCATTTAATTAAGGAGGAAATTTCTATTCAAATTTACTGGTGGAAGTTTACCTCGGCGATAATCAAGCCTCATGGAACCGGGTACAGCTTAAGTTTCACCATTTTCAGGATATATCAATTTATCTTTATTCATACTTCTATATGTATAATATAAATTCAATATATTAGATCAAAATACACCAGTCAGAATAGCCAGTAAAATGACTTTAAAAGAAAAAATGTATAAACCAACACCAAAATAGACAGCTAAAAAGCTCTGATTCATGTGAATATATCATGTGAATGTGTTTCTGATAATGTTGGAAACAATTTTAATTTCCATTTGAAAACCGAGAAATTATTTTCATCTATTTCAGATCTTTTATTTAAAATTAATGTAACATTTTATTTTGAATAATTCGCAGATTATTCTTCAAATAATTCTGAGCTGTACGTTCTACAAATCCAAATTTTTGACATAAAATTTTATTATATTATACAGGGTGTTTTTTTTTAACTGACGCTATTCCGAGCCGCCTGTAGCTCGTTCTAATAACTGGATTGATACAAAATTTTGTGAATGGACTAAGAAAACCATGGGAAAAAAGATTCCAACAAAAAAAAATTAGTTCCAATCACCGCCGATAGGGGAAATTGTGGCGCTGTACATTGAAAAAGAACATCAGAAACAGACAAAATTAATAATTTGGATAAAATGCCATGTTTTATTCATCATTTACACTTTCTCTTTCGTTGATTGCAGTTGAAACATCCATTATCACTTTTTCTTCCATCGGTTTACGTCTTCTGCCTGACCGAACTGCTAGCGAGCCTGTTTCTTCGAATTTCAGAATCATTGCTTTCAATACATTAACGGATAAAGGTCCTTTGCGCAGTTTATGGCGTGTTCTAAGTAAACGAAGAACGGCTGGTGCATTCCACTGGTTACAATAATAGAACTTCACAAGTAATGCGCGCTGCGGTAACATGAGATTCATTTTCAACCTGAGCTGAAATTGTTTCTCGGTGTTTTTCGCATGCATTTATAACTTAAACTATTGGCGCTACTGTCGCTTGCGTAAGTAAAAATTTGCATTTTCATTTATTGCCCGTATTTTATGCTAATTCTCCGTTGCATAAATTACCACAGCGGCACATTTCCCCCTATCGGCGGTGATTGGAACTATTTTTTTTTTGTTGGAATCGTTTTTCCCATGGTTTTCTTAGTCCATTCACAAAATTTTGTATCAATCCAGTTATTAGAACGAGCTACAGGCGGCTCTGAATAGCGTCAGTTTAAAAAAAAAACACCCTGTACTTCAGCTGCCATCTTTTACTTTTGTTTTCTTACCACAAAAATTTAACAGTAAAATTTGGCTTCTTTAATTGCTATAATCTGACGACTAAGTAAGGTGAACATTTCTATTACGTTTTAGTGATAGCAAAAAAGCGTAAAAGTTGGCAGCTATAATTATACACATACTTTTATATTGAATTTTTTTTAGTCTAAATAAATCTGATTTGATATATTAAATAGACCATTTTTTTTGTTTAAATTAACACCAGTAAAATTTAACACTAATTTGTGTATTCTAGTGGAAGTTTGCTATTTTTAAGCAATTTTTTTGTCTTTAATATTAAAAAAAAAAGAAAAAAAGTATATATTCCTATATTTATGAATATACTAATCTTAATTTATATTTAAATGTATGGCAATGAAAACTGCCTTTAAAAAAAACTGGGGTAGATTTACACTTTTCCTGCTTCACTTAGCCTTTATAGCGAACGATTCTCCTTTACAAACAGTCAAACATCTTTTCACATCATCTATTTGCTTATTTTGCTACGAAATTATTTTATTTTAATACCTTACGCTTTAGTCTACTACATTTTTTCCCTTCTCATTCGACTCTTAAATTAAAAGTTAAATTTGATTGGCTGCTTTACTCAAGCTAATCTTGAATGGCTATCTTACTTATTCAGAATTGGCCGATGAAGTTGAAGGTGAAATCCTCTGCTTCTCTTTCAATTTACAGTGCATTTTTGCTACTTTTATACTCTTTTTTACATGGCCCCTTTAAGATGTGATACACAAATACTCATACACAGGGAGTAGAGTTGCTAGCAACTGGGAATCCCCTTTAAACGGTCAACTGTTTAAATGTTTTAAGCACTATAATTTTGTTTATATTATATCCTATTATTTTCTGGTGGATCAAAAAAAAAAAAAGATTCTTCGATTATTAATAGGTAAACACAAAACGGTTAAATATTAAATATCATAGAAAATGTTTGGTAAATGTGCACAATGATAAACACAGTAAATACTAACATTGTTATAAGAATTAATTACGAGATCAAATGCTATCAAAATGTATTCATTACAAAATTGTATAACATATAAGTTTACATTATTTTATACATCGTGCGTTTATGAAAATATGATTTGTCTTTGTTTTTTCATATTTTTGAAGAAAAATCATTGCTATGAACTACTTAACTTTGACATTTAATTTTTTGACACAATAACCTAAAAATTGGGACTATCCGTACTATATCTGCCTTATATAATCGAAAAATGTCTCTCAATTAATAGATTGCAGTTGAAAATTCGTGATATAAAAAAAAAATTAGTAACGAAGTAAGCAAACTCTTTTTGCCCGAGCTGAGTTCGGGCAAAAAGTGGTTACAAGTTAAATGGTTAACAGACAGATTTTTTAAAGGTTTGCATTACACATTAGTAATGATTTTGAAAAATGAATGTCACGGAGATTGATTAGCCATGGTCAAATATATAATTTGCAGCAATTGAAAAATCAGTTCTGTAGTAAAATAAGGACTCCCAGAATGTTGGAAGGACTAAGACATCGTATTCACATATGAATATGATTTATTATAAATGCAGTTGAGACCAGGTTCTGCTACACACAAGCAACCGGTCTGCAAATATTGCAATATGAGGAGAAGGCTTAAGTTTTCACGCAGAGTGATCAAAGGCAGGTGGTGAGAGAGTGAGTGCCATTACACAATATCTTTTGTTATTGCAGTGAAGGCATAGTGATAATTACATAACGCCAATTAGCCATATAACGTGCTGTTTTGGCGTGAACAATGTGACAAGAGACAGGTGGTGATTGTCCGTTAATGATAAACATAAAGGAAAGGATCCATAAAGGAAAATTATGAATTTAAGCGCCACAGTGGAGATATGGAATTTTGGTAAACCAGCGAAACCGCATGGTGCCTTTCTCTTGGGGTTAGCTTAAAGAATGGAGAACTGGTGTTAAAAATAGAATTGGAACGTTACAGCTAATATATGAAAATGCATCTGGACAATTGAGAAAATAATAATGAAATAAGTTAAAGAAATGAAACCTTACGATCAAAATTGTAGGCGTAAAAATCTGAGTAAAATTTGAATGCCGATCGAAAAAAGCGAGTTACAATGGGAATAATTTTTTCTTTTTTCTTTTTTTTTTTTTTTTTTTTTTTTTTTTTTTTTTTTGTAGCAGAATGATTTATGCGGTGATGAAAGGATTCCGAATGAAATCAAGAAAGCTTAATAAAAGAGAAATAGCTAGATTTTTTATAACACTAAAAATAAAATAATTTTAAAGAAAAAAAATTTAGAAAAAGTAAGGGATTGGGGGAATGAATTTATGAAAGTGGAACACGTGAAGTTAAATCCTTTTCACAATGAAATCACAAAATATCACAGCATTCAAATGACCTAAAAATGCAGTAACTTGAATCTGTTCACTATAATTTTTACGCATAACGGTATTATTAAATTCGTATGAAATAGTGATGATTTCGTTAGATATAATTTTTCTTTGTTTTTCGCGTTTTGTATTTTCAACGTATTGTTTATTTATTTTCAATGAAAATGAACTGCGACTTTGGAAATGAAGTCAAAAATTGTATTCATGCTTTACGCAGTTTATTTTTTCAAAGAAATCATCGCTTAACAGGAAAACGCGTAATGCAAATTTATTGTAGCATGCATAACATAAGAATTCATGTTGTTTGAAACTGAGAATAATAACTAAAATTTCAATCTTGGCTGTGAAATATTTTTTATAAATTATTACAAGCGATTTTAAATTTAAACAGGCTATTTACCAGGCTTTATACCGGTTTCAATGTTTTTTCCTAAATACATGTAACATTAAAAAATATAAATAAATGATTCTAATAAGCATCGTAATTCAAATTTAACACCTTCTGAAAATTTGAATCTAAAGATAATTCGAAAAGATTAGATACAAATTTTTGACATCAAAATCTTTAATTGAGTTTTATACATCATCTGATGTTGAACAATAATAACTTATTTAACTTGAAATGTAATCTTCTTTTGAATTCGTTGCGACAGAATGTGTAATGACTTTTAGAAAATATTAATATTGAATAACTAGATGTAAATTTTGAAAAGATGCTCAAATTTTAATACCAGTGTAATTTATGAAAATCAATTCTGCAACTGAAAAATAGGAGTACTGATTAAATTTATGAATTAATCACTTTCCAGTCAGAATTAATTCTTGTTAAGCACACATTTTCATTATCGTTACTTACGAACAAATTGAATAAGTAGTTATCTGAAATTTTACAGTTTCTTTCGATCGTTTTGCTTGTGAAACGCTGCTTACTCTTGCGGATAAATTGAAGAAGTGATTATTTAAAATTTCACAAATTCCTTTACATCGTTTTATTTGTGAAACGCTAAACCTACGTGTAAATAAATATCTTGATCTGACTTAAAGTTATGAATAGTTTGAAAGAAAAGATATTTGCTTATGAATTCCGTGAAAGTATTTCAGATAATAAGAATTAGTTATTAATGTATTCGTATTGATGGAGTATCAAAAAATTCATTTAAAAAGTACAGTAATCATAACAAAATCGAATCAACACGAATTTAAGTGATAACGTAATAGTAAATAATATAATAATAATTTTTATGCTTATATGTTTATATGTTTACATGCGGGTAAACGTAAACAAATAATCATTCAAAATTACACAAATTTATTTTCATTTTTCACTTTCGTAACTCCCATGTTACGTGTAAATAGGTTTCTTAATTTGACTTTAAAGTTATACGTTGTTTCATAGACAAATTATTTGTTTACGAATTCCGTGAAAGCAGTTAGATAAAAAGCATATAATGTATCATTTGTATGTCTTATGTTATTTGTATATCTTATATTATTTGTATAGTATATCTTATATTATTTGTATATCTTATATTATTTTTATATCTATTTGAAAAATTAAACAAGAGGGAAAGGAATCGTAACATTACAGAATTCGCGTGCTGGGTAAATCATATAATGTTAAAAATTTCCTTTCAAAATTACGATATTCTTTAAAAATGATATTTAAGTTATAACGCAATAGTATGTAATCACAAATTTAGTAAATTAAGCAGACTCCGTCCGGGTTCTTACTTTAGATTATCATAATTTTAGAAAACAAATAGTTGTCTTTTTTATCACGGTATTTTTCTATTAAATAAGGGAATTTTCCCCCTAAAATACTGGTATTTGCAAGTAAGCATTCCTATGTACACTGATAAATAAAGTGCAGCGTGTCGATAATTTAGTGTTGGTGTTTCCTTATCTCGTGTAGCTTCTCATTTTAGAAAATGACGTAAAATATGATTTCATATTCATGAAGTACAACTCAAAGTTTTTTCTAATAACACAAAGTTGACTATTTAAGCGGCAACCCTTGCAGCGTCGCATTACGTAATGCTGAGATGTAAGAATCCAAAATGACGAGTTCATGAGAAAGCTATGAGCTATAAGTGTATTGTGTTCTTCAGAAAAAAAAATTGTCATCAACACACAATTCATTATTAATATTTGGATAAACTTGATAAAAGTTTAATATTAATTATTATTTGATTATAATTATTATTTGATTAATAACGGTTTCGTTTGAAACATTGCGCATATACAGAGGTGGGAAATTTTCAGAAAATCTTACTAGCCGAAGATTTATTTTACCAGCCAGCATTATGATACAGACAATTAAAATTGTTATGACAAAATGTACGCGAGTGCAAAAATAGTCAATTACTACTGCTAGAATGCATTTTCACGTTTTTTTCTATAAAATTAAGACATATATACAACTGAGGAAAGTTTAGTATAGGAGTGAACCATATTTATATCGCTGCAAATTGGAAAGTTGCAAAATATAATGAGCTAGTAAAAAATATAATAATAAAGTTTTTGGCGTATTTTCTATAGCCTGCAGTTTTACAAATACTACCAAACCCTCCACTTGCCCTGTCAGAAAATCCACTCGCGTGGCGATTAAAATAATGTATTTCCCTCTGCGCATATTTAACTTTGTTTGCATTATTACAAAACATTCTGAGTTGTACATTACGAATATGTAATGATGTTTTTCGTCATGGTCTTAAGTCTTAACCCTTCTTTGCATTGTGATGGAAATTTCCATCACTGTTTATTTAACTTTTAATAAATACATCAACTTCTTCGCCACCACTATATTTATATAGAAATATTAATGTAATAAATTTCCCGTGAACTATGTTGCTGAACAAAGTTAAAAATTTATCTTAAAATTTCTGGTGTATAATATTTAATATACGTATAAAAAAACAATTGTAAAAGAAAAACTTATGCAAAGAAGGGTTAAGTCAAAATCTATGAGGTAATAAAATGCTAAGAATTATTTATGTAACGTAGTTAAGTCAAAAGCTATGAGCAGGAGTGCAAAATTCTAGGCGGCAATGGGCTAATTTCCACCACTACATTTTATTAGTATTTTTCGTCAAATTTTATTAGTATACTTCGCCTAAATTTTATCGTTATTCTTATTAGGGGAAGAAGACTAAAATTTAGTGGTGGGAATCGGCCCATTGGCGCCTAGATTTTTAACCCCTGGCTATGAGGTAATAAAATGCTGAGAATAATTCATGTAACTTACTTCTCCTTAAGTAATCATTTCATTTGTTTACTTACGGACGAATCTAAATCAGTAATTGTTTGAAATTACATAAATTCCTTTTGATCGTGTCGCTTGTGCAATGCTAAAGCGGGCATATGTAACTTTGTTTGCATTATTAACACAAAAAAAATTCGAGTTTTACTTTACGATTGTGTAATGATATTTTTCGTGATGGTATTAAGTCAAAACCTATGAGGTTATAAATTCCTGACAATCATTTATGTAACATACTTCTTAAGCATTAATTTAATTTGTTTAGTTAGGGGTGAATCTGAATCAGCAGTTGTTTTAAACTACATAAATTCTTTTTGATCGTCCCGCTTGTGAAATGCTAAAGCACGCATATGTAACTGTGTTTGCATTATTCTAAAACATTTTGAGTTGTTCTTTATGAATATGTAATGATATTTTTCGCCATGGTCTTAAGTCAAAAGCTATGAGCAGGAGAGCAAAAATCTAGGGGGCAATGGGCTGATTCCCACCACTAAATTTTATTAGTATTTTTCGTCAAATTTTATTAGTATACTTCGCCTAAATTTTATCGGTATTCTTATTAGGCGAAGAATACTAAAAAAATTAGTGGTGGGAATCGGGCCATTGGCGCCTAGATTTTTCCCCTTTGGCTATGGCGGGTAATAAAATACTGAGAATAATTCATGTAACTTACTTCTCCTTAAGTAATCATTTCATTTGTTTACTTACGGACGAATCTGAATCAGTAATCGTTTGAAATTACATAAATTCATTTTGATCGTGTCGCTTGTGCAATTCTAAATCGGGCATATGTAACTTTGTTTGCATTATTAACAAAACATTTTGAGCTTTACTTTACGAATATGTAATTATATTTTTCGTGATGGTATTAAGTCAAAAACTATGAGGTTATAAATTCCTGACAGTAATATATGTAACGTGCTTCTTCTTAAAAATTTATGTAATTTGTTTAGTTAGGGATTAATCTGAATCAGCAGTTGTTTGAAATTACATAAATTCCTTTTGATCGTCCCGCTTGTGAAATCCTAAAGCGCGCATATGTAACTGTGTTTGCATTATTGCAAAACATTTTGAATTCTTCTTTATGAATATGTAATGATAGTTTTCGTCATTGTCTTAAGTCAAAAGCTATGAGGTAATAAAATGCTGAGAATAATTTATGTAACGTACTTCTACTTAAGCATTCCTTTCATTTGTTTACTTACGGACAAATCTGAATCAGCAATCGTTTGAAATTACATAAATTTATTTTGATCATGTCGCTTGTGCAATGCTAAAGCGCGCATATGTAACTTTGTTTGCATTATTAACAAAACAGTTTGAGTTTTACCTGACGAATATGTAATGATATTTTCGTGATGGTATTTAGTCAAAAACATGAGGTTATAAATTCCTGACAATAATTTATGTAACACACTTCTTTTTAAGCACTCATTTCATTTGTTTTGTTAGGGACGAATCTGAATTAGCAATTGTTTGAAATTTCATAAATTCCGTATAATCGTCTCGCTTGTGAAATGCTAAAGCGCGCATACGTAACTGTGTTTGCATTATTATAAAACATTGTACTTTACGAATATGAAATTGATTTTTTCGTCTTGGTCTTAAGTCAAAAGCTATGACGTAATAGAATCCTGGCGATAATTTATGTAAAGTACTTCTTCTTAAGCATTCATTTCATTTGTTTGTTTACTTACGGACGAATCTGACCAGCAATCGTTTGAAATTACATAAATTTCCTTTGTTCGTCTCGTTTGTGAAATGCTAAAAGCGTGTTCGTGACCTTACATGTAAATAAATTCCTTAATTTGACTTAAAGTTTTAAGTTGTTGCAAGGAAATATATTATTTACGGATTTCGTCAATGTGGTTCAGGTAATAAATATTCATGTATATTTTTTATTATCTGAAATTATAATAGAAAATTTTAACAATCAGAATGGAGACTCTAACATTAATAAATTTGCATAAGGTACAAATCATGTAATTTCATAAAGTAGCTTTGAAAGTTATTATATTATTTCAAAATGAAAATGAATTCAAATGATACTGGAATAGAAAATAAAAAGATAGTTCTTTTTAACCAAGTGGTCCTTTTGCATTTGTAGACTTAGTGAAAAATTGAACAAAATTTCATGTAAAACTACACAACTTCCTTTTAACCTTTTCGCTTCTGAAAATTTAACTTCGTGTAAATAAATATCTTGATTTGACTTAAAGCTATAAGTTGTTTCAAAGAAAGATATTTGTTTAAGAATTTCTTTAAAAGAGGATCAGATAAGAGTCGAGCCTAAATAACATGAAATTCCACGGGAATATTAAAAATCGTGTTAACTTAAACCATGGTTTTCAGCGTCCTATATTTTTGTATAGCTGCTCCCACTATTTTCAAACAATATGCTTCGCACAGATGCCAATATTTTGGTATTCTTCTTCGTCATTCTGGATCAATTCAAAGATGTCTTGAACCCGAAATTTTATCTCAAAAACCAAATGAAATAAAAATATATAAATCTAATAAATTTGAACGACACTTTTTCTTAAATACGTTTTCTGGTTCAAAATATATTTGCCTTGGACCAGATTCAGGTAAATTACCGAAATGTTTGAATGTATGTATTTGTCGTAGATTCCTATTACGCATGTTAATGAAATCTACCACAAAACTTTATTGCTGGGAAATACTGGTAGCATATGTATCAAAGATGCATTACGCTGCGACCACTGGTTAACGCTCTGAGCGGCGGTGATTATAAATTTAACAACTTAATTTCAATTCCAAACTCTCAATCTGCACCTAAAATATTGGAATAAAGCTTTGCTCATATATTGAACGGGGGAAAAAAGCAATTATTTGTTTTTAAGAATTCATTTGTAAATTCTGGTATGAAACAATCATTTCACCATATTAGGAACATAATTATTCTGCGCCTGAAAGCGTTAAGCAGATATCGAGTTAGCAATTCTCTGCGTAATTTCTTACATAAAATATTATTTTAAAGATCCTTTATATACAATGATTTAAAGTCATAAAATCTGCATTCTAATTAGAATGTACTATAAAATATCTGTTAAATATTATAACTGTTCAACAATTAAATGGCTCAAATAATTATACTGATATTTATGTATGTCTAGAAGCTTTATTAACTAATAAGGAATATAAGGAGGAAAAATGTTTCTTCAGAACTGACTTTGATTAAAATAGCATGTTAGTTTGCAATAAAAAGAAAATGATAAATTTGAATTTAAACTACTGATTAATGCAGAATTAATGTATAGAAATAAGTTACCATATAACAGTTCAAATTACAGTGTGCATCTGTGTAGTTAAGAAATTCAGTTTCAGATGTTTAATTTATAATCAGTACGATTTTTAAATATTATGCTATTTTGTAACCGAATCCATTTAAAATGCATTGCTTCTAAAATTTTATTTAATTTTTAAACGCATTAGCCTCAGATGGTATTACTATTTATCGTTTATTGCTAAAACTTTCATCGGAAATGTCATTAATGAAATTACTTCGTATCATTAGAATGTTTATTGCAGTCCTTCGGTTTGGGAAATATATTAGTCGAAGTGTTCTTGTTTAACTAAAGTGCAGTGGGAATAGTACTTGAAAAATACGCCTGATGCGCCATTGATATTTTAAAACAGCTTGAAGAATTTACATTTGCAGTTTAAATGTCATTCTTAAGAGGAATAATATAACTATTGTAATCACATTCCGTATTCTCTTGACGTTGTAATACATTTTTGTCAGTTATTTCTTGACGTTTTATGCGTTTCACAGCAATCAATATTGTTAAATGTAGTGTCACTTAGTATGGGTTTGTATTGTGATAATACAGTCGACTGTGTCAAATCGGCCACTGTGTAATCAGAGAATGATTACCTCAATACCGCGAATTTCACTGCTGTCTTTTAAATAGTCTTCGCCGCAAAAAAAGTATGCGAAAATTACTATTTGAAAATATTACTGGATGATTTCCCTTTCGTTAACTCGTTTGTTCCGAGTATTCTTTTTTTAAAATTTAATTTTAATTGATTGCTACTATTTGAATTTGTAATATTTGCCTTATTTAAACGGTCATTAAATAAGGAAAATATATTTATATCAAACAAGTGATATCAATCAAGCAATCTGATAACGCTGCTTGGCGTTAATACTGCTATGATAATATGTGTTAAAGAAGCCCCTTTCTAACAGTGCCGGGTTTAAGACAGTCGACAGTATAAATGTTAATAATATTATACAAAAGTATTAACAACAAATTTGTAATTAAATGATACACGTGTCAATAATTTTGTAATATAACTTCCCTAATGAGTGATTTTTTTTAAATTACAATTTGTTAAAATTTTCTTCTACATTTTTTAATAAGATATGAGATATTAAATAATTGATTTTATTACCAGTTACCCTTTCAAGCAATTCATAAACAAATAACTTTCTACGAAACAACTTATACCTTTAAGTCAAATCAAGATATTTATTTACACATAGTTTGTCGTTTCGCAAGTGAAGCAAGGATCAAAAGGAATTTAAAGTAATTTCAAGTGATTACATCGTCCGTTTCTACCTTAAGTCAACAAACTATAACATGTATTAATTTAAACTGGAAAGCTAACAATTCCTGAATTTAATCACTATTGAGATTAATCAATTGCCGAATCCAGGTTCAAAGATATTTTCACTGAAATTGGAGTATAGTTTCGAAAAAAGGAGGAATATAGTTTCTGTATAATAATAAATAAATGAAAACATTTAAATTTTCTAGTAACAATAAAAGCAGCATTTATTTATTTATTTTTAAATTAAAGTTAAATTACTAAAAAATCTATTTATTTCTTGAAATATTTGTTATGTATTTTTAAATATATTTTAAACAGAATTTTCAATTAATCATGTGTCATGCGTTGCTGATATATAATCTTCAATCTTTCCGTGGAGAAAAAAGTTTTGTTTTTAATGGAAATATAAGCAAAATTTTACGAAAGCAACTTATACCTTTAAGTCAAATCAAGATATTTATTTACACATAGTTTGTCGTTTCGCAAGTGAAGCAAGGATCAAAAGGAATTTAAAGTAATTTCAAGTGATTACATCGTCCGTTTCTACCTTAAGTCAACAAACTATAACATGTATTAATTTAAACTGGAAAGCTAACAATTCCTGAATTTAATCACTATTGAGATTAATCAATTGCCGAATCCAGGTTCAAAGATATTTTCACTGAAATTGGAGTATAGTTTCGAAAAAAGGAGGAATATAGTTTCTGTATAATAATAAATAAATGAAAACATTTAAATTTTCTAGTAACAATAAAAGCAGCATTTATTTATTTATTTTTAAATTAAAGTTAAATTACTAAAAAATCTATTTATTTCTTGAAATATTTGTTATGTATTTTTAAATATATTTTAAACAGAATTTTCAATTAATCATGTGTCATGCGTTGCTGATATATAATCTTCAATCTTTCCGTGGAGAAAAAAGTTTTGTTTTTAATGGAAATATAAGCAAATTTTTACGAAAGCAACTTATACCTTTAAGTCAAATCAAGATATTTATTTACACATAGTTTGTCGTTTCGCAAGTGAAGCAAGGATCAAAAGGAATTTAAAGTAATTTCAAGTGATTACATCGTCCGTTTCTACCTTAAGTCAACAAACTATAACATGTATTAATTTAAACTGGAAAGCTAACATTTCCTGAATTTAATCACTATTGAGATTAATCAATTGCCGAATCCAGGTTCAAAGATATTTTCACTGAAATTGGAGTATAGTTTCGAAAAAAGGAGGAATATAGTTTCTGTATAATAATAAATAAATGAAAACATTTAAATTTTCTAGTAACAATAAAAGCAGCATTTATTTATTTATTTTTAAATTAAAGTTAAATTACTAAAAAATCTATTTATTTCTTGAAATATTTGTTATGTATTTTTAAATATATTTTAAACAGAATTTTCAATTAATCATGTGTCATGCGTTGCTGATATATAATCTTCAATCTTTCCGTGGAGAAAAAAGCTTTGTTTTTAATGGAAATATAAGCAAATTTTTACGAAAGCATGAACTATTATTGGAAAGTTAGGGAAAGAATAATTCATATAAAATATAATGACGAAAATGCTGGAATGTTTTTTAAACATCCGATTTACTTCGTTATATATATATATATATATCCTTTGATTAAGAATGATAAACGGATATTATGTAGCTGTCAGACTGATAAGATATTCTCCCCTGAATAATAAAATAATAATAAATATAAAATAAAGCCGACGAAATCCCAAATTTGAAACAAACTTGAAGTTAAAAACAAATCAAAAAAGTATAAAGATTCTAAAAGAAAAATATATAATGTGTTCCCAAACGCTGCAATTTCAGTTGATTACCACATAGTTGATTTCATCGCTATTGAAGCGTTCTTGTTTCGAAGATGAAATCAAAAACTTCAAAATTAATACCATAAATATTACCTAGAAAATTCAATTTGACATGTTAAAGTTCGCAAAATACAGTGTTTTAAATGATTATGCAGCACTTTGAATGTTTTCCCTGTTCAAAGTGTGATTACCGACGGACAAACATCCAAAAAACAAAACCTAATAGAATTAATTTTTTTTCTTATTTATTAGAGATGAGTACGGGCTCTTTTATTAGCAGTCCGAGCCCGGTACTGAAAGTCCACAGTAGAAAATTGTTACTGGAATTTTAAAATTTTTTCAAAATTAATTTTCGCAAATGTATTAATTCTAAGTGACAATAAACTAAATCCTCATGACAACGCTTCGTGATTTTCATGTCTTTGAAAATCTGTTTGAAAAAGCAAATTTGTTATTTAAACCAAACCACTGGCAGAAATCTGCAAAAGTCACATTTCTTATACTTTTAAAATATCACTGTTAAACTATAGGAGAAAGAAAAGAGTTCCGTTTTGCAGTAATTCCGGGAAATCAGTTCAAACAGAAAACTAGTATATACAGTGGATATCCTACGTCTTCTTGATGTTACCAGCGATGACCGAGCGAAAGCTTCAGTATCACATGGAATATTTATCATTATATTTCTTCAATAACCACTCTTTAGAGCTGATTTTTAAATGATTGTAAAACATTTTAACCCTTTGAATACTGAAGTCTGAATACGCAATAGCATTTAAAATACGGTAAACACCCTAACGCTGAAATATGCAGCCATTTTTTTATTTTCCTTTCTTCTGCTTTATACGTGTCAGCAGAGCAATAGGAAGGCAGCTATATTCGAAAGTGGAAACTCCTTAAGATCATTAGTACAAAAGGATCCCCGCAATAATCCACTACTCTGTGACAATAGCTTTATTATGACAATAGTAGATATTTCCGAGGGAGTGAAAAGTGAACAACTGTTTATCAGGCGTTGGGAGGCTTGGCAATAGTTTTCTTGGGCGGTTTAGCCAGGAAGCGTTAAGTAATTCGCGCTGCATTTTTAATCTCACATTGCATTTTTTCCTTTTTCTTAAGTTTCTGAGTAAATATATATTTTATTTGGAGCCCAAGCCCGCCCGACTCCAATGACTGATATAAAAATTTAGCCGGAGATCGTTTCGAGATAATCACGTCGCATCATCCATATTTATGGCAAAAATACAGCTTGAATAAAGTGTTTGAATAAATGTAAAATTTGTGTTGAAGTTTACTGGTAAAAGTTTGCCCCGGGGGTACTCAGGCCCTATCCCTGCTTAATGTTGTAACTCAGCTAAAGGCATATTGACAATTACACTTACATTTAATTTTTAGTTTCTCTTGTGTCTCTTTAATCATTTTGAGAGAAAATTTATTATTTCTGCAAAAAAAAAAAATATATTTTTGTTCGAAAATTTAAATATTTTCATAAAATTCGTGATATCGTGCACCTTATCATAAAATTACTATTTTTTTTTTTCATATATTTAAAATGATATTCTTCATAGTTAAAAGTTTGAATTTTCTATGGTGATTTTTATCATATAAATTATTAAAATTTTAAATGTGGTTTCATTTTATTTTAATAACAAGCATTCCTAAACATTTTATTTGCACAAAATATATCAGAAAGCTATAGATTCAATTACGATTGAATTTTGAATTATCAGAAAATGTTATACCGTAATTTCCGGCGTATAATCCGCAGCTCAAAGAGTCGTTTTTCGACCCAGAAATATTATTTTATAAAATGTAACTTAAAAGATCGCTGTAAATATTTAACTACAATTATTGAATAAAATTTCTGGGTCGAAAAACGACTCTTTGAGCTGCGGATTATACGCCGGAAATTACGGTACTTTCCATTTCAGCAGTATTTCATGTTAATAGTATACTGTATAGTATACTATTATACTGTATAGTGGACTAGTATACTGTATCATGTTAATAGTATACCTGTGTCTAATGACATTTTCATACCCAATATTCCTGCCAAGGTGAAAAGAAACATTATAAAAGGAAATGTTTTTATCTTTAATAGAATGTAGCATGTAAAAGCATCATTTCAAACACATCATTTTCAAACTTCATTCACTTCAGATGGTTTCATAAACAGATGGCTTTTTCATTGTACTTCATTGTATTTCATCGTAACATTGTGTTCCAATACTTATTTTGGAGTATTTTAGTATTTAATTAAAATTGTACTAATAGAAAATTTTACTTCAGAAAATCTTATTATTTACCTGTTAGACGAATCAATTAAATAATGATATAGGATTGCATGCACTATTTTAAATATGTAAAAATTCACAATTTTGATAACTTGTTTAAACAAACTACATGATACAATCATATAAAACGTCAAATTAATATTAATCTCAAACATTAATTTTTAAGTTGTTTAATATTAATCTTAATCTTTACTCTTGCGTCATACTTTTATTTATAAAGATATATCTATGTTAAACTATAAAATATATTTGCTTTTAAATGTTTTAATAAAGTGACCATGTTTTATTTTCATACATTTTTTTTTATTTCGGTAAAAATTATTATATGAAACAACTTTTGTATTCTTATATGTTTTATTTCGATTTTCGCTTACATAAACAAGTGATAATGATATAATATATCTATCTGTGAACTAGATAAACAACCATACATTGTTTCAAATTTATGACTTTGTTTTAAAACTAAAAAAGAAGAAAATATATAAAAGTGGATAGTTAAATATAATATTAAATCTTCTGTAGTATTTATTAATTCTTTAAGGATGTTTTTTGAAGTTATGAATTTTATAACACATTTGACGATCTTGCTCCTGAATTATGCAGGGTGAACCAAAAGTCTTGCCCTGATTATAATAATTTATAACAAAATAACCGTTTGTATAATAATGTAACTTGTTGTATTATTGGATAGGTACGTTTTAATATTTTTTGTGCAATATATGGTACGAATTGGACTGTAAGGAATAGACCAACACTCTGGCCTCCACGCTTTCCAGATATTACTCCTCTGGATTTTTTCTTTTGTGGATATATCAAGGACAGAGTCTTTGTCATACCAATTTCTGACGTCGAAGCACTGAATCCTAGGATACAAGCTGCTGTGTGTACTATAACAGACGACATGTAAAAGAACACTTGGCGGGAACTTGAATACCGCTTTGACATTCTCCGAGCTACCAAGGGGCTGCACGTTGAAATTTACTGAGGTACGTGGTCTTATAAAAAAATATTATAGCAGTACTTTCAATGTATCCAAACAAACATATATCTAACTATAATAGTTTTAGCACAATAAATATTTATAATCAGGGCAAGACTTTAGCTTCAAGCTATACATATATACAGTGATCTCTCACTTATACGCGATACATGGAAATCATTTTTTCGCACCAGTTTTTTTTAAGGTAATTTTCGCCTTCTTAAATCGCTGAATTTATAAATATAATTTTACTGTTTTAAAATAGTGGTATGAAAAATTAATTACTGAACATCGCGTATAAGTGTGTATCGATATACTTAAAAGTTAAAATGGTATCATACATATAGATTGTGTAAAATAAGAACATTTGTTTATACAAGTTGTAATTCTCCCAACTGAGTGGAAAAATGTCCAGACTTGATATCAAACCCAGGAAAATTTGGCTGAAATTACCGATCTCTACCTCCTGGATTACCCGAAAGAGACACACTGGGAGACACAATTAACTAAGACAACGTTTTTCGTATGACATATGGTCTGCCGCATCAGGTATTATCGGAATATAACAAAGTTTTTTTTTTCTATATTCGCTCCTACTTCTCAAGCTCAGTTTGCCTGTCCTTATCTTCGGTCAGTAACTATGGTAACACGGCATTTAGCTGTCTGGCCGATCGACCTTTACCCATGACAACGAAGCAGTGAAGGGGAGAGCACGAATGTCCTAGAGAAGCCAAATGAAATTACACAGAATGTAACTTGTAGAACATCAACTTGTAGCTGTCATTTGTTGTCAAAAAAATAATAATAAATTGAAACCACCTTTGAAATCCAAAAACGTAAAAAAAAAAAGAGGCTTTCAAAAAACTGTTTAGGACTTAAAATGGAAGCTTCATGTATGAGGTCTAATTGAAATTGTGGGTTAGGATCAAGAGAAGAGAGACAGCAAATACTTCTAACTAAGTATTATTTGTGGGCTGTTTATCAAATATGAAAGTTGAGATCCAGATCTTTCCAGCGTCATCGAAGAAATAAATTAAAAAATAAATTTTCAATAAATAATTTTCGGACAATAAGTAACAGGAAAATGAAAAGTCATGATACAGATAGTCAGGTGAGAAATAACAACTAATAGCGAAATTAGCGAAATTGGATATATAAGTTCAGTAACCAGTCAGGAAAGAGTTCACAGTACAAGCTTATTAATTAGGAAAAGGCATCTAAATCTCACAAAAACTGCCGAAAACGAGAAAAAAGTAAAAGTAAATAAATTAATGAATTTAAAATAATAATAATGCTTAAGAGATAAGGAGTGGGTATACGAGGCACGGATACCGTCCAGTCATTACCGCTAGTTATATATATATATATATTTTATTATTATCATAATTTTAATTTAACATTTTAATTAAACTGAACGAGACATTTGGGCAAGAATAAGTCAAACATTCCTAAACAAAAATAGTGGTTGATAATGCCTGGTTCTTGATAGTGCTCAGTTGAACCTTCTAAATAAAACATCAATGCCTAAATAAGTATAATAATTGCTACGGAATAAAGAAGAAAATAATGAAAAAAGAAATAGTTGAAAGTGGATTGAAATTACACAGAGCAAGATTTAATATTAAATATATTAAATATATTAAATATATTAAATATATTAAATATTTACAAGATTTAATATTAAATATAATATTAAATCTTTTGTGGTATTTATCAATTTCTACACTTAAATGATGTTGATGTTGTTGTTTTCACTGATTTGTGTCGTACTTTTAATATTTTTTTTACAGTTATGAGTGTGTGTGTGTGTGTCGTGAGCAATAAAGTAATCAAAATTTCTCTGACAACATTTGTAAAATTACTTTATTTTCACAACAATAATACGTTTCTTTTTTAAAACAATTATTGACAGAAATTGTCATGCAAAATATCAATCAACAGTGCCACGAATCCAATAAAAGCTTTTTGAAGGCTTTTCGGAATTCCAGGTTAAATATGGTGTAGATGACAGGGTTGACGCAGCTGTTCACATAGCCCAGCCACGTTGTTAGTAAAAATAAAGTTACTCCAGGTCTCCATGTGTCATTTTCCAGTTTTATACAAATCGCATCCAATATGTTGCACGTGAAAAATGGAACCCAGCACATTAAAAACATACCTAATGTAAAAAAAAAGATTATCATTACATCCTAATATATAGAATATAGAATGCATAAAAATAATTCATGAAAATACATTAAATTTAAGTTAAGTTATATGTAGTTACAGAAAGTGATCGATCTGTAGTATTGGCTATTGGCTCGAATTATATTTGTGTGCGCTACTTGGAAGTAGCATATTTTGATATTAGTGATTGCGAATAAAAATAATCTAGGACATTGCCATACTTGCAACTTCTAACTTTTTTTTAAATTAAAATACACAGTTCGAACCAGAAAATCTGTTTCATCAAATATATCTTATATTAAAAATAATAGTCATTCAAAAATTATATAATCCTTTTTTTCTGGTTTCATGCAGTATTACCAGTAGGCTACTATTTTTAAATTCCGGTAGTTTGATTCCAACCACTTTTTTAAAATAATGTGTTTGGCTTTTACTCTCGCATTATTCAATCTATCATTAAGCAAGGCCAATATTTCTACTTGAAAAAAGTGGTGCCAATTAAGCAATCTCAATTTAAAAAAAGTAGCCTCCTGGCAACCTGGTTCAATGTATGATTTTTTTATTTTCAAAAAGTTGGAGGTTGACATATAGGCACTGCGATCCCTATTTAAAGTAACCTTATCAAAAATCAAACAGTACTTCTAAATATTGCACTTTCTTGTTTATTAAATTTGTATTGTTTTGTAATTTTTTCTTAAATTCTTACTTGTTCCTCTTATCTGTTCGAAAGTATTTGTTAAAAATATTTTCTGGTATTGTTTTTTTAGTGTAATTTTTTTTTAAATTGATTAGATTTTTTTTTTTTAATCTTCTTAAAATATTGCTTTTTAAATAATTTTCTCAAAATATATTAAAAATATTTTTTGAAACACATTTTTTTTTTCAAAAATCCCATTTAAATATTTCCTTATACTAACTATACAGATGATCAACAGAAAAATACTTCTTTAAAAAATGCAATATAACATTTAGAAGAATTAAATACAAAATATTTCATAAGTCTATTTCTTGAAAAATTGCTGTGAACATTCTTGAAATATTTTCTGTAATTTTGTTTTCTTAAACAATAAAGCTTTAAGGTATCTAACTTCATTTTGTTTATGTTTCATGCCGTGAAGTATTGCAGTGTAATCATCTATTGCTTTATATGTAACTGAGATGTAATTGAAATTTAAATCTTAGACAATATTTCAGAGAAATATATGTCGTTCTCTTTATTATCATTTATATTATCGACAAAACAAAACAAACCAAAATAATGTAAAATGGGAAAATTTCCCATTTTAAGTTTCTAGTTCTCTGAGTAATTTAGTAAGATACAGAAGTACATAAATGTTCTACCATTATTACTGTACAATAAAAATCTCTATGAAGATGTTATGAAAGTGGAAATCTGCACTGCTAGCTCTCCTGTTGGTATTGTCAGTTCAAAAGATCTAGAGAAGTTAGTAATGAGACAATATCCCACTTTAATGGCTAATTCAAATTAATGGATACACAAATGACTAGTTTGATGTTAATGGATTCGTTTCAGCATTTATATACATTTTGCTTATTAAATATACATAAATAATTGAAAATTTAATATTTAAATGCGAGAAATATAGTAGAAACATGAAAAAGAATACTTGAAAAAAAAAAAGTTTGTTGTTATTTTTTTTTCTTGTTACAAATTGCGATTCATCCTTCGAAATTTCAAAATTATTGACATAGGAATGCATATTGTTTAATTATTTATATTTGTTTTTACTTTTCGAGCAATTGTATTCTAACGTATTGAAAATATTTTATCCTAATCATTTCATGTAATCATATAATCATATTTAATTGTCTACAAAAAAATCTACTTAAAGTTTTTGACATTTTAACTAATATATAGAATAACAACTGATAAATCCTTCTTTAAAAATGCTTTACAATAATTTATAACAGTTAAATAAAAAATCCATTTTGGATTACTGTTTTCTTGAACATTTGCCCTCACACATTCTTGAAATACTTTACTGTAAAAATTAATCTCAGTTTGAAACAATGAATCTTTGTAGCATCTAATTCCCCTTTTTTATGCATTATGAAGAACTGAAATCTAATGATTTTTTTGCTTTTAAAGCAACTGATATAGACTTAAAAATTTAATTTTGCGAGATAGTACTTTAAACAAGACAATGTTGTTTTAACATCATTTACATTATCGTCAAAACAAAGGAAAGCTAAAGAAAGTTAAAAAATGAAATTTCACAGTTTTAGTTGGTGATTTTCTGAATAATTTGGGTAACATATAAAAATACATTAAAAACGCTGCCATTTTTATTGCACAATAAATGTCTCAATAAAGATGTTATCACAATAAAAAACTGCGTTCGGACCTCCCCACATGTAATTGTGATTATTGTCATTTACAAGCTCTAGATAAATTAGTGATGTGAAAAATTCTTTTTTAATGGCTCTTTTAAAGTAATGTATATGCAATATGATACTGATATTTTCTAAAAAATGGCTAGTTTGATGTTTATGGCTTAGTTTTAGGCTTAATATGAATTTTACTTATTAAATAAACATGAAAGATTGAAAATTTTAACAAACATTTAGTTTTATTTAAATGTGAGAAATGTAACACAAAGGATAATAAAAACAATTGGAAAATATTTATTTTTGATAGCAAGTTAGAAATTTCCGTTTATTTTTCAAAAATAAAATTCAAGCAATGCGTTTTTTACGTAGATTTGTATATTTTGTATGTAGATCTGTATTATTTTAATAGTATTTTTCTTCTGTCTGTTTGACAAAGGAGTATGTAAATGATAAACACATATTTATGTTCAAAAAATGCAATATAAATCTGAAATTTTATAAAATATTCACTCTGAAAGTACAAAATAGTTACTCCCTAAGATATTTCAAATCCGTACGCATATAACAAGGTTGCTACGAGTCAGGGAATTTTTCGGAATATATACCAGTATTTTCCTATAGAAAGAGTCGTGTTATGTAATCGCGCGATCACATAAAGTGAGTTTTCCAGTAAGAAAATACTGGTATTTTTCCGAAAAATTCCCTGACCCGTAGAAACCCAGATTAAATATGCATATCGTGCTAAACTCATGTAAATGTTGATTTACTCAAAATATATATATATATATTTAAACTTTTCCACATATCAACTATACAGAATACCAGAAAAAAAAAATCTTAAAAAAAAACTGTAAAAGAAAAAATTTCAGTTATAACCAATAAATCTTTAAAGTATTTAATTTTCTTTTTTATGTTTCATGCAGTAAAGTATTTTAGTCTAATCATACATTGCTTTATATGCAACTGCGACATACTGGAAAATTAAATATTAGCGAGATAGTATTTTAAAACAAGTTGGAAATTGTACGTCAAACTTGACAAATGAGGTGCGTTCGTACTATAACTAGTTACATAAATATTCAGATCTTTTCTGATTTTTAATTCTGTGAAATGAATTATATCGTCTGCAGATGAATTTCTGTAACAAAATAAGTATCTCGGTCGCTTGACGATTAAACTTCGGAAGCTCCTATAACACAAAAGCTCCGATTTTAAAAAAAAAATTCAAATTTCGTAATAAATATTTTTATTAATATCTCCTAAAGTTTTGATTCGATTTTAATAAAATTTGAAATGTCTCGACAAAATTCTGCAAAGATAATATATTTTAAATTGCAAACCATTCGAATGGGTAGTTTTTGCGTTGTTATATGCGGACGGACGGACAGACAGACGGACGGAGGGACGGACGGACGGACAGACAGACGGACGGACCAAGCGACGACAATAGGTGCTACGTATTTATATAATTACGAACGCACCTAAAAAGTATGCTGTTTTCTTTAATATTTTTTATATTACTGTTGCAACAAAACAAAACAAAAGACCATAAAATGGGGTATTTTTCAATTTTAAGTTTCTGGTTGCCTGAGTAATTTGTAACACATCGAAATACATAAAAGTGCGTTCGATTGTGACATGTACAATAAATGTTTCTATAAAGATGTTATCAAAATGAAGATCTGCATTGCTCCCCACTTACTATTGTCATTTCAAACTCTTCTAGAGGGGTTTAGTAATCATAAAACTTCCCTCTTTAATGGCTACTTTAAAGTAATGAATGTGCTCTCTGATACTTGCATTTCCAAAAAGATGGCTTATTTGAAGTTAATGGCCTCGTTTCAGCAAGTATATGCATCTTACTTATAAAATAAACATAACCTGTTGAAAATTTAAATCTCATATTTAGTTTTATTAAAATGTGAGAAATGTTTTAAAAAGAAACAAAATACGATTGAAAAATATTTTTGTAAATCTGTTCTTATTTTTATTTTATTAGAAAAACTATAGTTATTAAAACAATTCTTTCATTTTACTTCTTTTTATAGTGCTAAAGAACTGGTTGAAATGTATAACAATCTCATTATATTTAAAAGTATGTGGAATAAGTTCACTTTACACATCAGTTTTAAGATACAAAAATGTACTCGTAAACTGAATGATTCTTCTAATTGATAATCCTACGATGGGCAGTGATGTATAGATGAATCAATCAAAATTCAACCTTTATTAAACTGTAAGTCTATCCTTATTTGTAATTTATTTGGATGTCTATAATAAGTAAAACATATGTTTTGTTTTACTTCTTTATAGAAAGCTAAAAAATTGAATGAAATGCATAACAATCTCATTACATTTAGCAATATGTCAAATAAGTTCACATTAAACTGGAACAAAAACTGGTCATAAACAAGTTGGAAATTTTACGTCAAACGCGGCAAACGAAGCGCGTTCGTTCTATAGCTAATTATATATACATCCAGTTCTTGATGATTTTTAATTCTGTAAAATGAATTATATCGTTTACAGATTAATTTCTGTCATAAGATAAGTATCTCGGTCGCTTGACGATTAAACCTCTGAAGCTCCTATAACAAGAAAGCATCGATTTTTTTTAAATTCAAATTTCTTATATATATTTTTATTAATATCTCCTAAAGTTTTGATTCGATTTTTATAAAATTTGAAATGTCTCGACAAAATTTCTGGAAAAATAATATATCTTAAATTTCAAACCATTTGGTTGGGTAGTTTTTGCGCTGTTATATGCGGACAGACGGACGGACGGACGGATCAGACGACGACTATAGGGGCTACGTATTTATATAATTACGAACGCACCTAAAAATGGACTGACTGTTTTTAAAATGGAACAGCGAGCAAATAGTAGTAGAAATTATAGCTGTACTTGAAGGAGACTATGTGTGAAGTCGGCAGTTTCTTTAGTATTCTTTCTTGTTTTATTAAAAAATTTCACCAATAGCGCTGCACGTCCTCAAACTGTAGAAATCTGTTTCGATAGCTAAGCAGGTTGGCTAGTGGTCAGGGAAAAATACAGTCAAAAAAATTGACAAACACCAGTATATTCTCATAGAAAAATTCATGTTGATTTTTTGATCGAATAATCAAGATGATTTTTTCTATAAGAATATACTGGTGTTTATTTTTTTTTTTTTACTGTATTTTTTTCCCTGACCACTGGCCACCCTGCTAAGGAAATTGGAGCGTAAAAACTGAATGAAAATTGATTCATTTAATCCATTTTACACACCAAGACCTCCTTATCATAGTATCAGACCTCTCAATCAGCAAGTTGCCTTTGACCGCTATACTTGTCCTACTACTAGCGCCATCAATCGTCAGTAATAGTATTTACGACACGAAATCACACGAAATTTTTTCACAGCTCCATTTGTTCTATGCATTTGCTTATGAACTAGTAGTTTTCCTACCACTAAAATTTTATAGTAAATTTTATCTTATTAAATTGACAAGATCGTGTGATTACATGACGAAAAAAATTCTATTAAATTTTAGTGGTAAGAAAAAAGCGTAAGAGTTGGCAGCTATGCGGTAGCAGACCAGCTAGATTTTTCTATTATATTTTTGGATACCAGTTTTTTAGTAGAGACAATTTTGTTTTGTTTGATCGGAGAATTCTGGGATTTAAAAGAACAACATTTTCTCTAAAAATATACTGGTGTTCAAAAAGTCCGAAACATGGCAACAGTGCGGTAGTATCCACCAGGCGGCGATACTTTCCGGAGAAAGTCAATTAATAAGTTGGCAATTACCGCGGACATTTTCTCCCATAGACTTTCCCCGGATTGTCAAGTCTGATCTATGATAAGGGAGTCTTGTTACACACAATTCTTCTTGAGTCAGCGCAGCACCATCTGTTGAGGACGTTTGACACTAAAACAAGTTAGCATACTAAAAGAAATCCCATTTTCGCACGTTTATCTTCTGCAAGAACAATTGTAGTATTTGTCATGGTTTGCTTGTTATCCCATTTTTAAAACATTCCATCAATGATATGGCATTCTATAATTAAATGATACAGAAATATAAAATATATAGATGCTAATACGTGTACCAATAATAGATTAAGCATAAATTTATTAAACGATTTGGGTAACATAAACTATTAATATTCATCGACAATCACCTTATTTCCTGTTTAATATCTTACCTAAAACTATGGCAAGAGTTTTTGTAGCTTTCCTTTCTCTCTTCGCTGATGCTTTCTCTCGTTTTTTACGACTGCTTTTATTTCTCCTTCCAAGATTAAATCTTGATTTCTTTTTAGGTTTTCTGGAGCTTTCTGCTTGCACGGTGTCCTTTCTCCTGTTAGAGATACACTTACCCTTACTCATCCTCTCACCAATAAATTCAACTTCATTTGTCGATGCGAAATCCGCACATATCCCTAATTCAGTCTCACGTTCAACATGGGATGTCCCATAACCAGAGTCTGTATTGCCATTTATTGGTATTTCTATTCTAATAGTTTCTGCCACAAAAGCACTCAAAAGCATAGCAGAAGCTGCCGCGCCTTTCAGTGGTTCTTTACTTGTACTTTCTTCACCAAGTGTGTCATCATCGTATTCCTCTTCTTGGCTTCCACTACCGGTGTTTGTTGTCAAACCGTCTTTTTCTATAACCACTTGTAACCCTCCCATTCTACAAACAGGTTCCATTTTCATGTATTCATTGTCAATTCGTGGTCTACCAGAAGTTTCGGTTGTCAGGCTGGTACTTCCTGTGCTTCTGCCGCATGCAGATTCAGAATTTCTAGCTCGTAATTTAATCTTTTTGGCACGTTCATGGATAGCCTAGAAAATAAAATAAAAATATTTTATGAGTTTTCCACACTGTTTATGAAACTTTTAAATTAAAAGCTTGGTGTTATTTTATATTCTATATCAGAGTTTCCTAAATAATAGTACGCGTGACTAACATTGCTGGTATGCGAATCTTTTATAGCGTGATGTTAAATAAAATTTTCATTTTCTCCAAAAGGGTTATCAGTTGGGCGTTTTTTTTTAAATTCATATTACTGATTTTTTCTGCACCTTTAAAAAAAAAAAATGTTAATATTCCCCCTATTTTCGCCTTATTTAGTCTGTCATTAAAATAGGGAAATATTACTATTTACAAAAGATTTGTAGCAATCGAGCAATCTGAATAAATTAAAATCCCGGGCAACTGGCAATACTCAGCTCAGTATAATACAGGGTGTTTCACAAAGGACCCCTAACTTTAAAAATCAATAACCCGGAAACGGTGATAGATAGAAATATGAAACCAGTGGTATGTTTATTAAAAAAATCGTAAGAATCTTATACGTAAATCTCCAAATTTAGTTAAAAATAGCACCGATAGATGGCGCTGAGGGCGTTAAGAATCCTTTTAAAGAGAGTTCAGAAGCATAGAAAGACTAACCAACGAAGATCTCGCCATTGAAATCTGACCGCTATTTTCGTATAGTGAAAATAATTCGCATCGGCCACGTTGCCTGTCTGTTGAATTTTTTTGAAAAGCTCACGCATTGTTTTTCTATCTCGGCCTTTTGCGACTTGAAATCGCATTTGAAAACTTCTCCTTGTAGCAGTAGGACTCTGATTTAATCGGTGGTACTCCAACACAACAAACACGCGTTCCTCCACGGTATACACCACTTTCGGAATTATTTTCACTATAGGCTAATAGCGACCAGATTTCAATGACGAAATCTTCGACAACTAGTCTTTCTATGCTTCTGAACTCTCTTTAAAAGGATTCTTAACGCTCTCAGCGCCATCTATCGGTGCTATTTTTAACTAAATTTCGAGATATACGTATAAGATTCTTGCGATTTTTTTAATAACTATACCACTGGTTTCATATTTCTATCTATCACCGTTTCCTGGTTATTTATTTTTAAAGTTAGGGGTCCTTTGTGAAACACCCTGTGTGAAACTATTTTACAAATACACATTTCTTTCAAATTTATTAAATGCTAATTAAATGATGAATTCTACTCATGTGCAATTTTTCTGGTGAAAATGACATAACGTTCATGCCATATAGCAGAATTCTGTGACTATGTTGCATTTTTTTTTCAGAAAATTTAACAAGATAACTTTGTTATCAGAAATCTCTTTTGCATTGAACTTACATTTACGTGTCATTGTTACTGACAAGAGAGACAGAAAAAATATTCTGCTATCTTCTTAAGAATATTTTAAGAAAAATAAATTCACGGAGTTTAGTTTGCTGCAAACGTTACAGCCACTGATTTCTTCGAAAGCTGTAAAATTTATGATTGTCTTTCACAGAACTTATCTTTGTGATATTGCATTTTCTTGCCTTCTTTAAATGAAAGAAAAAATCAGAAATAAATTAAATATTGAATTACATGTAGTTATAATTAACAAATAATAAACCAGACTTGAGTAATCTACGTTTTTTAAACAGGCCTACCCTTCGCATCAGCAAAATAAGTCAGTCAATGCTTAATACTGCAGTTTTAAATATTAGCGTTTAGGGACCGACTTATAACTTGGGACCTCTGGGCATACATGCTTTTTAGTGACCCCTTGGAATATGATATATATGTTTTTATATCATTTGAAGGTGGAGACCCAGACAACGTGAGCCGACTTATATACTATGTGTCAGTGATCAGTGTTACTATGATCAGTGTCTATAATAATGATCATTGTTAGCATTATCTTCATTACCTGTTAGTACAATAAGTCTATGCGTTCGTCAATGCAAATGTTTAGACACACGCTAAAATATGATAATAAAATTGGAAGGAGAAATATATGGAATAATTTCGTAATAAATATTCAAAATGAAATTGAAATGAAACTTTGCAGTGATATTATATTGGCTTCATCAGCATTTTTTGTTTTTAAAGGAAATAACTCAATACTATAGGGTAACTCATATAAAAAGACCAGTCAAATATCGTGAAAACTCAGAAAGATATGGGCAATACAGTGAGCTAACTGACAAATTTGCGGGAAAATCCAATTGGATGATGAAGGATTCCCCCCTCCCAAATTTGTCAATTAGCTCACTGTATTGCTGATATACGATATTTGATTGGTCTTTTTATATGATTTTCTCTATTGGAATTGACTACCAAAATAAATATTTCGTATATTTCGCGCCTGCGTGGTTAAAAATTATTTCATACAAATGTCCATATCTCATCAAATATTCAATATATTAATCTTTTAATTGCAGTATACTGTTTATACTGTTCTTAAAGTCAAACATGTGCTTTACATTCTTCGAGGACAATTCGTCACGATTTTCAATAGATATTCAACAGAACGTGTAAAAAGCGAAAGCGTCCCTTAATTGTTGGACAGCAGTGTACATTAAACATAAACGATAACGAGTCTTATGTTAGACTAGCTGACATGCCCGGCGTAGCCCGGACCTGTGATAATAACCTTAAAAATACCTAAAATCAATGTTGAATAGTTTTATATATTTAAATGAAAATCTATACAAACGAACTGAAGGACAGTCGTTATAGTTATTGCCGATTTAATGTCAATTTAATTTCTGACATTTTGATATATTAAACTTTCAATTCTGACCAAAGGTTCCTGAGGAAACCTAAATAATATAAAGCGCTCCCCCACCTTTCCTCTTTCAAACTCAAAATAATATACTGTTTCGGCTAATTTATTACTCCCATTCGAAAAAAAAATTCAAAAACTTTGTTTCGAAGATTATTATATTAAAATTAAATAAAAATCACCCACTCTTGGCATCATAATTCACTTTTGTATTTTAACAGAATAGTAAGGCTACTATAATTTGTGACTCGTGCTATAGCCAGTATACGTCAGGACAAATGTCCGTTATCATTATCTTTTTACGCGTGAAGATTTCGCTATGGTACTCCATTGTGAAATTTGGTAATTTTTAAAATTCAATATTTTAAAAACGGCATAATCATTAGATTTGAAATTTATATCCAGAAAAATTCAATTTATTACCTTTCTAACGAAATATGTCTAACAATTTTCTGACAAATACTTTTCGAGCTATTAATTTTTTCAGCAATTTCAAATGTTTCATTTTCCGAGATTAATCTGTGGCAACGATTATCGAAAATCCCAGTCGTCAGCAACGCATAGCTTTTTATTATACAGGATACTTAAAACAAAGTATAAAGACAAAGACTAATTACAAATTCTTGTTATAAAATAAATAATTGAAATTTAAAAAGAAATTTTTTGTATATTAATCTGCTATATAAAACGATATTCCTCTAAGCATTTATGAAACTTCTTAAGTTTATCCTGAAAATCTAAAAACAATATTTATACCAGAAAATAAATGTTAGAAAATTTATATTCTATTTATTTCATTCTGTGTTTTTGTAAAATTTTATATCTATGGAATTCCCGAAAAATTTTATTCGAAATAAAGAAATTCAAATTTACAGCATTTTTTTTCTTTTTTACCAAAGTTATAAAAGTAAGTTTTTGTTCAAAAATTCTGGTAAAAGGTTTCGTTATCTGAAAGTAGCAATGTTGGCAGTGGGGTACTTTTAAAAAAATTCGGATTGCTTGATTGGCACCACTTTTTTGAAATGTTATAGTTTGGCTTGTTTCGATCTTATTTAATTTTCATTAAATAAGCCTACTTTTACTTTTTCAAAAAATTGCTGGCCATTAAAAAAAAAAAAAAAAAAAAAAAAAAAAAAAAAAAACCGAATTTTAAAAAAGTAGCCCACTGTCAACACTGTTAAGTAGGATAAAATATATTCCACTGCCTTCAATCAATTGAAAAACAAACTACATAAAACTATATTAAATATATTTTTATGTGCATATTTTGTCTTTGAAATATATTATTAATTTTGAAATTTATTTTTCGGAAATAATTTTTTTTTAATTGATAATAGAAATTTAAGGGATTTCAGGATGTTTAGAAATGTACGTACTGTTTTATTTTAAAAGTCTCACAGCATCATTAAACTTAAACTAAACATTTTGATTATTTTTCCAATATATTTACAGACGTTATTAACAAGAAATTCTTCCTCTATTAATTAATGTTTTTTTTTTCAATTAGAAGATTCATTTAAGCAAATTGTATTACAAAGGTTTTAGATTCGTAATTTAAAAATGATAAGCTCACTAAATGAGAATTTAATTTTTCTTTGACTGAGAAAAACTGAAACAGACACTGACAACATAATAAAGATTATTTATTAGAAGGATATTTATTAATGAATTTCATTAAACTTTTTTCAGAACATTAATATAATGACAAAACAAGAGAAATAAAATTAATTAAAAATCATAAAAAAAGAACACTAAATTCGGGAAAACCTCCCTCGATCTTCAACCAAGACTTAGGATGTTTTGTCTATAGCAAACGTGCAGAAGAAGTGTCTGCCAAACAATATTTATAATAGATTATTCAAAAAGTGTCATGGAACTTTGTACGAGTGTTTAGTTATGATGACTCTCTTGCCATATTTTTAAAAGTATATTAGATAGTTCTATCTGAACTCTATCTGAATATTGTTTCTTAGAAGCAAACACAGGAAGTAACCGGGTGAAGACAGGGAGGGGGGTCTGAGTACCACACTCACTAACAACTTTTTGAGCATCTCAAAAATTAATAATCTGTTAACTCTTCGCTGTCAACCACGAGTATACTCGTGGTTGTCAGGGTGTGAAGGATTGTCAACACAATTTTACTCGTTTCGCAGTGGTAATCCTCTTTTACACATATATCTAGCAGTGTGAGAAGCTTGAAAATAATATTGTAGACAATAATTTATTACAAAAATTCAACTTTTATTTAGAATTATTATTATGCTTTTACAGAAAGTTGAACTTACAAAATTACGAATAAACTTACAAAATTTGAGCCGGCAGCGAACGGTTAATGATAAGTACCATCCATATTACAATTAAAAGTTTAAAAACTTTGTAGTTAAAGGTTTTGTGACAGGTGAACTTGCCTCTTACTTCTCTGTGCATTTGTTTATTATTAAAGTTGGGGAGAGATCACACGGGAATTAGCCCCATTAAAAAGCTCAAACGGGGTTCGAACGCTCTTAAGCCACTCCCCATTTTGTAAGGACTCCGCCACCAGTATAATTGAAAAATCATTTTCTTCAAAGTCGTATTCCAAAAATCATTAGGTAGAAGACAGTTTTATGCGATTACTTGTGGAAGAGTCCTTACAAAATGGGGCGTGGCCTAAAAGCGTGCGAACCCTGTCAAATCCCTCTATAATATGCCGGTTGGTTCCGCCCCTTACCAAGCATTAAAATATATATATATTTAAGAATATACTTACCTTAAATATTTTATAGTACAAGAATATCATGACAAGGCAAGGGATGTAGAATGAACTGAGGGACGAGTAAATAATAAAATCCGAGTTATAAAATACACAAAGCTCTGGAATCCTCTCCGGGGATGTGTTGAGACCGAGTACTATGGGTGAACCGATTGCTGCCGAGACAATCCATACGAATGCTATTGTTATGATCACTCTTTTGCTGTTCTTGTGCTTTGAGTACTTGATAGGTTGAGTGACAGCTATATATCTAGAATGGGTAAAGAAAATTAATATTAATATTTATTTAAATAAATATTTTTATCATTTCATCGGTTGCACTTACAAATTAAAAATAACAAAGGAATATTTTTCATTATTCCTCACTCTTTTTTTTTTTTTTAGCTAAAACTGGACAATTTTCTCTGTTGCTTCCCCTTTCTTGACTTTAAAATAAAAGAAGATATCCGTGTTTCTTACTTTTCTGGTTTTTTTTTATAATAATTTATATAAATAATCATATAATCGCAGAATGTTCCGATTATATGAAAAAACATTTTCTGTAAAATTATACTGGTATGCAAAAATGAGGATAAATCTCATCCCTGCTTCCAACCCAGACTAATTATACTTTTTAATAGATAAAGTCATTCTACTGAAAGCGTAATGTGTTATTTATTTATAAAAGCTTTACTTTTCACTTTTAAATTGTTTATTGAAAGACTAAAGGCTTTAAAAATTGATTATTGTGTGTAATTTATCATGAAAGTTATTCGATTGCTTTAATGATAGCTGTATAATTTAGGATTACAACATGTTCTGATCTTCTTTTCTAAGTACAGAACAAATTTTTTGTAAATATTGATCATGTTTGAATCTTTAAATCATTAATAGAAGACTTTGTGTAAAATTTATATGCCAATAAAATTGATTGCATTTTTTTGCAAATGTTAGTTAGACAGAAGGCAAATAAAACATTTATTGAGATATACGCTCAGATAATGGAATGTTGAACAGAAAAAAATCCTTATAAATGACTAATATGACGTTAATTATATACCTTTTTAGAAAATATTTTTCATGGTGTCTTTCGGTAGGTAAACACAATCTGTGAAAATTGGAAAACATCCTCTAAATTAGTCTTTCTATAACATTAGGTTTTGTTTTTCTCAATATAGTACATTTTAAAATATGATTTATTGCTGATTTAAATACATTCTTTATTTCAATTTATTATCACAAAATTTACATGCTATGTGTGTTTCAAAATCAATAATACAGATTTTTAGGGGTTCATATCATAAAACAAGCGTTTCATGCCAGACGATTGGTGATTGTAACTAAGAGGGTAAGTTGCGGTTTCTGACTACAGTAATAAGGATATTTGTAGTACAATATAAAATAAAACAAGTCCCTTCATTATTTATAATAATTATGTTACCAAATAAAATCTTTAAACAAACATAAAACCCCAAAAATAAACCCCCAAGCATAAAAAAATAACATAACAGGTTTTATTTAGGACTAATTATAAGAGATTTTTATTGCTATAAGAAAAGTGTCATTATTCTTCTGAGCATGTTACTTGAAATAACAATTAGCATTATATGTTTGTAAAACATTATCCCTTAAAACCTTTTACGAGGTCAATTCGTACTGGTTGGTGTTATATTATTATTTTTAAGTGTGATGTTATTTATTAAAAATTATGAAAATTCGAACTAGTATGATCAGTGTTTCAAAACTTTCACCTAATCGATACCTAAAATAACAAATTCTACGACTATTCAACGTTTAATTGATAAAACTTAATATTAAATATCTAGAACGCTAAGATTATTTAACACTAAGAAACGTTCTTAGCGTAAATACTCGTCTACTACAATTAGTCAGGAAAATTTTACTTAACTAAATTATTTATTTTTCATCAACCGATGCATATTGCAAATGTTAGTTAGACAGACGGCAAGTAAAACATGTATTGAGATATACGTTCAGATGATGGAAGGTTGAACAGAAAAAATACTTTAAAATGACAAATATGACGTTAATTATAAATTTTTAGAAAATATTTTTCAAGGTATCTCTTGGTATTTATATATGTATAATTTAGGATACCTAAATTATACGTCAATTATATTGTTTAAAGGTACTGTTTGCAAAACATATTATTGAAAAAAAAAGGTCTTGTAACTAATTGCTGATATAAATAATAGGTTAATATTTTCCTGCCACAGTATCTTAAGTACACGGATCTTTTTTTTTTTTTCAAAGACGTCTAAAAATTACAATGTAAATGCAATGAAATAACAATGAAAACTTGATGTACAATTAAAATGTATTTTTTGCAATTAAAATGTATTTTTTGCAATTAAAATGAAAACAAGTGTCTTTATTTTCTCATCAAAATAAGGAACAAGGAAAAACTAATAGAATTAATTAAATATATTAATGACTAACATCCAAAATTAGTTTGATAGGTCTGGCATATTATTGTATTCAGGGCTTGAAGCGTATGGGACAATTTTTATTATTTCTACCAATACACCCAATTAATAATTTTTGAGATAATTTTTTTAACATGTGCAATAGAAGTACATAATAAAGATAATTTTTTCAAATATAGTTGTAGGAACAAGAAAATCACTCATTTATGCTTCAAGCCGTGTATGATGTACATTTACCTAAATTTCATTTATAAGTAAAGCAATAATTACCTGTCGACACTGATTGCCACCAGATTGAAAATAGATGCAGTGCTGCATGTTACATCCACAGCGATGTAGAAGTCGCACAATGTGTTGCTCAGTTCCCAGTCGACGTTAACCTGTGACACCAGTTGGCGAAAAACAAAAAAATGTGTTAAATAGATATTGCATGTCATTTTTTTTTTTTTTGTATTTGTTAACAACAGTGGCTACATCTAATACGAGCATAAATCTGTGTCACAGTTTGTCAATACATTCAACATTCAATTTATTTGTATACTTAATAGATGCGAAAGTGTTAATTTGACGGTGTAGTCGGCCATAAGATATAGAAAAGTGAACATCCCCATATATTTTAATAAACAGATTGTTCCACAAAGAAAAAAAACGGAAATAGCCATTTTATTAAAAGTTATGCATTCTTTCAATTTATGTTAAAACAGTAAGCTTAGAGGTAGTCTTCATAATGAAATTCTTCCAAACTTTGAAAATTTCGATATGAACACCAACACTGAAAAAAAGGGGGTAATTTTACAGTATAATACTAGCATTCCAGCTGTGAGTGTTATACCGTAAAATTAACAGTAAGAAACCGTAAAATAAGCAGTAATACACTACCGCGCACTGCGCGGAATTCATCCGAATTCAATCAGAGTATAAAATTTTTATTTAAGTATGGGCATTTTATATCAGTATTTGGTATTTTTTACAATAAAATAAATTACTGTATTTTCAATTACTTTTTGAATTGTTGTATGTAGTCGGGATTTGAATATTGTTTATATATATGCACATATATTTTTTTAAAGTCGCGATGCTTGGGAACATTTGTAAATAGCAGGGGTGGATTTGCAATGTCACTAACTGTTGCAAAATAACAAAGGAAATGGCCACTGTAATTAACAAATGCTCATTTTGTACATACAATGAATTAAATACAAAGTTTAAAAAAAATAAATATTCAGAGCATTATATTTTTAACTTAAGATGATATTAAAACTTATGTTGGATTAATCATTTTTTTAACACAGATATTTGAAAATATATAGTATAGATGTTATAATAACGTCGCTTAACCTAACTTAACTTTTCGCTTTATTTCATTGCAGAAAAATATTACAAATGTTCCGATTAATCGTCGAAAGATTGCTTAACTAAAGAAAAAATATTTGTCAATAATTTCTAACTTTAAATAGTGGTACCAGACATCTTTAAAATCCCATAGACTGTATGCACTTTGTATAGATTACATTTAAAAAAAATAATTAACTGGAAAGACTACTCCTAAAATACATTACATGTTTTAGCACTTACACTTAACAATCAAGATTTCGAAATAAACGTCAACTAACGATTGTTTTTAAATTGCTACGATCTTCTCTACAACATAGTTGCCAACCTCCCGAAATTTTTTCATACCAATATTTTTATGTAGAAATATTTGTTTAATTTAATCGTACAATTGTTGCAATTTAATAAAGCGAAAAATTTTGTAAGATTTTACTGGTATTTAAGAAATCGGGAAGTTGGCAACTATGCTACAATTACGAAATACTTTTCAGTCATAAACACATAAAAAATTGTTATTCTTATAACAAACATGAAATGAATTTCTGTTTAAATTTACTCTTACAAAAGATGCCGGTAATGTCCAGTAGTGGACGAGTGCCTATACCTTACGAGTTTTACAAAAATAATGTATTTTTTAATGCAACTTTAACATTGAATTTTAGCATTCTCAAACCGACTAATTATCAAAATTGAATTTCACTACTGTTAGGACTTACTTAAGAAATTTAATCGTTGAACTTGTTTACAAATTTTGGGTAAACAATCAAATTAAACCAATTACATTATAAACACATTTTCAGAAAAAAAAATTCAACCAGTTTGAAACTGTATAGCACAAACAAAACGCTTTTCAACTAATAAGCATATATGCATAATATTGCATTTGAATTGCTCTGTGTAGCTCTGTAAAGTGACTGTAGCTGCTACATATACCGCATAGAACAAATAAAAAATACAAAGCTTGAAATTGAGTAACATCAATGTATCGCATATTATGCCATAATGGATAATAATTGCTATATTGATTCTGTTTTATTACGTAATTTGGTACTTTATTTTTGAAGTAATACGGAACATTTGCAAAAGTTAATTTTAGAAATTAGCAATATTCTGGCTTATACATATGTTATTAAATATTTAATAACCGTTTGTGTATTTAATTTTCCATAAATTTACAAAAAAAAAAAAAAAAATCATATTATGAACATGACTTTAAAACTTCATGTTCGTAAATCAGCTTATTTACGCTAGAACACAAAATTTTACAAGATGAACAAAATATATTTAATTTTTTAAAATATTTAAAATATTCACATTTATAACTATTTTTTATACTCTTTAAACACGTTAATATAGCCTCTGAGATCTCAAACAAAACAAGCAAGAACAATATTTTAAGGTAAACGTTCTATTTTACTAAACATTATAGTATTTAATTTTGTTTGAAATTTGGTTTAAAGACATCAATGCCAATTGACCAATACTCCAAAAATAGATTCTTAACTTTTTTATTATGGACAGGACGGGCGACTATTTTTATAATCAATCGTACCACAATTTAGAGGTGTTTTTTGTTTGTTTGTTTTGTTTTTTTGACAATAAACTCTTATTTTTCAAAAAGTGGTGCGATTAGAAGGAAGATAATCCAATGAGGAAATATATGTTTCTACCCCGACACAGACGGCTTGCATACTTAAAAGGTCAACAGCACAGAAAATATATTCATTTAATCATGAAAAATAGATTTTCTTTGAAGAAGTTTTTGCTTTATACATGAAAATAAAATACAAGATGTTTGGTTCATTTCACTTGTACAGAAATTAAATAAGAAATAAAAGACTCGTACGTCTTCTCTAGTTCTTTAAATTTGAAGAAAATGATGTCATGCCTTCTTGATTTATACATACGAATATAACAAAAGAAAATGTCTCTACGAGCTTTTCAAGTGATATTTATGGTATTAATTTCGAAGAATGGGCGATTGCAACTTGGAGACAAGACGACAATGAATAGAAATGAAGTCAGTCGTATAGTAATTTGTTGAAATACCAGCTTTTGAAAAATATATTTATTTTTCTTTTAATATTTTTTTATGCTTTTGTTTTGTCTTTGTCTTTCGATTTCTTCCAAACTTGAAATTTCTCCTGCCGTATGTCACATCTGATATTTCTCAGAAAGCAGGGTTTTAAATCTTTCGCGGCAAAATAAAATTTATTTATCATTTTTATCTATGGAGTTACATGCGTGATTGTTTTTCAAATGTAAGAAACCTGAAGTTAATAAGATGTATTTGCAAAGAAAAAGAAAAGAAACAATTTATGCCAGTATCAAAGAAACAGATCATACATTCAGTAAATTGTCATAGGATTATTCAGAGCCAACCTCTCACTAATCTTCCGTAATATGTGGATGAATTTGACAGATTTTAACAACGTTTTAAACCAGAAAAAGTATTTAACACTAGAACGACCGGAAATTTTACTCAAGTTTTATAAAACTAATTCACATCAGAGTATTTATTTAAAACTATTTAACTTATTCATTTAACATATTTATGAGAGATTTATATTTAATCTATTTTAAAAATAAATTTCTGGTTTGAATCGCAATGTATTCATTTGGCAGCGGTCAAAACGACCGCTCTTGGTCGTTCTAGTGTTAATTAATGTCAGGTTTCTACATGGAATATTTTTTTTTTTCTTAATACAATTTCTGGTGCGAAACGTATTAAACCTTAGTTAAATTAATCCACATATTACGGAAGATTAGTGAGAGCTTGATACTTCTGGAATGGTTGTATGTTTTTTTTTTTTTTTTTTTTTTTTTTTATAGAACAACTGAGATTTATTTTCCTGTTGATAGCGTAATCAAATTTGGGAAAACGGTACCTGCCTATAACGGACACCTGCCTTAAGTGGGAAACTATACGGGCCTGTCGAAAGTACTACAAATACAATTGCATCTGTTAAGAAAGAAGCCTGTCTGAAACAGAAGCAAAATTTGATCTTTTGTGGTTCCATCTTAGAGGGGTTTCAGTGCATTATATTTTTTTCATATAAGAAGATTCTTTTAAAGCACTTATTAAACTCTGAGGAATGCATTTAATCATACATGGTGAATATAAAATATATATATTGAAATAATTTTTAAAATCTCATAAAAAATTGTTGCCCATTTGGAGATTTCTTTTATTCAAAATATTTACTACTAGTTTAGAAAAGTAAGTCGTTTTATTTAATAGTAGATATTTCTTGTTTAAATAAGGCTAAATGGTAACTAATTCCTCAATTTGGCAACACTGAAATATTAATATAAACGTAAATTATACTGCTAATGAGGAAGTGAATTCAACATTTGAAATATATCCAATCCTACACGGAGTGACATCACGTGTTTGATTTTATCATTACACACTGCTTTAGGTACTTATATAGCTTCAATTTTTTATTCTCCGTAATAGGGAAGGTTACATTAATTTTCCAGATATACGAATTGTTCATAACGTCAATAACAAAAAAAATATACAGCATGTATATGTGACTGACAATTAAACAAGACGTTCATTAAGCTTAAGAGTATGTTTCAAAATGCATTCATTTTTATAGCGTATATTTTGTATAAGTAACGTCCTTTTCCCGTTTTGCTTTCTAATAGTGTTGTACCATTTTAATTACAAAGCAATAATCACAATATTCACGTGTGTTTTATAAAATCTTTGTTATATTTCCTACTGTAGTCCAATTCTGATACCCTCTGAACAATGCAACCTAAAGATAGTCTTAGTAAAGTGCTTGACATTATATATAGATATGTATATATATATACTCAAATTCAATTATAAATTTACACCAACCACACCACGTACATGAAAAACAAATAACAATAATACATTTGAACTTTAACATATAACCAACTTAAACTATAATTCGAATAAAACCAAACTCAAAATTACTAACAGTATATATATATATATATATATATGTATAAAGATACTATTTCCAGATTATAGCGAGCCTCACGATTTTACCAAGGTTCTACATACTTCACATGTACGCAATATGCACTATATAAGGCATATATATATATATATATATATGTATGTATGATACGGTAAGTATGATTAATCCGGTGATTATGTATAATTACCGGTGATTATTCATAATCACAACTAAAATTGGTAAATGAGATAAATTATTGAATATTTATCAAATATACCGGTAATTTATAAAATCCCCAACTAGTAATATGGAATGTAATAAACCTAATTGATATACATACATAATTACTAACAGCTGCGTGAACGAATTTGATGCATTCTAGAGATTGCTGTACAGCGAGTTTCATGTGTACAGAGACATTCTGTTTAGTTAATGTACGCGAAGCGTACATACATAAATAGGTGACCGCTGCTTGAATGAATTCCATGTATTCTAGAGATTTCTGTACAGCGAGTTTAATGCGTCCAGTGATGTTTTTTCGGTTAATGCACACGAAGTGTACATACATAAATTACTGATCGCTACCTGAATGAATTTCATGCATTATAGGGATAGCTGTACAGCGAGTTTCATGCGTCCAGTGATGTTTTTGACGATTAATGTGCACGAAGCGCACATACATAAATTACTGACCGCTGTTTGAATGAATTTCATGCATTCTAGAGATAGCTGTACAGCGAGTTTCATGCGTTCAGTGATTTTGTTTCGGTTAATATACCCGAAGCGTACATACATAAATTATTGACCGCTATTTTAATGAATTTAATCCGTTCTAGGGATAGCTGTACAGCGAGTTTCATGCGTCTAGTGAAGTTTTTTTTTACGGTTAATATGCGCAAAACCCACATACATAATTTACTGGCCGCTGTTTGAATGAATTTCATGCATTCGAGAGATTGCCGTACAGTGAGTTTCAAGCGTTCAGTGATGCTTTTTCGTTTAATGTACGCGAAGCGTACATACATAAACTACCGACCGCTGTTTGAATGAATTTCATGCATTCGAGAGATTTCTGTACAGCGAGTTTCAAGCGTCCAGTGATGTTTTTTTGGGTTAATGTTCGCGAATCGTACTTACTATTTACAAATATTCGTTTATTGGAATTAAGACAACTTTACTCCACAAAATAAACCGAATTCATTACATTCCCCGTTACGACTTGGGGGTTTTATAAACTAATCGGTAAATTTGATAAATATTCATTAATTTATCACATTTACCAAGTTCTGTGGTGGTTATGTATAATCACCGTTAATTATACATAATCACCAGTTTATTACATTTTCCGTAACATATATACTTCACATATATGTAATATTTACTATATGATATATATATATATATATATATATATATATATATATATATATATATATATATATATATATATATAACATCATTTATCATCGCGTCATTTAACATCATATGTATGTGCATAATATGTCATATAACTAGGACGCTTGGTGATTAATCATTGGTCGCTGCTATAACTAGAAAGTACCAAGATAATTTTATTTATATAGCATATACAACTAATTAAATTTTCAGCACAGCTTATAAGGCATTTATATATTTTTTATTGTGATACCATCCTTACAAAAAAAATATCCATATGTATAGAACAGCGTTCATACGCCTCCTGGAATTTTGCGACCAGTAAATTCTTCTGCACCAGTATTGTCTTACAGAAAATATCTCCTTAAAAGAAGGCGAAGTGTCCCGAGATGAACCTAAATTTATTTTTCTATAAAAAAAATACTGGTATTACTTCAGTAAAATTCCCTGAACCGTACGAACCCTGATAGAATAAATATTGTGTAACATGGTTAGAAGAAGGTGTCTCTTCCCATTTTGCTCCAAAACTGTTTTATTTCATGTCTGAAATTATAAATTCTATCATATGGTAAAACTAAAATATTATTATTCTAATTACTCTTAAATATATCATACAGTGTTGCCAGTAGGCTACTTTTTTAAGATTCAGATTGCTTCATTGGCACCACTTTTTTGAAATAGTTTTATTCCTTTTGTTTTCGCCTTAATTAATCTGTCATTAAATAAGGCGAATTTTACTTTCTCAAAAAACTGGTGGGAATCAAGAAAACTGAATTAAAAAAAAGTAGCCCACTGGCAACACTGATATCATATACCGTATATACTCGTGTATAAGCCGACCCCCAAAAACGAGATGCAAAAAAGTTTAACACCAGTAATTCAGAATAATTTTCTACGCCCTGCTTTATCTCATTTAATTGTGAATTATGTAAGACGAAGAATATTATTGTAAAATACTGGTATTAAACATGTTTTCATCAGGAATTTCGGGGTCGGCTTATACGCGGGTATATACGGTATTACTTTTAATATATGTGGGGGTTCTTGACGCCGCACGTGAACAGGAAGTGCAGGAGTCACGCTGTAATAAGACGAAACTTGCATTTGGTTAAAACGGCAACAAGTTAAAACAGAAAGGAATAGTGTCACTAACTAGTTGTTGAAACCTTATCCATGTTATTAACACGTTCACTGCAGGGTTAAAATTACCGGAATTTTATTTTATTTAGAAATTTCCGGTACGAATTCGTAATTTTAGCTTGAAAAACCGCGAGTATACTATTGGTTGGTAACGATTGGGTTAATTGACTATTTTAACGACGTATAAACCAGAGACAAATTATTTGATGTGATTTTTATAACAAGATTTATTTATAGTTTACTAAAACGATGGTGGTCATAAGTGTTATTAATTCACATTCTTTGTTTATATCTTCGTCCTCTTTGTATCAATAAATATTCCTGTTCATAGTTAATTGAGTAATCCTTGTGTTGTGTTGCCTCTTTCTCTCTCTCTCTCTCTATATATATATACAGGGTGTTTCACAAAGGACCCCTAACTTTAAAAATCAATAACCCGGCAACGGTGATAGACAGAAACATGAAACCAGTGGTATGTTTATTAAAAAAATCGTAAGAATATTATATGTAAATCTAAAAATTTAGTTTAAAATTGCACCGATAGATGGCGCTGAGAGTGTTAAGAATCCTTCTAAAGAGAGTTCAGAAGCATAGAAGACTAGCTGTCGAAGATTTCGCCATTGAAATCTGACCGCTATTTTCCTGTAGCGAAAATAATTCGCCTCGGCCTTTTTTGAAAAGCTCAAGAATTGTTTTCCCTTCTGGGCCTTTTGCGACTTGAAATCGCGTTTGAAAACTTCTCCTTGTGGCAGTAGGACTCTGATCTAATCGGTGGTTCTCCAACACAATAAACACACGTTCCTCCCCGGTATACACCACTTTCGGAATTATTTTCACTATACGCTAATAGCGGCCAGATTTTAATGACGAAATCTTCGACGACTAGTCTTTCTATGCTTCTGAACTCTCTTTAGAAGGATTCTTAACGCTCTCAGTGCCATCTATCGGTGTTATTTTTAACTAAATTTTGAGATTTACGCATAAGATTATTACGATTTTTTTAATAAACATATTACAGGTTTCATGTTTCTATCTATCATCGTTTCCAGGTTATTGATTTTAGGTAGCTTTCAATACAAAAAAGTATAAAGCTACCTATTGCAGCCGTTCGGAGGAAAGCAATTCCGGAAAATTTCGGTATATTTTCACCGATCATGACCCCCAGACCCCAAAACCACCCTCCGTTCAAATGTTGATTTATATATATATCTGACCTATGTCATACGATAACGCTCGTAATTATAAATCCATTTCGATGAAACTAATTGTGTGTATTAAGCTCACCAATGTCTCGACCGAGTTCGTTGGCCAGCTTGATCCGCCATTTTGTTTCAAGATGGTAGCCATTTAAAAATTTAAAACTAAAATAAATATACAAAAAAGTTAAAAATTCAAATTTATTGTTTGCTTAAGTGTTAGGCCTTGATAAAATGATTCCGGAGTATTTTTTTGTTTTACCTCTATCTTAAAAAACGGCTGAGATACAGCAGTTTGAAATTCTAGGGTGTCATTTTGAAACAAGATAGCACATTACAAAAATCCAACGATTAATTTATAAGTTTTGGTGAACGGGACTTCTCGCAAATTATTATCTTTCATTGTTGTAATCATTTTCGCATCGTACGCATAAAACCATATCCGTTAGCGCTAAATTCTCACCAAACTTGGCGACATTTGGCGAAATATCTCCAAATTTGGCGACCGAAATAAGTCTTAATAAACGAAGCCAACTTGGCTATAGCTCAATAATTTGGCAAATTTCTTATTCAAATTCAGTATTAACGAATCTTTTGTAAACGGTTTCTTTGCATTTTAGCTTGCTGTTTTCGAGTAACATTAGCTAAAATTTTAAAACGAAGATATAGGAAAACTACCTTTTCCTCTCGGTACAGGCCGGAAGGACTTTTTAATGTTAGGGTCCTTTGTGAAACACCCTGTATATATATATATATATATATATATATATATATATATAGATATAGATAGATAGATAGATAGATTTATTTATTTATGTATTTAAATTATATATAATAACTTAAATAATAATAATATTGTTAGTATTTAATACTTAAATGTTATTAAGTATTTATTAGTATAACATTTTGAATATGTGCCACCAAAAAGAGAGTAAAAAGAAATTATAACCGAAAGTTTTCACTTCAAATTTCTGAAACTTTATTTTATTACATAACACCTCCTTCTATTCGTGTCTTCAATTTTAGTGCGTTGGTCGATTATATTAAATACATGAAGCGGGGACTATAATCCTAATGTATTATCTGGCAGATAACAATAAAGAAATTACTTGTTTAAATGAGAAAACTCTGTTTTAAAATGACAGAAAATTACTCGTACATTTAATATCCTGTGCTTTTCTTATAGATGCAATTTCAGAAAACCATTGAATCTCAAATTTCCTCTTTTTGTTTTCTATCTAATGCACTTGTGGTTCTTTTATCGTCAAAAGATTTGTAGTGGAGATTGATACAATAAACCTTACAATGAAATTTCTCAAGAAAGTTTGCAATGTCAGAAACAGATGATCAGTTAACGGAAGCAAGAATTTCCTTTGAAAAGGGTTGAAAGAGCTGAGATATAAAATTATTAAGAAATGTACTTTAGAGAAATTCATTACATTGTAGAATATAATATTGGTTTCTCTTGAAAGGTAAATCAATATTACAACGTGAAAAACATTATCGAGTAGACATTAATTCATTTCTCCATATAAATTTACTAAGAAATTTTATTTCTTTTTTTACATTACTTATACAAAAAAGTTAAAAAAGTCTTTTGTAAATTTTGATTGGCTTTGTTATTTTTTATTTTTTACTTACCCATCATACGTAGTATAGGGTATGTCTTGTAATCGTTTTGAAAATCGAAAAAAAAAATTTAGCGGATTTACACGTTTCAAACACTGGAGATTCCGAAAAACATATTTTTAGAAAAAAAAATTTGCCGTCCGTCTGTCTGTAAACGCTCTACCTCCCGAAAAAAATGAGATAGAGACTTGCAATTTGGTATGTACTTAGTATGTAATAATGGGAAGAAGCCTATTTCATCTCAATAACCTCGATTAACCGGAACTATTTTTTTCGGACTCTCGAAATATTCGTTCTGATAAAAGGTATATAAAAAATTCCGAAATTGTTTATTTTACGAAATGAATATAAAAGACAATAAAAAAACAAATTTTTGCATAAAGCATGAAGTCGATCGGATAATTAGTTGCCGAGATATTTGGAATCCTATATTCTGCACTCTTCGATTTTTCATGACCCTGTATTTCATCCAAAATTCACTTTAAAGATATATTTTAATTGGAAATTTGACGCTTAATCAGATGCAATAAACCGCTAGTTAATAGGATTATTATTTTTGGAGTTGTAAGGAATAACCTCTTTCAAGCAATTCAGTAATCGAACCTTTAAAGTTTGACGTCATCAAGCCACGATTTTATTTGAATTCCAATGCATTTTATAAGTAGTTTACACATTTTTATTTTAATATTTTACATTATGCATATCCATGATGGGTAAGTATTACGGTGGCCCCCAACGACTAGTTTTTTGTTTAGTTCAGTTACTTTTCCTTGATATTTTCATGGTTTCTGTACCGAGATTGGTAAACTAATTTACATTTTCGTTTTTTATTTTTAATATTCTGACCCTGACATACGTATTTAGAATAGCTGTTTCTTTCAAAAATTTTCAATCGATAGTTAAGTGCTTAAAAAAAAATAGAAAAAAATTAATTTAACTGTGGATTACACTACAAAACAAAAAACAAACAAAGGAAATAAATGAGAATCTGTTAATTAAAAAACATCGTTTTGTGGAGTTTCAAATTAAGTGTTAAAAAACTATGACATTTTGAGTTTTAAAACATTAAATGAAGTTTGTTTCCTCTCATTTATGGTAAGATTTTATAATATTGCTTTATTACAATACAATCATACATATTATTTGTGTTGTCAACATCCCTTTTTCTATGTACTTACAAAACGCACAACAATAAATGAGGTATCTTTCGAAAGATTTTTGATCCGGCTTCTGACATAGTACACTCACATTTCGTTAAAACATGTTTTTTTAATTAAAAATTGCAGTTAATTAAAAATTAAATCAGCATTGTTTTCGTAAATGAAATGAAAGATTTTCTCAAATCCATGTTGTCACAAAAATGAAATATTGCATTATACCATGCTCAACAATGATTATAAAAGACAATAAATAGTACAAAAAAAGATAAAGTGGTAAGTCTTCTCACGTGCTTAATTTATTTTTATGATTAAAAAGCAAAATTCAAATTCAAATGTTTAGAAAAAAAAGACATCATCATGTGGCAACGAAGCAGTGGTATTTCACCTGTAGCCTAAAATGCATGCTTTGTTATATTAAATTAAGTTGCATTTTATATTATTCAATTTATTTTTTTTGTCTCGTTTTTTTTTTAAGAGTACAGCATAACCCTCTAAATCACAGTTAAAATACAATTGTTAATTTTTTTTTTTTTCTCGCGTATGCCTTTGCTATCTTCGATCAGTTTTTACTGTAACATTGAAGGAATAAATGAGATGATATTCTGGCTTGACTGATGTTGTATTCAGATATTTTTATCCTTAATTTTTATTTTGAAGTTTAGACCTGCATCTAAAAAATATTAGATACTACTAAAAAAATATTAGATAATACTAAAAAATATTAGACTGCAGAGAGAAATTCTCGCACAGATCCACTGGTAAATAAAAAATTGTCATAATGAACAGAGGAAAGTATTTTGAACTAGGTAAATTATATTCAATGGTTGGAGTATCATAGTTGAGATTTATTCCAACAGAGCGAAAAATGCCGGGGTACTTTGGCTTGCCATGCCAATGCTCTTCCTACTGAGCTACCTCAACGATGTCCTGGCTGGCATAATTCACTCTTATTTGTTGGACAAGGCTGCGAACGGCAGCGCTAATTTCATTTATACCAGCTATTACTATAGCATTTTTAAATGATGAATTTGAAATAATATGGTTACTCCTGTATACCATGTAATTAGGTCGTAATGAACTTATGAATAATGTTCATTTAGAATGATGTTAATGTTCTTCTTATCTTTATAATCTTTATAAACATAAATAAGAATTCACCTAGAAATCTATTTTAAATCCTTTATTTGACATATCGGATTTCCAACTATCATGTTGGGGTACAAAACTTATAGAATAACTGTTTCTCTCGCCTTCTGTTTTTTTTATTATTATTATTTATTTATTTTTTTTTTTTTTACTGCACCTTTCACGAGCCTCATAATCATTTTGTGATATTGTGCATTAATTGCACACTTAAATCTATTATTCCGTACAGTTAAAATATCTGACTGCGTTTAAAAAGAAGTTTTTGACCAAAATTGTCCTAAAAATTTTATTACATTTGATTAAAGCCCAACTTTTTACCTTTCCAAAATTGTATTTATTTTTATTGTGCGATAAATAGAACCGGAGTTATAGTGATTTTCAATCTACTCAACAGCTATCAGTCAAACCGGAAGTACTGTTAAAAGGGCCGGAAGTACTATTTAAAGGTACTAACTGAAGTGAGGGAGGGAGAAGCAAAAATATGCCCTTCTAGAAACGATTTTTTTCAAGTCCCAATACTTGAAAAAAAATCAGTATGGCTTAGAAAAACAGTGAAGTTTAGATGCATATTACAGTAAATTCTTGTAGTAAAACATCAATCTAAACTTTAAACGCATATTTCGGAAAATGTAATTTTTGGTGAAAATTCCATACGCAAAACATGATTTCTCAAAAAGTTATTAGAATATCACTATAAAATTTAAATTGCATACTGTTTCACTATTGTGAAGGCAATGAACTAAAAGTTTAAATTTAGATTAAATATATTTTTTATGTATGTTCTCGTGGAATGGCATGTAAATAAATACGTGCGTTAGCATGTAAATATGTGCAATATGCTATAAGTTTTGAAACATTTAAAATATCTCTTAGATTTTAGTTCATTGTCTTAACCAATGTCATAAATATGAAATTTGAAAAGGAAATTAATATACCTACAGTAGAATTTTCTGTAGAGAGTTTTGCTTATCGAGTCCATTTTAACTAAATTGTACTACAAATCAGGGCTTAAATTGCGTCGGAGCCCACCGGAGTCTGGCTCTGGTACTTCTCTGCTTTTAGTAAATATTTAAATATTGGTCGGAATTCACCGGAGACCATAAATACTGGACTTCGGAGCTCAGTGCAAGCGTTTCCGGAAAACCGAAGCCTAAATTACCCTCTCTTTTTTCTCCCATATCGAAGCTTTTGCATTATTTTCTATCAAAACACTATATGTGACATAATTATTTATCAATCCATAATTACTTATCAATACTTATCAATCCCCAAAACAACCGTAAGCTGTCGCGACATTGGTGGGTAAGGCCATGGTAACCGAAAAATACCCCATTTAAATGAAAAAGCATTACAACCTGACGGGGGAGCGGGCACGCTACGGTTATTATACTGCAGAATATTAGGGCTCCGGAACTTTTTTTGTTAGAAATTAAGCCCTGCTACAAATTCCTACATTTACCAAAATTTTATCAATAAATGAAATATTTTTTGCTTTTTTCACAGTTTCTAGTCATTATCTAAGGAAAAGTAAGTTTAAAAAGGAATTAAATAGCTTTTTGGAAAAAATTGCTACATACGTAGCCAGGCACCTTAAATTTATACTCTCTCTATTGAAATATAACAAATCTTCTTGATAAGAAATAATTACCATTTACAAAGTTTCTGAGAATTTCAAAATACGAGACATTTAGAAACCACGTGTTTGCTCGTACAAATTATTAACATACAAAATCTGAATTAAACGTTGTTCTTTCTAATCAGTGTTTGAATTTTGATGTTTCCACTTTTGAATTTCTTGGAGAGAAAATCTTACAGACTTATAGAAAATTTACGAAATTTAAATAACTAGATTTAAATTTCAAAAGAACATTCAAATTTCAGAGCCAATATAATACATGAATAATCATGAATAAATCCATAGTCTGCAATTCAGTTATCTGAATACCGATTAAAATTGAGTTACGTACTTCTCAAGATAAAGTCATCTCTGCTGTTATCAGATTTCATGTGTTTATTTTGGACGGAAATTGAACAAGCGATAATTTAAAATTACACAAATTCATTTTCAGCGTTTCGTCAAAGCGATGTGTAAATAAATAAATAAATCTTGACATGACTTGAAGGCATAATATGTTTCTAAGAAATATATTTATTTAGTAATTAGGTGTATACTATTCAGGTAATAATAATCAAATCAAAATTCTTAATTAAAAATACATTGCGAGATTTTAATAAATCAAACAACATGTATGGCAACAACGATTTCACACAGACTTCTAAATCCTACATATTAAACAACTATTATTCAACATGAAAAAGAAATAAAAGATTTAAATTTTCCTCTTTATGTGAAACATATTCATGGTTGGGGCATATGTCCCCTACGTCCCCTACGCTCGCCAAGCACCTATCCGACCCCGAAGTATAGAAAAACACGCTAATTTACTCGGTTTTAAAAAATATGGAAATGCAGAAATTCAATAGCCATTTTAAGATAAATATTATTTTAAGAAATTGTTTCAGTGAGCAAAATAAGCATTAAAAGCGTTTTTAATATAATAAAATATGATTATTCACTGTCCTTCTCGGAAAAAAATGAAGAAAAATCTGGCGAAAGGGACTTATGAATGTAAAAGTTTGTGAAAATTACGGCACTTCGTGTAAGTGTAGAAAAATACGATAAACCATACATATAAAATAACAAATATTCATCATCAAAAACATTAATTGATTTTTGCTGTCTATACCTATCAGGTAGCTGGTTCAACTTCAAATAATACATCATGTCCTCATGTTTCTAGGTTTAATTTTCTATGACTTAAATCTACAGAGACATTTAAATTAATATAATTTGAATTATTAGATTATAATCTGAAAGCAATCTTCAAATTTCAGAATCAAGAAGATGCATGAATTATGCCATTCAACTATCTGAATGCTAATTAAACCTTAAAATTTCACACATCTCAATTTACAGCAGCGGTTCCTAACCTTTTTCCTTTCACGTACCTCTTGCTTAGGTTTTCATTTAGGAGTACCTCCTTTTCTCATAAACACACCCCTACTTACCCATATAACTAAAACATGCTTCTTTTGTTTTAAGATTATAAATCTTCTTAGCAGAGCTAAGCAATAAATCGAGTCAAATTAAATTGACATTTCTAACATTTTATTTTTTATCTTACATTTAAAAAATAATTTTACTTTTTATAATATTAGCTTTTCGTCGAAAGAAATCAATATAGCATTAAAAGAATTTTTAAATAACTTACGATGAAAGTTTATAAAAATTTTACATCATGATATTCAAGTCGTCAAACGTGGCTTTTAATACTTTCAATGGGAATTCTTGAGCTTGTTTCATGGAGCTCAGTTTTTTTTTTTAATTAGGTTCAAATGAAGACAGATATAATCTGAAGTCAGGGGCAAAATCAAGTTTATTGCAATATTTGTTCGTAATGTATGAATGAAACGAAAATGCTCTTTCGACAAGCTCTGTATTTGTGAAAGACGACAACAAGTTATCTTAATGCTTTATCACTGAGTTCTTGGTTCTCTTTAATTTTCACAAAGATTGGGTAAAACATAAGTAATAATGCAATATGATTAGAGGTGGGCGAACATAGTCACATTGAATTATCAATGAATTACTATATCTAGTGGGCAGTTTCCCTCATTTTCAGAGTAACACATGAGACTAACTTTTTAATCCAACCGCTGGTCTAGAGTAATTCCTTTTGTGTATTTAAGACGATAATTGATCAAGCAGTTATTTAAAATTACACAAATCCTTATTGATCGTTTCACCAAGTCTATGTATGAATAAATAAATATATCTTGACTTCATTTGAAGTTATATTTCGTTTCCAAATAAGATATTAATTTAATAATTTCGTGGTCTCTTTAGGAAATAATAATTAACAATCCCTTATTTAAAAATATGTTGAGAGATTTTATTAATTTCAAATTTCTTAATGCTGAAAAGGAATTCACACATTAAATTAATAAATAATCCATGAATATAAATTTTGGAATTGAACTATATCAATACATATTAAAGTTGTACAATAGTAAGTTATATTAAGTTATACAATACCCTTTGCTTATTTAAAACGAATATTGATCAAGCAATTATTTAAAATTACACAAATCCTTTTTGATCGTTTCACCAAATCTATGTATGAATAAATAAATAAATCTTGACTTCATTTAAAGTTATATTTCATTTTCAAATAAGATATTTATTTAGTAATTTCATGGTCTTTTTAGGAAATAATAATCAATATTCCCTTATTTAAAAATATGTTTAGAGATTTTATTAATTTCGAATTTCTGAATGCTAACAAGGAATTCACACATTAAATTAATAAATAATCCTTGAAATATAAATTTTGCAATTGAACAATATCAATTAATATTAAGTTTGATACATACATGCATCCCAATCAAAATTTAAGATCAAAGTTATGAAATCCTGTTAATATTAGATTCCATTTGATTATTTAGAACGAAATGTGAAGAAGCAATTATTTAAAATTACACGAATATCTTTTGATCTTTCTGTCAAACTGTGTCTAAAATAAATTAATAAATATTTATTTCACTTGTCTTGAAAGTATAATTTGTATCCAGTAAATATATTTATTTATGAATTGCGTGAAAACTGTTCAGTTCAGCTTATAAGAACCAGTTAATACAATCTCTTATTTTAAAACATATTACCAGATTTTAGTAATACAGAAAGAAAATATAGCAGAAATTAAATGAATAATTTACTCGCAGGACTTGCGAAAAATTTTAAGAAATTGATCAGAATATTATAATTATTTATTGAGTGAAAATAGACTATAATAATGACGGGGAAATCTTGGCAATAATATTGCATCATTTTAACGTGCCACATGCATTCTGACGTATATAATATCATAAATTACTCCTTAGATTTTATAGATTTTTTTTTTACTAATATAGTTTTTACTTATTCTAAATTCGAATCCCAACTTATTGATGTATGCATTCCATATCACAGCTGGGTGATTCTCCCAAAACAAAAAAAATACATGTAACTACCTGATATCATTTTAAAAGTAGATACAAAAATAATTAAAAGTATTTAAATAACTTTTTTATGTTCTAGATCTACACTAACCTACATATATATAAGAAATTCGAAAAACAAACTTAATAACACTAGAACTACCATGAGCCGTCATTTTGACGGTTACCAAATGGATATATTCCGATTCGAACCAGAAATTACTTTTTAAAATAAATTAAATATAAAACTCACAGAAATAAAATTTCTGGTGCGAAATAGTTTTTTAAAAACTTGAGTAAAATTTCCGGTAATTCCAGTGTTAAAACAAATATCAAATATTCAAAATTCGTTATCGTGGCTTCTAACTAGAGTCATCTATGTTGTTTTTAATATTAAGTATATTAAAGATAAAATCAACTTTACACTAACAATTAATTTAATATATTTAGTATGAAATATTTTATACAATGGAAAAAATACATTATTTTTTCGCAAATAAAAAATTACTAAAATGTGTAGAACTGAAAAAAATATTATTGTCCTGGTAAATTTTTTACTCTCAATATTTTTCATAGACATTGTAGCAGGGTTCTATTTTTGCGCCTATTGAAAGAACTTTTATTTCTTTAGTAAGCTGTGTAAGTAATGCTTCTGAGTTGGTGTAATTTTATTTTTTGTGGAATTTCGAAGTCCTTTGCTTTTAAGGTTACATTTAATTTGAATCCTTTTCCTGACATCTACAAAAAAAATTAAGTCAGTAGAAAATTGTTTATGTTACAATAAAGATTACATAATAACTAATCTTTTAGAATGTATATATATTACATTTAAAATTTTTCAAAAGAATATGCCAGTTTCTAATTTTACCAGTTTCTTTATCATCCTGGTCGTCATTGTCCTGGAAGGTTAAGGACAGGATAATGACAGCGAACAAGAATAATGATGCCTGCCATTTATCTACCCTATATATATAAAATCCTAATGAAACGAATTTGTGAAACGATTTTGTGAAACGAATTTATGAAACGATTTTATGAAACGACTGATTAAACGACTGATTATGTTTCAGGGCTATTTTTAATAAAATATTAAACGCTTGATGGTGAAATTAATACCAATTGTCCATAAAAATCCGCGGATGTCAAAACTGGTAATAGAATTTTGAAATTGGAATTCGTTTTCGAGATATTAATTTTTTTCTAATTTTAATGACATTTCTGTAATGATGGCAACTAATTACTCAGTTTTTTTGTGACAAAAAAGGGAAAAAAATCGAAAAGGATCCCGATAGGGATTATTGATTTCTTTTTAATCGTCATTTTCAAATTGAAATTGAATTTATCTTTTATTTCAATCGATAATGAAGACAAGATTGTGATTAAATTATATTTTTCAGGAAAATTTGAAAAAAAAAATCACATTTCTATCGTCAGAATTCAATCGCCTGTCAGCATTTAATTTAATTTATAAATTGAAAATATGTTGAATAAATTCGTCCAAATGACGTCATTTATGTAAACGCAAAAGAAAGGGGAGGAAAGGAATTAATAGTAATTATTATTTATTGATATCATTTTGTTATTTTTTTGTAAAATTTAATTAAAAGAATTTATTTATTTTTATGTACAAAAAGAGGTAAATTGAAAGACAATTATAAATAAATTGTATATATACATATAAATACATGTATAAACAAGCATAAAAGTTCGGTGCTTTTCCAGTATATGGGGCCTTGACGAAACAGAGAAAATAGCCTTGGCGGAAAAGGAAATTTGGCAACATACTTTCCGTCAACCTATTCACTTTGTCATTTCGTATACAGAAGCATTTTTTCAATATTTATACAATTTGTTTAGCGTAGAATGTCATTTATCCTATTTTATATATAATCAGAAGTAATTTGTATAGAAAAAACAATAATAATATACGTATAATTAAAATACGCATATAAACAAAAAAATCCTCGAATTTGTTTCCATGGCTGTTTATGTCATTTGGCACCAAATCTCACTTTCTGATGCCGAATTGCGCCAAGCTTTTTAAAAAAGCGTCAAGACCCCCTATAATAGAAAAGCACCAAAAGTTCATTGAGTTTGTTTTTATAACTTTTGGCAACAAATGTATGTATATTAACGAATCTATCCGTTTTTGAAACTCGAATTACGCCAAACCTAAAAGTAAAGGATCCTATACTGAAAAAGTACCCGATTTTCTTATGGACAATATTCAAGTGACATAACATGGTGTAAAATTATCGCGGATAGCAAATTTGTTTAAATATCTCAATTGATGCCGAATAAATGCAGGCATGCATGCACAAAATATTTAATTAATTTTGTATGATAAATAATTATTAGAAAATTCATATATATATAGATATTAATTAAAATAAATAATTTACATATTTAAAATAACATGAAAATATGCATGATGGTGCACTAAAATAGAGAGAAAATTAAAACCTGTTACTGAAAATGTCTATAACATAGTACTTTTCAATACCGTGGTTCTTAATGTTATTCACAAACAGATGTAATTTTTTTCATCCTTAAACGCAAAGGAAGAATAGAATACAGATCGTTGTTATAAAAGTCCGAGAGGTAGCCACAATTTAAACCTAACCATTTTATACAAGCTGGTTTTCAAGGTGTAATTGATTATACTTATCAATCCCGAAAACAGTCGTCAGTTGTCGCAACAGTTGTATATGAGACCATGATAATAAAAAAAATGCCCCATTAAAACGTTAAAAGCATGGCAACCCAATTACAGATTTACCAATATTTTTAAAACAAAGCACGCTGTCATGTTTTTAGAGGCCTCGAAGTCTGAGCGGGGGTTGGCGAGCGTAGCTCGCAGGGGGTAGGCCCCCTAGTTTGTAATATATTTAAGTTAAAAAGTATGAAACCCCCATGATATTGTAATTAAATTTGAAAATTTTATTTTAATTACAATTCTAAGTTGTATTTCAATAATTTATCATAAATTAATGCAATTTTTAAAACGTTGTGTATTACATCATCAAACAAGTTATGTTGATACTTTCGAATTTAGAATGAGTAAAAACTATATTAGTTAAAAAAAAAACAATAAAACTTAAGTCGTAATTATGATTATTATATACGTTAGAATAATATTTAATATTTAAAACAACACAGATAGCTCTAGTTAGAAGCGAAGATAATGAATATTGATTGTTTGATAATTGTTTCAATTTTTTTTCCCGAATTTGTTATATATCAGTAGATTAGCCTAGAACATGAAAATGTTATCAAAATACTTTTAATTATTTCCAAACTGTATTTACTTTTAAAATGATATCAGGTAGTTATATGCATTTTTACTGTTTTGGGATAATGATACAGCTATGATGAATTCGTACATCAACAAGTTGGGAGTCGAATTACGAATAAGTTAAAACTATATTATTAAAAAAAAATCGATAAAACTTAGGTCGTAATTAGGATTATTATATACGTTAGAATGCCCATGGCTCGTTAAAATGACGCAATAATATTTCCAAGATCTCTCCATCATTGTTATATTCTATTTTCACTTATAAAAGAATTATAATATCCTGATGAATTTCGTAAAATTTTAAATCAAAGTCCGGCGAGTAAATTATTAATTTAGTTTCAGCTATATGTTCTTTATATATTACTAAAATCTCGTAATATATTTTTAAATAACAGATTCTATTCATTGGTACACATATAGAGATTTATAAATGAATGCACAAAAAATCAAATACATACTCCTAATATTTTACTACTTTCAATGCATGTATCTGTTCATTTGTCTTTGTAATAAAAGATTAAAATTCTAAAGACACTTTCTAGACACCTTGTAAACATTTTGTTATTATACATATAATAGAAAATTTTCACAAATCAGATTGAAATCGCATCATTAATAAATTTATATATAGCTATATACATAGTATGATTACTTCCACCGGCTTCAATGATTTTCCTTAAAGTTTATGTAACTTTATTTTTCAAAAATATTAAATAAATGATTCTGATAAACATTATTAATTCAAATTTAGGAACTTCTGAAGATATGGATCTAAATACAATTATAAGCTTTGCCATTTACAGAAACACAATTTGACATCAAAAGTTTTAATTGAATTCCTTTCTTCGTATGAAATTCAACGCAGATAACTTGTTCAACTTGAAATGTAATCTATCGTATTGTAATATTTTCTTTTTAATTTGCCACGGCAGAAAAGTATACGGATTTGTAGAAAATAATATAATTTAAATAACTAGATGTAAATGTTGAAAAGATACTCATATTTCAATCAATACAACTGTAATCTATGATAATCAATTCTTCAATTGAACAATCTAAATACTGATTAAATTTATGAATTGCTCACTTTTCAGTCTAAAGTAATTCTTATTATAAGGACTTATTCCCTTTGTTTATTTCGGGATGGAACTAAACAAGAAATCATTTGAAATTACTTAAATACCTTTTGATTGTTTCGCTTGTGAAATCCTAAACTACATCTAAATAAATATCTTAATTTGACGTACAAGCATAACTTGTTTCATATAAAGATATTTGTTTGTCAGATCCGTGAAATTGGTTCAGTTAAGAATAATCAATGCATGATGTATTTTATTATTTAAATATGCATTAAAACGTTCTAGCAATTCAGGATGAAATTGTAACGTTAATGAATTTGCATGATCAATAATTATTTTATTCTCAAATGTAAAATTCTGATTCTCATTCAAAATGAAAATGAATTTAAACAAGAAAGAAAAATCATGCGTGAAGCATAGATTAAGAAACAATTTCCAATACATTCAGAATAATGTATCAAATCTTCATACCGATTATGCCGATTGGTAAATAAATAAAATGCGATGTAATGAAATCAACTATTCGGGGATTGCCAGCTGTGAAGCATTGAAACTTTTCTCCAACAGAGAAAATGTCTAGTGAAAATTCATATTTAAGATTACATATGTTGAACATTACATAAGATAGTAATGTACAAAGTTAGTGTTTATAATTTAAGTTCAAGATGAAATTGTAATGTTAATGAATTTGTATGATCAATAATTATTTTATTCTCAAATTTAAAATTCTGATTTTCATTGAAAATGAAAATAAATTTAAATAATAAAGAAAAATCATGCGTGAAGGATAGATTAAGAAAAAGTTTCCGATATATTCAGAATACTGTATCAAGTCTTCATAATGATTATGCCGATTATTAAATAAATAAAATGATATGAAATGAAATCAACCACTCGGCACCATTCGAACTTTTCACCAACAGACGAAATGTCTAGTGAAAATTCATATTTAAGATTACAGATGTTGAACATTACATACGATATTAATGTAAAATTAGCACAAAGTTAGTGTTTACAATTCAAGTTCAGTATCACAACATTTCTTAACATAAAAAAAAAATGAAGAAACATTTCTTCACTCTTGAAAGTTCCTGAACAATTTACTTGAAACAAGGCCATGTGTCAAGTCAAACTGATACGAGCAGGGAAGATCGAGCTATGCTCGGTCAAAATTAGCTTTGAGTTCAACTCGATATATTTTTCTCTATGTATTATTAATATAATGCCTTTCATTTTATAAAAATAGCTTGACGCATAATGACCCATAATCAAAATTACACACTAATCCAATTTTCTTGAACATGTGATCAAGCCCAGTTGTATTCTCGGGCCCGAAAACAGTAGGATATAAAATTTAGACAAAGTAGTCGGAACCGATTTTTAGATAAAATTAGCTTCACCGACAGAGACCCAAAAATGACTCACTAATCGGATTTTCTCGAACATGTGACCTGACCCAACGATTTTATCATGCCCAAAAACGTAGGATACAAAATTTAGTTCTAATCGACTGAGCCATTTTTAAGATAAACATACCTTGATCCATAATGACCGATAACCAAAATGACCCACTAATCAAAATTTCTCAAACATGTGATTTAGTCCAACAGTCTTCTCGTTCCCTAAAACTGCATGATACTAAATTTAGTTCAAATCCTCTGAGCCGTTTTTAAGATAAAAATAGCTTGACCCATAATGACCCATGACAAAAATGACCCACTAATCTAATTTTCTCGAATATGTGACCTAGCCCAACAGTTATCTCGTTCCTGAATACCATATGATGCAAAATTTAGACTAAATAGCCTGAGCCGTTTTTAGATAAAATTAGCTTGAGCCAAAGTGACTCAAAAATGACCCACTAATCGAATTTTCTCGGACATGTGACCTAGTCCAATGATTTTCTCGGACATGTGACCTAGTCCAATGATTTTCTCGTGCCAGAAACTCGTAGGATGCAAAATTTAATCAAAATCGATAGAGCCGTTTTTTAGATAAAATTAACTTGACCCGCGTTGACCCAAAAATTACCCACTAATCGAAAGTTCTTGAACATGTGACCCAGCCCAATCGACTTCTCGTGCCCGAAAATGGTAGGATACAAAATTTAGTCAAAAAATTTTGAACCGTTTTTTAGATACAATTAGCTTGACTCTGGCCCATCGTGACCCAAACTGACCCACTATCGAATTTTCTCCAACATGTGACCTAGCTTAATGGTTTTCTGGTGCTCCAAATTTTCAATAGAGATAAGTAAACTCTGCATTTTAGCGTTGGTTTCATCTTTTAATTAATAAACAAATGAAGTATGCAAAAATAGCCCTAATTTCTGTAGGATTGACAGCCGTCTGTCGTACCTAGATTTTAGCGAGCAACCCTGTTTTTCTTTTTTTTTTTCTTTTTTTTTGTTTAGTCGAGAATTGCAAGACTTCCATTTTAGCACTGATTTCATTTTTTTAATTAATGAACAAACTAAGCTATGAAAAATCACACCGGAAGTCAACTTATGTGTCTTCTTTGTACCCGTTTTGACTAGGGAACCCTATTGGTTTTGCTTTGCCATGTTTTATACTATATATTTTTTTCATTTTCAGTTTTTTAGCTCATAGGCTATCAAAGCGTGACATCTAATCTGCCCGCCGGTTCTGTACGTACCTGAATGTACGTACGTAACGCGATAACTCTTGATAGAAATACCCATGCTTCAAATTTTGTTTATAGTCTGATTTTGACAAGGCGCTTCCCTGATTAGTTTTGGGGGTTCGTTGGTCAAGTATAAAGGGGGAAACGTCGGACAAATTCCCCTTAATTTAGATAAATGGGTTTTTCATGCAGAATTGTCCGATTTGCTTCAAATTTTGTTACAGGTTCATTCTGATAAGGTGCTTCCGTGATTAGTTGGGGGGTTCATTGGTTAAGTATAAAGGAAGGGAACGGGCGGCTGATCCCCTCCTTAATTTAGATAAATTGTTTTTTTCATGCAGAATTATCCAATTATCAATGATTGAGCTGGACCGTTACACCCTCAAAACATTATTGTATAAAAATATTGTGTATATTAAACCACACGATTTTACTGAATGGTGTATGAACACGCCATTCAGTAAAATCGTGTGGTTTAATATGCACAATATTTTTATACAATATCCTATTATCTTCACATTTTATATATAGGTTCATTGTGATACGGCGCTTCCCTGATTATTTTGAGGGGTTCATTGGTTAAGTATAAAGGGGGAACGGGGAGGGCTAATCCCCCTTAATTTATTGTTTATTTCTTTATTTTTCGAAGGGCACTGTTCTTTGAAATAAGAATATTATATACATTTAGTGTGAATAGTCTGTGAGTCAATGTCATCAATTTACCTGGGCACTTTTATTTTTATTAAGGTATGTGTCTACCTCCTGGCCCTTTTTTTTCGAAAAATATGAATTTTTTTTTAAACATATGTGATTTTATTTAAAACAGGAACTCAAATCATGAATTCAAATAAATTTTAATGGAATTTTAAATATTTTTAAAAGATTAAACAATATTTATTCAAATTGTAGTAAAATTTGACATTTATGTCAAAACTTTCTATAACAAAATCTAACCAATATATTTCACTTTTTTTTTGTTAGCATTGTATTAGTAAATCACTTACCTGTGTTATTAAGCAAAATATTTACAATACCTCTTAAATTTATTAACATACAGCAAATTTTGTATACACAACCCAATTTTTTTAAATGATATGTTTTAAAATGAAAATAGCTCTATTATTAAATACATACTACTTAGAAGCTACATTTTGCTTCACAACATACTAACAGGCGAGCAGAACCTTGTGACAAAATAATTTTATTTAAATGCCTTAAAAACCTTTTAAGAAATGTGATTTTTCGGGATTTTTCTTAGGTCACTTCCAGTTTCAGAAAGTTCAGTTCCGATTTATAATTTAGGCTGGAAATTTTTTTCTAAGTTTTGGTGAACCAAACATAAGGACTTTTTCTAATCCTAAACGCTTGAACTTTAATTTAAAATAATAAAACGAAATTCGAAAAATTTCGCGAAAGACGACGGTAATTAATTAAAAATTTTAGCCTTATAAGTCACACTTTAATAAATGCGCTAGATTTTTTTGCGGTCGCTGCTCGTTTTACAAGTGTTTGAATTTAAAAATCGGTACACAAAAGTGCGACTATCACACGAGTTAACCCGATAATACCCCAGAAAAAAAAAACTTAAATTCTAAAAACCTTAAAAGGGTTACTTATTCAGAAAATTCTGGATGGTTGAAATTATCCAGTAGACAGTCATAGAATATAATCTGGATGTCAAATTTTTGCATCTATAGACGTCCTGTGGATGACTTTTTATGACACTTGTTGGTCTATGATGCAGGAAGACGGAAACTTAAGTCCTAAAAACCTCAAAAGTATTACTTATTCAGAAAATTCGATATCCTCTGGTTGGTTGAAATTGTCCAGTTGACAGTCATAAAATATTATCTGGATGCCAGAAAGTCACACCTATAGACGTCCTATGAATGACTTTTTATGACCCTTTTTTGGTCTATTATAGGATGAAGGAAGAAGTAAAGGGATAAAGAAATATGTCTAACAAGCATATGTGTCCAATAAGAGAGTTCACGGGACTTTCTATGGAGAAGGTAATTGCCCAATTCGATCTTCATATCCTCTGTTTATCTAGTGGATAGTTCTCATAGGATATAACAACTACATAATCTATAGGATTACTGTAGATCGTCCTGATGACAATTGTGGTTGTATGAGACATTCATTGTCAAAGAGTACGTGAACTTAGACCAAGACTGTAAATATGTATTTCATGGTCCTATTTTCTGAAATTACTAGGAACATCTTATTGTCTCTAGTAAATTATTCTTATACATAATTGTCAACATTGTGGTATTTTTCCGGAGCACGACCCAAGAGAAATAAACATGTTTTGAACTAAAACATTTATTTAATATAAATTGTGTTTTTTGTGTGTGGAATATATTTTATTTATTAAATAAAATTTATTTTTCAAAATATGTTTATGTGATATGGGTCAGACTCCGGAGTAATATTTGAATGTTGGAAACTATGGTAACGATGAAAATACCTTCATATTTTTCATTGTTTTTTTTATTATATATAAAAGTATTTAATTAATATATGTTTTAAGCAAATGGAAAGATATGTATTAATCCATATTTATAAAGCCTCTAAAGCTATCAAAACGTCAAAGATTTTGAATTCCGCTTATTTCCTGGTACAAATATTTAACATCGAAATTTTTAATCAAATTTAGCTCTTAATGATTTATTTCATATAGTGAACAAATTATTCCCATAAGTCATAAGCATTATTTCATATTTACAAAGCATCTACAGATTTCAGATTTCAAAGTATAAGATATTTTGTAAACGCACAAAATTTTAGCATCAAAAATCTTAATTAAATTTTTCTCTTTTAATAAAACTTAACATCTTGAATATAATTTATTGAATTTTAATATTACCTCTTTCGCATTTGTAGGACTTACAGGTTTGTATAAAATTCCTATCATTTGAATAACTAAATTTGAATTTCAAAACGACATTCAAATTTCAGTAAGATTATATTCTAGGAAATTAATTCTTCAATTAAACATTCAAATTAAGGATTATATTTATTGCAAGCTTCCGAATCATGTGTAATTCTGGTTAATCTTAGATTCCCCATTGTTTATTGTAAGCAGAAACGCAACAAACACGCATTTGCAATTATACAAACAGTAACAATGTCTTCGCTTGTTAGAGTAAAACCTATATGCAAATAAATATATAAATTTGATTTAAAGATTTAATTTATTTCCAGTAATGCAAATGTTCTTAATAATTTCTTGAAAACATTTTAATCAATAAAATATAAAGTGTACTTACGAAAAAGCATACATTAAAATTTTTACAAATCAGATTCATATTAATAATCTTTATGCGTGTGAAAAAAAATTTAATAAGATTAGCATTAATAATTTTTATGTGTGGGTAAAAAATTTAATAATTAGATAGTCAACAATATATCGTATGTGTAAGCAAATCGTTTTAGTAGAAAAAACTCATAAAATAATTTCATAATAATATATGTTTTAAATTTATATATACAGGGTGTCCCAAAAGCCCTTGAAACATTTTAAAAATTCAATAAAAAATCAAGCAATTGGCGTACGAGAGTGCGGTTTGGACGAAAATGCTTCTAATGATCTGAAATTTTATTCAAGTAAATAAAAAAATTACTTCCAAAAATTTCACATGATGGCGCTGCTTCTGGAAAGTTATCGAATAGGTAGAATGCCTTTATACATAACAATGACGAAAGACACACAATGCGTGTACACAGTTTTGTCCAAACTATGGCAACCCGCAATCCAGAAGTTAACAATACTCTTTTATCCATCCTCACTCGTTTAATCGAACTTATCTAGACGAGTATTGTGAAGTTCTGGAATATGGGTTGCCATAGTTTGGACAAAAACTCTGCAACCGCATTGCGCGTCTATCACCTTTGTTATTGCATTCTACCTATTCAATAACTTTCCAAAGCAGCGCCATCTATGAGAAATTTTATTGAACTATTTTTTTATTTGCTTAAACAAAATTTCAGATCATAAGAAGCATTTTCGTTCAAACCGCACTCGCGTACGCCAATTGATCGATCTTTTATAGAATTTTAAAATGCGTCAAGGTCTTTTGGGACACCCTGTATAATTTAAACTTTGATATTGTTTATTTATTTAAAATAGATATTTTTTTTAATTTTTAGTGTATAATATCGTTTAATAAATAAATCATATAATGCAAAGTGTGTACAGTTCTACCACTGTTTTTGAATATTTTTTTCATATCATTTAATCGCAGAAAACTATTACAAACTCTTCGCATAAAGATTTCTTATCTGAAGAAAAAATAAAAATATTACACAAAGATGTCTGATTTGAAATAGTGATGACATACTCCTTGGAATATCTAACAAGTGTATGCAAGGCTCCCAAATGGTCCGCTTTTTAAATACCAGTATTTTCTTAGAAAAAAATTAGTTTTAGTTTTTTTTTGAAAATTCTCCAGAAACAACCTTCGGAGGTAAATGTTTGCGAAAATGTTGTAGAAACCTAAAATGAAATTTTCTGTTAAAAAATAGTGGTATTCAGTTGGCGGACCATTTGGGAGTCCTGGTGTACGTCCTGGTAATGCCAAAATTTTGTACTTCTTTTAGCTGCTAAAAGGCGTAACATAAAAATTTTATAAACAGTAAAATAAGTTGTATTAGAATGTTGACATGTTTCGGCACCATATCGGAGCCATTTTCACAACAAAATAGGATATTCTACAGTTGCATTGTCTTTGAAGTTATATGAAACGCCATCATTTAATTTTCACTTACTTTTTCAAATTACTCACGTTATCTTTTTTTTTTTACATTTCTACTTGGATGTATTTAGATAGATTTCGTAAAAAATACTACCTATTACATTCTCACCTAATTTGGAATTTTTGAAAATTTTTTGCAGATCTACGGCGATCATGACTCCCAGAACCCAAAACAACCCTCAGTTCAAAACTTTATCTATCTATCTATCTATCTATCTATCTATCTATCTATCTATGTCACTTTTTTAGAGACACGATAACTGGAAAAAATTCTGCACAAATCTCTTCCAAACTGATACATAAAATCAAAGGGCATAAAATCTCGGTCAAGTTCGTTAATGGGCAAAATCGAACCAGTGTGGGGGGGAATGTATATGACAGATTTTTGATATCATTAAAAATGGCCCCAAGGGTGTGAAAAAAGGGGCTTTTAGAAGAAAAAAAATCATAACTTCGTCAATTCACAAGATATCAAATCCGCTTAAATTTATTATTAATCCTCTTAATATAATCTAAAACTTTTATATTGACAAGTTTGTTATAGGACCAACCGTGATAAAAAAAAAAAATTATAACAAAAAAATCCCTGCCGGCTCCGCTTGCAAACAAGTTAGTTTTCGAAGTGGGTGGTTCCCATCTGTCGTATCATGCCAAAAAGGTAATTTCTTCTGGAATTCCCAACAAACAGGCGCCCCACGGTCTGCATCTTCGAAATCTTCCTGTGCCTGTAGGCCGAAGCCGTCAGGGTCTTTTTTTTCTATTTGTAACCATGGAGTAACTCGAGCCGCAATTTCAGTAAGTTAAATGCTACTGCATCGTTGCATATTGTATTTTTACGTGTTGCGATCTCTATGGTTTTGCTTATAATGGATGGGTAGTATAGCTTCGAGGGAAAAATTATCATACATTCATTGAAATTTATTTGGATGGTTTCTTCTTGATATAATGTTGCCAGAGCGATGGTTTTTCTATTATTAATACCAGCTTGCTTGCCATACCACAATTTCCTGCTTGTCATACCACAAAAACCATAGACCTGTCAAGATTACATAGTCGCTACCATGTCAAACTATCGAATCTCAAAATGAATTTTTCATTACTTTTAAAAATGGGCCGATTGTCACCACTAAATTTTATTAGAATTCACCACCTAGTAAAGATACTAATAAAGATTCTTGCCTTGTTTTTGTATTCAAAAATGCCGAAATCATACCGGAAATTTTGAGATTTTTTTTTTTTTTTTTAATTTAAATGTACCAATGTGTGATAAAGCAAAAATTTCTATTCGAAATTTATGGTTTGGAAATTTATAGTATGGAAATTTATGGTATGAAAAAAGATACCAAATTGGCAATCCTTTTGAAGAATACTATTTAAATTTATCGATGACAATCGGCCCATTTTTAAAAGTAATGAAAAATGCATTTTTTCACATTCGATAGTTTGACATGTTAACGACGATATCAAAAAGAAATCATCCAAATAAATTCTCTTTTAATAATTTAGCTATCACTAACATTTTTTATCTATTACTAGAAACTTGGTTAAAGTAATTATCTGCCAAAGAAAAACAAAATCTGGGAATTTTATAAATTACACTTTTTGAAGATTCAAATCAGTTACATTAATTACCTCATGGTCTTCCCATAATTAAAATCTTAAAACTTTTTCTTGTGTATGATGCTGCCATCTACTGAATGTATATTCAAAATTGCATTACAAAAATTAAAGTTTTTTTTCTCTTGTAATAATACAGTAATGACTAACATTTTTCCTTCTTTTTTTTTTTTTTTTTTTTTTTTTTTTTTTTTTTTTTTTAAATAGAAACTGTTTAAAGTAATTGTCTGCCAAAGAAAATTAAAATCTGGGAATTTCATAAGTTACACTTTTTATAGATTGAAATCAATTTACATCTCTGATTAACTCATGGTCTTCTCAAAATTAAAATCTTAAAACTTTCTCTTCTGTATGATGCTGCCATCTACTGGCTGTATATACAAAATTTCATTGCACAAATGAAAGTTTTTTCTCTTTTAATAATTTAGCGATGACTAACTTTTTTTTTTTTTTTAATAATATAAACTGTTTAAAATAATTGTCTGCCCAAATAAACAATATCTGGGAATTTTATAAATTAAATTTTAATGATACGAAATTGATTACATTTCTCCCGGTCTTCGTTAAATTGAATCTTAAAACTTTCTCTTATGTATGATGCTGCCATCTACTGCCTGTATATAAAAGTATTACTATTTCTTTTGCTAACTTTTTCGAGTTTCATTAAAGAAAAAAAATAATAATAATAACTAAGAAAAACGTTAATGATTATAATGACGAGGTCACATTATTCTAATCTGTATTACGATAAAATGGCAATGATATCATCAAAGTTATGATTTATTCAAGCATGAAATTTAAGATATATCATTTCAAGAAATTAATTCGAAATATTGAAACCTTTCTATGGTGATGCTGCCATCTTTTGTTGAACTGTGAGACTATTTCTAGAAAGAAATTTAATTTAAAAAGATTTTCTTAAAATATGATGCTGCCATCTATTGCTTATTTATGTGATTATTCTTGTTTCAGAAAATATTCTTGGTGCTTTGTAAAATATTAATTTCATTTTACAACATTATCAATTACACTAAAATAAAAATGAAAAACAAAATGCCTTTGTGCAAGTTTCTTCTTTTATTTTTATAACCATAAAACATAATGTTTTTTCCTGACAAATTTTCTTATAGATAAAAGAAAACTTCATTTTTTATAAATAATAAATTTCAGCAAATGTGTATATTTTTAAAAGAATTAACTAGGTGTTTTAACTTCAATAATGTTAAAGTTTATTTTAAATGCAAATACCTTTTCATGAGGTACGTCACAGGTAACAGTGTTTTGGTGTTTTACCTAAATTTTAAATATTTTTTTTAACAGGATGTCAGGTCTTATCGCTGCCCTAGCTAATTCCTAGAACCATTAGGAGACCATTAGGTTTAGAAGTATACTTCTATTAAATGAATTCAAATATTTATCTTCATTATACCAAAAGCCATTAACTATTATTGCAAAAATTACTAAATTTAAATTTTTAAATGGACCGTGGGGAAAATATATGTCAGAAAAGAAAAAAATAGAAAGATAGAAAATAGAAAATAAACCCATGTTCTAATAAGTAAAGCAAAAAAAAAAAAAAAAAAAAAAAAAAAAAAAAAAAATCGTTTTTGAGCTACCAAAAATTACTTTTGAATTTTATGAATATTAAGTGTTCGTGACACAAAATGACACGAAAAACAATCTTTCACTTTTTAATGATGGAAAATGCAAACTATTCATACAATTCAAAGTATCACAACTCGACAAGTTTTGACGCTATTTTTTTTTTAATATAAAGTATATTTTCTAAATGTAATTTATAGGGCTCAATGACAATATAAAAAATATTTTTCCATTCCTATTACAAAAATAAATTTGACTGAATGTAATGAAGTAAAAATAAATATCTCATCAAAAAGTCACCTGTAAAAAATCTAGCCAAGTCTCGTAACTCATTTACCGTAAAAAGTACTGAGATCGTATAAAGCCAAGTTTAACTATCTTATTAACTCTGAAATTTTCATTCACAAATCTCTCCTAGTCTCTACATCTTTAGTTAATTATTATTTTGTGACTTGGCAATTACGTAGCACGAGAATGTGATGTATATAGTTAGTCTTAATCAAATAATACTATAACATATTAAAGTGTAATAACTTCCCTGTGCGTATATAATTTGTCTTAATTAAATTATCCCATCCTATCCCATAACATAGTAAGGTGTAATAACTTCCCTGTGCTGCGTAATTGCCAAGTCACAAAATAATAATTAACTAAAGATGTAGAGACTAGGAGTGATTTGTGAATGAAAATTTCAGAGTTAATAAGATAGTTAAACTTGGCTTTATACGATCTCAGTACTTTTTACGGTAAATGAGTTACGAGACTTGGCTAGATTTTTTACAGGTGACTTTTTGATGAGATTTCACTTCTTTTTGTAAGTAATCCTCCTTTTCTTGATTTTGGGTTCTTTTTGGAGATCATCCACTGATTTTCGCTAAGCCCACACTCTGTCCCTATTATTTACAGGTATCAAAAATTTGTAGCTTTAGTTTCGTTTGCAAAGTACTGTAGATAAAAAGAGATTTCAGGATCCTAGGCAAGCACTAAGTTATGGGAGGGGGAGTGTCAAAAGTACTCTCAATTGCTTCCAGGATAGGTGCTATCCATCTGAGATATTACTCGCAGCCCTAGATACTTGATATTTAACATAAAAGAACTTTTTAGTATAAAAAGAAAGCCAAAATTACAATTTCCGGAAATTTCCAATAAATCAAACTACATTAATTTTTTTTTTTTCATTTACGGATTTTTTTAATTTTTTCTTAGTATACTAAACCCTACCTTTCTGCCAAATTTCAAGCTTCTAGGACTACAAAATCGAATTATTTTCAAATTTTCGACTTTTTATAAATTTATTGATTTTTCGATTTTAATTCTAAGTTACCTGATTGTCATGCCAATACAGTAATTATTTGATCCGTCTTCATAGGATCATTTAGGTTCAATTTAGAGATAAATCAAGTGAATCTTAGAGTCACCATGATTTTATTTAGAAAGGACTATCAAGCCATAACCAGCCAGTAATGTCGGGAGGGTAGGGGGAGCTGTGAAAATTTGTGTGGGGCTAACATCATTTAACAATCCATATTTCATATGTGAAGTAAATAGAGTACAACCTGTTAAAGAAAACAAACCTGTCTATAAAGAAATCGCCTATATCGTAGCCAGTCTATAGCGGAACTTTTCTATAACGAAATTTGTAAACGAAAGAAAAGAAAACCATAATCCGGAGGAAATAACATAAAACAATTAGGGGCGTTGTACTAGCTAATAGGACAATTATCTTAAAACTAATGTTTCTAGCAGTACAAAATCAAATTGTTTTCGAATTTTCGATTTCTTAAAGATATTTCGATTTTTCGATTTTATTTTCGAATTTAACGAATATTTTAATTATTCCTTTTATTGATTAGTAAATACTACCTTTACACCAAGTTTTAAGTTTCTAAGACTACAAGATAAAATTATTTTCAATTTTTGATTTTTGTTCGAATTTTTTTTATAATTTTCTGGATTTTTTAATTTTTTCTTATTTTGTATCCTTTATTACAAATTTCAAGTTTCTAGCTCTACAAAACCGAATTATTTTGAAATTTCTGATCTTTTTCGAGTTTTTCATTCTATTTTCGAATTTATTGTATTTTAATTTTTCCTTTTTCTGTATCCTAAACAATAAGTTTACGTTGAATTTTAAGTTCTAAAGCTACAAAATCGAGATTTTTTCAATTTTTCAAATTTTTGAATTTTTTTTCAAATTTTACAGATTTTTTTTTTTTTCTTTTTTTGTATCCTAAATACTACCTTTATTCCAAATTTTAAGTTTCTAGCTTTACAAAATTGAATTATTTTCAAATTTTCGTTTTTTTTCGATTATTTTATTTTATTTTCAATTTTTGTTGTGTTTTTAATTTTTTCTTTTTCTGAATCCTAAACACTACCTTTACACCAAATTTTCAGTTTCTAAGAGTACGAGATCATATTATTTTCAATTTCTCTCTTTTTCTTTCTTTCTTTCTATTTTTTCTTTCTTTCTTTATATATATATATATTTTTTTTTTAATGTTTGCTTATTTAGTATCTTAAATATTACCTTTATTCCAAATTTCGAGTTTCTAGCGCTATGAAATCGAATTATTTGCACAATTTCCTTATTTTTCGATTTCTTTCAATTTTTGGATTTTATTTTCGAATTTCATTGCGTTTTTATTTTAACTTATTCTGAATCCTAAACACTATCTTTACCGCGAATTTCAAGTTTCTAAGAGCAAAAGATCAAATTATTTTAATTTTTTTCGAATTTTTCGAATATTTGATTTTTTTTTCGAATTTTCTGGATTTTTTAATTTTTCCTTATTTTGCATTCTAAATACTACCTTTATTCCGAATTCCAAGTTTCTAGCGCAACAAAATTGGATTATTTGAAAATTTTCGATTTTTTTCGATTTTTCGATTTTTTTTTTTTCAATTTTTTTTTTTTTGTGTTTTTGATGTTTTCTTTTTCTGAATTCTAAACACTACTATCACACCAAATTTTAAGTTTTTAAGACTACAAGATCGTGTTATTTTCAATTTTCAATTTTTTTTAATTTTCGAATGCCTTTTTTTTTTTTTTTTTTTTTTTTTTTTTTTAATATTCCGGATTTTATAATTTTTCCTTTCTTTGTATCCGAAACACTAGCTTTATTCCAAATTTTAAGTTTCTGTGGCTGCGGGATCTACCCAATCTTTTTGATAACGCGAGAGTGAGTGAGTGTGTGAGTGACAAAAAATCGAAACTTTGAGTTCATGTATCGTCTGCACTAATTTATGGGTATTTTTTGAATTATCCATTTTTTTTTTAATTTTTCCTTATTTAGTATCTTAAATATTACCTTTATTCCAGATTTCAAGTTTCTAGGGCTATGAAATTGAATTATTTTCAAACTATCCTTATTTTTCGATTTTCCTGATTTTTTCGATTTTTTGTTTTTATTTTCGAATGTTATTGCGTTTTTTATTTTAACTTATTCTGAATCCTAAACACTATCTTTACTGCGAATTTTAAGTTTCTAAGGCTAAAAAATCAAATTATTTTAATTTTTTCTATTTTTTTCGAATTTTTCGAATTTTTGATTTTTTTTTCGAATTTTCCAGAATTTTTAATTTTTTCTTATTTTGCATCCTAAATACTACCTTTATTCCGAATTCCAAGTTTCTAGCGTAACAAAATCGGATTATTTGAAATTTTTCAATTTTTTTCGATTTTTCGATTTTTTTAATTTTGCTTTCGATTTTGTTGGTGTTTTTGATGTTTTCTTTTTCTGGATACTAAACACTACCTTCACACCGAATCTTAAGTTTCTAAGACTACAAGATCGTATTATTTTCAATTTTCAATTTTGATGGAATTTGTTGAATTTTCGAATGTTTTTTTTTTTTTCGAATTTTCCGGATTTTATAATTTTTCCTTTCTTTGTATCCTAAACACTACCTTTTTTCCAAATGTCAAGTTTCTAGGGCTAAGGGATCTACCTAATCTTTTTGATGACGCGTGAACGAGTGAGTGAGTGAGTGACAAAAAATCGAATGTTTGAGTTCATATATCGTCTGCAGTATATATCGACAGAAAGTTGTAATTTTAAATTTTGGTCCTGTGTGCCAAATACTCTAGAAAAACGAAGTTTCAAATTTTTGGGATACTCCAGCGCGGAGATATGGGGGGGGGGGGGTCAAAAGTGCCCTGAGTTGCTTCCAGAAAAGTATGCTTACGGCTGTCCTCTCTCGACTTGGCGAAGGCACTGCCGTGCCTCCAGATAAATCATTAAAACATAATGAAAAATACACGCAAATGTCGAATTAAAAACCACTTGATGACATAACAAACACGTGTAATGCTTCTGACATCAAGTAAATGGGACTGCATTTTTGGCGTTTAATCTTAGAGTTTGGCGATGTAACTGCAACTAAATTTCCTCATGCCAATATAGTAATTCATTGATCCGTTTTCTTAGGATCGTTTATGTTCAATTTAGAGATCAATCAAGAGAATCTTAGAATCACCATGATTTTATTTAGAAAGGACTATCAAGCCATAACCAACCAGTAATGTCGGGGGGGAGGGAGAGATGTGAAAATTTTTGTGCGACCAACATCTCTTAACAACAAATATTTCATATATAAATTAAATAGAGTAAAGACTGTGAAAGAAAATGAACCTGTCTATAACGTAGCCAGTCTATAGCGGAACTTTTCTATTACAAAATTCGTAAACAAAAGAAAAGAAAAGCATAATCTGGGGAAAATAACACAAAACAATAACGGAAGGTGTACTGGCTAATAGGACAATTATCTTAAAACCTATCTAAAACAAACTATCCCCATCCTGTGGGATTTGTTTTTCAATGTTTTACTTTATTTAATGCAAAACATAGATTGCATCCGACAACAAAGTCCTCCGGCCTGTATCGGCAGGAAAAGGTAGCTTTCCTATATCTTCGTTTTAAAATTTTAGATAATGTTACTCGAAAACAGCAAGTTAAAATGCAAAGAAACCGTTTACAAAAGATTCGTTTACACTGAATTTGAATAAGAAATTCGCCAAATTATTGAGCAAGTTGGCTTCATTTATAAAGACTTATTTTTGTCGCCAAATTTGGCGAGATTTCGCCAATTGTCGCCAAGTTTGGCGAGAATTTGGCGCTAATGGATATGAATATATAGTTTTATGCGTATGATTGGGAAAATGATTACAACAATGAAAGAAAATAATTTGCGAGAAATCGCGTTCACTAAAACTTATAAATTTATATTAAAATCATTAAAATTACAGACATTACAATACACTTTCATAAAACATTAAAAACATATTAAAATTGGACGTTTCGGATTTACATGGAAAATCCCTCTTCAACAACAACATTTCACTTAGCGTAAATCATAGTTAAAAAATATCAACAAATAGAAAATGCAACGTATCAAAATTTCGAAGTCAAAGTTACAGTTATAATAACACGGAGTATTCATTCGGGATTGCACCTGCTTGACCATTATTGACCATAAATTTATCGTTGGTTTTTTGTAATGTGCTGTTTTGTTTCAAAATGTCAGCCACCCTAGAATTTCAAACTGCTCTATCTCAGCCAATTTTTAAGATAGAGGTAAAACAAAAAATGCTCTGGAATCCTTGTATCAAATCCTAACACCTAATTAAAAAATAAACTTGAATTTTTAACTTTTTTGTATATTTATTTTAGTTTTAAAATTTTCCGTGGCCGCCATCTTGAAACAAGATGTCGGACCAAGCTGGCCAACGAACTCGGTCGAGGCATTGGTGAGCTTAATACACACAATTAGTTTCATCCAAATTAATTTATAAATACGAGCGTTATCGTATCAAATTATTTTCATTTTTTCAATTTTTTTCGATTTTTTTTATTTTTTTTTCGAATTTTCTGGATTTTTTTTAATTTTCCCTTTTCTGTATCCTAAATACTAACTTTATTCCTAATTTGAATTTTCTAGCGCAACAAAATCGGATTGTCTTCAAATTTTCGGTTTTTTTCAATTTTTTCGATTTTTTCAATTTTGCTTTCGATTTTTTTGGTGTTTTTGATGTTTTCTTTTTCTGGATGTTAAACACTACCTTCACACCAAATCTTAAGTTTCCAAGACTACAAGATCGTATTATTTTCAATTTTCAATTTTGATGGAATTTGTTGAATTTTCGAATGTTTTTTTTTTTCGAATTTTCTGGATTTTATAATTTTTCCTTTCTTTGTATCCTAAACACTACCTTTTTTCCAAATGTCAAGTTTCTGGGGCTACGGGATCTACCCAATCTTTTTGATGACGCGTGAACGAGTGAGTAAGAAGTGACAAAAAATCGAATGTTTGAGTTCATATATCGCCTGAACTAGAAAAGACAGAAAGTTGTAATTTTAAAATTTGGTCCTGTGTGCCAAATACTCTCTATAATTGAAGTTTAAAATTTTTGGGATACTCCAGCGCGGAGATATGGGGGGGTCAAAAGTGCCCTGAGTTGCTTCCAGAAAAGTATGCTTACGGCTGTGCTTTCTCGACTTGGCGGAGGCACTGCCGTGCCTCCAGATAGTGAATAAAAAAATAAATAATAAAGTTAAAAAAAAAATAAACAACTAAAACATTTTTTTTTCTATTAAATATACATCTCTAAAGTTAGTAAGTTAGGAATTGGCAATAGGAGGGGGAACACTGTATATATTATAATTTTTTTTTTAATGAAATATCCTCGAAACATAGGCTTGACGAGTTTTTGTACCAAATTCTCAGGATCAATAGATTTTTACTTCTCGTATATCTCCGCTTTCATATTTATAAAGGTAATCTATCTTGCGCATCGCTCACGTTTGAAACGCAGCAGATAATCATATATTAAAATTTTTAACGTGTATCTGTAAAAAAAAAATACTATATACTTAAATGATGAATCCTTTGAGCTTAAGACCTTTCTGGGTATGCTATAATTGTAGTGTTAAAATTACATTCAAGTCCGTTTAGTATTTTTTCAGAAAAGTAGAGACATGCAAACGGGTACTAACGTACATGTAAAACAAGTTCGGAATGCTTAAATTCATATTTGTCAAATCAAAATAAAAGTACACACAAATAAACATGTGATTCCATTACCTAAAAGATGACTAAAACTTTAATTAGATCTTAAAACATTAAAATAAATCAAGCACTTTCGGCTGCGAACTCAGCCTTTATCAGGATTTATAATTAAAACTGGTGTCAAAACAAACAACCAGATCACATTCTTGTAAACAGTACGTCTCTGTACTGCGAGCCTACGGGACAGTTGAAATCATCCACATGCGTCCAACGAACGGTACCACTGTATTGCAAAAAAGGTGAAGATACAAGGAAAAAGGGGTGGGGAGGAAATCGCATTTTACTGTTTCAAAAAAGGCAAATTAAAAAAAAAATCCAAGTTTGCAAATCAACAGTAAAATGTGATCCCCCCCCCCTTTTTTTCCTTGTTTCCTCACCTTTTTTTCTATGCAATGGTACCGGCCGTTGGACGGATGTGGATGATTTCAACTGTCCCGTAGGCTCGCAGTACAGAGACGTACTGTTTACAAGAATGTGACCTGGACGTTCGTTTTAACACCAGTTTTAATTATAAATCATGATGAAGGCTGAGTTCATAGCCGAAAGTGCTCGATTTATTTTATGTTTTAAAATCTAAATAAAGTGTTAGTCATCTTTTAGGTAATGGAATTACACGTTTTTGTGTGTGCTTCTATTTTAACTAACATACATACACACCTAAAGGGATGACCGCCCCGAGAATTTCGTTTTAGAGGGCATAGACACATACATAAAGATAAAAAAGTGGGTAAGTGTGATCGAAGATCGCTCAAAGGGTTTCATTTAATATTCCTTTCAAAACACTTTATCCTTTCTTTAATAAATCCAAATAAATTTCATTTAGCAACAGTAAAAAAAAGGTCATGTTTTTTATAAAGTAAAAAATTACCGGTCTATTTTTTCGTTTTTTCGAATATCTAAACCAGCCCTCTATTATATTCTGTCAAAATAATATCTACCATGCGGACTAAATGCGATATTTAAAAAAATAATTTCAAAATTAAACATGTTGTATACCTTCAAAATGTTAAAATATGCGAATATTTCCATAATCGGATTTTTATCATGATTCAATATGTTTCTCAAACTCATATATTTACTATTCTCTATTACTTATATCGATACTCGCTTTGTATTATTCTCAAACATTTGAAAAATTCGTTAAACTTCCAATATGACGTCAGATTTTCTTTTTAATTCTCTAATGACGTGCTATTCATCTGCTTTGTGTACATACACATACTCATACTCCTTGTATTATTGAGGAATCTTAGACATTTTCCGTTTTATTACCACTATGACGCCAATCATTTTTATTTCATATTAATCTTTTTCTTTCAATTGGTGAAACTTTTTATTTCATTTTCATTTTTCACGTGGAAATCGTCTGATAGAAAATTAATTATTGTAGAAAGAATTTCATTGTGGATTTATAATTTTTGGCAACTGCTTTAACGAAAAATGTTTAAATTTAATAGGAAAAGGCTGTTAGAATTTTGATTTTTTATCTCTATTTATTAAAATAATAAAAAAATTTCAAATTTTAATACTTTAAACTCTTTATAGCTGGTATTCAGCTATATACACAAAGTTTCAACTCTGTAAGTTACATAGTTTCTGAGAATAGCTCTGTGACAAACAGACAACGGAGCGGGAGTAATAGGGTTTCGTGAGATCCACGAAACCCTAAAAAACAAAAGCTTTTTTTTCTGGAGTCGTTTAATGAAATAAGAGAACTACAGTTAAAAAAATGAATAATGATTCAACCCCAAAAGACATAATTTTATATTAAAGATTTTAAAATATATGAGGACACTACTACATCCTTTTGGGTTCATCAGAGAAGAATTTTTCACAAACAACATGAACGACATGATTCTCAGAAGAACTTGATAATATAGAAACATTGAGTAAAAAAGTATGAGAAATGCATGAAGAGGTACAGGAGTGCCTCGACGAAGTCAGAACATGCAGCGAGACAGACAGAGTCACAGACTCACAGACAGATATTTTCTAAAAACAGTCAAATGGTGTTCAGGACCTTCCAAAAAGGTATAAGTTCGTCGAAAACCGGAAGTTTAGAATTTTCATAAATTCAATACACTCTCAGAAAAAACTGTAAATTTATGAGCATTTTCCCTTCAATTTTCACGGGCAACAGCCTTATTTGATGAAAAACGGTCTGATCCACTAAATAAGAGGCCTTATCCTTAGATACTTAGAAAATTAAGGGCAATATATATATATTCTTACAGTTCTAGCCCATCTGTTAGCAAAAATACGGAACGACCCCATACATTGTCCTCCGCTAGGGTGTAACCCTTCATTTTACTCGTGTTTCGAAAATATTGTCACATAACCGCAACCGTAACATATATTTAACCCCCACCCACCCCGAAAAAAAAAAGAAAAAGAAAAAAAAAAACGATTCTGTGATTATTATCTAACACCCTACGTGCTACGGGACAGTAACAGTTTTATTGTGTTTTAAAGTGCATTATATCCTACGCATTATAATGATGTCTTATTTTGCCCCGTAAAATTACGGGCTGCACAAAATGATGGGCATGGAATATTTTTTTTTACGGGGTATGAATGGAATCTCTGCTGCCGGCCTCTGCCGGTAATTCTTTTTAACAGTGTATTTTCTTCTTGTAAAGATAGAAAAAAGTAATAAATTGAATGCATTAAAAATACAATTTAATCTAATATGAGAAAGCTCTAGCTGACCCGCCCGGCGTTGCCCGGGCCCATGATAATATATATATATATATTTTTTTTAAACATCATTTTTTTTATTATTTTATATCTTTAACCAGATTTTGTATGAAATTATAATTTTAAATGAAAAATAAGCGAAGAAATATGGATGTATAGTGATAAAAGCTCTCATTTTTTTTTTGTTTTTTCACGTAGGGTCATTTCATAGTTTTAAAATAACAAGTTCTTTTTGTCTGAACGCTTTGAAATCTTTATTGGTTAAAAATAAAACTGTTTTACAGTCAATGTAAATATTTCATGAAAAAATATTGTTATCGAGTTCTAAAAGAAATGTTTTCTTCTCGCTTTTTTGTTTGTTTGTTTGTTTCGCGCCAGCTCCTTTAACATAGCAATAAAAAAACAGTTCTCATATTCCGAATTCTTTGAAATTTCAATCGTTTATAAATATAACTGTATCCAAGCTCTCTTTGAAATTTTACGAAAAATATGCATATGTAAAAGTGAAAATATGAGTTCTCTAAAAAAATCTTTCAACGCAATGGCCATATTACGTCATCCGTTTTCATTAAACCCTTTTCAATCCCCCTAGGCTAAACAGGTGAGGGCTAAACACGTTTCCGTTTCTGATGGGCCCCCACGGAGGGCACTCCCCCCAGGACCTATATCCCACGTGTAAATAATCGGCCGTCATAAAATCAACCAACCAATCAACCGTTTCTGATGGGAGGAGCCTTCAAAAAAAGTTTAAGCATGCGCAATGAGACGATTTTCGTGTGGAAAAGAGAATGTGAATTTGACAGAATGAGCTTTTCGCTTTAAATATATAGATGCTTAGGATGTTATTAATGCCGAGAAGTTTAATGGCGCCATCTGTTTTAACCCTTTGAGGGACGGTGGTATATATTATATACCACCTAATTTTAATCCGATTCAAACCAGAAACTTTTAATAAAATTCTACTTTTTTAACTTTGACGGGGAAAAGATGAAATATTGCTTTTCCTTATTTTGAACTATATTCTTTCGTAAATACCGGTGTGAATTCGACGTTACAGGAACACAATTGCTTGCCCCTGAAAGGGTTAAGATAAGAGAATCAAACACATGAGGCAGCGCCCAATTCTGCAATGATTAGATATAGAACAAATGCCAAACTGTAAGGAAATAGAGAATATCCAGCTTACTTTGCAAATTTTCAAAACAAAAGTCTTATTCTCATATATCGTTTGGAAAAATTAAAATAATTTGTAAATACCTCGTTCCACATATTTTAGCGAGCTATTTTAAGACAATGGAGCTTTTAATTGAATATTAATCAATTGCAATTGTAGAGCTAAAAGATAATATGCTAAAAAAATGAAAATGCCATTACTTAAAAGAACAATTTGAAACATATTAAACTCTTTATAAGTATATCCAACTTGTTTTTTTTTTTTTTATAATTCTTATATGGATATTTTCGCTTCTTTCTTTTTTTCTCTTCTTTTATTTCTTAAAAATAATTTAAAGTTTCTGTATGAATATTTTCCTTCTTTTTTGTTTTTTCTCCTTTTATTTTTCCTTTTTTTTTAAAAAAAAATGAATTAATACTTATTTTATAATATATATGACATCTTGATAATGGTCATACCGAATATAATAACAATTGTGGACTGGTTCAATTTATTTAATCGATAATTACATGCACGATGTTTTAATTTAAATACTTTTAATATAAATTTAGTAATTAAAACAAAATATGCTTGGGTGATAAATTTTATTTAATTAGAAAGCATTCGAATAAAAAAAAAACATACAAATTATATAACTTTTCCTCCTGAATTAAATATGACAGTATTAAAATGAATTAATGCCAATAAAATAAGAAAAATCATTCTGTCCGGGGTGGGTTTCGAACCGACACGATGATCACACTAAAGAAGCACCGGGTTTTATACCCATCAGATCACCTCTTTCTTGTTTGAGTGTACTCTTAAAACAGGTTAGGTAGTAGATTTAATTCTACGCATGCGCAAATGGGTCATTTTCATATGAAAAGTGGATTTGACGAAAATACCTTTTTGTTTTAATATATAGGATACATTTTATTTTACACGTGAAACACCACTGCTTCGATCGATCGATAGTGTCTTTTTCTTCTAAACGTTTCAATTTTAATTTTGCTTTATAACCATAAATATAAAATAAACCAGCACGTACAAACCATACTTTCTCTTTTTTGCACCATTTATTTTATTATTATTATTATTATTATTATTATAATCATTGGTCAGCATCCTATAATGCGGTATTTTATTTTTTTGCCAACACTAATTTGAGGAAAACCTTTCATTTCATTTATGAAATCACTGCAGATTTATTTTTAATTAACAGCAATATTTAATCAAAAAACATGTTTTAGCGAAATTGGAGTGTACTATGTCAGAAGACGCTTCAAAAACCTTTCGAATAATACCTCATCCACGGTTGTGCGTTTCGAAATTCATAGAAAAAAGGATGTTGACAACAGAAATATTATGTACGATTTTAACGCTAATTAGTGTATATGTACTTCTTTTAAATGCTAAAAGTTGCAAATTAACAACATAATACATAGTAAAATAACTTTTATTAGTTTGTTTGACATGTTTCGACTCACTTCAAGCCATTTTCAAAAACAAATGAGTCTATTCCATAATTGCACGGTCTTTGAAGTTATTATTTAAAATGCTATCATTTAATTTTCATGTACTTTTTAAAAAATACGCACGTTATGTTTTATTGTTACTTGGTTGTTTATTTTCATATCTGTAACCATGGAGTAACTCGAGCCACAACTTCGGTAAATTAAAAGATGCTGCATCGTTTCATATTGTATTTTTGCATGTTAGTATCTCTATGGTTTCTCTTTTTACTAACACGGAAAAACACAATATATAATGATGCAGCATCTTTTAACTTATTGAAATTGTGGCTCGAGTTGTTCCATGGTTTAACATATGAAAATAAACAACCAAGCAAAAATAAAAGATAACATGCGTATTTTTTTTTAAACAGTACATGAAAATTAAATGATATCATTTTAAATAATATGTTCAAAGACCGTGCAATTACAGAATATTCTCATATGTTTGTGAAAATGTCATTGAGTGAGCCGAAACCTGTCAAACAACCTAATAAAAATTATTTTGCTGTGTATTATGTTGTTAATTTGCACCTTTTAGCATTTAAAATAAATATATTATTACTTACCCATCATACGTAGTATAGGGTAAGTCTTGTAATCGTTTTGAAAATCGAAAAAATTTTTTTGACGGATTTACACGTTTCAGACACTGGAGATTCCGAAAAACATATTTTTAGAAAATAAAATTTGCCGTCCGTCTGTGTGTCTGTGTGTCTGTGTGTCTGTAAGCGCTCTATCTCCCGAAAAATTTGAGATAGAGACTTGCAATTTTGTATGTACTTAGTATGTAATAATGGGAAGAAGCCTATTTCATTTCAATAACCTCGATTAACCGGAACTATTTTTTTCGGACTCTCGAAATATTCGTTCTGATAAAAGGTATATAAAAATTTTCGAAATTGTTTATTTTAAGAAATGAATATAAAAGAAAATAAAAAAACAAATTTTACATAAAGCATGAATTCGATCGGATAATTAGTTGCCGAGATATTTGGAATCCTATTTTTCACACTCTTCGATTTTTCATGACCCTGTATTTTATCCAAATTGCACTTTAAAGATATATTTTAATTGGAAATTTGGCGCTTAATCAGATACATTAAACCGCTAGTTAATAGGATTATTATTTTTGGAGTTATAAGGAAAAACCTCTTTCAAGCAATTCAGTAATCGAGCCTTTAAAGTTTATGACGTATCAAGCCACGATTTTATTTGAATTGCAATGCATTTTATAAGTAGTTTACATATGTGTTATTTTAATATTTTACATTATGCATATCCATGATGGGTAAGTATTACGATGGCCCCCAACGACTAGTTACAAGGTGTTATAATTTATTATAGTGTATATGTGTTCAATTTTATACAAAAAATATATAATTGATATTAGAGACATAACTGGCGATAATTATATTAAAATAAAGATTACTTTTTTTTTCACTTCGGATTCGAGTTTGTTATATTTCGGGTTGACTTTAAGCTGAATTTTCGGGACTCTAATGTTCATCTACTAAGCTCTTCCATTCTTTTCAATTTTATCCCCCACCCCCACCCCTTGCGTAAAATAATATTCTATGTAATAAAAAAATCTATAAAAAATCTAAATTGAATTATTTTTTTTTCTTTTTGGATTACCTTTCAATAATATCACGAATTATAACAAAATAAATTTATTCAATTCAGTTATAGAATGTTGTAAATCAATATGATTATCCTAAATTTTTGCAGGAAAGAACTTTTGGCATAACATTCACACATACAAATGCCAAATTCATATTTATTTATTTTAATTATAGTGATTATGATAAATAACGACAGCTATAATAGGCAGCGTTTTGGTCAGTACTTGATCACTACCTAGTCAAACTCCCGCTACTTTTTTAGAGATGATAATTTCTCGTTATTTAATTAAATACTTCTGCGATTAAATAAAACGACATTTTCTTTTCTATAAAACATGAGGGAGTTTGCGTACGCGGTGAACAGGTCCTTGTTATAATCTATGTTTTTTTTTTTTTTTTTTTTTTTTTTTTTTCAGGATTTATACGTCAAAATGAAATTCTTCTGAGATTAATTTCCTTTAGTGCTGCCATCTATTATTACATTACGCAAATATCACTGTCGTTGTATTAAAGTTGGTCAATGAAGATTCCTATTTGTTCATAATAAATCATTCCTATATTATCGCTCCTTTGGAATCAAGGATTTTGATGGTTAATACACTTCTAGTTATTTTTTTCATTTCATTTAGAACCATCGTAAAATTTGTTTCGGATTGTTATTGTTAGGATAAAATATAATTCTATAAACTGTGAATTTAAATTTTGGTGCTGCCATCTGCTGTTGATATTTTAAAACTAAAAACATTTAGTAATGCAATGAGGCCGTACAATAATACAAATGAGTAAACGAGCGAGCGATTTTTCTTATTCTCACGGATCTCGATAATTCAGGATATTTAATATTTTCTACATTTAGAAAAAAGTATTTCTTTTTGCTTTCATTCTATTAAAATTTTCTTTATTTCACCTTTGTTCTTATAATCTTTTTTTAGATATTAACTTACAACAAACAAAATACCAAAAAAAAAAGTATACAGATGATTTGTGCCTTCTTGACTATGTGAGTGAATTGTTTAAAAGTTATTTTTTACTGTGTTACGTATTTTCTTACTAAACTATATTAATTAGACTAAGAGAAGTTTGTGGAATATAAAGAAATTCATATACAGGGCTACGCAAAGGAACGTTTATGGCTGGTAATTGCTGGAAGTGAGTTGTTTTATGCATATTTTACCCGATATAAATTTTAGATCAATATCTGGTTTGTAAAAAAGTCTTTAGATAATATACAAGGATGTACAAAAGACTTCGAATGTATTTCTATCGATTGACGATAATTGCTAAATGTGCATTTTCTAACTGAACTAAATTTCATCATGCTATGTAGTATATAACCAAATCTATAGATCATATACAAGGCTACACAAAATATTTCGAATAAATTTTTGACTGTGGATGGTGATTGCTAAAATTAGATTTGTAAATGTGTTATATGTTTCCTAAACTGATTACTTACATATCTTCTTTCACCGTATTTAACGGTGTAGTTTCGCTACAGTTTTCTGGATGTGTTGAAAAGTGTTTCATAATCTATGCTTAACGCGAGATTTTTCAATTTTGTTTCATTTTTAAGATTATTTTACACATTTTACTATAAACAGAACATTAAAAAAAGAATAATGTAATAAGTACTGCATTTACCTGCCAACCTATCATTATTGATTTCATAAAATGTTAGTAAATTTTAACATCTGTTAAATACGTTAAAACTAGATATTTTAAAAATCTCTATCTCTATAAAAGAGTAAGTGTCTGTCTGCCTGCCCGAGGATTTCCCCGTAATTATAACACCTAGGACTCTGAAATTTTTGTCATGTGTAGATACTATCACCGAAAAGTGTACCTCACAGCCGGATTTTTAAATTTTAATTTAGATTTTTTTTTAAAAATTAAAACGTGTATATGGAATTTTGGGTTCGAGGCTATTTCAAGCTCCTCCCATGAAATAGCCTCGGCAACGCCATCCGTGACAACGAAGCAGCCAGCCAATGAGAGCAGGTGCATGATCCAGGATATAGCGACCAGCGACGACAGTTTATGGTCGTAGCACAATGTTTATTTTTTAGATTTATTTTAAAGAAAAGGAATAGGACTATATTTTTGACTGATTGAGATTAAAGTAGGTTAGTTTTGATTGTATTCATTCTTTGTATGTTTAGTTGCCCCCATATATTATGTTTTAGGTAAGAATATAACTTGCATTTTACTGAATGGTTTCAAAGCGTTCACATATGTGCTGATGTTCTGAAATGAAACAAACTGTTTTCAATAACAAATCTTAATGAATCAAATTAATCTTACACTTTACTATAAAATGTACAGTTCTACAATTTATCGCATGTTACAACGTTTTCGGGAACTAAAAATGTAGTCAAAAGCTGTAACAGAAAGATTGTAAATTAACAAACTCATATATATAAGATATAACTTTAAACTGATATGCCTCATCAACTGTTGTCGAAATCAATGTAATGTAAATATTTCTTAAATATTATGATTTTGTTTAAGAATTTGAAACATTCAGTGAAGTGTAGGATGTATTTTTTCATCAAAACAATTTGATTTGTAAGTATGAGGTAAAAAAAAATCACCATTTTGTGAAAATTTTGTGTTTTATAAGAATCGCCCAAGAACGGACATGCAAATTTATGTTGTCATCGCACTCTTTATAATTATTTTTGTTGGGGGTTTTTGGGTGATGTTATTGAATTAGTGATAGAAACAGCTCCGCAAATCATTCATATTTACTTATTGTTTAACTTGCTGATAAAACTTATAATATGTGAGAAAACGGTGATTTTTTTTCCTTTTTTTTACTTCATATTTACAAATTAAATTGTTTTGAGGATTGTAAGTATGAGGTAAAAAAAAAAAATCACTGTTTTCTCACATAATGAGTTTCATCAGAAAGTAAAACAATAAATAAATATGAATGATTTGCAGAGCTGTTTCAAAATAATTATAAAGAATAAGTCTTTAAAAATGTAAAATCAATGTTATTTCTGGCCGAGTTTTTTTTAAAATAATTATAAACGATTTTAATTTGTAAGCATGTTGTAAAAAAATCATTTTGTGACAAATTTTTTGTTTTATAAGAATCGTCCAAGAACGGACATGTAATGTGGTATAAAATTTATGTTGTCATCACACTCTTTATAATTATTTTTGTTGAGGGTTTTTGGAAGATGTTATTGAATTTTTGATAGAAACAGCTCCGCAAATCATTTATATTTACGTAATGTTTTAACTTGCTGATAAAACTCATAATATGTGAGAAAACGGGGATTTTTTTTTTTTTTTAACTTCATATTTACAAATTAAATTGTTTTGAGGAAAAAATACATCCTACACTGCACTGAATGTTTTAATTTCTTAGCAAACTCATAATGTTTAAGAATTATTTACATTATATTGATTTCGACAACAGTTGATGAGGCATATCAGTTGAAAGTTGTATCTTATATATGAGTTTGTTAATTCAATGATGTGAAATTTATGATTATTTATTTATTGTTATTTACAATTTTTCATTCTGTTACTGTTATTGGACTACATTTTTAGTTCCCAAGAACGTTGTAATATGCGATAAATTGTAGAACTGTACATTTTATAGTAAAGTGTAAGATTAATTTGATTCATTAAGATATGTTATTGAAAACAGTTTGTTTCATTTAAGAACATGAGCTGATATGTCTAATGCTACGAAACCATTCAGTAAAGTGCAAAATATATTCTTACCAAACACATAATATATGGGGGCAACTACGCATACAAAGAATGAATACAATTGAAACTAACTTATGTGAACCTCAATTAGCCAAAAATATATACCTTTTCTTTAAAATAAAACTCAAACATAAACAAAACAATGAAATCTTTGGCTAGCCGCTTTCAGCTGTGAACATGAACTGCCGTCGCTGGATCCTGGATCATCCCATATTCACACCTGCTCTCATTGGCTGTCTGCTTTATTGCTGTGGATTGGCGGAGAGCATGGAATAGCCTCGAATCCAGAATTCCGTATGCACGTTTTAATAATAATAAAAAAAAATCTAAATTGAAATAAAAAAATCAGGCCTAGGTGTTATAATTACGGTGCTTTCCTCAGGCAGGAAGACAGAATAGGTTTGTTTGTGTAGAGGTATGTGTGTGTGCTGTTTTTAATAAAGACAGTTGCATTTTTTCCGCGACCCTTTCACGAAAGTTTTTTCTAACCTTTCACAAAATCTGCATTTTTTCCACAATCCTTTGACGAATTTCGTATTTTTTCTGCGATCCTTTGATGAAATTCAAGTTTTTCCTGCAATCATTTGACGAAATTTGCGTTTTTTGTGATCCTTTAACGAAATTAGTGTTTTTCCACATACTTTTGTCGAGATTCATGTTTTTTCAGTGATCCTACGACGTAATTCGTGTTTTTTTCAGCGATCCTTTGACGAAATTCACATTTTTCCTGTGATCCTTTGGCTAAATTTGCGTTTTCCCCGCGATCCTTTGATGAAATTCGCATTTTTCCGTGATCCTTTGATGAAATTTGCTTTTTTAATGATCGTTTGACAATATTCGTGTTTTCTCTGCTGCCTTTTGACGAGATTCATGTTTTTTTAGCGATCCTTTTACAAAATTCATGTTTTTTCAGCGATTATTTGATAAAATTCGTGTTTTTCTTGCGAACCTTTGACGAAATTCGCGTTTGCCAGCGATTTTTTGATAAAATATGCTTTTTTCTATTATGGTAGGGAAAAGCGGATTAGGATAGGTAGATAGGGAAACCCCATTATCAGATCGGGACATTAGATGTAATTAAGAAACATTTGTATATTTGCAATAATTAGCGAAAATGGCGAGATAAAGGGGGTGGGGTGGGAACGACTTTTTATTAAATATCGCATTTATTCTACATCAACTTCCTCTCACCACCAGGGGTGCTTTGCTATCTCTGTTTCTATGGGCTGGATCACGACGGGGTATGGCTCTTTCCCCCCGACATCAATAGAGCTTACCGATTTTAGTTCCGAGTTTCACCACCAAGGGGCGCTTTCGTATCTCTGGTTCTATGGGCTGGATCATGACGGGGTATGCCTCATTCAACTCGACATCGATAACCTTAATGATTTCAGTTATGTTCGTATAGAGCATATTGTGCCCCCTGGTGGTGGAAGGTGTAACTAAAGGATTTTGCAGCTAACTCGGACTCTATGGGTGACATCACGACACGGTTTGGCTCATTCGACACAACATCAATATAGCTTACCTATTTTAGTTCTGAATTTCACCACCAAGGGGTGCTTTCCTATCTCTGTTTCTATGGGCTGGATCACAATGGAGTATGGATCTTTCCACTTGACATCGATAGAGCTGACTGATTTTAGTTCGGATTTTCACCACCAGGGGTGCTTTCCTATATCTGGTTCTATGGGCTGGATCACGACGGGATATGGCTCATTCGACTCTACATAGATAGAGCTTATCGATTTTCACCACCAGGGACGCTTTTCTATCTCTGGTTCTATGGGCTGGAGCATGAAGGGGTATGGCTCTTTCGACTCGACTTACGGGTTGGGTTGGGTTGATTATTGACGGCCAATTATCGACACTAGGGATATAGGCCCGGGGGGAGTGCCCTTCGTGGGGGTCTTTCTAAGGGAACCTAATCCGTATTTACGCATGGAGAAGATCCACGGCTCGAAAGAAAACCACGAAAACTCCGAGCGATTAGGCCGACGGGCGCGATTGGGATCGAACCCAGCACCTCCCGTCTACCAGCTTAGAGAGCACAACCTCTCAGCCACTGGTGGGGCCTCGACTTACGGTAATATATGGGAGTGTGTATGGCACGCCCAGTGTTTGCTGTCTAAGGTAGTGGGGCCCCAACATTAGATTTGTTTAAAAATAACAAAATGTTCAACACTGATATCAGGTACATTTAAGGTTGTTGGAACTGGCAACGTCGGGCGGGTAAGCTAGTAATAATATAAAAGAGGTTGCAAGTAAAATCATCCAATTAAATAAATAATAATACACCAAATAAATTTTCTCATTCGAAACATGTTTAAACTTGTCCATATTTACCCACATATTACGTAATAATAGACGCAGGTTGGCACGAATGATTGTATTTTACGTACTAGCTGACCCGCCTGGCGTTGCCCGGGCCTGTGATAATAAAATTAAATAAATCTAAAGTGTGTATGATTTTATATCTTTAACCCGATTTAGTATGAAAGTATTTCTTTAAAAGTGCTGCGTTGAACATTTACTAAGTAAGTAGGTAATTTGTCATCCGGATTAAACGAACCATTTGGAAATTACACAAATTACAACTCAAAATAAAAGCGTAAATTAAAAAGATATTTTTTTTAGAATTGAAACACGGGCTTCGTTTACACGATTCCTTTACATTTGAAGGATCTTAGCAGTTGAATTCTCAACTTTTATTGCTCCAATGATGAAAGGAATCTAGTTGATTTATAGCTGATTTCTGATGCGTTTATTTTATGAATTTATAATTTTTTGTAAGAGAAAATATACTAACCAGGAAACCACGTCACAGTTTAATAATAAAAAAAAATCTAAGTAAGCACCAATTGAAATAGAATAATGAAACGTGTTTTTTCACACATAAATCATTTTGACACATGAATCAACTTTCATCGTAAGTGCATTTTTTTTTCAATGCAATTCAATTAAATACTTATTTTTTAAATGTAGAATCACAGGTATTATTACATGTAGTAGCGATATTTCAGTAAAATTATTAAAAAACAAAACAAAAAAACGTATCCTTCATCAATTGCTAAGATGTGTTAAATAAAACAGTAAAAATATTTTATATACAAACTGTGTACATGTTTCTGGTTTACCGAAGCCATTTTCAAGATAAATGGGTATATTCTATAGATGCGCAATCTATAATGCCATGATTTAAAATGTTCTTTCTCAGTTTACTTATGTTATTTAATTTTATTTAATTTAATTTACATGTGTAGAATATTCTCATTTGTCTTTAAAATGGCTTCGGTGAAGCCGAAACATGTAGATAAATGAACAAGTTTAATGTTTTTTTGTTTTTTTTATGTTCTCTTTATTTTATTGTAAATTTTTAATGGTTTATTTAAGTTGCAAAGAAACTTAGCAATGAACTAAAAGGAGTTAATGAAGTATATTATCTCCGAGTGTTCGGATTTGTTACATATTTAAAAAATATATACAATTCAAAATGAAATAATAACAATGTAAAATATTTCGTTAAACCCTTCGCGACAAGCGTCAATTAAGCTTCTTTTATTTTCTGTGACACAAGTTTTTTTTTAAAGTGTTTTTTGCATTATTTAATCTCCGAAATTTTGTCTTTAGATAAGGCAAAATTTTCTGGGCTTGTGTCCAGATTCAAGAATTTTATACATCCCATATCCTGCACGTATACGTCTCGATCGTCGTGCAAGTGATAAAAGTAAGGATGATGGTTGTATTATAATTTAGCAATAAACTTGTCATTGTTTAGTAAGTTAAGTGAAATGTTTCCGTCAAATTAACATTTTAAAAAGCTAAGCTTCACTTCGAAAAATGCATAAATAAATATTTAGAAGCAACAAATTTAATAAAAAAAACATTTTTATTGGGGGGAAATATACTAACCAGGAAACCACGCCATAATGTAATAATGAAAAAAAATCAAAGTAAGCAGCAATTAAAAGAGAATTATGAAACGTGTTTTTTGACACATAAATCATTTTCCCACGTCTCCACGTTATCGAGATATAAAATGATAAAGTTTGCTAATTTATTTATTTAATTAAGGAAAAAAGGAATCCAGAAATTTGAATAATCAGATTAATATGAAATACAAAACATATTTAGATGTAGTAATATAAAAATAAAAGAAGCCCGTTAAAAAAAAAAAAAATGCTATTGACAAATATGGCACTGAACCAAAAAATAACTGAAGCACAGAAAATCGTGACACCAAGAGAATTTCACGAACTTAAAACTAGAGTAATGATTACATTGATCAATCTCCTGCGAAACATAAAATTTCGAGGGCGTTTCAAATGTAAGTGTCCTAGTTTGCACTAACACAGACTTGTAACAAGCATAGTGAATCATTTCGGAGTATTGCGGCGTAGTCAGGGCCATAACCAGACGGGGGCAGGGGGGGGAGGGGCTGAGCCCCTCCTAGAAACTCCTTGAGCCCCCTCTAGACTTCATAATCTTTCAACACAAATAACATTATTTATTACATTTAAGAATTTTAAAACTCTATAATCAAAAGTTTATGACTTGCTTTCTACTTTTGTCTATATTTATGTATCTTTAAAATAGAGGGGGAAAGACTAGCTATGAATTAGCCCCATCAAAAAACTTCAAAGCCCCCCCTTCTGACTTTACCGACTGCGACTGGTTACGGCCCTGAGCGTAGTACTAAACTGGAAATGGACTGAAGTTTGATGATGTTGTTAAGTTGAAAACGTTAACGACTCCTCCTTCAATTCTATCGACTCCACCTTTCATTCTATTAGCAAATTTTAAGACTTTATATCTGGATAACGGGGAGACAAGGGCAAATGATTTATGTGTCGATTGCTACTGAGTTAGATGTAGGTAGGAATTAAGATTAAGATGGTTATGAGACGGTGTTACCATTAATTTTTAAAATATTACACTTTTACAAATATTTTAGGGTCCCTGGATCTTATAATTATATTTAGTGACATTTGCTCCATCTCAGACGATTATTTTCAACCGTTAAAAAAAAAAAAAAAAAAAAAAAAAAAAAAACATTATTTTTTACGAACATAATTCACTGAGTTATGATAAAAATGGTTTTTTAGTTTTAGAAAGTTTCAAAATAGTTCTCAATATTTGTTCAGTTTAGGTTTTGATATGGAAAGTAGGAAGAAATATTCTTAAATTTTTGTATTTTTATGTCTTATACGCCGCAATCATATTGAAAAATTATTGCTGCTGTTAATAAAGGGGTCGGGAGCGCTTCCCTAAGGCTCTATTTCAGAGGTACTAATTCAGAATATATATATATTTAAAGCTAACACCTTCTTATTTTTATCGGTGCAATCGGTTTTAAAAAATACGAATTATAACCCTTGCGATAATTCGGGACCGCAGGTCACTTTGCGCCTCCCGGAGACGATCATTTATCTACGCTAAAAGTAACTAGACGTCCGTATTTCGACTTTCGACAATCTTTTTAGAGTACCTCGACAGACCAGATTTACATCACCTAGAAAAATTTCAAATCATTCGGACGAATAGAAATACTTAAAAAACAATAAAATCTGAAAGATTTTCGATGAAAACGGAAAAACGTGGGCCGTTTCGGCGCGGCATCGGCTCATGCTACTAAATATGCATATTCACAACTAAATATGCATAATGTTCCACGAAATTTTGAAGAGAGCTTGGATGCAGTTAGATTTATAACCGGTGAAAATTTCAAAGAGTTCGGACAACAAGAACTATTGTTTTTTTAAACTATGAAACGACGCTACGTAAAAAAAAAAGTCTCCTTATGAGTGCTTTTTTACTAAATAGCAATATTGTTTCGCGAATGTTTCATTTGAAAATATAAATTCGTGCAAAATCGGGTCAAAGGTATAAATTCACACAAATTTGAGGTTTATTTAAGGTTATTATCAAAAGGTTTATGGGCAACGCCGGGAGAGCCGCTAGTTTATATTAGTAAAATAAAGTTTCGTTATGTGTGTGTGTGTCTGTGGGCGACGACGGCTAGCGAAATCCATTTCTAAAATTTGTAAGAGGAAAGTCAAAGGATGGACATAATGCCCCTGAGTCGGCATTATCAGATTTATAATTTTTCAAAAATTTGCCGATATATCAATTAAAAACTTATCAAATCTCTTTAAAAAAAAAATCAGGGACGCGCGCTTGCGCAAACTCAGTCCCTGATTTTTTGAGCACGTAGAAGGGAAGAACTAAATGCAGTTTAATTTGGCCGTTCGCCTTAAGGTCCATCGGTCGAACCGTGATATGGAAAAAAAAGAAGACATATTCTAAAATTTTGTGTTTTTACGTCTTAAACGCTGCAATCTGTTAGAAAAAATATTGTTGTTAACCCTTTTAATTTTTTTTTTCAAATTTGGTCGTTTTCATTTTTGATTGACTTTTTCTCCCTTTCTGGGATGCTCCCTTAGGGCTCGATTTCCGAAGTATCAATTAACAAAACATACCTATTTAAAGCTGAAACCTTCTTTTTAACGGTACAGTTTGTTTTCAAAAACATGAAATTTAAACCTTACAAAAAAATTGATGATCTTTTTTCTTACTCTAAAAGTAACTAAACGTCGGTATTTCGATACAATCTTTTTCGAGCGCATCTTGGCAGACCAGATTTATATCATCTATAAAAATTTCGAAACGTTCAGACGAGTAGATGTATTTATAAAAGAATAAAATAGGCGAAAGTTTCGATGAAAACGGCAAAACGCGGACCGTTTCGGCACGGCTTCGGCTCATGTTTTCACTACTAAATATACCTATTTCGCCACGTAATTTTAAAGAGAACTTGAATACAGTTATATATATAACAGATTAAAATTTCAAAGAGTTTGGATGATAAGAGCTATTTTTGTTTGATCCGATATACCGTTTTGACCGATTTTTTTTTACCGTTGTGTTTTGAAGGACGCAATTCCAAAACAAAAAAAACAAACAAGAAGAAAAACCGATCCATAACTTATTAAAATTTCAAAAAGTTTGGGCAACAAAATCTATTAAAAAAATAAGGAAAAGAAAAAACTATGAAACGACCCTACGTGAAAAAAACAAAAACAGAAAAAAGTTTTTTTTTACGAGTTTTTATAGTTTTTAATGTCTAAGTTCTTAATGTCTAAATTCTTAATGTCTTTTTAACGTTATTATCACGATCCCGGGCAACGCCGGGCGGATCAGATAGTTACTAAATAAAATGAATAAATATGCCAATTACGTTAAAATCAAATCTAAAAAAAAGAAGTTTTTAAAATATTGAGATTCACACAATTATTTATTATTTATTAGGCTACACAAAACTATGATTTGTTTAGCGTTTTTTTCATTAAACATATCTCAGAGTTTTATTTCTATAAAATATATAAATTACTGTAAACATGCTCGATGCACGACAAAATTTTCTGGTTTCACTGTAAAATCCAACGTTAAAGCAGTTCAGACATAATTTACGAGCACATAAATGTCGAAATAATATTTATGTTATTGAGGTTAAGACAGAACGGAGATAATAATGATCCTGCTAACTGCAGTGTGAACGATCCTGAAATTTATGATTTAACATTTCCACAGTGAAATTAAATTCCTACAACTTTTTATTAAGAACTGTGCTGCCATCTAATGGTGATTTGTTAATATATTCATAATTAATGCATTACCGTTGATGTTGGCATAATGTTATATGTTAGCTTTTGGATACATAATTTTTGCGAAAATGACATTGTGTTGAAAATGCTTAATTTATAGATATATTTCTTCTTCTGAATATTGGATTTAATTATGTATTTCATTATTTTGATACTGTTGATGTTGACTTAAAGTTAAATGTTAGATTTCCTATACATAATTTTGACGAAAATGACAGTGTGTGCAAATGTTTAATTTATAGATTTTTTTTTTCTGAATATTGGATGTAATTATTTATTTCATTATTGCGATACTGTTGATGTTGGCGTAAAATTAAATACTAGCTTTACTATACATAATTTAGACGAAAAAGATATTGTGTGCAACAGATATAATTTATACATATATTTTTTTAAATATTGGATTTAATTATTTATTTAATTATTGCTATACTGTTGATGTTGGTGTAAAATTAAATACTGACTTTCCTTTACTATACATACTGTAGACGAAAACGCCATTGTGCACAGACGGCATAGTTTATAGATTATTTTCTTAAATATTGGATGTAATTATTTATTTTATTATTGCGATACTGTTGATGTTGGCATAAATTAAATGCTAGCTTTACTATACAAAATTTAGACGAAAATGACTTGTGTGCAGAAAGCATAATTTATAGATTTTTTTTTTAAATATTGGATTTAATTATTTATTTCATTATTGCGATACTGTTGATGTTGACATAAAGTTAAATGTTAGAATTACTATACATAATTTAGATGAAAATGACAGTGTGTGTAAAATGTTTAATTTATAGATTTTTTTTTCTGAATATTGGATGTAATTATTTTATTCATTATTGCGATACTGTTGATGTTGGCGTAAAATTAAATACTAGCTTTACTATACATAATTTAGACGAAAAAGATATTGTGTGCAACAGGTATAATTTATACATGTTTTTTTTAAATATTGGATTTAATTATTTATTTAATTATTGCTATACTGTTGATGTTGGTGTAAAATTAAATACTAGCTTTACTATACATAATGTTGACGAAAACGACATCGTGCACAGACGGCATAGTTTATAGATTATTTTCTTAAATATTGGATGTAATTATTTATTTTATTATTGCGATACTGTTGATGTTGGCATAAATTAAATTCTAGCTTTACTATACAAAATTTAGACGAAAATGACCTGTGTGCAGAAAGCATAATTTATAGATTTTTTAAAATATTGGATTTAATTATTTATTCCATTATTGCGATACTGTTGACGTTGACATAAAGTTAAATGTTAGAATTACTATACATAATTTAGACCAAAGTGATATTGTGCGCAGAAGGAATAATTTATAGATTTATTTTAAATATTGTATTTAATTATTTATTTCATTATTGCGATACTGTTGATGTTGACATAAAGTTAAATGTTAGGTTTACTATACATAATTTAGACGAAAATGACAATGTGTGCAAAATGTTTAATTTATAGATTCTTTTTCTGAATATTGGATTTAATTATTTATTTCATTATTGCGATACTGTCGACGTCGGCATAAAATTAAATGCTACGAATACTACACAAAATTTAGACAAAGTGATATTGTGCGCAAAAGGCATAATTTATACATTTTTTTAAATATCGGATTTAATTATTTATTTCATTATTGCGATACTGTTGATGTTGATATAAAGCTAAATGTTAGATTTACTATACATAATTTAGACGAAATTTACATTGTGGTTTAAGTTATAGTTTTTTCTTTAATATTGGATTAAATAAGTATACGAAAATTCATTTATTCATTGATGCAGAAATTTTCCAAATAAAACGTTATGTGATGAATTAATCATTTACGAATTTCAAACGTCGGCATGTCTGACAAACTATGTATTTTTTTTTCTAAAGTCAAACAATTTTATTTGAACGAGAAAAAATATTTAATATAATGGCTCTTGATTTTATGTGATTATTTAGTAATACATTTTACTAAAGAAAATTTCTGGTTTTATTTGATTTGAAAGAGAATGTTTGCAGGTATGCGTCGGGGAATAGAATTTTTTTTAATCGGTTTTGGCATATGACACGTGACGTTGTTGAAAATGTTTATTCGTTGCTTCCCCTGGTGTTTACTGTTGTAAGAACTTTCTACCACTATTTCTGAATACCAATCTCCAAGTTATTTTATCGTAGAATTACTGCGATTACATAAGGTGAATATTAATATCTTGTAATAGTGGTACTAGTTCTTGCAAAAGTAAAGACCACGGGAATCATGGTGAATTCGTATGGCCAATCTTCGTATTGAATTCATTTACTGTTAAACCTACAAAGTGCAATTTTGTTTTATATACAATCGTATCGCATTTTTCGCTGTTGGAGATATAAGTATATAAAAAGTATATAAATAATTACGACATTCAATATAGGAAATTAAGGTAATTTTATGTTAACCAGAAGGAAGTGATTGATCGCCAAATATTGTTTCCATTGCCAACATTCGTATTGAAAATAATAATTAATTTAAAATACATAAATTACATACATTTAAAATACATGCCTCTCAATCATTTCATTTGAAATACAAAATAATAATAAGAAGAAAAAGAAATAATACCATAAACCAAAAAAGTTTTTTTAGCATCAAAGCATCGCTTTTTATTCACACATGCAAAAAAAAAAAATGATAAATAACAGTTGATATAGGCGAGAAAGAAATGCGATTGGCAGGGCTACCACTGGCGATTATTTTTATATTCTATTAGCACCACTATTAAAAAATAAATAAATTTTGTAGTATATTTCTCTTGCAGATGTTGTGCAAGTTACATTTCTTTGTCTCACTATCTCTCTCCTGATTGGCTGATGAAGTTATCAGTGAAATCCTTTACTTTTATTTCATTTTGTATTGCAAATGTGCTACATTTAAATATTTTTTATCATGGTTCCTCTATGATGTGATATACAACTACTCATATACAGGGAGTGGAGTTGTTTTACAACTAGAAATACCATTGAAACAATAAACTGTTTCTGTTGCCAATGTGTATATGAAGATATTTGTTTTAAGAAAAAATGGTGCTAAATAGAACTAAACAATAAGCGCTAGTGACAGCCCTGGATTGGCGATATTTGCAGCCGGCTAATGAGTCCGCACTAAAATTTCTATAAACATGCAGTAAACTTTTACTATACTTACCAGGACATATACAGCAAAAGGCATCACAACTGCTGCAACAAGTAAATCCGCAAACGCCAGGCTGACGATGAAGTAATTGGTCACAGTTTGAAGGCTCCTCTCCTTGTAAACACTTAATATGACCAGTATGTTTCCAATAACTGCAACCAGCGGTAAGGGTATTAGAAGAAGTGCCCAGTAGACCTTCCCATTTCCGGAATATTCATCAGGGAGTGTGGAATTCTCAGTCCCATTTAGTGAAAATATCGTGAGATTTAATTCACTGGGAAACTGATCAGTTGTATCCTCGTTAGGGTCGATGTTAGAAATATTATCCATAGAGAATAAGATATCCATGTCTGTTAAAAATCCACGTAAACGATAATATATTACTTTAACTTTTATTTTCTTCGTGTGACATTGTTATGCCATTGTTCTTAATTTTCTTCGAATAATCTCGTCTTTTGAGTTTCTGTCTTTCATACTGATCCATGTCTATTAAAATTCCACATAGACAACAATATATAAGCGAGGATATATTACATTAATTTTTATTTTCTTCGTGTGGCATTCTTACTAAAATGCTATTGTTCTTAGTTAGTTTTCTTCAAATAATCTCGTCTTTTGAGTTTCTGTCTTTCATACTCATCCATGTCTGTTAAAAATCCACGTAGACGACAATATACAAGCGGGGATATATTACATTAATTTTTATTTTCTTCGTATGACATTGTTACGAAAACGCCGTTGTTCTGAGTTAGTTTTCTGCGAATAATCTCGTATTTTGCGTTTCTGACTTTCGTACTGAATATAAAGCGTATTTAATTAAATAAGCACTTTAATATATCACTTTACTCAAGAATAACATTGCTCCATAAAACATGTGTCATGTATCACTGCTCGTGTAATTTTCTGTATCACATTACTCTTAACAGAATTCGTTTTTATTCTGAAGTGAACAATCTCACAGTATTGTTTATTTTAGACAGTTTATCGCTATTCGTAATCAAGTACTTAGCATTCATAAAAATTCCTAACTTTAAGAAATTCGTAGCATAGCATTACGATTTTTCATTTAAAATATTTTAAATACATTATTCGTATATTTTTCCGGTAAGAATATTTAAAATATAAAAAATAAATAAATCAAATTACAGGATTTTTTTGTTTAATCTTTGTGTATTTAATAATTATTGATTTAAAATATCATTACTTTGCATTTAATAGTTAGATTTTCTCTTAGTTTGTGTTTTGTGACTATACGAATCATTTTTTAATAACATCCAATACAATTTAAAATGTTATATTTCAATAAAATTGTGCACAGTTAAAGCTTTTAAAAATATTTTATCAGCTCTTTGATGTTTTTTACAGTTTTCTTTCCTAAGAACCGGTATAAATTTTCTTTTTTTCTAGCGAAGAAAATATCAATTACTTTAACATTCCACTCTTAAGAAAGTTATTATTCATAAAAACATCGTATGTACTCCGCTATGTTTAATAGTTGAAAATAGTTCTTGTTTTCAGTACCATCTACGTAAAAAATAGTTTGTTTTTAAAAAAGAGATAAAAATATTTTATATTTCTCAATTAAATACTCATTACAGTAGCAATTTTTCAAAAATTATTTTTAACTCTCACACTGTAAATTTCGTATATCTTCTTAAAACGTTATTTCTTGGGGAAAATATATAATTATAGAAAATACCGTCATAATTATTAAAATATTCAACTTTATCAAAAGTAATGAATTGAAAACTGTCACTTTTTCCTTTATAATCATTTTAATAACGTCTCTTGATTAAATTTCTTCATTCAAGTATGCATCACCAAGATATTAAATAATGATGGAATATCTTATTCTCTTCATGAAGTTTGTTCATTAAAGACATTGTCGAAAGATGGACTTTTCTTCTTATTATTGAACAGACTCTGTCGTTATTTGGGAATTAATCTAATTAATCTTCGTGACTGCCACAAGTCTTTGAGATCTGAAAAATAAATAATTATTTCAGAATTAACCACAAATTTTTATTACACACTTCAGAAAATTTTAGCATAAAAATAACTGAAACAGAAAAATATGTATAAAATTATATGCAAAAAATTAAAACAATTTACTCGTGCATTTTCTTACATGCATACACTGTAAAAATAAATTCCGTGAAAAAACTTAAAATGTACTGGTAGCAAAGTTGCCGTCTATTCTCAGTTTAAAGTCGAAAAAAAAAAATCCGTTTTCGTGTTCCTTTGTTTTCAAGACGAAACTTTTTCGCTATTCAAAAAGGGAACTTTCCGTTTTTAGAAATAAATGTGAGCAATAGAGCAATGTAGCAATGTTTAAAATAAAAATCTAAATAATAATCATACATAGTGATCTACATTTACACGGAACAGGTATTTGTATTAAACATTATTATACGAAATTCTCCTAAGAATGACTAGTTCTGTAACTTCAAAATCAGCTATTAACCCCTTCGCGACGAGCGTCCTTTACAGAATTTTTAATCTTTTGCCACCGGTTTTTCAAAACAGAAATGTTCGCCTAATTCAATCTCCGAAATGCTGTCATTAAATAAAACAAAGTTTACAATAAAAAGTTACTGGTGGGAATAATCGAGTATTCTGAGCACCTTATGCGTCACGTATACGTATCGCTCGTCCCCAAGGGGATAAAAGAATATGGATATACCCTCAAAAAAACATTATTAGACAGCATATGGAAAACTGCTTTTAACATTACAAGAAGAAGTGAGAAGTTTTAGGAAGCCTTACACGCTCTCCTTTTTTTAGTGTCAATTAATATAATTAGTAAGGAATTCGCAGTTAAATCCTTAAAATACTGTGTACGCAAGCGCATTACAAATGCGTACTTTGAGTTCTTCAATTGTTTTGACCATGAGAGGCACGTATGTTTTTCACATAACTCCATAGATCGGTCGAAGTGGAGCCGACGATGTCTTCTGCTCTTGGCCAGCGAGATCTCCGGACTTGACACCCTGCGATTTTATTCTATGGGGTTATGTGAAAGTGTTATGTGCCTCCCATGCCCAAAACAATTGAAGAAGTCAGAGTACGCATTTGAAATGCGCTTGCGTCGGTGATTGAACAAATGCTTCAGAATGTATGGCGTGAAATGGAGTACCGCCTAGATGTTGTCCGTGTGACCAAGGGAAGTCACATAGAACATCTATAACGTATGTATACAAAATTTTGAAGTTCCGTCTACATTCTGTGTTAATCTTATCGATAAATTCTATTCCATTAAATAGCTATAGCCGTTTGTAATAGCTATATTCATTTTGACGTACCCTGTACTTTCCGTAATACTATGTGTTAGGAAAGTAATTGGGAAAACGGTTGCAACATTTTATAAAATGTAGCAATTTGAATATTATGTATTACTTGTTGCTTTTTCGTAACTGTATTCTAATTGAAGGTTAGTTTTTCTGTGAAGAAAGCAGATACAAAACTCTTGATTACATTTACCAGAAACAAATTTCTTAAAGGAATTTCGAAATGTGGACTGATATTTCCTATCTTTGAAAGAAGCTGAAAACTTCATTTCATCAAAAAATTTCTAGTAATTACACTTTCGTTCAAATGGTTCTTTAATTATTCTAAAATTAATTAAAATTCCATATTACGTTACTCCAAAGAGAAAAAAAAATATGAAAATAAAGCGTCAATTACCTTGAAATTCATTCAGTTAATTTAATAATAAAAATTAATTAACTTTGCTCCAATTTCTTTAATATTTTTCTTTCATTTCCGGATTTTTCATCATGCGTGGTGTTCTTGAGTACTTAGCGGGCACGAAATTAAATTTGCATTAAGATTTAAATAAAAGTTTGTGCGTGTGTATGTTTAATGATGAAGTTATTCTTATTTTACATTTTCATGATACAGTGGACGCTCGTTAATTCGAACTCAAAGGTCCTCAGAAATAAGTTCGAATTATCCGAAGTTCGAATTATCCGATGTTAAGAGAAAATATTACTTAAAAAGTGTATCACTGAAGAAGAAAAATCTCCTAGTAAGTATAACCCCAGAAAATATATTATACTACGCTATTTAAAATTAAACACATTAAAAAGCAATAAAGACTTACTTTAATCATAAAATGAAGCAGTAGGTTACGCAGTAGAAATAAAACTTTAATTAAAAATATGAATTACACTTTTGGGAAAAACTGTAAAATGGATGTTTGGTTTTGTTTATTATGTCTACATTTTTCAGCCAGCTTCCCGATTTGAAGTAAATATTTCAATTCATTTTCAGAGGAAGATTCCATCTGAATAAATGCTTTCAGAGTTTTTATAGAGTCCAGTATGGCTTGGTCATTAGGACGGTTAACAGTCTCTACATTATCTTCTGAATCCGATAAGGTCTCTGCTTTTTCATCTTCTCGGATAGTTTTTATTATGCCATCGTCGCTCAGTTTTCCACAGACTTCGACGTCTTCATCTACCCTTACATAATTAGAAAAAGTAACGTTATCACATTTAAATTTTTTGAATTCAGGAAAATCGGTATCAGTATCGTCACATTCTTCGATATGATTGTTCTTTTCGGCGTGCATGAATTTAGCATGACGAAAGCAATTACTAATTGTGCTTTCTTTAACAGCGTCCCATGCGGCGTATAGGTCATTTATAGCTGTCGTCAGAGTAATGTCATAATTTTCACCACAATCTAAAGAAAAAATGATTTGTTTTAAGAGTCTCTTACGATAATTTGTTTTAAGATTCTGGATGATTCCTTGATCAATTGGTTGTAGCTTCGCAGTTGTGTTTGGCGGCAAATATTCAACCTGTATGGAATTCAGTTCTGGAAGGTTATTGTGGCAGCTTGCATTATCCACAAATAAAAGAATTTTACGCTTTTGTCTCGAAAACTGCTTATCTATTCATTTTAACCAGCTACTAAAGATGTCTAGTGTCATCCATGCATTTGCATTGGATACATAATCAACTGGCAGTGTTTTAATTCATTTAAAACATCGTGGATTCTTGGACTTTCCAATCACTAATAATTTAAGCTTTTCGCTCCCATCCATATTAGCACAAACTAAAGCTGTAATCCTCTCTTTACTGCTTTTACCTCCTACGCAAGTTTCCCCTTTAAAATGTAATGTTTGGCAAGAGTTTATAAAAAAGTGCAGTTTCGTCCGCATTAAAAATATCTTTCGGCAGGTAAGCAGATAAAAGCCCTGGCAGTTTCCTACCGAAATTAGTACACATGTCTTCGCTTACATCAGAGCTTTGGCCACATACAGTTTGATAAGAAATATTGTGCCTTGACTTAAATCGAGAAAGCCATCCATCACTGCATTTAAAATCTTCAATACCCATTTGACTTGCCAATTCATAAGCCTTCGTCTGCCGTAGGGGTCCATTTATCGGAAAGTTTCGAGATCTAGCATCCTGGAACCATAGCAGTAAAGCTTTTTCTAGATTTTCTTGCGACGCATTTCTCATGCGTTTCCTTCCACTAGCAAATTTTGATTTTTCCCATGAATCTAAAATTGATTCCTTGTTTTTCAAATAAGTTGACATGGTATTTTTTTAATTCCATAGTCAGCTGCTAACTTTGTTTTACATTCGCCATTCGCTACTTTCTTTAAAATTTCTACCTTTGACTCCAACTTTAGAGTTTTGTATTTTCCACGTGCGCGTTTGGAAAAGAAATACAAATGATTTTGACACACAAAATAATAAATACAGCGTGCTTTTTTCTCTGTTAAACGAGAAAAAAGAATTTTTTTTTTGTCAAATTTTTAGTTCGAATTAACCGAAGTGATACAAATTAGTTCGAATTAATGAGATATTTTTAACATTAATTCCAATACAAGTTTTTGAGGGCTTTTGGATTAGTTCGAATTAACCGAATTCGAATTAACGAGCGTCCACTGTATTTCTTTCTGATTGCTTTATTTCTCTTCTATTTTTAATAACATAGTTACAAATATATATATATATATATATATATATATATATATATTTTTTTTTTTTTTTTTTTTCGGGAATAGTTAAGGCATACCATAAGATTTAAATTTGTTATTATAATTAAGACTTTCTTGAAAAAGAATGTTTCTAATAACATACATAAAAATAAATTATCGTTTGCTTTCTGTGCCAGACAGACGGACATAGTGAGATAAAGAAGGGGAGGCGAAGAGAAAAGTTCTATGGGTAAAACATGAGCATGATTACCGCATAGGAAAATTTTCATCACTTGTTTCGAAATCAAAACCTGTTATTCAATCGCACAATTCTACAAATTAATAATGAAAAAAAAAATATTTTCGTAAAATAGGTGAAAGTTTCATTAGGTGATAAACAGGCTTTGAGTGCAAGTAACTAAAAGAGATCGAGAAGTATTAGAATATGTTTTTAAAGTTTTTGGAAACTATGATATTTCATATCTCCTATTTTAAATGGCAGATTTATTTTGTCATAGATGTCCTGTCGTTTCTCCTTGATTTCTGAGTTTCGCTTCTACATAATTTTACTCCGGAATCCCGTGATATAAACCCTGACACATAGCTGCCAACTTTTACGCTTTTTTGTTACCACTAAAATTTAATAGAAATTTTTGTGTTATTTAATGAACTGATTGCGGCAGTTTAATAAGATAAAATTTACTATTAAATTTTAGTGGTACGAAAAAAACGTAAAAGTTGGCAGCTGTGCTTACGTCACACAGTATGCCGAAACGACGAATTTCCACGACATTGGTGAAAATTGCATGTATTTTCACAAGATAACTGAACCATGTAGAGTTGTTTTATAAGTCCCGCAGCATAAGGAACCATATATGTTTTTCACCTTACATGCCGAATATCTCAAGGATAAGTATGATTCTGCCTGCCTGAATCTGATCGATGTCGTTATTTTGTGCAGTTATATGCTAATTAGCTTGTTATGGTCAACTTACGAGTATAAATACGAATTTATCATGTTTATTCACTGCTGCTGGAGTTGGATTGAACCCTGTTTCTCTCCCCAGTTGTTCTAAAAGGCAGCTTTTCATTCTTTTTATTTCAAGCTTCGAGGCATTTTGTCGTCACGATTCACGTGAATTAAGAGAGGAAGTTAGTTTCTTCTGTCTAGATGCGTGCTTTTGGTAAGAAGTTGATGTTTGATTACTTCCACGGTTTAGTATTTCTATGATTTACGACGAACGAATCCCTTATTTTATTTACTTTAATAGATATTGGGATAAATATCGGGAAGTGAACTTCATTTCAACTGAAGTCATCTCAGAATCTATACACTTTTGAATGTAACTCATCTTTCAAACGAATAATTATTTGTACGATCTTTCTACAAATGTAACTTTTGTGCAGTTTTATTCGAAAAAACAATTTTGAATAAAGGTGGCCGCCTGACATATGAAAAAAGAAATGGTCAGCAAGTATTTGTTTTTCTCAGTCACATGACTTGCGTTTTTAAGTTTTCTTTCGATTTTCATAAAATTTTAAATGACTCGACAAAATTCTGCAACGATTCTACATACAGTGACCTCTCACTTATACGCGATACACGGAAATTATTTTTCAGCACAAGGTATTTTTAAAGGTAATTTTCGGCCTATTAAAGCGCAGAATTTATAAATCGAATTTTACTGTTTTAAAATAGTGGTATGAAAAAGTAATTACTGAACATCGCGTATAAGTGAGAGGTCACTGTATTAAATTTCACACCATTCGATTGGGTAGTTTTTGCGCTGTTATATGCAGACATACGGACAGACGGACGGATCAGATATTAACTATATGTGCTACGTATTTATATAATTACAAACGCACCTAAAAAGGAAAAGTTAAAGAAATTTAGCAGAATAATTTGAAACCAGAATTTTAAGGTATTTTCCATTATTATAAATTCGAAAAGAAAAATTCTTGCGAGAAAAAAAAATCTAGTTTAAAAATGGAAATTTTTTCTAGCGGAACAGTAATTGCGTTTTTATAATGACGTTAACGCACGAATACCTTAACGTTCGAATGCCCATAACGAGTTTACTCATTGGAGTAAATCGATTTCAAGAGAAGATCTAAACAGCCAAAGCTGAAAAACCGAAACTTAGTGTAATGCGGTGTTTAAATGTGCCGTAAAGTGTCGATCATTTGTGGCTTTGCTTACAGTTAATTTGCCAAAGAGCGGATATGGATATTAATATGATAAGTATGATAAGAGTTTGATAAGAATATTTATTCAGCTAGAAATTGTTCAGAATATTAACACGTTCTTTAAATATATTAACTTAATCGATATAATATATGTTGTACATCAAAGATGTATTTAACGACCAAATAAATGCATTTTTCTGAATTATAAATAATTAAAAAGATTTGATGTTAGAAATTTACTTACATAAACTCCAGTTGATTACTAAAAAATGTATTTAGCAATTAATAACCATTAATTGAAATTTTAATTAACTGGAATAAAGCATGGAAAAATATGTTTTGCATATACAAATGTATACAACTTATCTATTAACCCTTAGCTAACGGATGTATTTTTATTGTCTAAATGTGTGGTTTCTAATTAGACACCAGTATTTTTTCACAGAAAATTTCGACTTATCGCAGTTCACAATATCAGCAATTAAACAACATAAAAAAAGTTTGTTAGAAAAAGTGGTGCGAAACAATAATAACTGGAAACAATACATTTGCACAATAAAAATTTGTTCTAGCGAATATCGGCGCTACCATGTCAAATCATCGAATGTGAAAAAATGCATTTTCCATTACGTTTCAAAATGGGGCCGATTGTCACCACTAAATTTTATTAGTATTTTTCACCAGTGTTGCCACGTTAGCCTCATTTTTGTCATTTCAGAAATTTCGAATAGAAATTTTTGCTTTATTTAATGAGAGACATTGCATAATTATTTAAAGAAAAATAAAATTACTCAAAATTTCCGGCAAGAATTCGACATCTCCGAGTGAAAAAGGAAGGCAAAACTGGCAACTCTGTTCATCATAGAAATTTTATTAGTATTTTTATTAGGCGAAAAAATCTAATACAATTTAGTGGGTACAATCCGCCAATTTTTAAAAGCAATGAGAAATGTATTTTTTGATATTCGATCATTTGACATGGTAGCGACGATATGATGGCATTCGTTAGCTAAAGGTTAACTGAATAATAAGCAGTATACAGGGTGTAACTGAAATGCTTCAACAAACTTTGAGGGATGATAGTACTCATGAAAACGAACAAAAAATGCAATGGAACATGGCGTCGCAAATGACGTTTAACCCCTTCAGGGGCAGTGGTATGTTTATGAAAGCGCTTAATTTTAATTCCAAAACGCCATAATGGCACCAGAATTTTGCTAAAATCTTTTCCATTTAATATGTATGTGAAATATAGCCTTTTTCTTATTTACAAACAATTTTTTTTTTTTATAAATTCCGGTGCCAGTCATTTATTTCAACATTTTAGTACTAAAAGTAGTTTGCTCCTAAAAGGCTTAAAGGATAAAAATAGAGAAAATGCATCTGAAAATGGACTGGCACCGGAATTTACAAAAAAAAATTGTTTGTAAATAAGAAAAAGGCTATATTTCACATAAATATTAAATGGAAAAGATTTTAGCAAAATTCTGGTGCCATTGTGGCGTTTTGGAATTAAAATTAAGTGGTTTTTTTTAGACATACCACTGTCCCTGAAAGGGTTAAATGTCATTTGCGACCCCGTGTTCTATTGCAGTTTTTGTTCATCTTCATGAGTACTATCATCCCTCAAAGTTTGTTGAAGCATTTCAGTTACACCCTGTATAACGTAAGAATTAAAACTTCTCTTTTGTTTGCTCAGAACAATATTATGGAACAACAGACCGAATCGATGCAAGCAAATAACAAGAAGCAATTAAAAAAAGCATAATTCAGTAAAAATCTATTTTTACCAATTACTTTCCATATCCAACAATTGCTTTCCATGTATGTTTGCGAACTGTTTCGTGCAGTCCTGTATGCTATCTACAGAATTTATATACACCACCTAATACACTCAAAATTAGATAAGTTTAAAAATGAATACCTCAGCTGACAACGCACTTCCAGCAATTATCGATTTTCGTCATTCCTATAACTGAATTATTGTCTCTGTAAAAGAACAATAAATGCTGTATCATAACATAAGTAAAATGTACTACAAACAATTTTTCATTTGTACCTCCACGATCTCTCCAATCCTGGAATTCCTAATTTTTTTTTAGCTTTTTTTAAAGTTTACAAATATATTACGTCTGTTCATTATCAATTAAAAACAAGTACACTTAGACAAAAAATAAAATTTTAAAATTAAAAAGCACAATTATTTATTAAAAACAGCATTATACGTTTCGGACTTTCCAGAATTCCCTCATAAATAATGTAAAATTAAAAACAGAAAATCATGAGAAATGATGAAACAGCTTACGGAAGTGAGCATGTGTGAAAAACAATTCAAAAAATGAGGGCAAGAAAAACAATTCAAAATATGGGGGAAACTTCGCGCCTTTTTAAATCAAATGGTATAACATTAAAGTATTTAATAAACTGGTGTGATACTATAAAAGCATAAAAAAAACTTCTTAATAACACCATAAAAATACAATTAGGCCTGCCGAAAATACTTTGTCTTTCTTCGTCAGGTGCAACGAAGACGTGCAACCATTTGAAGGCAGGAGCAAGATTGAAAGGAAATGGTAGGAAAGAGGGACGTGTTAAGGCATCAGCCAATAGGAATGCAGAAGGCATCAGCCAATCGCAGAAGTTAATTACCTAGAATGCTTCAAGTGGCACAAACTGAGCTGCGCCCGTCAGGCACGTCCCCGAGTTCTAAAGAACGTTTAACGAGCGCGACCATTAGAGTCTTGTGTGCTCTACTGTCTACATCTTCTGTCCCATAAAATCGTTTAGAAGATGTGATATAAACCTATGTGATATAAAATATGTGTTGCCTATGTGATATAAAATACAAGTACCCCAGCCCTAAGCACCTGCCCCTGTCTGTCGCGAGGGAGCACGGATCAGGCTTTTTCCTGAACTTTGTTTTGTTTTGTTTTTAGCTTTTTTGCCTGCCCCTTGTCGTGCTTAGGCTTGTCCTAGCAGTGCCAGCCTTTTTCCTACTTTCTAATTTTCTTTTTTGTTTCAATATTTTTGTCCGGGCCGTGTGCACACTGCGCTGGCGGTCTCGGCGTCGTGCCTGGCTCGGTGGCTGGAATTACCCACAACGAATCTCCGCGTGCCGGGGAAAATCCCGGGGGAGGTGCTAACGTTCTACGGTCTGGCTTTGCTGGGCCGAGTGGTCGCCCTTAGGCATTTAATCTATAATATCCCTTGTAAACAATGTGACGCAGTTTATATACAGGTGAGACTTGCCGTACCGTAGAGATACGTCTTAAGAAACACCAGAGTGCCTTTAAATTAAGGATTCTGAATTCTAAAATTCTGGTCCATGACACAAACAGATCACTTCCCAGATTTGAGACAGCTACAAACATAAAGTCGATCTGAAACGCTTATAGGAGCCGTGTTTTCTTAGAGGCTTGGTTCCCGAAATCAGCAAAATCCCCACTTAATGAAGCCAGCTCGGTTCCATCTGAATACACTAATTTATTTTGATTCAGACGTCCGCCACGCCTTCCCCCATTTTTTGAATGGTTTTTGACACACGCTCTCTTCTGTGAGTTGTTTTATCATCTCTCGTGATTTTGAGTTTTTTTAATTTTAGATTACTCATGATAGTCTTCTGAAAAGTCCGAAACATATAATGCTGTTATTAATAAATAATAATTGTGCTTTTTAACTTTATCATTTAATCGTCTGTATTGGTGTACTTTTTTTTATTTGATTTTCTTGTTGCTCTTCGCCAAAAAATCATTTCAATCGAAAGGAGCTGTATAACCCATTTGCTGCCAACCACGAGTACACTCGTGGTTTTTCAATCTAAAATTACGAATTCGAACAGGAAATTTCGAAAGAAGAATTTTTATTTTATGTAATCACGGAATTTCTGTAATTAAATAAATTAAATATTGCTATTAGTATTTTCTGGTTTGAATTCGAATTTTCTAAATAAAATAAAATTCTGTTAATTTTAACTCGGCAGTGAACGTGTTAAGAAAACAAATTCTGCGCATACAACGTATTTTACTCTAACTTACGGAGTATTGGTATATGGCTGTAACAATTAAAATTCTCTAACAACTCAGTAATATTATGTATTCTAATGCTCATAACGATTTTTATAGGCCACATCAATTTAAAGAAAATAACTGAAAAGTTTAGCAGCCTGATTATAAAACAGTAAACTTTGAATTAGTTTCAAGTATTATAATTTTGGAAAGGAAAACCTATTGAGCAAAACGTTTGTGGAATTTTAAAAAGGAAAATCTTTTTAACCCTTTGAGGGGCGGTGGTATATATTATATACCACCTAATTTTAATCCGATTCAAACCAGAAACTTTTAATTAAATTTTACTTTTTTAACTTTGACGAGAAAAAGTTGCAAAATTGCTTTTTCTTATTTTGAACTAAATTCTTTCCTAATTTCCGGTGTGAATACAACGTTACAGGAGCACAAGTGCTTGCCCCTGAAAGGGTTAACAGCTCAATATTTGAATAATTCTAATGCAATAACCGCACTTTAGACATTAGGTCGACTTAAGGAAAATAAATAGAAAAACAAAAATGAAAAATTGAAACTATGTTAATTTTTTGTTTTAATGGCCCGGAGCTTTTAGATCATTTGTGGCATCTGTTTAAAGATGACTTGTAAATCAGCTTTCCTTTTTATGGAAATGTATATGTACATGAATGATGAATTCCTTTTTAAAATAAAAAACTTATTTCAACTGGAAAAATTTCAGAATTTCTCAAGAGTACATAAAATTATTTTTAAAATGTACAGGCCTAACTTGAGAGATTTATATAATGACATGTTTTAAAGAAAACTCTATACAGTAATTTAAAACGTGAACTAAAAATAATAATAGTTAATAAAAATTCATTGAAATTTTGAATAGTTTTTATACAAACTTTGAAATAGATGAGGCTTTTTTAGATGCGTGCGTAATTATGTAAATACTTGTCACGTATAGTCGTCCCTGGCTCGTCCGTTTGTCCACATATAACAGCGCAAGCGCAAAGACTACCCAACCGAATGGTTTGAAATTTAATATGTATAATATTGCAGAATTTTGTCGAGTCATTTCCAATTTTATGAAAAACGGATCAAAACTTAAAAAAATATATTAATAAAAGTTTTTTCCATTCTATTAAATCCTACTGATGGAATGCTACAGAATGATTAAATAAATTATTTAAATCTAAGTCTGACTGCATAGGGTTTAACAGTATATTGCTATAATATTATTATTTTTATTATTTTAAATTATCCGAGACGTATAGCATTTATTTTGCACCTATGACTCTAAGGATCTGATATAAAAATTTATACTAAAAAAATTTATTTATTAGACTGATTATCAATTAAGTAAACAAAAGAATAAGTTGCGTTGTGAATTATTTTTGAAGTTCGGATCCTCTTTGAGCCAATTACAATCATCAAAGGTTACCTGTAGATAGTTGTATAAAATTAAATAAATAATGGCTTATTTTAAAACCTAGATTGTAATATAAAGAAAACATTTCCTAAAATAAAAGAATTAACATTAATGCAGTAAATTAAGTAAACAAAAAGAAAAACTGACCAAAATTTGTTGAATATAATATTAAGTTTATTTACAAGAAAATTATAAGCATTTAATTAGAAATAAACATAAATGTTTGTAAAAGAAAATTCAATCATAGTTGAAAACTGCATTCTCAGCATTCATTTTCTTAACATTTCAGTTTAGATTTCGGTATCAACAAATTCAATTTTGAAAGGCAGAATGTCATATCATAGAAGTACATATTTAATTAACCTTTTTATGTTTAGATAGGGGAATGTTCTTCATATACACGTAAGTTCATATTATTAAAAGAATATAGCATAGCTAAATAAAATGGTACAATGGTGAAGGAAGTTTGATTGTTACCTTATATTACTAGATAACGTTGACAGCATGACATGTTTTCGCTTTCCTTTAGCGCACACATTTCCTTCTATTGGCACACACAATTAAAATCTGTTTAGTTAGAGAGCAGTCAACCTTCTACTTTTCACATCTTTCAAAATCTGAACTCACACAAAAAATTACGTTCTTCTTTTTCATGGAGAAAAAAGGGATGGAATCATTTTCCACTTCTCACATAAAATTAAGGCCTTATACATTTTAACTTCTTGAAAATTTGCATGTTTCGGCCATACCTCTAATTTTAGAGAGATGAACATTGGCAGGAGGGAGAAATTTGGTACTCCCCTTGAGCATTTCATAGGCCACTCGGTACAATAGCGATTCCTCTTGACGCCTGTGCTGTGTCTGGGAGCTAAAGATGCATTGACTTGGGAGGTCTCCGTGCCTATTAAGCTCTCATAAATAAATGTGTCATATTATTGTCCTGACAATTTTCTCCATGACCCGTTTAATAGGTGTAGTTAAATCATTCGTGGGAAAAGAAAAACAAATATTCTCTTGACTGCGGTGATTCACCTTGTTCCATAATTAGCTACCTGTATGTACTGATCCTAAAATGAATCTTTAATTGGTATTGTTCATTGTTCGCTGGTTAGAATGATACCAAATACTCTGCTTATATGCAGAAAAAGAACAAATTCTTTTTTTTTTTTTGTAGTGTATGCTATTTCAAATATAGGTGGTGGCTTAGTCTCGCCATCACCTACCATACGTAATTAATTCAATGATATTCCTTGATAGGTAATGACTCTAGGTTGACATGGTGATTGCGTACTATTTAAGATGGAGTCATATATAATTCCGTATTACTGTATTTAAGAACAAAATTTGTATAGTAAAATTGTTTATTTCTAGCAATCATATAAACTACCGACATTTTTTTGATAGATGTTTCCGGGTAAATAGATAATAAATGAAAAAAGAGTCTAAATATAGATTTGAAGTTATGAAAATTTCAAAGCTAGGCTTAAGTTTCCTATTGGAATTTTCAGTAATTGTCAACAAAATATAAAATGTTGCCGAGTTGAAATGCACTTATTTTATTACGGAAATTAATCATATCATAATAACAGACGATATAATACATTTCACTGAAATAATAACGATGATATTTTTACAGTGTCTTGTATTGGATACTTGCGCATAGTATAATTTTAATGTAATAGAATTGTAATTAATTGTTTGTAAAAGTGTATTAAAACTTAATTTCATAAGATTGAATTAATATCTATAATATCAAAATCTGCGCATAAAATAAATTTTGTATTCATGCATTTTTGCATAAGTGTGCAACAGCTATTGCACCAAGAACTGAATATTTACAAAACTAGTTGTACTAGGAAAAAACATTTGTCAAGTTTGACGTACAATTTCTAACTTGTTTAATTTAGCACGATGGGATTTAGTTAGTCGGTAAGTTTTATATTTTATTATAAAATATCCATAAGAAAATGTATTTTGTCTGTTTTGTCATCAAATTCAACAATTCTGTAGCTAGTTCTGTAGAGAATTGTGCTTTTCAGCAATTTAACTAAACAAAAAAATTTTATATTGATGACTGGTTCCAAAACATTAAAAATTGTGTATGAGATTCTCGTCACGAAGAGGTTAAAGAAAAGAAATTTGTAATAAATTTGATTTTTGCCATAAACTAAAGGTTTGTTATGGATGTTCTAGGTTTTCTATTGTTCTATTGTTTTTTTTTTCTGTGAATATATGTTTAATAATATAATGTTTAAAACCTCACAAATAGAAATTACGCCCAACACATAAATCTAAGCAAATTTACTCGGGGGATTTGAAAAGGAACTGAAACCTAAACTTTACCCAGACTAATAAACATGTAAAGAACGATAATAAAACATTTTCTGTTTTAACTGATTAATTCATGAATCCTTCGCAAGATTTAATTTCCTTTAACTTCATTATGATTGAACTCTTTTTAGAAACAAAATCTGCAAAATGTTTTTTTTTAATTTACTCATTAATTCAATAAATATAATAATTTGAAGTTTACCGACAGTACTCATATTTTTCACGCCAGAACATATTTTCCAGTTATATTTTTCGCAGAAACTCATTTTCGAAATTTACTTTGTGCAGTTTATATATCATAATGTTTTTCTTTTACATAAGTGTGATGGATAATTTTATGAAAGTACATTCTTTTAGGTCAGTTATTTTGGTAACTAATATCTGGAAACTATCAAATATTATGATATCAAGTAACGCAAGCAAAAAAATCATGATAGCAATATTAATATATTATTCTCTTTGGTACAAAACAAGCTGTCAATTTACGTGTATCAGCGTAAAAATAGAGCTGTCAAATGTTATCAGTGCACCGTCATCACAGTTCGTATATTATTTAACACAAGAAGGTTAAATAGAACATATAAATAATTAACCGACAATCTGTTAACATTATTATTTTGGATCTAAACGAAGATATAGAAAGAGCATCGAATAATAAATACAGAAGTAACGTAAGAACATTAAACCATTGTTATTCTAATCTTCAGCATTAACCTTTTGGTTTCGGAGCAGGATTGGCGGTTATTTTTATATTCAATCGTGCTACAATTTACAAAAAAAATTTCTTTGTAGTAGATATCTCTTTAAAATATCCTCTTATAAGTGCATGACCGAGATTCTATTTCAAAAAGCAGTGCGAATAAAATAAAGAAATAGTCACTGTGACAACATATGTCCCAATCCAACAATCAAAGGGTTAATATATATAGTGATTCGTTAATTCCGTTTTGTCTGAACTAACTGGTTTACTGAGTTAGCTCCAGCGATGAACGTGGAGTCTAGGAATAGTGTCTAGAAATTCGAGGTATGCTCAAAACGAAGAGGTATTTGGCTGCGACCCCTGGCGGTAAACTGCGAAAATAGCATTTCTACCTCGAAAACAATACGAGGTCCAGAAACGTCAGTTACAAAGTTATATAGCGTTCTCTATTTAGAATGAAATTATGACGTACGTATAAAAATAACTTTGTTAGAAACCTGAAATGTAATTATTTTATATCTAAACACTAGCATAAATATGCCACTGATTACATGCAGGAGTATAAAGCAGATGGTTATTAACTAATAAAACTGAGGGAAGGAGAACTTATTTAAATAATTAAAAACAATAAGTATACTCAATATGTTTACTATCGGTAGCAATGCATTAACCCTTTCCGGCACGGAGTAATTCTGTTTTTAAAATGATGAAATAATGGACTGATACCAGAATTTACTAAAGAATTTATTAGAAAATAAAAACTTGCTAAATTTTCAATACTTTATAAAATGAAAAAATTAATTAAATATTCTTGGTGCCGTTTGTCAGTTTTGGAATTAAAATTAGGTGTCCTTTCTTGTGACCACCGCCCGCTAAAGTGTTAAACATTCTGCTTATGTTCCTATGGTATTAGGCATACTTAACCTGATTGTCTTCCTAAAGAAAACTGCAACTTGCTTAATTGTCTTAGTTTCATTAGTAAATATGCACCTGCCTTATAATTCAAATTTTTTTTGCATGCAATTAGTGGCGTGACTGTATATAAAACAATTACATTTCAAGGCTTCTGTTAAAGTTATTTATAATTTTAAGACATAATTTCATACTAAATTGAAGTCGGTCTACACTTTTCTGATTGACTTTTATCCCGTAACGACTACCGTTTTCGAGATTGGAATGCGAACTCCAAAGTTTACTTCTAGGTGGCACTGCCAAGTACTTCCTCGTGTTGAGCATAGCCGTTTTACTTTACTTAAGATACCACGTTCATGGTTTTAGCTAATTTTGTTCACCAATTATTTGAAGTGAAATGGAACTGAGGAATCAGCCTGTATGCACATTAATATTAAGCAATTTTGATCGAATTTCCAACGGTTTCACTATTTTTGGCATGGAAAGCAAAGTGAAATTTGGACATTTTCATATTGTTACAAAAATAATATGTCCTTAGAAAAGATATTTACTTCTTTGTTAAACTTTAATTGACTTACAAACAAAATCGATTATTTAAAAAAATTCCGTTTACATATCGTAGCTACCATGTCAAATTATCGAATATGAAAAAATGCATTTTTCATTACTTTTAAAAATATGCCGACTGTCACCACTAAATTTTATTAGAATTTTTCGACTAGTAAAATTACTAATCAATTAACAGAGAAGAATAAGGTTGGCTTTATTTTTTAATTCAGAGATGCTGAATTCATACCAGAAATTTTGAGTAAAAAAATTACTTTATGCGGTCACGAAATATCTGTCATTAAACAAAGAAAAAATTTCTAGTTGACATTTCTGGTAAATCCGAAATTTCTGAATAAAAAAACAGGCCAAACTGGAAATTCTGATGAAGAATACTGTTAAAATGTATTGATGACAATCGACCTATTTTTAACACTTTGCCGTCCGGCGGCACCACAGTGGTGTTGTCGTAAAGAAATTTAATTTTAATCCTTAAGTGCTACATTGGCACCAGAATTTTGGAATGAAAAATTTCCTTTTATCAAGTACATGCAGAAAAAGATTTTACTTATTTTCGAATAAATTTGTTTCTATATTCTGGTGTCAATCAACTATTTCAACATTTTATGAATAGAAATATTTTTACTAGACATGCGGACGGCAAAGTGTTTAAAGTAGGGAAAAATGCATTTTTTCACATTCGATAGTTTGACACGGAAGCGACGATATAGACGAGACAATGCGCGCATGTAAAGTTTAGAGTTTATTGGCAGCTCACGCTGTATATTTATCAGTGGCGTAGCGTCAGGGGGGGCACGATCATTTTACTACCAGTATAATTATGTACTACATGTAGCCTTTTTTAATCTTTGAACGGTATGAATTAAATAAGACCAAGTATAGTGTATAAAAATACTGGTAGTAAAGTGATCCGTGCCCCCCTTGACGCTACGCCTCTGATATTTATGATGAGGAAACGGCCGGCCCACAACTCTCTGAATACTAGGCCTACGTGCTGACACAAAAATGGCGGCGTTCGTTGGTGGATTTATTTCAGCTTTTATAAGGTACCTTGCATTTGAATACTACTATCTTCAAAACATATTATTTTTAAATTTAATCCCTGAAAGAAAAGGGTGGGGAATATTTTTATTAATTACTTGTTTTTAAATTCGACGAACTGTACAAACACTAAAAACAACCTCCTACGACGTTTGCCATTTTCTGTCAACACTTAGATCTAGTATTCGGATGGCTATGGTCGATTTCTGAATACCTTATCATATTTTTAACACATTGACGGACAGTAGGAACAAGTGAAGTTCGAACATTGACACTATATGTTTTTGTAATTTTTAGAATATTAGAAGTATAGTTTTACTCTTTCTGCTTAAATAAACTTAATTTTGATTAATTCAGCACATTTCATAGGTTGCACTACTCCCTTCACAACCACGTCAGGGAAAAATACAGTAAAAAAAGTGATAAGCACCAGAATACTCCTATAGAAAAATTTATTTTGATTATTCGATCAAATAATCAATTTGAATTTTTCTATAAAAATATACTGGTAATAATCATTTTTTTACTGTATTTTGTCCCTGACCACTAGCCACCCTGCACGTGCATACTGAAGCTGCAACTCTTATAACAGGTGAAAAATGAACTTCAACCTAAAAAAAAATTTCCAGAACATGACACTGGGCTTGTACTTGTACGCCGGTAAATGCACATTTGTGCTGCTATAGCCGTAGTGTCTGAAAACGACCGTTTTGTTTTGGGCGGCTATAGCCGTCATGCCACATTGTGTACTTCGCTTTGACGGCTATAGCCGCAAGTGTCCGTCAACGTGTTAATAACATACTTTTATCAATAAATTGTAGGATTACTGAAAGTCTGTATAAATCTAAAACATCCATTTTGTAGTTAGTTAAAAAAGTCCACATTGTCGAATCGCCAAATATTACTTTTCTCATAAGTCGTATATGAAATTTAGTTTGTTTTGAACAGGATTCAATGGTTATTCCATAAGTTTGTTCATATTTAATAAATTATCAAAAAAAAAAATGAGGCAAAATAAAAATAAAGTTCAAATATTCTTTGAACTACTTTTTGCAACAAAAATTTCGACCTTATGATCAAATACAAGATACTTCCAGACTGGTAACATGTCCTGTGCTAGCAGTTCCTTCTATAGAAATTAACTAAAACTAGAGCTGCCTCAAGACGATTTGGCGAGGTCAAGACGCAAACTACTGAGTATTTTTTGCGCCACATTCATCTGCTCTCGGAGTAAGAAGTCGTATTCCGAGTAGACTTGACATGTTAAAAAACATTTTACTTGACATGTAAAAATCCATTTTACTCTACCTGTAAAAATGCTTCTGTGTTAATGACTGTAATTATAATCGACCTATGGATTTAATTTTTATACTAGCAGATTTTGCTTCATTAATGAATCTAAATTTCTCACATAACGTTCTGTAGATAACCTTCATGAAGTAAATAAATTAATTGACAAACGTCCTTTCCCTTTTTGTCCTTTTAACCACTTAACTGTTTTGAATGAAATCAGTTCGGCAAAGAAGGGTTTGCTTGTTTCGATACTAAAAGCTTTAGGACACCACTAATTTTTATTATAATCATCACTTTATTTGGCAAAAATGTTCGATTATATAAGGCAAATATTTTAGGAAGGAAAGAGTGGGCCATTGTCCGTATTTTGAACACTTTGACGGACACTTGCGGCTATTTCCGTCAAAGCGAAGTTCACAATGGGGCATGGCGGCTATAGCCGCCCAAAACGAAACGGACGTTTTTAGATACTAAGGCTATAGCAGCACAAATGTGCATTTACCGGCGTACAATTAGAAGCCCAGTGTCATGTTTTGGAAAAAAAAATTAGGTTGCAGCTTCAGTATGCACGTGCAGGGTAGCTAGTGGTCAGGGAAAAATACAGTAAAAAATGATAATTACCAGTATATTCTTATAGAGAAATTCAAATTGATTATTTGATCGAATAATCAAAATAAATTTTTCTATAAGAATATACTGGTGTTTATCATTTTTTTTACTGTATTTTTCCCTGACCACTAGCCCCCCTGACGTGGTTGTGAAGGGGGTAGTGCAACCTAATTGAAGGTGCTGAATTAATCAAAATTAAGTTTATTTAAGCAGAAATAGTAAAACTATACTTCTAATATTCTAAAAATTACAAAAACATATAGTGTCAATTTTCGAACTTCACTTGTTCCTACTGTCCGTCAATGTGTTGATATATGGTGTCAACCCTCCCCCCCCCCCCTGTTAAGAGTTTAAAAAGCCGCCATAAAAGCGATAAATAGCCAAGTTCAGAAACTAAAGGATTGCAATGTTTTTTACTGCCTTCCTCCAGCCAGCGCGACTGTTCTTTCGAATCCCATGTTAACTCGGGAGAATTCGCGCATACCCAGATAATGAATCGTTTTTACATTGTCACCAATAAATACAATTAATAATCGTCACCTTATTCAGTCTGGGACAATTGTTACAAAATCTATGATAATGTAAATTGTAGATTACTTTTCGAAAAATAGTGGTGACAGTTGTAAAAACCGTATGCCCACTGGGGTATGTCATACCCCATGCGATTGCTCCCGGGTTAAAGGAAAAGTTTTCATTGCGGCCAATGGGAGTTTGCAGTCTGTTTATACTAGCTTGTGCATTTGACAAGTTTTATGGCTATGGGGCAAAACACACTCTTGGGCGACAGTTTGTTAAAGTTATGTGAATAGTTGAAATATGAAATTACTTACGATCTCTTTAAAAAATATATTTGTATTCCACAAAGCAACCCGACTCTTTGACCTGACTTTTGAAGCCTATTGCACTTCGATACGGCAATTTGTTAATTTTGTATGAATTTTTGAAAAGTGGACATAATCGTAGAAAAAAGGGACATATTAAACACCATGTATATTTATGACCATTGACGACCGACTTATCATTGCCATATAAACAAAAATTAAAAATAAACTCTAATTGTAAGTGCAACTGAAATTATGATTAAATCCATAAAATGCATCTTTTAGTTCCGGTTTGTTAAGAAATAACATTCTTGAAATGCCACGAGTTTCCGTTTTTCTTATAAATCGTACAATAAATTTAGTTTATACTGTACAAGATTACAGCTCCATAAGTTCGTTCACAGTTTAAAAACACCATAAATTAGCAAAGAAAATAAATTTTTTAAGGCAGAAAGAAACTCAAATTTTCTTTGAATTATTTTTTGGAGCAAAATTTTCGACCATCTGGAAAGGTTTATGGTCCAAACCAGCCATACTCAACCTTTTATTCTCGTGGGCCGCAAACATATGTTTGCGACGCTAGGCGGGCCACAACGAAACACACATTGTATAATAATGTAAATAAGGGGTAATTAAAATAATAAGATAACAAAAGTAGTATCACAAAGCAAAATAAAAAATTAATATAATTAGTAGTATTGAACGTTTGTCTTGGAACAGGGTTCGTACGGATTAGGGAATTTTCCAGGAGTGCTACCAGTATTTTTTCTATAGAAAAAGAAATCTAGGTTAAACTAGAGAAACTTCGCCTTCTTTTAACCAGAGATTTTCTGTAAGAAAATACTGGTACCGAAAAATTTCCCGGTCACAAAATTCCAGGAGGCGTACGAACCCTGTTGGAAGGACTGTTACCAAAAAAATTTAACACTATTATTTCCAAAAAAATTACTTCCGGGTAGGCTTCCATTGAAAATGATATGGAACTAGGCCGCGAAGATTGTTGTTTAGAAATAGCAATGTAAAACTTTTTAGCAATGTAAAACATTTTTCCCCCGACAACTCGAATAAACATTATTAGCGATATGATAAGTATAAAAAATATTAATAAAACAATGCAGCATCGCCAAATTCTACAAAAAAAAAAAAAAAAAAAAGATTTTTTTAATAAATCATTTATTTTTCAGTGCAAAAACTTTTTTTATTTATTTTGTAATGTAGAAATATATAGTGCAAATTTAATTAATTTGGTATAATGTTTCATTAGTGTACACCGCCATAGCACTATTAGAACTATATGAAAAAAAAAAGAATTTTCGACTAAGTAAATGAGATTTAAGATGTTTTAAGATGATTTTAAATTAGCCATAAGAAATAACAAGCAGATTTTGTCTTTCCATGAAAATAAATAAAGGAACAGCGAAAAACTTTTAAAAAGCATCTTAATTAATTTTACAATTAGAGGTTAATTATTATGTGTCTCGGGCGACACATAAAAGATTGCTGGGCCACATCTGGCTCACGGGCCGCAGGTTGAGTATGGCTGGTCTAAACCGATTCTGGTAAGACAATATGTTAAATGTCTATGGATATCTGAAATCGGAAATTACTTATGATCTCTTTATACTATTTTATTCTTTTGACGCACACACACACATATACAAAATATGATTCTTTGATAAGTCTTACGTTTAAATCTCACTCCTGGACGACGAGTTGCTGATTTTTTTTAAAAATGTGTTTTAGGTAGCTTCCATTACAAAAAGGAAAAAGCTACCTATTGATATCGTCCGGAACGATGCAATTCCGGAAAATTTCGCAATATCTTCAACGATCCTATACATACATATATTTGCCAACCTCCCGATTTTTTTTTTTTTGTTTGAGCAAAATTATCTGAAAATTTTAAAACAAGGAATATATTTTATCACCGGTACAACATTTAAAAATGTAATGTACTTTTAAACATTTCTAATATAATTATAAAAATACATTAACATGTACAATGCATAATGAAGTTTAAGATTAAGACTATTATAATTTTTCTCTAGAACTAATACCAATTTTAACAAGCACAGTTTTAACTAAGCTTCCGACTAATTAGCAAATTCATCGGTCCACTTATTTTACTTATTTAATGCTTGAAAAAAACACTAATACATCATTCCATTTTTCAACGCCCATTAAAAAAAATAATCTAATTTTGAGACTTACTTTCTCAAAAGTTAATAAGATAAAAAAAAAAATGTTAAAATATTACAAACTACATTCTGCTAAAATAATCCTGTGTAATATATTGATAATAAAATAAAATAAAGTAAAATAAGCCAAACTTAGCACTATAAATATGTATGTCTCATTACCCGATATTCTTTCAGGAATTCAATTAACATATCGCAAATTTTTAAATTGGATTTCTTTAATCAAATCTAATTAAAGTTGATTAAATTTTTCTATTCCTAAAAAAATATTCAACATTTAATTAAAGATAACTCTTTGCAATAATATGAGCTCTCATCTTATTAACGTTCAGATCTAATTACTCTCAGTACCCAAATTCAGAATAATTAAAAAAATATCAGGCGACATTATGATGTTATCAACGGTGAAAAACTCGTGTAATATTTCATATTTGCTGAAGTCTTTAAAATTTTAATCAGAGTACATGATAGTTGGGATAACAAAAATTAATGACTGGTTAAAAACGTTAAGACATAATAAAAAGGTAGGAAAAATGATATGCTGAAGACTAATTAAATGTCATAGTAACTGAAAGCTAATGACATGCCACTATTTTGCTTTAATAATTTAACATTACGATGACAGAATTTAACTCTACACTGCAGGAATTTTTCTTTATAAGTATGCTTTTTATACTCATATCTGGGTTAGATGCCAGAAATTTTACCGAGAAATTTTTGTTCTTATTTAGTAGCAGACTTCTCTGAATGTTTAAGACGAATATTTTTATTTAAATATAGTGGTTGCAAAGAACGTTACTTATTTATTAAAAGTTAAATTTTAATTGATTCATGTATAACAAATATTCTCTGAAAGGAAAATTACTTTACTTAATTCTAGAGTATGTGTTTACGCTCTCAGCGAATTGAAAGTTATTTAAAACGAAGTAATTAAACGAAAGTTATGACCATATTATTGACACTCAGTAAAATTTAGTAATCCAGAAGTTCGTAAATACTATGATAGTTTGTATTTGAAGCTTTAGTAAAATTTCAAGGTACTTGAATAAATGTGTTCCTAACATAATTTTAATTAAAATTCACTATAACGAACGCTTCATTATTTCGTCTCGCACTTATCATAGGTTAAAGTGTTGTTAAATTGATTCAGTTATGAAATATCTAAAAGAAGCTGTTATAAATGTTGAAAGATTTAACAACTCGCTGTTCCCACCGCATCATTAAGGATGATTATCTGATTTGAGTACATATTTAAATGTAATATGTTTCGATACTGGATTATTGAATTTTATTTTTGGTGTACATAATTAGCAATTAAAAAGCTGAAGGCTGATTTATAATTTATTTCGAATCTACCATTATTGAAAAAAGTAAATGAATTCGTGTTCAGTAACATCATTAAATATTTAGAGTTTTGTAGAATATGTATTCATACATTTTCACTGAACTGATATGGAAGTCATACATTTTGGCTAAACTGATTTAAGTATACAGTCCTTCAGTCACCCCTCTTTCATTCTTCGTTTGCGCCATCTTAGGGATGCAAAAAGTGCACATTTTGAATCGATTGTGATGTCATTGCAACCTCTGATCCCAAAGGACTGTTTGAAGCCTAATTCTCGGAATCTGTACCGTAAATACAGCATACAGCGCCACCTAACAACAAAATTTTTAACTAATTTTGAAACTTCTGTATCAGATTTTTACGGCTTTCAAAATAAACATACCACTTGTTTCTTTCTTTTATCGATCTCCTCTTATGAGTTATTTAATTTTGAAATGAGGGTGTCTTTTGTTGGACACCCTCTATATAGTACATTAATATATATTTGTCTATTTATAAAGTTGCTACAGTAGACATTATTGACTTTAAAAGTTGGTGGTTCAGGTATAGAATAAAAAGGAACTGCCTTGCTATTCAGTCATCAGGGAAAAATGTGTCAAGAGACATAAAAAATGAACTTCAATTCAATACACCTTTATTTTATGCGTTTCAACATGAATTTAACAAACCAGGTTTTGAAAAACATCTGAATTTATAAATGAAATTGTTAAATATGATTTCAAGTTGTCTCGAGGCCGTGAAATCGTTACTTTACCAACAGAAAAAGCATAATTCGCATCAAATTAACATATTCTGAACCAGGAAATCTATTTATTTTCTTATTAAAAAAAAAAAAAAAAACAGAAGGGAGGCTGCTATGAATATGCACGTTTCGTTAAGCAACGTTCTTTTACAATTCCTCTTTCCTGATTGCAATACTTCAGTTCAGATAAATGTATGTTAATTTAAATTAGCTAAAGTTTATTAATGTTAAAGTTTAGGAAAGTTGATTTCAATTCTATATTTAAGCATTACAATAGCATTAGAAAAACATTTACGATTTCTTGTACGATATATTCAACCTATTTAACTAAAATTGTTCTTCTTGCGAACTTAACATCCGGGAAAGTGTCACTTTGAAAATACCTCACTTTGACTCAATTTGAGGAGCCCTGTAGCTGGTAATGGTTGAAATACTTAGATCTAAGAAGAAACAGGCTGTTGATATGTCTCGGGTCCATCAGAGCCATTATCAGAACAAATAAGAATATTCTACAGTTGCACGGTCTATGAAGTTATTATTTGAAACGTTATCATTTAATTTTTCACGTTCTTTTTAAAAATTACGCACGTTATTTTTGTATTTTTTATTTGGATGTTTATTTCCAAATTTGTATTTTTTCACTTGGATGTGTATATACAGGGTGTCCGAAAAGTATGGAAACGGTTTAATAACTCGAAAAATATACATCGGATTGAAAAACGGCAAAATGCATGTTCAATATTTTTGAAAAATCTATTTAGGGATATGAAAGTTGCCCCCGCAACTTTGAATTATTAAATGATGACCCCTATTTTTTATTACAGATTCAGATTCTACGGGAAAAAATACGTAACTTTTGTATTGAACATTGTCTTCGAACCGTTGTAGATGGCGCTGTAATCGAGTGCAATGCTGTGAGAATCGTTACCAATGCAATGTCTGGAAACTCTCCAATAACTCGAGAAGTATATATCAGATTGAAAAACGGTAAAATACGCGTTTAATTGTTTAGAAAAATGGCAACTTTGATATCCCTAAATAGATTTTTCAAAACTATTGAACTTGCATTTTTCCGTTTTTCAATACGATGTATATTTCTCGAGTTATTCGAGCGTTTCCAGACATTGCAATGGTAACGATTCTCACAGAATTGCACTCGATTATAGCGCCATCTATAATGTTTCGAAGAAAATGTTGAATACAAAAGTTACGTATTTTTTCCCGTAGAATCCGAATCTGCAATAAAAAATGGGTGTCATCATTTAAGATTTCAAAGTTGCCTCCCTTCCACCCGGGGGGGGGGGGGCAAAGTTGTATATCCCTAAATAGTTGTATATCCCTTTCATATCCCTAAATAGCTTTTTCAAAAATATTGAACATGCATTTTGCCGTTTTTCAATCCGATATATATTTCTCGAGTTATTTGACCGTTTCCAGACTTTTCGGACACCCTGTATATATATGCATATGATACAAATATGAAAATAAAAATCCAAGTAGAAATAAAAAAATAACGTACGTATTTTTTTTTAAGTACACGAAAAACGAAATAATAGTGTTTAAAATAATAACTTCGTGGACCGTGGAATTGTAGAATATTCTTATTTGTTTTGATAATGGTTTCGATAGACCGAAATATGGAAACAGTCTAATGAAATTTATTTTACTGTTTACAATGTTTTCATGCTGCTCCTTTTAGCAATTAAAAGTAGTGTAGTAAAATTTTATTCAAAAATTCTGGTGCAAGTCTTTGATTTAAATTCAGTGAGATAAAATATATTTCATAACGTTACAAGAAGTCAAGCAGTGAAATTCTTTTCTGCAATATCTCTGCAATTAAACTGAAAATTATCTCTGCAATTAAAATGAAGAGATAATTATCATTTTATCTTACTAAATCATGAGACTTAGAATTGAAATACTGCTAGCTAAGTTTATTATGTAAAATTGGAGTACAATATTTTGTCTAAACTCTTTAATTTCTGGTAAGATTAACATATCCATGTGGTTTATCCCCCCCCCTCCCATGTGGTGTAAGACAGTAAATTTGACGTTTTATAAATATTCATTTATTAATAAAACACACCTGCCATCTTTTACGGTTTTCTACACCACTAAAATTTAATCATAAATTTGTATTATTTTAATCACCTAACACCTATAATATTTTACGATTAATTACGTCAAAATATACTGTTAAATTTTAGTGGTGAGAAATAAGTATAAAAGTTTTCAACTATGATTTTAAGTATTCTTATTATAGAAAATGATAAGTGTAGAGTTTGTGCGCAAAGTTAAATTAAATTCAGTTGAAAATTATGGCTTGTAAAATCAAGTAATAATAAGGTAAGCGGTACCGCAAACCTTATGTTTTACTTCACTTCCCCCTACTACTGATTTACTTTATTATTGACATTTCCGGATGGCGGTAACTTTTCTTTGAAATTTCAATAATATGCATACAAATCATAAATAACAAAATATAGAAGAATTACACATGCGTAATATTCCATAGACTATAACGTATTATATTATATTAATTCCTTGTCAAATAGGAAGAACATTTTTTATTCACTGTATTCCTATAATAATATTCCTGTCTATATTTCATACACGATTTCTGTTCATATTCAATGTATTTTTATTTACTTATTTCATACTACACTTAAGGAATACTAACTTAGTAAACACCTCTAAAATAAATTAAAATTTTTCACAAAATAATAATGTTTAAAATATTTATTTAAAATAAGTGTAAATTTCAACGACCGTAGATTAGAATTGTTTGGAATTAATATGTAAAATTTGAAAATATTAATTTAAACATCAGCTATCTCAAAAACATAATATTGATATTCTGAACTACAGAATATTTATTGAAATATCTAACGTAATTTGAAACATGTCTACTGTTTAATCAGATAATTTAATGCTTTATTAGTGAAGTAGTTAACGATGTTAGGCATTACCAATTTGCTGACAGACTGAAAAGTTCCACTTGATAGAATTTTATCAAATGAAATAACAGAAGTGAAACAGTAAAGAGTAAAAATGCCTGTTTAATTACGTAATATTTTTTTAGAAATCGTATTAGCGGATTGTAATATTACGTATGTTTGTTGTTAGCATTAGCTAATTAAAGTTGATGAATATTTATGTTTAGGAAATTCGATTTAAATTTAACTTCAGATAAGAATTTATTCAGTTTTTATGATATATTAAATATATTTATAAATAAAAATGTTCCAATGATTTCATACAAATTATTTATCTATATCAGACACTTGTTGAATATACTCAATGTTGTTCTAAATTTTAATAATTTGTTTTACAAAATAGTAATAACAAAATGCAGAAGAAATGAAAGTGTATAATGCTTCGCCGAAATTGTTTAGACTATATCAGGGGGTTTTCTAATAATTCAACTTTCTTGGCGCAGACACACAAGCAATATTGTAGTGTAATATTCGAATTATTTTAAAAGAAAATTAACTCAAACACTTCGACTAAACAAGGTACAGACTACTTTACAAAACTAGTGGCATATCTGCGGACCGCGGTTGACTTGTTGGAAAACCTTGAGATATACAGGTTGTCACAAATGTCTCCGTACAACTTCAAAAATGTATTTAAAAAAAAAATAATTGGCCTACAGCAAAAATAATTACAACAGTACATAGAGTAACTTAAAAAGTTTTTTTCAACTACCTTAGTATACTTGTACATGAGATCCTTTCGTTGCACGAAGCATATCAAGTCGATATTCCAATTCCATCCACGTGTGTTTCAGCATGCTAACATCAACAGTAGTTACAACTGTTTTATGAAATCTGAATAAAAGTTAATAGTCTCATGGAATTGAAGCAAAAGATCCAAACAGCAGTAGCTACTGTTGATGTTAGCATGAAAAACGTTTGTGGATTGAATTGAAATATCGTCTTGATATTCTTCGTGCTACGAAAGGATCTCATGTTGAAGTTTACTAAAGCTGCATAAAAAAAACTTTTTTTCTATGCACTGTTGTAATTATTTTTGCTGTAGGAATATTATTTTTTTTTGTATTAAATTTTTGAAGTTGTACGAAGACTTTTGGGACACCCTGTATATTAGTTTGATTTTACATTCTGTATGCATTCTATTACTACAACCATACTATTTCTAACTATATTTTACATTTATTGCATCAATTCTGTTCATATTCCAATTTATTATATTTTCGATATTTTATACTATGACGTGCACGCTTAAATGACAACAATGGAAACTAATTCTGAATAAAATCAGAACTTCTAATATAATAGTATTGCTTACAACTTTATTTAAAGAAAAATAAATTAAAAAAAATGCAGGTATAGAATGTTTAAAAACAACTTCCTAAAAAGTAATCATTTATATTCTAAAATGCTTATACAGGGTGGCGGCGATACGTCAGAGAATTGTTCAGGTAATTACCAGTATATTCTTATAAAAAAACTAACGTTTGCCCGCAGCTCCACTCGCTCACGTAGATTAAAGTTTTGCAAATCGGAATGCTAATTTTACATAAATTTTACAGTTGTTTCCGTTGTTTATCTAACTAATAGTGCAACCGCTATCAAAATCCGTTCAGTAGATTTATTTAAAAAAAAGCTATTCTTTTATAATCGGGTTGACCTGATTATAGAACTTTCTCTATAACTAACAGTCGTATTCACCATCTACCTCAACTCCCGGTTAAGCACAATAGTTGCGGTCGGCAGCTCACAAGGTATTCACCTTTATCCTGGTTGGGCCTGATTGCAGCCGAAGTCCAATCAGGTTAATAGTGACTATCATTTAAGCGTTCGATCAAGCTATTCGCGCTAAACCTGGAGTTGGGGTGGATGATGAATACGAGCGTAAGCAACGTAGAACTATGTGCTTTACATTAACACTGTTCCTCCAAGCGTTACGTAACTGACAATATACCATAAAAATCCGTTTAGTAGAACACGAGTTATAAGCATTCATAACTATGTTGGCTTAATTAAAAACTTACACACATAGTTCTATATCTCCGCAACGTAGAATGATGTGTTATACACTAAAACTTTTCCTTAATAATTACCTAACTATCAATGTAAGCACCATAGAAATTCGTTTAGCAGATCGTCCGTTATATTGACCTAATTATAGAATTTCTCCAACATTTCGATAACTAAGCAACGTAGAACGATATGTTATATACTAAAATCTTACCTTAAAAATTATCTAACTAACATTGCAATTTCGTCAAAATCCATTTAGCAGAATCTTTTTAAAAAGGCTAAGCTTTCATAATCGGGTTCATCTGATTACAGAACTTTCCCCCATCATACTATAACTAAGCATCGTAGAAGGATATGTTGTATACTAAAACCCTTCATAAGAAATTATTTAACTAACAGTGTAAGTCCCACCAAAATCCATCCAGCAGAACTCAAGTTTAACCCATTCGCTGCCAACCATGAGTATACTCGTGGTTTTTCAATCTAAAATTACGAATTCATATCGGAAATTTCGAAGGAAGAATTCTTATTTTATGTAATTACGAAATGTCTGTCATTAAATAAAGTAAATTTTGCTATTATTATTTTCTGGTATGAATTCGAACTTTTAAAATAAAATAAAATTCCTGTAAATTTAACCCGGCAGTGAACGTGTTACAGCAGCTCAAAATAAATTTCCATTTGCATTATATATATAGTGGATTTGCCGTTGCGATTAAATAAGGAGAAATTTTTAAATGAAAATACTGGTATTTTTCATGAAATATTCTCTGACTTTTCGCCACCCTGTCATATCCATTGAAAAAAGTTTTCTAATTAAAAAAAATTACGGTTTAATGGAATGATTTATTAGTACAGTAGTTAAGTAATTTAATGGTTAATGAGATGAGAGGACATAACAAATTTACTGCCAAATTGAAAATTGCCTCTTAATATAATTAATTTACTCATTGAATGTACTGACAGAATGAAATTGAAGAGCATAAATATGCATGTTTCGTTTCGCAACGCTTTTATATAAGTCCTATTTCCTAACTGCAATGCATCGGATAAATATCTGCTAACTTTAACAACCTAAAGTTGATTTAATTAATTTTTATGCTGGGAAAGTTTAATTTCAATTTGAACTATAGATAACCATATAGAAGATATTTTACGATATTTTAACCTCATTTGTATAAAATTATTTTTCGTTAGAGCGGAAATACGAGTAATTTATTTTATGAGTGCAAATTGTTGACAGCACTTAGTTTTTTAGCAAATTTCAATAATTTATTTTACCAAACGGTTATAACAAAATTGTAGTTGTATACTGTAGTTCGTAGAAATTATTTATGTCGTTATGTGTAATTTGTGTTCGTGTTGTTCATAGTCGACAGGCAACACCAACTCTCCTTTAGATGTCACACTGCATTTATAACACTTTGTTTTCGAGAAAATTTCAATAATTTGTTTTACAAAACAGTAATAACAAAATTGTAGTTCGTAAAAATTCTTTTACGTATATGTCGTTATGTGTAATTTGTGTTCGTGTTGTTCATAGTCGACAGGCAACACCAACTCTCCTTTAGATGTCACACTGCATTTATAACACTTTGTTTTCTAGAAAATTTCAATAATTTGTTTTACAAAACAGTAATAACAAAATTGTAGTTCGTAAAAATTCTGTTACGTATATGTCGTTATGTGTAATTTGTGTTCGTATTGTTCATAGTCGATAGACAACACCAACTCTCCTTTAGATGTCACACTGCATTTATAACACTTTGTTTTCTAGAAAATTTCAATAATTTGTTTTACAAAACAGTAATAACAAAATTGTAGTTCGTAAAAATTCTTTTACGTATATGTCGTTATGTGTAATTTGTGTTCGTGTTGTTCATAGTCGATAGACAACACCAACTCTCCTTTAGATGTCACACTGCATTTATAACACTTTGTTTTCTAGAAAATTTCAATAATTTGTTTTACAAAACAGTAATAACAAAATTGTAGTTCGTAAAAATTCTTTTACGTATATGTCGTTATGTGTAATTTGTGTTCGTGTTGTTCATAGTCGATAGACAACACCAACTCTCCTTTAGATGTCACACTGCATTTATAACACTTTGTTTTCTAGAACATTTCAATAATTTGTTTTACAAAACAGTAATAACAAAATTGTAGTTCGTAAAAATTCTTTTACGTATATGTCGTTATGTGTAATTTGTGTTCGTATTGTTCATAGTCGACAGACAACACCAACTCTCCTTTAGATGTCACACTGCATTTATAACACTTTGTTTTCTAGAAAATTTCAATAATTCGTTTTACAAAACAGTAATAACAAAATTGTACTTCGTAAAATTTCTTTTACGTATATGTCGTTATGTGTGATTTGTGTTCGTATTGTTCATAGTCGATAGACAACACCAACTCTCCTTTAGATGTCACACTGCATTTATAACACTTTGTTTTCTAGAAAATTTCAATAATTTGTTTTACAAAACAGTAATAACAAAATTGTAGTTCGTAAAAATTCTTTTACGTATATGTCGTTATGTGTAATTTGTGTTCGTGTTGTTCATAGTCGATAGACAACACCAACTCTCCTTTAGATGTCACACTGCATTTATAACACTTTGTTTTCTAGAAAATTTCAATAATTTGTTTTACAAAACAGTAATAACAAAATTGTAGTTCTTAAAAATTTTTTTACGTATATGTCGTTATGTGTAATTTGTGTTCGTGTTGTTCATAGTCGACAGGCAACACCAACTCTCCTTTAGATGTCACACTGCATTTATAACACTTTGTTTTCTAGAAAATTTCAATAATTTGTTTTACAAAACAGTAATAACAAAATTGTAGTTCGTAAAAATTCTTTTACGTATATGTCGTTATGTGTAATTTGTGTTCGTATTGTTCATAGTCGACAGACAACACCTACTCTCCTTTAGATGTCACACTGCATTTATAACACTTTGTTTTCTAGAAAATTTCAATAATTTGTTTTACAAAACAGTAATAACAAAATTGTAGTTCGTAAAAATTATTTTACGTATATGTCGTTGTGTGTAATTTGTGTTCGTGTTGTTTATAGTAGATAGACAACACCAACTATCCTTTAGATGTCACACTGCATTTATAACACTTTGTTTTCTAGAAAATTTCAATAATTTGTTGTACAAAACAGTAATAACAAAATTGTAGTTCATAAAAATTATTTTACGTATATATCGTTATGTGTGATTTATGTTCGTGTTGTTCATAGTCGACAGGCAATACCAACTCTCCTTTAGATGTCACACTGCATTTATAACTCTTTGTTTACTAGAAAATTTCAATAATTTGTTTTACAAAACAGTAATAACAAAATTGTATTTCTAAAAAATTCTTTTACGTATATGTCGTTATGTGTAATTTGTGTTCGTGTTGTTCATAGTCGACAGGCAACACCAACTCTCCTTTAGATGTCACACTGCATTTATAACACTTTGTTTTCTAGAAAATTTCAATAATTTGTTTTACAAAACAGTAATAACAAAATTGTAGTTCGTAAAAATTCTTTTACGTATATGTCGTTATGTGTAATTTGTGTTCGTGTTGTTCATAGTCGACAGGCAACATCAACTCTCCTTTAGATGTCACACTGCATTTATAACACTTTGTTTTCTAGAAAATTTCAATAATTTGTTTTACAAAACAGTAATAACAAAATTGTATTTCGTAAAAAATCTTTTACGTATATGTTGTTACGTAATTCGTATTCGTGTGATTGATAGTCGTCAGGAAACAGTCCTTTTGATGTCACACTAGCGATCACACTTTAGATTCCTCGTTTGTGAAAGTAAATTTGAAACACTGATTTCGGGGATTTCATGAAGTTTTTACTTCACTGAAATTTTAAATTAATCAGAAAAGATTTGTTTTGATGTACTTAATATTCTGTATTGTTCTACTTTAAAAAAAATAGAAAAAATTTAAAAGCGAAAAAAAAATCTTTTAAATTTTTTGAAAAGATTCTATAGCACTCAATAAAAAAAATATATATATATATACAGGGTGTTCCGTTAAAGGGGTCCAATATTAATAGGGGTAATAGAGGAGATCACACGAGCATAAATCAGTATATAATGCCTGGCCGGATCTCAATAATTTTCAAGTCACAGCAAATAGAATGAAAAATCGGAAATTTGTAAAAAAAACCTCATTGCTAAACTATCGATAATGCTACATAAAAACGAAGCACATATTTAGAAAGAGCAGAAAAAATCCTACGAAATGACATAAGTTGTTTTAGAATATTGAGAATTAATGGCGAGTTACAAGCTCTGAAACAGTGAAAAAATACAAAATCAAATATTTAGCAATATAGTTAATTGTTAATTCCAAAAATGCAACTCTACCTACATCAAGGAAAATGTTATAAAATTTGGTCCATTCCGAAAGCTTTCGAAGAAGCTGACAATAAACCATATCAGTTTAATTGTATGGGAGAAATCAAGCAGTTCCCTAGTTACAACTCTGTACTGTTGCACGCTCGGAAAGAGCGAAACTCCACCCATGACGATTGTAAACACCCCGTTTTAATATCTTTCAATTATACATTTCTGATCAACCTCTATCAATACCCTTTCATTATTCAGTCTGGTCAAGTGAATGACATATTGTGCAGCTCTCGCCTTGTCTTAAAGCAAACTCCGTGACTGCTGCGTTTCCTCCATGAACTTTCAGGATGATGAAGAAGAAGTACTTTTTATGCAAATTTTCTATGTGTATAGGAAGAAAAGTGTAATAAAACAGCAGTCATCAGTGGGCGTTATGTTAAAGGGAGGCTGTTGTAAGTGGGATTGTAGTAAGTTGATGTATAATAATTATGCCGGAATACTCAAACGAAGAATATGCGGACATGCATCTGATGTACGGGCAAGCTCATGGAAATGCATGTCTAGCACAGCGCATGTACCGTGAGCAATTTCCAAGGAGACGTTGCCCAAGTTCGAAACTCTTCATAAAAATCGATAGACGATTACGGGAGACTGGATCGTTTAATACAGCAAGCATTGATGTAGGGAAACCTTGACATGTACGAACACCTGCAATGGAAGAAGATGTACTGAATATTTTTAAAGATAACCCCTCCACGAGTACACGAGCTGCTGCGTCTGAAGTCGGTGTTTCTCACCAAAGTGTGTGGCGTGTTCTGCGTGCAGAAAACATGCACCCCTTTCATGTGCAGCGGGTACAACTGTTATCAGTAACAGATTGTGCTCAGCGGACAGAATTCGTACGCTGGTTGCTTAATGTAACAGAAAATAATCCACAATTTCTGGAAAATATTTTATTTACTGATGAAGCAACATTTACGAGAGAGGGCGTGGTAAACACGCACAATATGCACACATGGTCATATACAAATCCGCACACTGTTTTACCGTCGAACGCACAACAAAAGTTCAGTGTGAACATATGGGCAGGTGTCCTCGGCGATTATCTCATAGGACCATATTTACTCCCAGATGTACTCAATGGCAGTACGTACTTGGTTTTCCTACGGGATATCTTACCGCAGTTACTGCAAAATGTGCCAGCAACATTGCGTCACAATATGTGGTTTATGCACGATGGCGCACCGGCACATTTTTTCATAGGTGTTCGCAATCACCTCAATTCAACATATCCTGGGAAATGGATTGGACGCAGTGGACCTGTTGCTTGGCCTGCACGCTCTCCAGACCTCAATCCGTTAGACTTTTTTGTTTGGGGACACCTTAAATCGCTGGTGTATGAAACGCCTGTAGATACACCGGAGGATTTACTAGCGCGAATCGTTGTCGCTGCAGGAGACATTCCCAACTCCGTCGGAGTTTTTCGGCGTGTTCGCCAATCTTTACGACGTCGCTGTCGGCTGTGCGATTCTGTTAATGGGCGCAACTTCGAACACCTATTATAATAATGTCCGTTCGTCTGCCTTCCGACATTGAACTGTGCTGCGCAGGCCAGAAGACTATGCTTCACATATGTCATAAAGTACGTGGAATGTAATTCTTTATTTGTCATTTTTCTTTTATTTTCAACACTTTTTGGCACAGTATTTTGTAAGTCACAGACTGTGGTGTACTCAAATTGTAAATTACAAAGTTTGTATGAATTAATTTAAAATTTAGTGTCTTTTTTAAATTTATAATTAATAAAATTATTATGCTATTTGTTATTATTATTTCCTATCATAAATTATGATGCACATATACATACAATAATTGTCCATGTAAAACATGTACTGAAACTTCTTGCATAGTTACAAATCGCAATATTTTTAATTATTTCCGAATTTTCACCACCAGTTTAATTTTAAGGAATTTAACTTAAGCTTTATATCAATAAAAGACCACTTTAAAATGTAGACTATTATTGTAAAGTTATTTTGGTTCATTCAACTCTTGAATAATTAAAAATGTTGCATCTCAGAAGAAGCATGATCAAAAATGTATAGTTGAGAGTAATTAAAAAGGCGGTGTTTCCAATCGTGATGGGCGGAGTTTAACCTTTGCTAGTGTCAAAGAAAGCGGAGTTGTAACTAAGAAACTGATTAATTTCTCTCACACAATTAAACCGATATGGTTCATTGTAAGCTTTTTCGAAAGTTTTCGGAATGGACCAAATTTTACTACATTTTCCTTGTTGTAGCTAGAGTTGTCTTTTTGGAATTAACGATTAACTATTTTGATGTATATTGGATTTCGTACTTTTTTCACTGTTTCAGGGCTTGTAACTCGTCAATAAATATTGCTATTTTAATACAATTGATGTCATTTTGTAGGTTTTCTTCTGCTCTTTCTAAATATGTGCTTCGTTTTTATGTAGCATTATCGATAGTTTAGCAATGAGGGTTCTTTTACAATTTTCCGAATTTTCATTCTATTTGCTGTAACTTGAAAACTATTGAGATCCGACCAGGCTTTATATACTGATTTATGCTCCATGTGATCTCCTCTATTACCCCTATTAATATTGGACCCCTTTAACGGAACACCCTGTATATATATATATATATATAGCTAGAATTAAGAAAATTAAATTACAGATATTGATTTTTGATTTCTTATTAAATGTTTTCTTATGCCAAAATTACCCCTAACAATATTTAAAATTTCAGGCAAATAATTTATTTTTAATTGTGACAACATATATACCGGAAAATTAAATAGATATATTTTATGAGAAAAAAAAATTAATATGTTAACCAAAATTTTAATATAATTTTGGCATTCTCTTTCAAGTACAGCTGGTTCTGAAATACAGCTTGGTAAACATAAGCATATGATATTTATTGGTCCATAGTTACACAGTGGTTTAAATTTGAAAATAACTGTACATAGCTTTGCTACGTAAACCTTCGTACTTAGGTTAGCAAAAATTCATTACTTTCATCCTTTATAAATTAAAAATAAACAGCAATAACATGAATTCATGATATATCAAAAAAATGTTATGATGTTGCATATATATATATATATATATATATCTTAAATTAAATTTATATTGTAAATTGTATATTACTTTTCATCCCTTCTTTCCAAAATTAAAATCCCATTATTCTTTTTTTAAAAAGTTCATTTTATTTAAACTCATTTTATTACTCTAGAGGCAATCTCTCAGATCCATTTTTCTATCAAGGCGACCACAGATTATAATAAATATAATAAAAAGTGAAAGAAAAGTGCAATAGTCATAAAGACATTGATATCTGCATTCACCATATGCCTCGGCTTCGCGTTCAAAATGAAATAATAATTTATAAAAACAAAAGTTGTTGTGGTAAATCACTTATATGTAAAACCCTGTACATTAAAAATCACAGATGCCTTCTTTCGATAAAAATATCATGATTAGCCAGATGTATTTTCCCATAAGGGTTAATGTTATAAAATTCATGGTTTTTAGCGATTCTGGTAGCTTAACTTCGCACCAAATAAATTCAAATCGCCTCCATTTGATTAAGATTAACGAATCTCTTCTGTTGTTCTTTGGCATATTTACACAGCTCGCCATGAGTCTATATTCCAATCTTAGCTGTAAAATGTGCACCGCGTTTTTTTTTTATCACTTCACAGCGTCTGCTCATAGAGATAAGATCTAATTAAAAATCGACTGTGAGACCATCCCATGCTTCTATTGTAATTCTATCCCATGACTTCGAAGTTACTTTCCTGTCTTTTCAATCAATGATTAATATGCAAGGAAATCAATATGCTTGGAATATTATTTACATCTTTCCAGGATTTTTTTTTATTTCAGGATTACAAATGTCTAATGGTTAACAATATAATAAATTATAACACCTTGTAATAGTACATTACTTTTAAATGCTAAAGGTGTAAAATTAACAACTATAATATAAATTAAAATAACTTTTATTAGTTGTTTTACATGTTTCGACTCTTTCCGAGTCATTTTCAAAAACAAAATGAGAATATTCTAAAGCTGCACGGGCTTTGAGGTTATTATTTTCATGTACGTCAAGCCCTGGCAAGATTATATCAAGAAGAAACCATCCAAATAAATTTCAATGAAAGTAAAATAATATTTCCCTCCAGTTTATACTATCCATCCATAATAAGAGAAACCATAGAGATACTCACGCGCAAAAATACAATATGTAACGATGCGGCATCTTTTAATTTACCGAAACTGTGGCTAGAATTACTCCATGGTCAAAGATATGAAAGTAAACAATCAAGTAAAAAATAATGGATAACGTGCGTAATTTTTTAAAAAGTACATGAAAATAATAACCTCAAAGACCGTGCAGCTGTAGAATATTCTTATTTTGTTTTGGAAAATGACTCGGAAAGAGTCGAAACATGTAAAACAACTAATAAAAGTTATTTTAATTTATATTATAGTTGTTAATTTTACACCTTTAGCATTTAAAAGTAATATGTCTAATGGTTATTTTGCGGGAACAATTAATTTAAATGTTTTTCCTACGACTCGACCACATATCTAACGCCAGTAAAAGAAATCATTACATTACAGCTGAAAATCTATCGGCCCTTCAATTTTACAAATGTGGAAAAAAAAAACTTTAAGTAACTACTCCTAATTATTTAAATGAGGAGGTTTCATAAAGTAGGTTTTTAGTCCAAAGGAATATACTAAGGTCCGTAAACTGCATATATGTGAGTTACGTCATAAGAAATAAGTTAATAAATTTAAAAGTTCAAACTGTTTTATTTAAAATCCTAATTCTGAATTGCAATACCAAGAAATATGCACATAGCAAAATGTGTCTTTAGACATATATTTTATTTTATCTGTATGTTTAGAAAAAAAAAATCAAAACAACATAGAATCTGTCTTTATCAGAATTTTTGTGTTTTTTCCTTCCCTTTTTGACCAGTGTAAAGTGGTAGCACCAATGACAAAATCGATAAAAGAAATAGTATTATGAATTTTTACATCATCGATGTGCCTCTAGTGCCCTATATATCATAAATCGGAACCTACGTGCAAACAATAACTCATTGTCCTATTTTGCACCCGCTGTACACCTGTTTCTATTTTGCATTGATGAGACCAAGAATAAATCAACTGAGAACGATTGTTGTTATACTTCATGCAAACATATTTTTTTAATGTTGTGTATCAAGATTGTAATTGCAATAACTGCGCAGACGTGCTTAAATTGTCTGTCGATTATCATTTCATTTTTCAATCAGCAACTGAACAATGCAAAGGCTTTGTACACATTTGCTGATTTGACAGTTTTCAGACAACAACCATAAGAAAACATCTTAGTTAATTTTTCAACAATTCTATTAGGTAGCTTTCAATACAAAAAAGTCCTTCCGGCCTGTACCGGGAGGAAAAGTTAGCTTTCCTATATCTTCGTTTTAAATTTTTAGCTAATGTTACACGAAAACAGCAAGTTAAAATGCAAAAACGTTTACAAAAGATTCGTTAATACTGAATTTGAATAAGAAATTCGCCAAATTATTGAGCAATAGCCAAATTGGCTTCATTTATGAAGACTTATTTTGGTCGCCAAATTTGGCGATATTTCGCCAAATGTCGCCAATTTTGTCGCCAATGTCGCCAATTTTGGCGCTAACGGATATGAATATATAGTTTTATGCGTATGATTGGGAAAATTATTAAAACAATGAAAGAAAATAATTCGCGAGTAATTGCGTTAATGTGCTGTTTTGTTTCAAAATGTCAGCCACCCTAGAATTTCAAACTGCTCTATCTCAGCCATTTTTTAAGATAGAGGAAAACCAAAAAATGCTCTGGAATCCTTGTATCAAGGCCTAAAACTTAATTAAAAAATAAATTTGAATTTTTATTTTTTTTTGTATATTTATTTTGGTTTTAAATTTTTAAATGGCCGCCATCTTGAAACAAAATGGCGGACCAAGCTGGCCAACGAACTCGGTCGAGACATTGGTTAGCCTTATACACACAATTAGTTTCATCAAAATTGATTTATAAATACGAGCGTTATCGTATGACATAGGTCAGATATATATATATATATATATATATATAAAGTATAAAGCCATCTATTGCAGCCGTTCGGAGGAAAGCAGTTCCGGAAAATTTCAATATATTTTCACCGATCATGACCCCCAGACCCAAAAACCACCTCCGTTCAAATGTTGATATATATATATATTTGGATTTATTATTCATTTTATATTTAATTTCATATATATTTATTATTAAATATTATTTATTTTATTTTTATTTCATTTATATTTATTAACTAATTACGACCACTTAAGATAGAATGAATTCATTTTTAATATTGATTTTTCCATTGTATATTCACTACATATTCTGCTCATAGATGACAGCACCATGGCTTGTTTGCTTTAAAATATTCAATATTTCAATGTAGTTCATTTTCAAAATCATAGATGGCAGCACCATGGTTTGTGATGTTTTAAATTCCATATCCAAGTAATTCATTTTCTAAATTGGCAACAGGGTTTCTAATCTTCTAAAACTGTTTTTGGCAACATTTAGTAAATTATTTTTTGCAATTCATTGCCTTTATTTGGCTTCATGTATATGTAAGTGTTGGGAGCAGGAATCCATCTTCATCATGTAGATTATGGAATTTGGTGATCTATTATCCAGTTCTTCTCTTATAATTCTGGGTAAAGTTTCTCTCTTTTTAAGTATTGTATTTGTTTTCTGAATTTTAAGTCTTTTTTTTTAACTAGATGGTTATGGTCATAGAGTGGTCGTCCCAAATTCATATTCTTTAGCAATTTTAATGCTAATATGAAGATGAAATTACTCATTTTATTTGTGGAATTTATGCATTTGGGACTTGATAATTCTGTATAAATTCCACAAATTTCATTCATTCTATTTTTTTCAATTTTTAATTTAATTTCTACTTTTTTTATATTAGTATTTAATATCTATATTCATTGTGCTGGGGTTACAATTTCGTTGTCAATAAATTATTACTTCCTAAATCATAATTTCATGTTTCAGTTGGTGTTATGGTACTGTTTCATTAATGGTTATATATATATATATATATGACCTATGTCATACGATAACGCTCGTATTTATAAATCAATTTTGATGAAACTAATTGTGTGTATTAAGCTAAGCAATGTCTCGACCGAGTTCGTTGGCTAGCTTTGTCCGCCATTTTGTTTCAAGATGGCGGCCATTTAAAAATTTAAAACTAAAATAAATATACAAAAAAAATTAAAAATTAAAATTTATTTTTAATTACGTTTTAGGCCTTGATACAAGGATTCCAGACCATTTTTTGGTTTACCTCTATCTTAAAAAATGGCTGAGATAGAGCAGTTTGAAATTCTAGGGTGGCTGACATTTTGAAACAAAACAGCACATTAACGCGATTACTCGCAAATTATTTTCTTTTATTGTTGTAATAATTTTCCTAATCATACGCATAAAACTATATATTCATATCCGTTAGCGCCAAAATTGGCGACATTAGCGACAAAATTGGCAAAATTGGCGACATTTGGCGAAATATCGCCAAATTTGGTGACCAAAATAAGTCTTCATAAATGAAGCCAATTTGGCTATTGCTCAATAATTTGGCGAATTTCTTATTTAAATTCAGTATTAACGAATCTTTTGTAAACGTTTCTTTGCATTTTAACTTGCTGTTTTCGTGTAACATTAGCTAAAATTTTAAAACGAAGATATAGGATAACTCCAATTAACAGGAGTACAACAAACAGCGATTCAAATTATTGTTCCGAATAAATAAGTTATGGTAAATGTAACAAGTCATAACACCTAGTAATTATATACGTCTTTTTAATTGCTAAAAGGTGTAAAATATAAATATTATAAACAGTAAAATAGTTTTTATTAGACTGTTGACATATGTTTCAGCTCAGTCTGAGACATTAACAAAATAAACAAAAATATTACATAAATACACGGTCTATGAAGTTATTTGAAACGTAATCATTTAACATAATCGTAATAATTACGTTTCAAATAACTTCATAGACCGTGCATTTATAGAATATTTTTGTTTGTTTTGATAATGACTCAGATTGAGATGAAACATATATCGACAGTCTAATAAAACCTATTTTACTGTTTTTATATATTTTTTTTTACACATTTGAGCAATTTAAAAAAAGTATATAAGTCATGACATGCTTATTTTGTGTTTTCCATATTAGCGTAGTGTTGTAACACTTTAATTTTTCTATATATTTTGATTCGATATTATACAATAGCATACTTGAAGAACTATATATATTTGCATCATAATGTTCATATCAAATACTGCCGAAAAATATGCAAAAAGAAGCGTTTTCTTAAAAAGAAATAAATACTAACATACTAAGTTGCAGGTTTTAACAACATAGAAGTCCTGCTAATTATTCAAAAATATTGCTTATATTTGAATGAAAAAATATACAATTTTCAAATAATACCTAAGTGGATAATTACCTAAGTGGAACAAGTGCAGATAATCCAACCAACTAGCCTAAGTGGAACATAAGTTTTCTTATACTCTTTTTTAGGTCAAAATCTTGCCTTATGGACTTTTATTTTTTTCTAATACAAAATATTCGGTTGTTCAGTAAGTTCTTTTCGTTTCGGAAAGTTGATTCGCACCGAAAAATTCTATCATTTAATTATTAGGCATAAATTCCGATATCTAGTGTCTAATAATTGATGAGCAGAAGTTTCCGGTACAAATTGGCTTTCCCAAAAGGAAGGAACTTTCCGAACAAATCAATAGTTTGTTTCACTCATGATTTTCACCCATGATCGCAGGTGGTAAGAAAAAAAAGAGAACATACACTTGAAAAATCTAGATTCTGTACTGTATTATGTTTTGGTATATTCCAGAATGTGATCTTGTGACAGTCTAATGAAAGATGCAAACCTCAAACGTAATATCCTTTTAGATGACCCTTGAATATAAATGTTATATACCTAGATTAATTTTTAAAGTAATTTTCTATCTTTACGGAGTCATAGTACTTATTAAATTCGATTTTTCGAGTAATATGCATATGATGGAGCAAAATCTGTTGCGCATTTCAAAACAAAACGCATAAAAAATTCTTACAATTACGCTAGTTATGACTAAAATATGCATGAGGTGTTCTGTATAAGCAATAATTATAAGGGCATTGCCATGCCCATTTATGGTTCTCAAAACGCAAGTACTTATAATTTTCCCTAGGATCCGATTCTGAACTGTATCGTTATTACATTTCCATATCGAAGAGAGACATCGGTTTCAACAGCAAGAATTCTTTGCCATTTTATAAGCAAACACCCTCAACAAACACATGCCATGAATACTGATTTACATCAATGTAATTTTTTTTTTGCATAAAGCAGTTGTAAGACTTTGAACGACAATATATATATTTATATCGTATATCTCACCATATTTTATTAGACTTGTAGCAAATTTTATATTAGACATATATATTAAGACATTGGGGTTATAATGATTCGTGAACCTGCTAAATCTATCTAAAATCACGATGTTTCAAGAAGACGACTGAGCGTTTATTGTTTTCTTAAAAAATCGCCATTTTATGTAAAGTACCTGTGGAATTTCTTAATAGCTTTAAAAGAATATGTTACATACAGTATATATTTATTCGTGACACAAATATAATCCAATACATGTATACTAGGTCAATGGTTATTTAAAATTTTACTAAAATGGATTTTAAAGTGATTTATCTCAAAATGAGGGTTTTCAGAATTGCCCCCAAGATGTTTCGATATTTTTACGTATACTTTTAAATGTTATAGATTATACTGATATCATAAGATTGAATCTGAATATGTTTATAGTTCCAAATACAAAAAAAAAATAGTTGTGCATAAATAAAATTCGGGGAAACAATAAGTAATACTTTTAATTTTATTTTGAAAAACAAATTTTGATGATACATGCATATATTTAGGTTTAGTTTAAAGCAAAGGTTTAGTTTGAAATTAAACTCACTATGAATACGTCCTACGAAAAATGTGGTTCATAAATTATTGAAACCTAAACGGTAAATATATTTTTTTAAAACAAATCGCCATTTTTATTTTTCTGTATTGAGTGTCACAAAAAAAAAAACTTGTTAAATAAAATAAAGCATTTATTTGAGTTAGATTTAAATGAAATAATATTTTTTTATTCTTAAATATATATAATTTTTGTACGTTCGCTTGATAAATAACGTCCAAGGCATGAAACAATTATTGTAATATGTAACAATCCTTATTAAAAAATACAATTGAGACATTTTGAGTTAATAAATTTTTCACCGTCACAGTTGCACCATTAAATACAATATAAAAAGCAATGAACATCTAATGGTTCACCAAGGAATGATAGCTTCTTTAAAAAACGTCCAATTTTAACAACTCGATATGATAAGTAAGATATTATTTTTTCTTTGTTATAGCAATTGATCATATGTTAAAATGCTCTGGAGATAATATCTCCCAATTATTAATCACATTTAGTAATGGTAAATTACAGTGTTTTCGAGTTTAAAGAATTTGAGTAGTTTTTGTAATATCTTAATTAGTAAAGCGATAAAAATTATAAATGAAGCTAGGACATTTCTTAATATATTACTAATTTTAAAAAACAATAAGCTTAGAAAAATAAAGGAAATAAGCACGAAATTGAAACAGACAAAACGAAAATGTATAAAGGTAAGTTAAAAGAAATAATTTTAACTTAGTAAACAATATAAGGAAATTTTGATAAGAGAACTTATATTTTAAGTATTTTTTCAATTTAAATTCTTTTTTATTCAAAACAATTTTTATTTAAAAATGAGCTGTGTTTTTTTAGTCATATTTTATGACTCTTTTAACCCTTTTCGGCACAGACAAATTCTATTCTTAAATACGAAATTACTGACTGACACCGGAATTTACAAATGACTTTTTTAGAAAATAAGAATTCCTTATTTTAAGTTTTCATTACAGAAGCAAAATTTTATTAAAATATTCTTGGTGCCGAATGCAAGTTTGGAACTAAAATTAGGTGTGCCTGGAGTGGGACCACTGTACCGGAAAGGCAAATAAGAACTTTGTTTCAAAATGCAATACACGCTCATTAATTCGAAGACCAAGAAATTATTCGAATTATTCAATGTTAAAGAAGAAAATGATTTTTCATGCTTTCGTAAGAAAATGATTTTTCATGCTTTCGTAAGAAAAAATATAATTTTCTTTTATTCAGTTTGTTTTGTAGATGTTAAATTATTAAAAAAGATTACTATATTCTGAAATTAAAATTACTAGAAAGAAGCATGCTCTGCTTATATACAGGTTGTACATAATTACAGTTCACCTACTTAGAGCTATATTTAATCGAAACTATTCATCAGAAGAGTTTGAAATTTGGAATGCGTCTAAATAAAGGGATGCGGAAGACATTAAACTGATTTTTTTTAAATATGCGCATTCGAATATATCTTTCTTTTAAGTTCGTCTCTCAAGTAAATTACTCTTTAAAAAAATTACATCGGTTTGGAAGTTATAAATAATGTAAGGTCTAGATTGGCTAGCTATCAAGTCGCGTTAAGCAAAAAAAAATCGTGAGTGTGCACGTTATAAGTAAAACTGTAATAGTTAATTCATAAAACAGAAATGCGTACGTCAATAAAATTGGCGTCCATAAAATTGACGTGACGAGCAACAATATGATTAAAATGCATGACAGTTACAACTATTATATAAAAATGAAAATTTGGCTCTCAGTCTGTCTTTTTGTACAAATCCACAGTTTAGAATCAAGAATTTTGGAATTTTACGTACAGTAGCATTAAAACACAGCCGAGGTAACTAAAGTAATCGAGAATCGAAATAAATTATAGTTCATGCCTAATTAATGAAAAACCAGCAATCTAACATTTCCTATAAAATTTAGCCATTTTTCATTAGGTTCTCACAAATGATTTACTGTAGTTTGTTGCCAAACATTCAAAACTCACAATAAAATTCTGTCCACAGCGATTAATTTTCAATTAAAAGATTTCCACGTGAAAATTAAATGAAATAAAAAGCTTCAAGTATTTAAAAAAAGATGAATATGACGTCATATTGGAAGTATAACGGATATTATAAGAACACACATTTTATCATACAATTAAATATACTAAACCAACGTGAGTGAAAAATTGACCTGGACCAGGACGCGAATCTGGGACCCTCAGCGTACCGTGCTTGAAGGTCCCAGGTTCGCGTCCTGCCCCAGGTCAATTTTTCACTCATGTTGGTTTAGTGTAATTTAATTGTCTGATAAAATGTGTGTTCTTATAATGTGCAAAATAAAGTAATCAGATGTAGTGTTTATGCTTTAATGTATATAATTAAAAATATAACGGATATTTTCAAATAATTCTCAATAGTACAAAAATCATGAGTATGTGTATGCATAGCTGCCAACTTTTACGCTTAATTCCTACCACTAAAATTTTATGCTAAATTTTATCTTATTAAATTGACAAGATCGTGTGATTACCTAACGAAAAATATTCTATTAAATTTTAGTGGTAAGAAAAAAGCGTAAAAGTTGGCAGCTATGTGTATGTACAAGAATCTGGTAACTATAACGTCATTAAAAGAAATAAAAAGAAAATAAATATGACGTCATATTGGAAGTTTAACGAACTTTTTCAAACAATTAACAATCATACAAAGAGAGTACCAGTATCAGTAAGTACAGAAAGCAAGTGGATATCACATCAGAGGTGAATATAACGGTATATGTGAAATAAAACGGGTATTTTAAAATATTTGTAAATAATACAACGATCGGTATATGAGTAATCGAGTTCGCAAACAATTGACGTAAATTAGTGTCCGTTTATTGACATGAGCATGACGCAAATTTAATTTCACTGTATTAACCTGTTTTTGTTTTAGTTTCTGTACGTACTATACAGTGTGAGGGACATATTGAATCAGGATAAAAACTCGATTATGTAAATATTGGCATATTTTAATATATTTTAATTTAGGTTCTCTGAATTCGTTTTCGCTATTTTTGAATATATTCCACATGCATATGTGTGTCTATGCATGTATATTATAATTTTCACTATTTGTTAGATCTCCTGAGCTCATTCTTACTGAAGAACTGAAACAAAGATTTTAGATTTTTTAAAAATAAAATGTCAGGTCATTGTATGGGATGAATGCACCATGTAACACAAGAATGCTTTGCAGGCCCTCAATCAAACACTTCAATTTTTAAGAGACAATGGTGTACTAAGTGATGGAGTCACTGTTGCATTGTCTGGAGATTTCTGACAAACATTGCTTATCTAAAACGAACAATGGCGAATGAAATAATCGCATGCTTTACCCTTTCCGATACAGTGGTCCCACTCTGGGCTCAACTAATTTTAATTCCTAACTTGCATACGGCACCAAGAATATTTTAATTTTTTTTTTTTTTTTTTTTTTTTTACAATGAAAGCTTAAAATTAAGCGTTTTTATTTTCTAAAAAGTTGTTTGTAAATTCCGGTGTCAGTCAGTAATTTCTCACTTTACGAACAGAATTTGTTTGTGCCGGAAATGGTTAAATCGTTACATCTTTGGAGGCATGTTCACAGTTTGAGACTAACTACAAATATGAGAATTCATATGCATACAAATTTATTGGATTGTTAATTTTATGACCATTTTTTAAATATTGGGAATAGATTAACACCACCTCATACAGTCAGTAACTGGTATGTTTAAAATCAGAGACGCATTTTGTAACACAGGTGTGTTTGTTGATGAACTCAAGGCGAAAGTATTTCCAAACATTCGACAACATTTTACAGACCATAAATGGCTTTGCGAACGTGCTATTCTTGCACCAAAAATGATAGTATAAACAACATCAACTGGAAGATTCAAGAAGAGTTGCCTGGAGAATCTGTATTGTACAAATCAATAGATACCATTGTTGAGGAATCTGAGGCTGTGCACTACCCTACTGAATTGAAACTCTTTGGACCCTCCCAGAATACCACCGTATACTATCAAGAACTTGATACTAAGGACACTATGCTTATCAGAAATTTAAATCTTCCAAGACTTTGCAACGGTACAAGATTAGTAGTTATGAAGTTCCAGCCTGATATAATTGAATCAACAATTTTCCCAGACTGTGTCATATGTCAAACACAGTTTGACATATTTCCGTTTTTGTTTTTATTGTTCCAACGTTGAATGGAAGATAGCTGATTTATAGCTGATTTCTGATGATTTTATTATATAAATTTATATATTCAGATTTCGATTCATGTGTGCAACATTTCGACTGCTTTCATTTATACTCCATTTGAAATCATTTTTTTAAACAAACAATCTTAACACGGGAGAAGGTGCGCATACACACTTTATGAATGTTTTTTATTTTGTAACCAATAAATACAATAACCACCGTCACCTTTTTCAGTCGTAGATAATTTTTACAAATTTTGCGATAAAGTAAGTGGTATATTACTTTTAGAAAGATAGTGGTGGCAATTGTAAAAACCGCAAAAACCCTGGTTATGTCATACCCGAAGCGACAGCGACCGGGTTAAAATCCCGGGCTACGTCGAATACTTTAGCCAGCTTTTCAATAAAAAATAAACAATCGCAATATTACGTCTATAAGAATAACTAAAAATCGCATAAAAATGAATCTAGTCAAAAAAATACAAAAACTGGCTTTGAGTTGCTTAACTTCATACACAGAGATAGTTTCCTGCCAAATTTTGTACATACCATTATATTTGCTAAATGAATTTTAGATAAGCATCGATTTCCGACCATTCGATATGGTCAAGTTTTATTTTCTTTTATCTATAAATTATTATTTTAATATATTTTAGAATCTAATTTCACAGCTGCCAACCTTCTGGTTTTTTCATGTCAAATAAATACACCCCGAAAAAGAAAATTTCTTAAATACGTTGGCGACATATGGTGTGGAATCTGGGCTTTAATTCAGTAGAAGTTCCACCCTGATTTGAAAGTCCTTCGTAAATTGGTTTCCTAGAGAGTTTTATCATGTTTATGCGTCAGTAAATATCTTTCAATGTACGAATATAATACAAAATATCTCACAAGCTATTAAGATATAGACAGCATTATATAAATGCATTTTTGGAAGGTAGGAAGCCACACCCTTAGTCAGCGATGTTTGGTTAAATAAACACAAAATTTATCGTTATCGGTCGCCAATGCGTTAATAAATAGAAACAAATAAATACTAAAACTGTAATACCTAGAACAAAGGTATATTTTATTTTAAAAAAATTCTAGTTCTAACGATATATATTTGATTTAAAGAAATCAGAAGAATTGCAGCAATGATAATTATTGCTTCTATGATTGATTTTCGTTTAAAAATTGTTTAACACCTTCAAGGCCGGTTGTGTGTTAATCATATTGCAGAGGTGCCAAGCTCTCATTAATATTCCGTAATATGTGGGTTAATTTGACCCAGGTTTAACACGTTTCGCACCAGAAATGTTTTTAAGAAATGAAATTATATAAATTCAAAGCAGAAACCCGAAATTAAATAAAGATTCATCCAATAATTTTTCTGGTTTCAAGCGTTTCTAAACTGGGTTAGATTAAACAACATATTACGGAAGATTAGTGGGAACTTGGCACCTCTGTCATATTGCTCAATTTTAATCTCCAACTTCATAAATCACACCATAAGTTTTGAGTAAACTTTTGTTTTATAAAGCAAGTGAAGAAAATGTTTCATTAATTTACAAATAAATTTGTTCGTGAATCTTTGTGCCGTTCAACTATTTAATATTTCAGCAATATATGTACCAAGACTCCCTTATCATAGATCAGACTTGACAATCCGGAGAAAGTCTATGGGAGAAAATGTCCTCGGTAATTGCCAACTTATTAATTGACTTTCTCCGGAAAGTATCGCCGCCTGGTGGATACTACCGCACAGTTGCCATGTTTCGGGCTTTTTGAACACCAGTATATTTTTAGAGAAAATGTTGTTCTTTTAAATCCCAGAATTCTCCGATCAAACAAAACAAAATTGTCTCTACTAAAAAACTGGTATCCAAAAATATAATAGAAAAATCTATAGAAAAATCTAGCTGGTCTGCTACCGCATAGCTGCCAACTCTTACGCTTTTTTCTTACCACTAAAATTTAATAGAATTTTTTTCCTCATGTAATCACACGATATTGTCAATTTAATAATATAAAATTTACTATAAAATTTTAGTGGTAGGAAAACTACTAGTTCATAAGCAAATGCATAGAACAAATGGAGCTGTGAAAAAATTTCGTGTGATTTCGTGTCGTAAATACTATTACTGACGATTGATGGCGCTAGTAGCAGGACAAGTATAGCGGTCAAAGGCAACTTGCTGATTGAGAGGTCTGATACTATGATAAGGAGGTCTTGATATGTACTTTGCCAACCCACTCAAAGGTAAGTAATTGTGTTTCTGTAAGATTGAATTCACACCAGAAAATTCGAAAATAATTACTTAACCCCTTCAGGGGCAATGTACTATTGGAACTAAAATATTGAAATGATTGATTAACACCAAGATTGACAAACGAGTTTATTTTAAAATAAGTGAAAGCTTTCCTTCATGTGCCTTATAAATTCAAAATTTGATTCCAAAATTCTGGTGAAAATGTGGCATTTTGTAATTAAAATTAAGTGGTATATATAATATACCAGCGCCCTTCAAGGAGTTAAAAAAAATGGGAACGTATTTTCGCAGTTCTTTATTATACCAAAGTTATAACAGAATCATACAGGTCAGGGAATTTCCCTGACTTTATGTCAGAATAATACCAGTATTTAATTAGAGACCAACTCAACTTATACAAACGCGCGATTACATAAATCGAGTTTTTCTATAAGAAAATACTGGTATATACCCTGATACTATAGGAACGCTGTATAAGAGTAAAATTTTATTCTAAAACTCTTGTAAAAGTCTCGCTTAAAATGAAGTGGATAAACTATATTCCACACACAAAATATGTTTATTTAACAAACTTTAATGTTTTCTACTTATATTAATTTGATTTGTATTCGATATGAAGCACTCATAACAGCTTTGTAGTTAGTTTCTACATATGTTAATATGTGGAAAAAAAAATAATTCTAAAAACTATAATGGTATTATCAGAACTATAAACAGTGAAATTTTAACTAAAACAAAATATAATGTAAAGATGTGAAGGGAACAAAGACTGAATAGCCGGTAACAATTATTAATGGATATTTCTCTTATATTTTGTGCTTATGTGTTGCGAAACGCTTTTTTAAAACAAAATTAATAATTTCGGCTTTAAAAACTACAAAAGGGTTGAAATAAATAATTCTCGAAATAAACATTTCCAGGGTTCGTACGGGTCCTCGAATTTTAAGACCAGGAAATTATTCGGCACCAGTATTTTCTTATAGATAATCTCTTCTTAAATAAGGTGAAATTTCGCACGTTTGAACTTGATGCATTTTTTTAGAAAAATATACTGGTATGTCACCTGGAAAAGTAACGATACCCGTACGAACCCTGATTTCTTTTTATATTAAAATCATTAAAATTACAGACATTACATTACACTTTCATAAAACATTAAAAACATATTAAAATTGGACGTTTCGGATTTACATGAAAATCCCTCTGCAACAAACATTTTTCTTAACGTAAGTCACAGTTAAGAAAAATGTTTGTTGAAGAGGGATTTTCATGTAAATCCGAAACGTCCAATTTTAATATGTTTTTAATGTTTTATGAAAGTGTAATGTAATGTCTGTAATTTTAATGATTTTAATATAAATATGTTTAGACGTAATATTTTTGTTTACTTCAAAACATTTCTTTTGTTTATGTAAATTTTAATATTCTTTTTTTTTTATTCGTTTATGTTTTGTGTAAAAGATTTTTTAATATTGTTTGATGAATAAATTAAATAGAAAAGTAGAAATAAAAGTAAGCTTAAAAGATATAATAACCAATATATATATCAGTGCTATGAATATTAATTTCATAGAACATAAATATTTATTAACTGAAACTTTTTGTATGTTTCAAGACATGGAGGTGAGAATTATATTATTTAATAAACGCGTCGTCTCATCAAAAATTTACTTTTGAAAGAAAATCTTAATTTTAACAAACACACATATATATATACATATACGTATATGTATATATGCATATATACATATTCTAAAGAAGTATTGAGAATAAAAACTTCTTTGTGGACAAGAATGATATTTTAATAAATTTCATGGATATGGCTAGACTTATATTTCGTACTGAATTAGTAAAACGTCAAATGAAGACACAGAAATACAAACAAGACTAAATTAGCACAAAATGTGTAATACTGCAGATATTTACATTGAAATCTTTGGAGAATTTCCATAACTAAAGCTCCACAATTTCGTCGAAATATATTACAATTGGGATTGCTTAGCTTGAATTGGTTTTGAAATATCAGGAAGAAGTTGTTATTGAATATTGAAGTCTTAAATGAATCATTTTAGTTTCTTGCTGAATTAGTAAGTGTGATTCAGAGTATGATTAGCTCAATGCATTTAAAAAATAAAGCAGATTATTTGCACTGTAGTATTAATAATAACATATAATAATTGTATGTATAATAATTGATTGGTGTATAATATTATTGGTGTATAATAATTGATTCCAATTTTCTAGCGAATAAAGCATAATTTATTTTATGTACAGCTTTACTGATAAATTGAATAATCACACATTTTTTAGGGAGTATTTACATCTTAAAAGTGGCAGCCATGTAAATTCAGATTTCTGCATCGAACGGTATCGCAGTAATCGCAATTTTAGAACTATTTTTGCCTCTACATCCTTTTAAATTTCGATGTTTTTAGGACCTGTTCTCTGCAGATACATACCACTTAAAAGTAACAAAGATGTCAAATTTAAACTTAAAGCCCTTAAAATATTAAATAAATCGTAATATAGAACGTTTTTAGAATGTTTTCCCCTTGTTTCACCTGTTTTAAATTTTGAAATTTTTTAGAAACAGCGGTCAATTACATCTTATAAGTAATCGCCATGTCAATTTTAAGGCTTCTACTCCGAACGGTGTCACAGAAATTGAAAATTTTGAGCTTTTTTTGCTTCTGCACCCTTCAAAATTTCAAGTTTTCCAGAAAATGTTTTCTGTAAGCATTTGCTCCTTATTAGTAACAAGCCTGTTAAATTTCAATTTCCTATCCTTAACAATTTCATTCAAATCGTTAGAACATTTTTAGACCGTTTTTCGCTTGTCCGATATTTTAAAAACAGTTCTTAGCAAGCATAAACATCTTAAAATAACCACCATATAAAAATACAGGTCTATATTCCGAACGGTATCACAGAAATCGCAATTTTAGAACATTTTTTACATTGGCACCCATTTAAATTTCGATTTGTTTTTTCAGATAAGCATTTTGTTATGAAGAGGAAGTGGAGGGCTGCTTAGATGAGCTGAAAAAGATCTTATTTAAGTACCACACTTTATAAAGTAACATTTCAATAAAAGATTTCTGATACAAAACATGTTTTTAAATCACGATGTAGTTTACCTAAATACTGTCATTCAGATAAGATGTGTTAGCATCTAAAATTCTAGAAGATAGCTTGACAACCAGTTATTCCCATAGAGAAGAGATGGGGGTGGAGTGTACTCTCCCGTTATTCCTTCCGTTGAAAAGTGACACCAACATGATTGGCCCAACTCATGTAAAGGTTTCAAGATTTTGTGCGTTATTGCTTGATTGGTAGTTTCAAAAGTGTTTCCGGACGTGAAAAAATTATAAAAATAGTCAATGTAGTAGATTATGCATGTGAAGTGCAAAAACATTTTAAAAAACATGTAATAATTTGTTGAAAACAAATTTTCGGTATTTAAAAATTCATTTACATCTGACATTTAGATACGTAAGCTATAAAAATACAATTTTGCTTCCTAGTCCGTGTTGGGTATTAATTACATTTTCAACCAATTAAACAACTGCTAGATTAAATTATTTAATAATTGTTTACACTATTGTTTTCCAAGTTATATTAGCAAATATATATGAAGATGAATGCACTAGCTGTAATCGATGGAATCAAATAACCTATAAATGTAAAAAAGCCTCTTTTTGCAGAATTCAGTGAAAAAAGAAACTATATAATATTAAAAACGTCTTTATAATTTACATTTCATAATTTATGAACGGGATGCTCATGTGAAATCAATTTCAATGCACCTTTTATTAACAAAATAAATTAAAAATATAAGAAATGAAACTATAGAGTAAGCTAGGGAAAAAATATGAACGAAATAAAGAAATCAACTTAAAATATGTTTTAAAATAGTAAAAGAAGCTTCACACTTTCATTTAACGATACTCTAATTTGTTTATTTTCATTTCGCAAATATATTTTAGCATTTGGCGTTAAAATTAGATGTCAAATTTCGTAATTTTGATCCACAAAAAATAATAAAATAAAAGAATATCATGTTACTATTATATTGGCTCTATTTTAGGGTTACCAAAGCTCTGTCTATAACTATATCATCTCTAGGATTATTCCAGCAGACATGCCAAGTCTCCGACTTTTTGAATACCAGTAATTTAGTACAGAAAAGTTGTTTTACTTAATCGGAGAATTTTGTGATTTAAAACAACAACATTTTCTCTAAAAAATTACTAATGTGCAAAAATCCAGAGACTTGAAATGTCTGTTCCAGTCAAAGCCATTAAATAATAAGCCCAGTCAGATAGTGTTAAATTTGTTAGCGACACACTAGCGCCAAACCTCTGCTGCGGAAGGAGGACAAAACAGAAGTGGGTCGCAGAGAAACGATACGATTGATTTATATCAATATTTTATACGATTTGTATCGATGTTTTGTTTTTGCACTTCCTTTAAAAGCTTGCTAATTATTGGGATTTTTGTTACATTAAAGCTAAAACTATAATGAAACAAAATGTGGAAATTTACTGGATTAATATTTCTATATAAATATAGTGGTGGCGAAGAAGTTGATTTATTTATTAAAAGTTAAATAAAAAGTGATGGAAATTTACATCACTATGCAATTAACCCTTTCTGGCACAGACAAATTATGTTCGTAAAATGTGAAATTACTGACTGACACCGGAATTTACAAACGACTTTCTTAGAAAATATGAATTCCTTATTTTAATCTTTAATTTTAGAAGCAAAATTTTATTAAAATATTCTTGGTGCCGAATGCAGCACTCCCAACCGCTAGATGGCGCTATTTTCAACTTGCGAAAAGTTTCCCATTTATCTGACTGGGCTTATTATTTAATGGCTTTGGTTCCAGTCATGCTTTTAAAGATTCTAAAATACTGTAGCCGATAAATGTATCCTTCTTTTTTAAGAACATTTGAAGGAGAATTGCTTTGAGACTTATACGATACTAGGCTGTTTGTCTCGAATGATCCATATTTTTGTATTCACAGGAATACACACAAATACGTTGACAAATCACAGAAATTTTCTTCTTGACAAGAACGGGATAGACATCAGGAACTAGGCAGCACTGAAGACAATGACATCCATGCCTTACCAGGATTCGAACCCGAGCCAACACCGTGGCGGTCACCTCCGCTAACAACAACGCTGCCTGGACGGCAAATGTATCCTTTAAACGCTATACTTTACAATGTTTACATTTTAGCTACCAGATGTAGCTGCGATATTTATCGTTCAACATCGTTTAATTTTATTGGCAATTTTTTTTATTAATTTTTGGAACGGCTGGTTGCCACACTATATACTTTTTAACTACTTGTCTGTCATACAGGGTGTTTCACAAAGGACCTCTAACTTTAAAAATCAATAACCCGGAAACGGTGATAGATAGAATCATGAAACCAGTGGTATGTTTATTAAAAAAATCGTAAGAATCTTAAAGATAAATCTGAAAATTTAGTTAAAAGTAGCACCGATAGATGGCGCGGAGATTGTTAAGAATCCTTCGACTAGCCGTCGGAGATTTCGCCTTTGAAATCTGACAGCTATTAGCGTATAGTAAAAATAATTCGCATCGGACACGTTGCCTGTCTGTTGAACTTTTTTGAAAAGCTCACGAATTGTTTTCCCATCTGGGCCTTTTGCGACTTGAAATCGCGTTTGAAAACTTCTCCTTGTGGCAGTAGGACTTTGATTTATTCGGTGGTACACCAACACAATAAACACACGTTCCACCACGGTATACATCACTTTCGGAATTATTTTCACTATACGCTAATAGCGGTCAGATTTCAATGGCGAAATCTTCTACGGCTAGTCTTTCTATGCTTCTGAACTCTCTTCTTTTGATTCTTAACGCTCTCAGCGCCATCTATCGGTGCTATTTTTAACTAAATTTTGAGATTTATGTATAAGATTCTTACGATTCTTTTAATAAACATATAACTGGTTTCATGCTTCTATCTATCACCGTTTCCGGGTTATTGATTTTTAAAATTAGGGGTCCTTTGTGAAACACCCTGTATATCGTTTTAGGTAAAGCCAAGAACGCGTTTTAATCGGCAATTGAAATACGCTATGTCTTTAAATATTAATTTAAAACTTAGTGGTTTAAAACAAACTTCGTAGATTCGTTAAGATTTTGTAATATAATCTACAATATTTTATACTATAAAAAGTTTCTGATTTGCAACAATGTTTATAATAAAATTTGGTTGTTAGAAAAATTCCAATCGAAATTTTTCTTTTTAAAGAAAAATGCGATAAGAAGGCATATTTTTTCCTGAGTGAATAACAGCCTATTTTATATCTTCTTAGTATTAACATTTTTTTTATCATAAGATGTTATATTTGATAGTCGTTTTTTTAACTAAGTTGCTATCTGTTAGCAGTTAAAAGACCTGGAGCTAATCGATGCATTAGTATATATTTTTTGAAAGATTAATAATAATTTTTAATTATACTTTGTTTAACATTTCTTTTTATTAGAAGCAAGCAAGCGTTTTAAATGATAATTGAAGTGCTTTATGGGCTTGCATATTGATTAAAAATCGATCGTTAATTAAAAAACTTTTTCAAACATTTAATAAGCTGTTATTCTATTATCTACGTTATTATTCTGTTAATAAAATAAATATGTTTCCAAATTTATAATCAAAATCTCATTGAGATTGTTACAGAAATGCACTTTTAATTCTAATTGCCTGTTTTTTTTCTTTAAAGAAACCTAACATACAACGGAAAAAAAAAAATATATATATTTTTCAAATGAACTATTCCTTGTTTTGAAATTTCGTAGTGAAATCTATAGTGCCATCTCTTCTATCAAATATCATTATATTTCTCTTCCATTTTTTGAACTTATCTCAATATATCAAAAGTCTCTGAAGATCCGTTAACATTTTTTTGAAATATTAATAATCATTTTTAATTATTTTAAGCCACATTACTTTTTAATTAAAATTTAAATGAAGGTATTGTATATGAAAATGAAATACATTGTGGCTTTTTAAATTGATTGAATTGATAACATTTATAATTTCGGCACGCTCTCATGAAAGTACTTTCCTATTATTATGTATAGCATTTTGTTTTTAAAATACAGAATGCTCCAAATTTGCAACATGCCAGGTGCGTACATTTTTACCGCATTTTTAAAATGAAATGATTTGCTTTATTGAATCGCAGACAGAAAACTTGTGGTTAAATAAGGCGATTGTAAAATCTGCTATTTAAATATTAATGGAAAATTTCTAATATGAAATAGTGGTGCCAAAGTCCTAGAAAATTCTCAGGAGTATTTCGTAGCAATCTTTATTACAAACCCAAACCAGGATTTCCAGTTTCGTCTGATTTTCTATTCAGAAATTACGAAGACTTCGTTTTACTTTGTTTAATGACAGACATTTCGTGATTACAAGAACTAAAAATTATTTTTTCGGAATTTCCTGCATAAACTTGAACATTTCTGAATAAAAAATGAGGCGAAACTGGTAACTCTGCCACAAAATTATGAAACAAAATAACATTAATACAAAATAAAATTGAAACGGCTGCACAAACAGAATTTTTACTAGATTTAACTTAATTTAAATAAAAATAAAAAAATAGAAAGGGAAGTGAACGTCTAATTGTTTTCCATATGAGTAAAAGCTTCTTTTGAAATTTATTAGAGACAACAGTTTTCTATCGTAAGTTAATTTATTTCCCTTTCCTTTTTAACCCTTTCCGGCACAGTGGTCCCACTCCGGGCACACATAATTTTAATTCCAAACTTGCATTCGACACCAAGAATTTTTTAAAAAAATTTTGCTTAAATAAATTATTGTTTAGGTTTCTTAAACCTTTTGAGAGATAAAAAGATTTTAGAAGGATTACAAAGTTTTGATTTCATTAAACTATCAGAATTCAGTTTAATCAGATTTTTGAAAAGAAAACTATTTAAACAAAACTATAAAATAAAATTTTTGTCTAGGTTTCTTAAGCCTTCTAAGATATAAAAACTTTTAGAAGGATTACAAAGTTTTGATTTCTAAACGTAATAAAATTTAAAAATTATGTATTTTAATAAAGAAATTAAATGTCTAGAAGACTAACTTTTGAGCAAAAGAAAACAAATGTTTCAAATAAATTTTTGAAATTTATTTCAGTTATTTTATTCAGTATTGCAATTATTATATTTTTATGATACACTGTATTAGGTTGTCCGGAAAATTCGTACCGTTTGGGAAAATTCTACCATTTAATTTTAGACAAACAATGGAACAATATAGTTAGCAGGAAGGAATACCAAGTTGCGTACCAACTGAACTTCCAGGTTAACCCTTTCCGGCACAGTGGTCCCACTCCGGGCACACATAATTTTAATTCCAAACGGCACCAAGAATATTTTAATAAAATTTTGTTTCTATAATGAAAGCTTAAAATAAAGAGTTCTTATTTTCTAAAAAAATCGTCTGTAAATTCCGGTGTCAGTCCGTAATTTCGCATTTTACGAACAGAATTTGTTTGTGCCGGAAAGGGTTAAACTGTACCGATATGTATGATAAAATAAAAGTTTCCGGCGATAGTCGATGTATTAACGTTTTGTTTAAACTATTAATATTAATTTTTATTTACATTGTAACACATTTATTTTGAGTTAAAAGTGTTACAAAAGGAATTTTAATTTTTAAATGTAATGTTTTCCAGCTTTATAAATTGATTTAAAGATGTATTGTTTTTATACTTGCTGTTCGTACACACATTCACTATTTTCCTATTATCACAACATCTAATATGACTTTAACCGCCATCTAATATGACTTTTTTTTACCACCATTTCTCAATAGTAAAGAAATGTCTATTTCATTGCAGAAAACTTAGTAACAAACAAAACAAATTTTTCTATTAAATATAGTCGTTAGAAAAACTAGTCGTTGTGGGCCACCGTAATACTTACCCATCATGGATATGCATAATGTAAAATATTAAAATAAAAATGTGTAAACTACTTATAAAATGCATTGCAATTCAAATAAAATCGTGGCTTGATGACGTCACAAACATTAAGGCTCGATTACTGAATTGCTTGAAAGAGGTTTTTCCTTATAACTCCAAAAATAATAATCCTATTAACTAGCGGTTTATTGCATCTGATTAAGCGTCAAATTTCCAATTAAAATAAATCTTTGAAGTGAAATTTGGATGAAATACAGGGTCATGAAAAATCGAAAAGTGTGGAAAAATAGGATTCCAAATATCTCGGCAACTCATTATCCGATCGACTTCATGCTTTATTCAAAATTTGTTTTTTTATTGTCTTTTATATTCATTTCTTAAAATATACAATTTCGAAAATTTTTATATACCTTTCATCAGAACGAATATTTCGAGAATCCGAAAAAAATTGTTCCGGTTAATCGAGGTTATTGAAATGAAATAGGCTTCTTCCCATTATTACATACTAAGCACATACCAAATTGCAAGTATCTATCTCAATTTTTTCAGGAGATAGAGCGTTTACAGACACACAGACACATACACACACAGACACACACACACACAGACACACAGACGGACGGCAAACATTTTTTTTTTTCTAAAAATATGTTTTTCGGAATCTCCAGTGTCTGAAACGTGTAAATCCGTCAAAAAAATTTTTCGATTTTCAAAACGATTACTAGACTTACCCTATACTACGTATGATGGGTAAGTAAAAGCATAAAAGATCGCAGTGATGCCGCAAGTGTTTATTTTTTATTATTTTTTTTTTAATGAAGTGTTTGTAATTTATAACAGTCTATATTACAAAATAAGGCTAAGATAGTTACAGAGACATAAATTTTAATCGATCTATCTTCATTTGAAAGGAAAATAACATAAAAATGCCAAACAAAAAATTATTTTTATTACTTGAGTAATAGCTTCTTTTCGAAATTTCTTAGCGCTGAAAGTTTTCTATCATGAATAATTATAAAAAGAGAATTTGACCTTATCTGCAAAACGAAAGGTGGTCCTAGACGAGTCCATGTGCAGCATAAAACACATAAGCGACCATGTCCTATTTCTAACCGTTTCCGAGTTACGGCGGAAAGAAGGAAAATACTTCAAGTCTGCGTCAAGCCTAAATAAAACCAACATCAGTGAGGTTTTGGGTAAATCTACACGCAAAATAAGCTCATACTAAGAAAAAGAAGAAAAAACTTATAACATGACACCATTTCCATCAGGATATCTGGATTTAACGGTTAGCAATACCGGCGCTGAAACATGGGCGAAGTGCAATATCAAACTGCTTCCAAAATCATTAACCGGTACTATCGCAAACACCCTCGTAGCTACAATCGGTCGAATTTGCTAAAAACGTATCCATTTATACCAGATTCCGAATGAGTTTACAATAAACCATAATGGTGTGCCAATTCAAGAAAAACTTAGCCTTTCGTTTCAAATATATACATGAAATCATTCGGGATGTCTTGTTAAATTTACATAATTGGCATCATTACGCTTAACAAAATGCATTTATAACTGATATGCATCGTTTTGGACGCAATTCAGCTTAAATGTTGGATTTGGAACGCTTTGCGATCACATGATTAGCCTATCTGTGCTCCAATAGATATGGCATACTTTGTGGCTAGTATCATCAATGCATCGTGGATACTGTTCAGTCAGGATACCACAAACAGCATTCGAAGATTGAGTAAGTACTCCATTGCATTGGTAAATGATTTACGCTCATTAGATTACAGGAATCACATCAAGTAATCCTGGCAGGTGATCTTACAGAAATCTTTAACAAATAAGCATCGTTTGTCACATGACCCTGGAACACATAAGCAAATATCAAGCGATCGTTAACCACTCACTCCAAGTGAAACATTTAAGCTTAATCATTGAAATCAGTGAAACATTTAAGCTTAAAGTGAAACATTTAAGCTTACTCAGCGTCTGGAACGCTGAGTTTCACCTTACAATTGGAGTTTATTGAGCGTAATGATGCCAATTCATTAACGAGCCATTCCGAGTGAGTTCAGTGACGTATTGTAAACTAATCTAGAACGCCATCTGCTCTAGAACACCAATTTGTAAGATCATTTGAAAACTGGTGTAATGGATAAGGTTTTGGTAAAGTTGATCCATAATAGAGCTAGTAAAGTGTTTTCTATATTGCCGCTAAAGGGTTTGGTGAAAATTCGATTTTGCACTTCGCCAATATTTCAGCACTTGAAGCTCGACTTTAAATCCATCCAAATGATTTCATTTTATACAATTTTTTATACTCTTTTCAAATAATAGCCTATTTAGCATCTCATAGTTTGCAACATTTCCAAGTTTTCATAAACCTTACAAATTTGGTTTTCGCAGGTTCGATGCATTTTCCTTCTATCCACCATAACTCAGAAACGTTTAGAGATAGGATTTGTTTGCTTTAGTGTTTTACAGGGTTCGCACGCTTTTATCACAATTTTTTCATAGAAAATTTATATTTAATATTTAAATAGCAGAAATTTTAAACGCCTCGTTTGATAGCAGGATTTGTAATACCTACTCTTCTAAATTTAAATAAGGCGAAAAATGCATTAAAAATTGTGGTAAATGTGTACGAATCCTGTTTTTTGCCCCAAATGACCTTTCTATCATACTTTTTCATTTGTCCGATTATGTTAAATTCATCCGATATTTGCCTTTCTTTTGACAAAGTAATTATATTCCTTATTATAAAGTATCCTTATTATAAAGTAACTATATTCTTTTTACAAAGTAATTACATTCCTTTTTTCACAAAGTATTTTTATAATTATATTTTCTTTCAGTTTTACTTATAGGAAGTTAAAAAACCTCTGGAGATTATCGATACCTTTCGAAACATTTATATTCATTTTAAGTTATATTGTATTACATTGCTTTTTAATTAAAACTGTTTAATTAGATTTCTTTGATTTGAAAATGAAATTAATTTTCAATGTTGATTTTTTTTTCTAGCCGTAATGTTAAAAACTCAAGTCTGATTAAGAAAAGAAAAATAATAAATGGAAATCTGTGGGAGACAAATAAAGGTAAATTGAAATATGTATTCTTTTTTTAAAGCAGAAAAATTCTATTAAACCATTATTTTTGAAGGTGTCGATTTTAAAAATTATTTTAATGAAAATTGTTTTTGATTTTTTAAACGTTTTGAAATAACTCAGATAAATTAATATAGACAAAACGCCATTTAAAAAATTCAGCCTATATCTATATTTTCTAGATTACGTTACATGAAAAACAAATGTTTTGTCTTTATAATATGTTGCCCTTGAAGTTGTCGATATGCATATGTTCTTAATAATATATTTTTCTTTAATGAATTCTAGAGCATTCAAAGCTGCAAGGTATCAGTAAATGCGTTGTAGATAGGGATTGGATACAATGATGCTGTAAACACTGAGCTGCCATATATAACAAGAGATCTGAGTCGGCAGTAAGCAGTCTGCAATGCAAATGACGCTTGCAAGGAAGGGGGAATAGACCGCGTTGCCAATGTTAGACATAAATTTTCTAATTTTCTATATGGGTTGCCCAAATGAAAGTGGCACTACAGTCGGTTTGAAAAATGATTTAATGGTATTAACATAAATTAGTACACAAAAGAAAAAAGTAATACAGACATAGCAGATAGGCTAGACAATGCCACCTTGTAGGATGAAACAAGTATGCCAGTGGTCAACGAGACGATGGATACCCTGGGTGAAGAATCTCCGAGGTTGGTTGTGGAAGCAATTTTTAACGGCAGCTTGGACCTCATTATCGTCGGCAAATCGCCGTCCCTTCAGAGCTTTCTTGAGTGGACCGAAGATGTGGTAGTCACACGGCGAGACATCTGGACTGTAAGGGCGATGTATTGCTTCTTCCACTGCGAAAATCCCTACGCCATCGGAATACCGATCTGCGTCACATACACTCCGTGCCATACACATTTTGTGTTCGACGATAGATTTCACTAGCACTCACATTTTCCGCTGTTAAAAATTGCACGACCGCACGTTGACACCGTTTGGAGACATCCATGATGTGAACGATGACTTATAACGTGCTCCAACGCTATCACACACGCATCTGATGGGATATGTGTATATCGCATGCATTCCCAGGACGCTGCGCCCTCTATAAAAACATGCGCAATCACCTTTCTCTTCAAATGGCGGACTTATTACAGCAATGCCACTTTCATTTGGGCGACTTTTATATTATCCACATTCAGTGGCGTAGCCAGGGACGGGTCCAAATGCTATGGATACAGTAATATTGTAAAGTTTCCTCCGCCTTGGTTATCGCAAAAAGTTCTCCGATTGGATAAGGCAAAGAAAACTTTACAAAATTAGTGGCATCCAGAGCATTTGGACCTCCACCTTGGCTACTCCACTGTCCTAATATATGCATCTCCTTTTAAGATATGATTATTTACTTAATTAATGCTTCTCTAATCTTGCAAGACAGTTCAATAAACAGTACTATGTTTTGCCATGCATGTCAATTGAACATATTGTCACTGTATTCTTCTGCGCTGACCGTTAGAATCATGTTGGTGAACAGGAAGACAGATCTCCTGTTATATATAAATGTCAGCGGCTGTAAATGTAGAAGTGTTCCGAGAACTTTGTTAATCTACTAGTAACAGGGTTCGTACGCCTCCTGGAATTTTGCGACCAGGGAATTTTCTGGTACCAGTATTTTCTTGCAGAAAATCTCTCCTTCAAAGGAGGTGAAGTTTCGCGAGTTAATCATAGATTTCTTTTTCTATAAAAAAAATACTGGTAACTCTCCTGGAAGATTTCCTGATCCGTACGAACCCGGTAGTAATCAAGAAATATTTAAATTTTACAGATGAATGGTCAATAACAATGCAAGATCAATGGTATGTTAGAAATCCCTCATTGTATTGATATTTTATGCTTAACATATCGGAAATTGTACGGAAGACGAAGCTAAAGTCTCGTGGAAACAGGCGTCTGATGCATTAAATATATTTATAAAATTTACCGAATACAACAAAAGTTACAGGTTTGCAGAATTCATAAACCAGTAACGATTTATTGTAGAATAATTCCTAATCATGGAAGTAACGTGATATCAGAGACGTTTTGAACTGTAACGCTCATGTTAATTGTTTATCAAGTAATATAACTTACAGTACATATTACATAATTTAAATTTAATTTTGTAGTCTACATTTTTCATTAAACCCTACAGTTGTATAGAATGACGAAATAAGATATAGTATTTTATCAGATATTTATATCGTTTGCACAGGTTCATAATGTACATAAACAGATAATGACTTTCGATAATGCAGTAAAGTCGCTAATTCGGCCCGGCTGTGGTCTCGAACGTGCAGGTTTAGAGTGTTCCCACTGTACTACTATATTGGATGATGTTGCAATAATTTGAAAACTGAAAGATTAACCCTTAAATGCCTACAGTATCAAATTTGCAACAAGTTAATTTTTAATAAATAAATCAAGTTCTTCGCAACCACTATATTTATATCGAAATATTAATCCTCTAAAAATAACATAAATATGCTACGGAATAAAGTTTAAAATATATCATCAATTTCTGGTGTTTCATCCTTAATATAGGTAAAAAAAAAATAAAACAAAACACAATTCTAAAAGAAAAACTCATGCATTGAAGGATTAAGTATTAGACACCAGATATTTTAAGATAAATTTATAACTTTATTCAGTAGCATATTTAAGTGAATTTTGCAGGATTAATATTTCGATATAAATATAGTGGTTGCGAAGTACTTGATTTATTTATTACTAAAAAGTGTTGCAAATTTGATACGCTAGACATTTAACCCTTCATTGCATAGTGATGAAAATTTCCATCACTGTTTATTTAACTTTTATTAAATAAATCAACTTCTTCGCCATCACTATATTTATATCGAAATATTAATGCAGTAAATTTCCCGTGAACTATGTTCTTGAACAAAGTTAAAGATCTATCTTAAAATTTCTGGTGTCTAATATTTAATATATGTATAAAAAAACACAATTGTAAAAGAAAAACTCATGCAAAGAAGGGTTAAGGATTAAGAAGTGAAATATTCCATCCTGCTTGTTTACCTATGCAATACCCAGTATAATAACGCATGTAGACATACGCGAATAACATAACGCATGTAACGCCTGTAGACTTATAAATTGAATTTGTGTGTTCATAAGATCAAGTCATGCATTTTTCTCCTACATTGTGTTGGAATTTCCAGTTTAGTATGGCTAACATTATAAAATCAACAACAACTCAAAAGTATTTAATAAAACTTAAACCTGAAATATTAAGGAAAAAGTTTTTTCCTTCAACGAAGCTTAAAAATATGTATTAACTAAAAATAATTTAAGATTTATTGTAGTTAATATTGTTTATTAATTTGTTTTGAACATACAACGCAATAGCGAATTTATTTTCCTAATTGTTCTTTTAGTTAAGAAAAATGTGCATTTTCTGCATAAAGTAACCTGAATTTATTGTAAAAAAGTGTAATTTCATAAAGTATTGATTAGAGAGACACCGTTGTACATGAAAAACTATCATTAATATATCCAAACTACGCATTAAAAGTATTATTAAAAACCATCTCTAACGTATGGAAAAAGTTGAATTGCCTTAGAGTAAAATGACTAGACTAATAAAAAATACGTCATCTAAGAATTTTAAATATGGTAAATTACAACAGAAAATTTCTTTTCCGTTTCTATCCTGAAAATTTTAAATTAAGCACAATTTTGAAATGGTATTTGTTTCTTTTACTAATATTTTATTTCTTTGACTGTCTTAGTAGTGCTCAATTTAAATGTAAATTTTAGAAAAAAAAAATCATCTTATTTGAAATATCTCTATTATGAAAAATCTTATATAAGAATTTGACGAAAAGTAATTTGACTTCAAGCATTTATATAAAAAAAAAGAATTTTAGAGTATTTTAATAAAGAGAATTTTTAAAACATGTAAGATTATTAAGGTAAATTTTAATTATTTTCCAAATTAATTATATTTGCTACTCTTTTTTCCTCTACATGTAATTCCAAGAAAGTTGTTTTTAGCATAGTGTGCATACACTTCTACCAAAATTTTTAGAAGACTTTTCCGCTGTGTATGACATTAAACATACTAATAATTTTACACAAGTTTTACAGAAATATTTCCACCAGAACTTTTATATAAAACCATTTCACTTTCATTTAATTCTCTCCCCCTCTGTGATTTATATTTTATTTATTTTTGTAAAAATATTTCTGATTGAAATCGAAATATTTTCATTTTACTGTCAAAAAACCAGTTGTTGGTGTTGGATTATTTAATGTTAAAAAGCGGATCTCAAAACAAAAAAAAAAAAAAAAAAAAAAAAAAAAGAATATCCCGGCTTTCTGATATATTTTCTATCTCATTTTTAAACACAAAGTCATGACACTTACATGTATGGTTATTCAAGTGATTTGCTGTAAACAGTTCTTTCTATTTTTCGATAAATGAATTACATCTGTCGCGTCCAGAAATTCTATTTTTCGCAGGTTCAAATTTTCACCAGTAATATTTTTATGTAATCACCTGCTTATTTAAATTGACAGTTTCTATTATAAACAAGGCTAACGTTTCTTTTTAACCCGAGAACTCTACGCCAATGCGAATTCGCACAGTCAAAATTTTAAATGTAATTTAGAATTCTTCTATATGTGATAAGCTTCCCAAAAATCAAGGTCGTAAATAGATGTGCATATCTGAATTATTGAACCCTCTGAAAAATTAAAACTCTGATCGTCAGGCCCTGAAGTTGTTTGGGAATTTGAAGGTTCACAAACTTGGCGTTCCATTCAGACCAATAGTTTCTAACATTGGTACTTCCTCCAATAGATTAGCGAAATATCTTGTTTCTATTTTCTCCCCGCTATTCTCCAACAATATTTACACCTGCAAAAATTCTTATGATTTCGTAAGTAAACTACGTAACTTCACCATTAATCAAAGCCACCGTATGGTTTCATTCGACGTCAAATCCCTCTTTACAAACGTACCGGTTCAAGGTGCTATAAACTGTCTTAAATTACGCCTCCAGAAGTTTCATTACACGCAGTTTGAAATTGATGAATTATTACACCTTACTGACAGTTGTCTCTGACAAAACACGTTCATTTTAACGGTGATTTTTATCGCATGACTGATGGCTTATCTATGGGCTCGTCCCTGAGCCCAATCCTCAGCAATTTTTATATGCATTATTTCCAGTCAAACCTTTTCAATAGGTTACATTTTCCATTTTACACCCAATATGTCGATGACTGCTACGCTATACTGGATTCTAGTGATGTATATATCCCACATACGCTTTCTGTTATAAACTCTGTAGATGAACATATAAAGTTTACATCTGAATTTGAAAATAATTACCAACTACCTTTACTTGATGTTATGGTTTACCGTGAAAATGACTCATTCCAAACCACTGTTTATCGTAAACCATTCGCAGTTTCCTTACCGCCAAATCGTCTTTCGTCACACCTCCCTAATTAAAAATTGGCTGCTTTTAATACCTATGTTCATCCCGCGTTAAAAAAATTTTCATCTGGGAGTTAGGCCACATTAAATCAATAACCATTGACCGGCGGTATCCTGTTGAAATGGTTGATTCAATTCAAAATAAAGTAACTAAACCAACACATTCCAACGTTAACAATGTTCGCGATGAAAGTTTAATTATACGTCCATATTTTCCAAAAATATGCCATCAAATATCGAGAATTTTGAAACGATTCGATTTTAAACTAATTTATGCACCATTTAACAAAATCGAATTTACAGATCTCAAACATCCAATTGACAGGTTTTCACATGGGGGAATTTATAAGATATCTTGCGAGTGTGATAGAATGTACATAGGTCAAACTAAGCAACCCCTTAATGTCCGTTTGGGGGAATATAAGAACTATGTTAAAAATTGTGAAACTAAACGATCTGCGATTGCTAACTATTGTTGGTCTGACAATCACAGTTTTAATTTTTCAGAGCGTTCAATAATTCAGAAATGCTCATCTATTTACGACCTTGATTTTTGGGAAGCTTATTATATATGGAAGAATTCAGGCAACATAGTTAATGATATGTCGAGTACACCAAATTTTTCAAATATCTGGCTACCTTTCATTTAATTCATTCTCTTATCCCCCCTTTTCTCCTTTGTACTTAAACTCGTCCAGACTGGTTGGGCGATTCTATTAGTATCTTTTCTGTATGTGTGCGACGGCTAGGAAAATCTAGCGCATTTAAAAGTCTGAAAACTTATGTGATGATAGTTCAAGGTTTGCCCTGGTGTACCGGGGAAACGGACTTTTAATATTTTGAAAATAAGCCGAAATATTAATTAAAACTCATTAAACATCGCTTTTAAAATGCCATCTTTTCTCACAATGATGCAAAAGAAATAACAAAACCATAAAATCGGTATTATGTTGCGAGGGTCAAGAATGATTTGGGGTTTACACTAAAAAGGCGGGGCTACCAAATTCCCTTTTAACTACGCCTTTTCGAAACACGGCGAAATAACAAAAACAATTAGGTCTATCGACACGAACATTTGCACATCTAGATGATAAAAAATCCCGATACCGAAAAATCCAAATTCAAAAAAATTCATCGGCAAATTCTCCAGATTTTAATTAATAGATAATTAACTTTCCTTTTGAAATTAAAATCATTTTATCTTGCAAAGATCATTTTCATACTGAAAGTGAAACAAACCACAAAAGAAAACGGATAACTACAAAAATTTCGGGCTCTATAATTTTTTTTTAAATTTTTTTATCAGTTACATCTGGAATATACACTTACAAGAAGATTTTATTAACATAAATTATGTTCATGTTGTCAATAGTCAAACAGTTACTTTTACTAGAGGTAAATCTATTTTTAAAGCAGATGTCGCTGAAATCGCCCTATTATTGTACCGCACCGTTGCACGTTTATCGGCTACAATTTTTTAGCACTTTTTAAAGCATTACCAGTTTGGATTTTTTTATATTCCGAAATTTCGCATTCATACCAGAAATTACCTATAATGTTCTTTTGGTTACTTCTTGTGGCAGATATTTCGTGAGATTTAAAGTAAAAATTCTTGTTTCAGAATTTCCGGTTTTAATTCAAAAATTTTGAATTCAAAAGCGGTAAAACCGTTTTCCACACTATGTATTCTAGGCGCTGTAGACCAGTTAATTTTATTTTATTAAAACCTGATTTTTTTATGGAAAAACAAATGTATTTTTTTTATCCTATCTTAAATGCACAAATATTCGAAGATATGCGGGGGAGAAGGATATTTACATTGCATTTTTCACCTCTTCAACCCTTGTTTACCAATATTTCAGAATATTAATCTCCAGGAGGGATTTATTTTCTCGGGTTCTATGGGCCCGATCGTAACGGGGTTTGGCTCATTCGACTTGATTTCGATAGCCTTACAGATTTGACTTCCATGTTCCACCAACAGGACGCGAATTCTTATCACGGGTTCTATGTTCTTATCACACGGGTTTTGGCTCATCCAACTTGATTTCGATAGCCTTACAGATTTTATTTCCACTTTCTAACAGAAAGAGTCCCATTCTTATCTCGGATTTTATGGGCCTGATCACAACGGGGTTTGGATGATGTAAAATATTAAAATAAAAATGTGTAAACTACTTATAAAATGCATTGCAATTCAAATAAAATCGTGGCTTGATGACGTCACAAACTTTAAAGGCTCGATTACTGAATTGCTTGAAAGAAACATCCTTATAACTCCAAAAATAATAATCCTATTAACTAGCGGTTTATTGCATCTGATTAAGCGTCAAATTTCCAATTAAAATATATCTTTGAAGTGAAATTTGGATGAAATACAGGGTCATGAAAAATCGAAGAGTGTGGAAAATAGGATTCCAAATATCTCGGCAACTGATTATCCGATCGACTTCATGCTTTATTCAAAATTTATATTTTTTTATTGTCTTTTATATTCATTTCTTAAAATATACAATTTCGAAAATTTTTATATACCTTTCATCAGAACGAATATTTCGAGAGTCCGAAAAAAATTGTTCCGTTTAATCGAGGTTATTGAAATGAAATAGGCTTCTTCCCATTATTACATACTAAGTACATACCAAATTTCAAGTCTCTATCTCAATTTTTTCAGGAGATAGAGCGTTTACAGACACACAGACACATACACACACAGACACACAGACGGACGGCAAAAATTTTTTTCTAAAAATATGTTTTTCGGAATCTCCAGTGTCTGAAACGTGTAAATCCGTCAAAAAAATTTTTCGATTTTCAAAACGATTACTAGACTTACCCTATACTACGTATGATGGGTAAGTAAAAGCATAAAAGATCGCAGTGATGCCGCAAGTGTTTATTTTTTATTATTTTTTTTTTAATGAAGTGTTTGTAATTTATAACAGTCTATATTACAAAATAAGGCTAAGATAGTTACAGAGACATAAATTTTAATCGATCTATCTTCATTTGAAAGGAAAATAACATAAAAATGCCAAACAAAAAATTATTTTTATTACTTGAGTAATAGCTTCTTTTCGAAATTTCTTAGCGCTGAAAGTTTTCTATCATGAATAATTATAAAAAGAGAATTTGACCTTATCTGCAAAACGAAAGGTGGTCCTAGACGAGTCCATGTGCAGCATAAAACACATAAGCGACCATGTCCTATTTCTAACCGTTTCCGAGTTACGGCGGAAAGAAGGAAAATACTTCAAGTCTGCGTCAAGCCTAAATAAAACCAACATCAGTGAGGTTTTGGGTAAATCTACACGCAAAATAAGCTCATACTAAGAAAAAGAAGAAAAAACTTATAACATGACACCATTTCCATCAGGATATCTGGATTTAACGGTTAGCAATACCGGCGCTGAAACATGGGCGAAGTGCAATATCAAACTGCTTCCAAAATCATTAACCGGTACTATCGCAAACACCCTCGTAGCTACAATCGGTCGAATTTGCTAAAAACGTATCCATTTATACCAGATTCCGAATGAGTTTACAATAAACCATAATGGTGTGCCAATTCAAGAAAAACTTAGCCTTTCGTTTCAAATATATACATGAAATCATTCGGGATGTCTTGTTAAATTTACATAATTGGCATCATTACGCTTAACAAAATGCATTTATAACTGATATGCATCGTTTTGGACGCAATTCAGCTTAAATGTTGGATTTGGAACGCTTTGCGATCACATGATTAGCCTATCTGTGCTCCAATAGATATGGCATACTTTGTGGCTAGTATCATCAATGCATCGTGGATACTGTTCAGTCAGGATACCACAAACAGCATTCGAAGATTGAGTAAGTACTCCATTGCATTGGTAAATGATTTACGCTCATTAGATTACAGGAATCACATCAAGTAATCCTGGCAGGTGATCTTACAGAAATCTTTAACAAATAAGCATCGTTTGTCACATGACCCTGGAACACATAAGCAAATATCAAGCGATCGTTAACCACTCACTCCAAGTGAAACATTTAAGCTTAATCATTGAAATCAGTGAAACATTTAAGCTTAAAGTGAAACATTTAAGCTTACTCAGCGTCTGGAACGCTGAGTTTCACCTTACAATTGGAGTTTATTGAGCGTAATGATGCCAATTCATTAACGAGCCATTCCGAGTGAGTTCAGTGACGTATTGTAAACTAATCTAGAACGCCATCTGCTCTAGAACACCAATTTGTAAGATCATTTGAAAACTGGTGTAATGGATAAGGTTTTGGTAAAGTTGATCCATAATAGAGCTAGTAAAGTGTTTTCTATATTGCCGCTAAAGGGTTTGGTGAAAATTCGATTTTGCACTTCGCCAATATTTCAGCACTTGAAGCTCGACTTTAAATCCATCCAAATGATTTCATTTTATACAATTTTTTATACTCTTTTCAAATAATAGCCTATTTAGCATCTCATAGTTTGCAACATTTCCAAGTTTTCATAAACCTTACAAATTTGGTTTTCGCAGGTTCGATGCATTTTCCTTCTATCCACCATAACTCAGAAACGTTTAGAGATAGGATTTGTTTGCTTTAGTGTTTTACAGGGTTCGCACGCTTTTATCACAATTTTTTCATAGAAAATTTATATTTAATATTTAAATAGCAGAAATTTTAAACGCCTCGTTTGATAGCAGGATTTGTAATACCTACTCTTCTAAATTTAAATAAGGCGAAAAATGCATTAAAAATTGTGGTAAATGTGTACGAATCCTGTTTTTTGCCCCAAATGACCTTTCTATCATACTTTTTCATTTGTCCGATTATGTTAAATTCATCCGATATTTGCCTTTCTTTTGACAAAGTAATTATATTCCTTATTATAAAGTATCCTTATTATAAAGTAACTATATTCTTTTTACAAAGTAATTACATTCCTTTTTTCACAAAGTATTTTTATAATTATATTTTCTTTCAGTTTTACTTATAGGAAGTTAAAAAACCTCTGGAGATTATCGATACCTTTCGAAACATTTATATTCATTTTAAGTTATATTGTATTACATTGCTTTTTAATTAAAACTGTTTAATTAGATTTCTTTGATTTGAAAATGAAATTAATTTTCAATGTTGATTTTTTTTTCTAGCCGTAATGTTAAAAACTCAAGTCTGATTAAGAAAAGAAAAATAATAAATGGAAATCTGTGGGAGACAAATAAAGGTAAATTGAAATATGTATTCTTTTTTTAAAGCAGAAAAATTCTATTAAACCATTATTTTTGAAGGTGTCGATTTTAAAAATTATTTTAATGAAAATTGTTTTTGATTTTTTAAACGTTTTGAAATAACTCAGATAAATTAATATAGACAAAACGCCATTTAAAAAATTCAGCCTATATCTATATTTTCTAGATTACGTTACATGAAAAACAAATGTTTTGTCTTTATAATATGTTGCCCTTGAAGTTGTCGATATGCATATGTTCTTAATAATATATTTTTCTTTAATGAATTCTAGAGCATTCAAAGCTGCAAGGTATCAGTAAATGCGTTGTAGATAGGGATTGGATACAATGATGCTGTAAACACTGAGCTGCCATATATAACAAGAGATCTGAGTCGGCAGTAAGCAGTCTGCAATGCAAATGACGCTTGCAAGGAAGGGGGAATAGACCGCGTTGCCAATGTTAGACATAAATTTTCTAATTTTCTATATGGGTTGCCCAAATGAAAGTGGCACTACAGTCGGTTTGAAAAATGATTTAATGGTATTAACATAAATTAGTACACAAAAGAAAAAAGTAATACAGACATAGCAGATAGGCTAGACAATGCCACCTTGTAGGATGAAACAAGTATGCCAGTGGTCAACGAGACGATGGATACCCTGGGTGAAGAATCTCCGAGGTTGGTTGTGGAAGCAATTTTTAACGGCAGCTTGGACCTCATTATCGTCGGCAAATCGCCGTCCCTTCAGAGCTTTCTTGAGTGGACCGAAGATGTGGTAGTCACACGGCGAGACATCTGGACTGTAAGGGCGATGTATTGCTTCTTCCACTGCGAAAATCCCTACGCCATCGGAATACCGATCTGCGTCACATACACTCCGTGCCATACACATTTTGTGTTCGACGATAGATTTCACTAGCACTCACATTTTCCGCTGTTAAAAATTGCACGACCGCACGTTGACACCGTTTGGAGACATCCATGATGTGAACGATGACTTATAACGTGCTCCAACGCTATCACACACGCATCTGATGGGATATGTGTATATCGCATGCATTCCCAGGACGCTGCGCCCTCTATAAAAACATGCGCAATCACCTTTCTCTTCAAATGGCGGACTTATTACAGCAATGCCACTTTCATTTGGGCGACTTTTATATTATCCACATTCAGTGGCGTAGCCAGGGACGGGTCCAAATGCTATGGATACAGTAATATTGTAAAGTTTCCTCCGCCTTGGTTATCGCAAAAAGTTCTCCGATTGGATAAGGCAAAGAAAACTTTACAAAATTAGTGGCATCCAGAGCATTTGGACCTCCACCTTGGCTACTCCACTGTCCTAATATATGCATCTCCTTTTAAGATATGATTATTTACTTAATTAATGCTTCTCTAATCTTGCAAGACAGTTCAATAAACAGTACTATGTTTTGCCATGCATGTCAATTGAACATATTGTCACTGTATTCTTCTGCGCTGACCGTTAGAATCATGTTGGTGAACAGGAAGACAGATCTCCTGTTATATATAAATGTCAGCGGCTGTAAATGTAGAAGTGTTCCGAGAACTTTGTTAATCTACTAGTAACAGGGTTCGTACGCCTCCTGGAATTTTGCGACCAGGGAATTTTCTGGTACCAGTATTTTCTTGCAGAAAATCTCTCCTTCAAAGGAGGTGAAGTTTCGCGAGTTAATCATAGATTTCTTTTTCTATAAAAAAAATACTGGTAACTCTCCTGGAAGATTTCCTGATCCGTACGAACCCGGTAGTAATCAAGAAATATTTAAATTTTACAGATGAATGGTCAATAACAATGCAAGATCAATGGTATGTTAGAAATCCCTCATTGTATTGATATTTTATGCTTAACATATCGGAAATTGTACGGAAGACGAAGCTAAAGTCTCGTGGAAACAGGCGTCTGATGCATTAAATATATTTATAAAATTTACCGAATACAACAAAAGTTACAGGTTTGCAGAATTCATAAACCAGTAACGATTTATTGTAGAATAATTCCTAATCATGGAAGTAACGTGATATCAGAGACGTTTTGAACTGTAACGCTCATGTTAATTGTTTATCAAGTAATATAACTTACAGTACATATTACATAATTTAAATTTAATTTTGTAGTCTACATTTTTCATTAAACCCTACAGTTGTATAGAATGACGAAATAAGATATAGTATTTTATCAGATATTTATATCGTTTGCACAGGTTCATAATGTACATAAACAGATAATGACTTTCGATAATGCAGTAAAGTCGCTAATTCGGCCCGGCTGTGGTCTCGAACGTGCAGGTTTAGAGTGTTCCCACTGTACTACTATATTGGATGATGTTGCAATAATTTGAAAACTGAAAGATTAACCCTTAAATGCCTACAGTATCAAATTTGCAACAAGTTAATTTTTAATAAATAAATCAAGTTCTTCGCAACCACTATATTTATATCGAAATATTAATCCTCTAAAAATAACATAAATATGCTACGGAATAAAGTTTAAAATATATCATCAATTTCTGGTGTTTCATCCTTAATATAGGTAAAAAAAAAATAAAACAAAACACAATTCTAAAAGAAAAACTCATGCATTGAAGGATTAAGTATTAGACACCAGATATTTTAAGATAAATTTATAACTTTATTCAGTAGCATATTTAAGTGAATTTTGCAGGATTAATATTTCGATATAAATATAGTGGTTGCGAAGTACTTGATTTATTTATTACTAAAAAGTGTTGCAAATTTGATACGCTAGACATTTAACCCTTCATTGCATAGTGATGAAAATTTCCATCACTGTTTATTTAACTTTTATTAAATAAATCAACTTCTTCGCCATCACTATATTTATATCGAAATATTAATGCAGTAAATTTCCCGTGAACTATGTTCTTGAACAAAGTTAAAGATCTATCTTAAAATTTCTGGTGTCTAATATTTAATATATGTATAAAAAAACACAATTGTAAAAGAAAAACTCATGCAAAGAAGGGTTAAGGATTAAGAAGTGAAATATTCCATCCTGCTTGTTTACCTATGCAATACCCAGTATAATAACGCATGTAGACATACGCGAATAACATAACGCATGTAACGCCTGTAGACTTATAAATTGAATTTGTGTGTTCATAAGATCAAGTCATGCATTTTTCTCCTACATTGTGTTGGAATTTCCAGTTTAGTATGGCTAACATTATAAAATCAACAACAACTCAAAAGTATTTAATAAAACTTAAACCTGAAATATTAAGGAAAAAGTTTTTTCCTTCAACGAAGCTTAAAAATATGTATTAACTAAAAATAATTTAAGATTTATTGTAGTTAATATTGTTTATTAATTTGTTTTGAACATACAACGCAATAGCGAATTTATTTTCCTAATTGTTCTTTTAGTTAAGAAAAATGTGCATTTTCTGCATAAAGTAACCTGAATTTATTGTAAAAAAGTGTAATTTCATAAAGTATTGATTAGAGAGACACCGTTGTACATGAAAAACTATCATTAATATATCCAAACTACGCATTAAAAGTATTATTAAAAACCATCTCTAACGTATGGAAAAAGTTGAATTGCCTTAGAGTAAAATGACTAGACTAATAAAAAATACGTCATCTAAGAATTTTAAATATGGTAAATTACAACAGAAAATTTCTTTTCCGTTTCTATCCTGAAAATTTTAAATTAAGCACAATTTTGAAATGGTATTTGTTTCTTTTACTAATATTTTATTTCTTTGACTGTCTTAGTAGTGCTCAATTTAAATGTAAATTTTAGAAAAAAAAAATCATCTTATTTGAAATATCTCTATTATGAAAAATCTTATATAAGAATTTGACGAAAAGTAATTTGACTTCAAGCATTTATATAAAAAAAAAGAATTTTAGAGTATTTTAATAAAGAGAATTTTTAAAACATGTAAGATTATTAAGGTAAATTTTAATTATTTTCCAAATTAATTATATTTGCTACTCTTTTTTCCTCTACATGTAATTCCAAGAAAGTTGTTTTTAGCATAGTGTGCATACACTTCTACCAAAATTTTTAGAAGACTTTTCCGCTGTGTATGACATTAAACATACTAATAATTTTACACAAGTTTTACAGAAATATTTCCACCAGAACTTTTATATAAAACCATTTCACTTTCATTTAATTCTCTCCCCCTCTGTGATTTATATTTTATTTATTTTTGTAAAAATATTTCTGATTGAAATCGAAATATTTTCATTTTACTGTCAAAAAACCAGTTGTTGGTGTTGGATTATTTAATGTTAAAAAGCGGATCTCAAAACAAAAAAAAAAAAAAAAAAAAAAAAAAAGAATATCCCGGCTTTCTGATATATTTTCTATCTCATTTTTAAACACAAAGTCATGACACTTACATGTATGGTTATTCAAGTGATTTGCTGTAAACAGTTCTTTCTATTTTTCGATAAATGAATTACATCTGTCGCGTCCAGAAATTCTATTTTTCGCAGGTTCAAATTTTCACCAGTAATATTTTTATGTAATCACCTGCTTATTTAAATTGACAGTTTCTATTATAAACAAGGCTAACGTTTCTTTTTAACCCGAGAACTCTACGCCAATGCGAATTCGCACAGTCAAAATTTTAAATGTAATTTAGAATTCTTCTATATGTGATAAGCTTCCCAAAAATCAAGGTCGTAAATAGATGTGCATATCTGAATTATTGAACCCTCTGAAAAATTAAAACTCTGATCGTCAGGCCCTGAAGTTGTTTGGGAATTTGAAGGTTCACAAACTTGGCGTTCCATTCAGACCAATAGTTTCTAACATTGGTACTTCCTCCAATAGATTAGCGAAATATCTTGTTTCTATTTTCTCCCCGCTATTCTCCAACAATATTTACACCTGCAAAAATTCTTATGATTTCGTAAGTAAACTACGTAACTTCACCATTAATCAAAGCCACCGTATGGTTTCATTCGACGTCAAATCCCTCTTTACAAACGTACCGGTTCAAGGTGCTATAAACTGTCTTAAATTACGCCTCCAGAAGTTTCATTACACGCAGTTTGAAATTGATGAATTATTACACCTTACTGACAGTTGTCTCTGACAAAACACGTTCATTTTAACGGTGATTTTTATCGCATGACTGATGGCTTATCTATGGGCTCGTCCCTGAGCCCAATCCTCAGCAATTTTTATATGCATTATTTCCAGTCAAACCTTTTCAATAGGTTACATTTTCCATTTTACACCCAATATGTCGATGACTGCTACGCTATACTGGATTCTAGTGATGTATATATCCCACATACGCTTTCTGTTATAAACTCTGTAGATGAACATATAAAGTTTACATCTGAATTTGAAAATAATTACCAACTACCTTTACTTGATGTTATGGTTTACCGTGAAAATGACTCATTCCAAACCACTGTTTATCGTAAACCATTCGCAGTTTCCTTACCGCCAAATCGTCTTTCGTCACACCTCCCTAATTAAAAATTGGCTGCTTTTAATACCTATGTTCATCCCGCGTTAAAAAAATTTTCATCTGGGAGTTAGGCCACATTAAATCAATAACCATTGACCGGCGGTATCCTGTTGAAATGGTTGATTCAATTCAAAATAAAGTAACTAAACCAACACATTCCAACGTTAACAATGTTCGCGATGAAAGTTTAATTATACGTCCATATTTTCCAAAAATATGCCATCAAATATCGAGAATTTTGAAACGATTCGATTTTAAACTAATTTATGCACCATTTAACAAAATCGAATTTACAGATCTCAAACATCCAATTGACAGGTTTTCACATGGGGGAATTTATAAGATATCTTGCGAGTGTGATAGAATGTACATAGGTCAAACTAAGCAACCCCTTAATGTCCGTTTGGGGGAATATAAGAACTATGTTAAAAATTGTGAAACTAAACGATCTGCGATTGCTAACTATTGTTGGTCTGACAATCACAGTTTTAATTTTTCAGAGCGTTCAATAATTCAGAAATGCTCATCTATTTACGACCTTGATTTTTGGGAAGCTTATTATATATGGAAGAATTCAGGCAACATAGTTAATGATATGTCGAGTACACCAAATTTTTCAAATATCTGGCTACCTTTCATTTAATTCATTCTCTTATCCCCCCTTTTCTCCTTTGTACTTAAACTCGTCCAGACTGGTTGGGCGATTCTATTAGTATCTTTTCTGTATGTGTGCGACGGCTAGGAAAATCTAGCGCATTTAAAAGTCTGAAAACTTATGTGATGATAGTTCAAGGTTTGCCCTGGTGTACCGGGGAAACGGACTTTTAATATTTTGAAAATAAGCCGAAATATTAATTAAAACTCATTAAACATCGCTTTTAAAATGCCATCTTTTCTCACAATGATGCAAAAGAAATAACAAAACCATAAAATCGGTATTATGTTGCGAGGGTCAAGAATGATTTGGGGTTTACACTAAAAAGGCGGGGCTACCAAATTCCCTTTTAACTACGCCTTTTCGAAACACGGCGAAATAACAAAAACAATTAGGTCTATCGACACGAACATTTGCACATCTAGATGATAAAAAATCCCGATACCGAAAAATCCAAATTCAAAAAAATTCATCGGCAAATTTTCCAGATTTTAATTAATAGATAATTAACTTTCCTTTTGAAATTAAAATCATTTTATCTTGCAAAGATCATTTTCATACTGAAAGTGAAACAAACCACAAAAGAAAACGGATAACTACAAAAATTTCGGGCTCTATAATTTTTTTTTAAATTTTTTTATCAGTTACATCTGGAATATACACTTACAAGAAGATTTTATTAACATAAATTATGTTCATGTTGTCAATAGTCAAACAGTTACTTTTACTAGAGGTAAATCTATTTTTAAAGCAGATGTCGCTGAAATCGCCCTATTATTGTACCGCACCGTTGCACGTTTATCGGCTACAATTTTTTAGCACTTTTTAAAGCATTACCAGTTTGGATTTTTTTATATTCCGAAATTTCGCATTCATACCAGAAATTACCTATAATGTTCTTTTGGTTACTTCTTGTGGCAGATATTTCGTGAGATTTAAAGTAAAAATTCTTGTTTCAGAATTTCCGGTTTTAATTCAAAAATTTTGAATTCAAAAGCGGTAAAACCGTTTTCCACACTATGTATTCTAGGCGCTGTAGACCAGTTAATTTTATTTTATTAAAACCTGATTTTTTTATGGAAAAACAAATGTATTTTTTTTATCCTATCTTAAATGCACAAATATTCGAAGATATGCGGGGGAGAAGGATATTTACATTGCATTTTTCACCTCTTCAACCCTTGTTTACCAATATTTCAGAATATTAATCTCCAGGAGGGATTTATTTTCTCGGGTTCTATGGGCCCGATCGTAACGGGGTTTGGCTCATTCGACTTGATTTCGATAGCCTTACAGATTTGACTTCCATGTTCCACCAACAGGACGCGAATTCTTATCACGGGTTCTATGTTCTTATCACACGGGTTTTGGCTCATCCAACTTGATTTCGATAGCCTTACAGATTTTATTTCCACTTTCTAACAGAAAGAGTCCCATTCTTATCTCGGATTTTATGGGCCTGATCACAACGGGGTTTGGATGATGTAAAATATTAAAATAAAAATGTGTAAACTACTTATAAAATGCATTGCAATTCAAATAAAATCGTGGCTTGATGACGTCACAAACTTTAAAGGCTCGATTACTGAATTGCTTGAAAGAAACATCCTTATAACTCCAAAAATAATAATCCTATTAACTAGCGGTTTATTGCATCTGATTAAGCGTCAAATTTCCAATTAAAATATATCTTTGAAGTGAAATTTGGATGAAATACAGGGTCATGAAAAATCGAAGAGTGTGGAAAATAGGATTCCAAATATCTCGGCAACTGATTATCCGATCGACTTCATGCTTTATTCAAAATTTATATTTTTTTATTGTCTTTTATATTCATTTCTTAAAATATACAATTTCGAAAATTTTTATATACCTTTCATCAGAACGAATATTTCGAGAGTCCGAAAAAAATTGTTCCGTTTAATCGAGGTTATTGAAATGAAATAGGCTTCTTCCCATTATTACATACTAAGTACATACCAAATTGCAAGTCTCTATCTCAATTTTTTCAGGAGATAGAGCGTTTACAGACACACAGACACATACACACACAGACACACAGACGGACGGCAAAAATTTTTTTCTAAAAATATGTTTTTCGGAATCTCCAGTGTCTGAAACGTGTAAATCCGTCAAAAAAATTTTTCGATTTTCAAAACGATTACTAGACTTACCCTATACTACGTATGATGGGTAAGTAAAAGCATAAAAGATCGCAGTGATGCCGCAAGTGTTTATTTTTTATTATTTTTTTTTTAATGAAGTGTTTGTAATTTATAACAGTCTATATTACAAAATAAGGCTAAGATAGTTACAGAGACATAAATTTTAATCGATCTATCTTCATTTGAAAGGAAAATAACATAAAAATGCCAAACAAAAAATTATTTTTATTACTTGAGTAATAGCTTCTTTTCGAAATTTCTTAGCGCTGAAAGTTTTCTATCATGAATAATTATAAAAAGAGAATTTGACCTTATCTGCAAAACGAAAGGTGGTCCTAGACGAGTCCATGTGCAGCATAAAACACATAAGCGACCATGTCCTATTTCTAACCGTTTCCGAGTTACGGCGGAAAGAAGGAAAATACTTCAAGTCTGCGTCAAGCCTAAATAAAACCAACATCAGTGAGGTTTTGGGTAAATCTACACGCAAAATAAGCTCATACTAAGAAAAAGAAGAAAAAACTTATAACATGACACCATTTCCATCAGGATATCTGGATTTAACGGTTAGCAATACCGGCGCTGAAACATGGGCGAAGTGCAATATCAAACTGCTTCCAAAATCATTAACCGGTACTATCGCAAACACCCTCGTAGCTACAATCGGTCGAATTTGCTAAAAACGTATCCATTTATACCAGATTCCGAATGAGTTTACAATAAACCATAATGGTGTGCCAATTCAAGAAAAACTTAGCCTTTCGTTTCAAATATATACATGAAATCATTCGGGATGTCTTGTTAAATTTACATAATTGGCATCATTACGCTTAACAAAATGCATTTATAACTGATATGCATCGTTTTGGACGCAATTCAGCTTAAATGTTGGATTTGGAACGCTTTGCGATCACATGATTAGCCTATCTGTGCTCCAATAGATATGGCATACTTTGTGGCTAGTATCATCAATGCATCGTGGATACTGTTCAGTCAGGATACCACAAACAGCATTCGAAGATTGAGTAAGTACTCCATTGCATTGGTAAATGATTTACGCTCATTAGATTACAGGAATCACATCAAGTAATCCTGGCAGGTGATCTTACAGAAATCTTTAACAAATAAGCATCGTTTGTCACATGACCCTGGAACACATAAGCAAATATCAAGCGATCGTTAACCACTCACTCCAAGTGAAACATTTAAGCTTAATCATTGAAATCAGTGAAACATTTAAGCTTAAAGTGAAACATTTAAGCTTACTCAGCGTCTGGAACGCTGAGTTTCACCTTACAATTGGAGTTTATTGAGCGTAATGATGCCAATTCATTAACGAGCCATTCCGAGTGAGTTCAGTGACGTATTGTAAACTAATCTAGAACGCCATCTGCTCTAGAACACCAATTTGTAAGATCATTTGAAAACTGGTGTAATGGATAAGGTTTTGGTAAAGTTGATCCATAATAGAGCTAGTAAAGTGTTTTCTATATTGCCGCTAAAGGGTTTGGTGAAAATTCGATTTTGCACTTCGCCAATATTTCAGCACTTGAAGCTCGACTTTAAATCCATCCAAATGATTTCATTTTATACAATTTTTTATACTCTTTTCAAATAATAGCCTATTTAGCATCTCATAGTTTGCAACATTTCCAAGTTTTCATAAACCTTACAAATTTGGTTTTCGCAGGTTCGATGCATTTTCCTTCTATCCACCATAACTCAGAAACGTTTAGAGATAGGATTTGTTTGCTTTAGTGTTTTACAGGGTTCGCACGCTTTTATCACAATTTTTTCATAGAAAATTTATATTTAATATTTAAATAGCAGAAATTTTAAACGCCTCGTTTGATAGCAGGATTTGTAATACCTACTCTTCTAAATTTAAATAAGGCGAAAAATGCATTAAAAATTGTGGTAAATGTGTACGAATCCTGTTTTTTGCCCCAAATGACCTTTCTATCATACTTTTTCATTTGTCCGATTATGTTAAATTCATCCGATATTTGCCTTTCTTTTGACAAAGTAATTATATTCCTTATTATAAAGTATCCTTATTATAAAGTAACTATATTCTTTTTACAAAGTAATTACATTCCTTTTTTCACAAAGTATTTTTATAATTATATTTTCTTTCAGTTTTACTTATAGGAAGTTAAAAAACCTCTGGAGATTATCGATACCTTTCGAAACATTTATATTCATTTTAAGTTATATTGTATTACATTGCTTTTTAATTAAAACTGTTTAATTAGATTTCTTTGATTTGAAAATGAAATTAATTTTCAATGTTGATTTTTTTTTCTAGCCGTAATGTTAAAAACTCAAGTCTGATTAAGAAAAGAAAAATAATAAATGGAAATCTGTGGGAGACAAATAAAGGTAAATTGAAATATGTATTCTTTTTTTAAAGCAGAAAAATTCTATTAAACCATTATTTTTGAAGGTGTCGATTTTAAAAATTATTTTAATGAAAATTGTTTTTGATTTTTTAAACGTTTTGAAATAACTCAGATAAATTAATATAGACAAAACGCCATTTAAAAAATTCAGCCTATATCTATATTTTCTAGATTACGTTACATGAAAAATAAATGTTTTGTCTTTATAATATGTTGCCCTTGAAGTTGTCGATATGCATATGTTCTTAATAATATATTTTTCTTTAATGAATTCTAGAGCATTCAAAGCTGCAAGGTATCAGTAAATGCGTTGTAGATAGGGATTGGATACAATGATGCTGTAAACACTGAGCTGCCATATATAACAAGAGATCTGAGTCGGCAGTAAGCAGTCTGCAATGCAAATGACGCTTGCAAGGAAGGGGGAATAGACCGCGTTGCCAATGTTAGACATAAATTTTCTAATTTTCTATATGGGTTGCCCAAATGAAAGTGGCACTACAGTCGGTTTGAAAAATGATTTAATGGTATTAACATAAATTAGTACACAAAAGAAAAAAGTAATACAGACATAGCAGATAGGCTAGACAATGCCACCTTGTAGGATGAAACAAGTATGCCAGTGGTCAACGAGACGATGGATACCCTGGGTGAAGAATCTCCGAGGTTGGTTGTGGAAGCAATTTTTAACGGCAGCTTGGACCTCATTATCGTCGGCAAATCGCCGTCCCTTCAGAGCTTTCTTGAGTGGACCGAAGATGTGGTAGTCACACGGCGAGACATCTGGACTGTAAGGGCGATGTATTGCTTCTTCCACTGCGAAAATCCCTACGCCATCGGAATACCGATCTGCGTCACATACACTCCGTGCCATACACATTTTGTGTTCGACGATAGATTTCACTAGCACTCACATTTTCCGCTGTTAAAAATTGCACGACCGCACGTTGACACCGTTTGGAGACATCCATGATGTGAACGATGACTTATAACGTGCTCCAACGCTATCACACACGCATCTGATGGGATATGTGTATATCGCATGCATTCCCAGGACGCTGCGCCCTCTATAAAAACATGCGCAATCACCTTTCTCTTCAAATGGCGGACTTATTACAGCAATGCCACTTTCATTTGGGCGACTTTTATATTATCCACATTCAGTGGCGTAGCCAGGGACGGGTCCAAATGTTATGGATACAGTAATATTGTAAAGTTTCCTCCGCCTTGGTTATCGCAAAAAGTTCTCCGATTGGATAAGGCAAAGAAAACTTTACAAAATTAGTGGCATCCAGAGCCACCAGGGCCTCCACCTTGGCTACTCCACTGTCCTAATATATGCATCTCCTTTTAAGATATGATTATTTACTTAATTAATGCTTCTCTAATCTTGCAAGACAGTTCAATAAACAGTACTATGTTTTGCCATGCATGTCAATTGAACATATTGTCACTGTATTCTTCTGCGCTGACCGTTAGAATCATGTTGGTGAACAGGAAGACAGATCTCCTGTTATATATAAATGTCAGCGGCTGTAAATGTAGAAGTGTTCCGAGAACTTTGTTAATCTACTAGTAACAGGGTTCGTACGCCTCCTGGAATTTTGCGACCAGGGAATTTTCTGGTACCAGTATTTTCTTGCAGAAAATCTCTCCTTCAAAGGAGGTGAAGTTTCGCGAGTTAATCATAGATTTCTTTTTCTATAAAAAAAATACTGGTAACTCTCCTGGAAGATTTCCTGATCCGTACGAACCCGGTAGTAATCAAGAAATATTTAAATTTTACAGATGAATGGTCAATAACAATGCAAGATCAATGGTATGTTAGAAATCCCTCATTGTATTGATATTTTATGCTTAACATATCGGAAATTGTACGGAAGACGAAGCTAAAGTCTCGTGGAAACAGGCGTCTGATGCATTAAATATATTTATAAAATTTACCGAATACAACAAAAGTTACAGGTTTGCAGAATTCATAAACCAGTAACGATTTATTGTAGAATAATTCCTAATCATGGAAGTAACGTGATATCAGAGACGTTTTGAACTGTAACGCTCATGTTAATTGTTTATCAAGTAATATAACTTACAGTACATATTACATAATTTAAATTTAATTTTGTAGTCTACATTTTTCATTAAACCCTACAGTTGTATAGAATGACGAAATAAGATATAGTATTTTATCAGATATTTATATCGTTTGCACAGGTTCATAATGTACATAAACAGATAATGACTTTCGATAATGCAGTAAAGTCGCTAATTCGGCCCGGCTGTGGTCTCGAACGTGCAGGTTTAGAGTGTTCCCACTGTACTACTATATTGGATGATGTTGCAATAATTTGAAAACTGAAAGATTAACCCTTAAATGCCTACAGTATCAAATTTGCAACAAGTTAATTTTTAATAAATAAATCAAGTTCTTCGCAACCACTATATTTATATCGAAATATTAATCCTCTAAAAATAACATAAATATGCTACGGAATAAAGTTTAAAATATATCATCAATTTCTGGTGTTTCATCCTTAATATAGGTAAAAAAAAAATAAAACAAAACACAATTCTAAAAGAAAAACTCATGCATTGAAGGATTAAGTATTAGACACCAGATATTTTAAGATAAATTTATAACTTTATTCAGTAGCATATTTAAGTGAATTTTGCAGGATTAATATTTCGATATAAATATAGTGGTTGCGAAGTACTTGATTTATTTATTACTAAAAAGTGTTGCAAATTTGATACGCTAGACATTTAACCCTTCATTGCATAGTGATGAAAATTTCCATCACTGTTTATTTAACTTTTATTAAATAAATCAACTTCTTCGCCATCACTATATTTATATCGAAATATTAATGCAGTAAATTTCCCGTGAACTATGTTCTTGAACAAAGTTAAAGATCTATCTTAAAATTTCTGGTGTCTAATATTTAATATATGTATAAAAAAACACAATTGTAAAAGAAAAACTCATGCAAAGAAGGGTTAAGGATTAAGAAGTGAAATATTCCATCCTGCTTGTTTACCTATGCAATACCCAGTATAATAACGCATGTAGACATACGCGAATAACATAACGCATGTAACGCCTGTAGACTTATAAATTGAATTTGTGTGTTCATAAGATCAAGTCATGCATTTTTCTCCTACATTGTGTTGGAATTTCCAGTTTAGTATGGCTAACATTATAAAATCAACAACAACTCAAAAGTATTTAATAAAACTTAAACCTGAAATATTAAGGAAAAAGTTTTTTCCTTCAACGAAGCTTAAAAATATGTATTAACTAAAAATAATTTAAGATTTATTGTAGTTAATATTGTTTATTAATTTGTTTTGAACATACAACGCAATAGCGAATTTATTTTCCTAATTGTTCTTTTAGTTAAGAAAAATGTGCATTTTCTGCATAAAGTAACCTGAATTTATTGTAAAAAAGTGTAATTTCATAAAGTATTGATTAGAGAGACACCGTTGTACATGAAAAACTATCATTAATATATCCAAACTACGCATTAAAAGTATTATTAAAAACCATCTCTAACGTATGGAAAAAGTTGAATTGCCTTAGAGTAAAATGACTAGACTAATAAAAAATACGTCATCTAAGAATTTTAAATATGGTAAATTACAACAGAAAATTTCTTTTCCGTTTCTATCCTGAAAATTTTAAATTAAGCACAATTTTGAAATGGTATTTGTTTCTTTTACTAATATTTTATTTCTTTGACTGTCTTAGTAGTGCTCAATTTAAATGTAAATTTTAGAAAAAAAAAATCATCTTATTTGAAATATCTCTATTATGAAAAATCTTATATAAGAATTTGACGAAAAGTAATTTGACTTCAAGCATTTATATAAAAAAAAAAGAATTTTAGAGTATTTTAATAAAGAGAATTTTTAAAACATGTAAGATTATTAAGGTAAATTTTAATTATTTTCCAAATTAATTATATTTGCTACTCTTTTTTCCTCTACATGTAATTCCAAGAAAGTTGTTTTTAGCATAGTGTGCATACACTTCTACCAAAATTTTTAGAAGACTTTTCCGCTGTGTATGACATTAAACATACTAATAATTTTACACAAGTTTTACAGAAATATTTCCACCAGAACTTTTATATAAAACCATTTCACTTTCATTTAATTCTCTCCCCCTCTGTGATTTATATTTTATTTATTTTTGTAAAAATATTTCTGATTGAAATCGAAATATTTTCATTTTACTGTCAAAAAACCAGTTGTTGGTGTTGGATTATTTAATGTTAAAAAGCGGATCTCAAAACAAAAAAAAAAAAAAAAAAAAAAAAAAAAGAATATCCCGGCTTTCTGATATATTTTCTATCTCATTTTTAAACACAAAGTCATGACACTTACATGTATGGTTATTCAAGTGATTTGCTGTAAACAGTTCTTTCTATTTTTCGATAAATGAATTACATCTGTCGCGTCCAGAAATTCTATTTTTCGCAGGTTCAAATTTTCACCAGTAATATTTTTATGTAATCACCTGCTTATTTAAATTGACAGTTTCTATTATAAACAAGGCTAACGTTTCTTTTTAACCCGAGAACTCTACGCCAATGCGAATTCGCACAGTCAAAATTTTAAATGTAATTTAGAATTCTTCTATATGTGATAAGCTTCCCAAAAATCAAGGTCGTAAATAGATGTGCATATCTGAATTATTGAACCCTCTGAAAAATTAAAACTCTGATCGTCAGGCCCTGAAGTTGTTTGGGAATTTGAAGGTTCACAAACTTGGCGTTCCATTCAGACCAATAGTTTCTAACATTGGTACTTCCTCCAATAGATTAGCGAAATATCTTGTTTCTATTTTCTCCCCGCTATTCTCCAACAATATTTACACCTGCAAAAATTCTTATGATTTCGTAAGTAAACTACGTAACTTCACCATTAATCAAAGCCACCGTATGGTTTCATTCGACGTCAAATCCCTCTTTACAAACGTACCGGTTCAAGGTGCTATAAACTGTCTTAAATTACGCCTCCAGAAGTTTCATTACACGCAGTTTGAAATTGATGAATTATTACACCTTACTGACAGTTGTCTCTGACAAAACACGTTCATTTTAACGGTGATTTTTATCGCATGACTGATGGCTTATCTATGGGCTCGTCCCTGAGCCCAATCCTCAGCAATTTTTATATGCATTATTTCCAGTCAAACCTTTTCAATAGGTTACATTTTCCATTTTACACCCAATATGTCGATGACTGCTACGCTATACTGGATTCTAGTGATGTATATATCCCACATACGCTTTCTGTTATAAACTCTGTAGATGAACATATAAAGTTTACATCTGAATTTGAAAATAATTACCAACTACCTTTACTTGATGTTATGGTTTACCGTGAAAATGACTCATTCCAAACCACTGTTTATCGTAAACCATTCGCAGTTTCCTTACCGCCAAATCGTCTTTCGTCACACCTCCCTAATTAAAAATTGGCTGCTTTTAATACCTATGTTCATCCCGCGTTAAAAAAATTTTCATCTGGGAGTTAGGCCACATTAAATCAATAACCATTGACCGGCGGTATCCTGTTGAAATGGTTGATTCAATTCAAAATAAAGTAACTAAACCAACACATTCCAACGTTAACAATGTTCGCGATGAAAGTTTAATTATACGTCCATATTTTCCAAAAATATGCCATCAAATATCGAGAATTTTGAAACGATTCGATTTTAAACTAATTTATGCACCATTTAACAAAATCGAATTTACAGATCTCAAACATCCAATTGACAGGTTTTCACATGGGGGAATTTATAAGATATCTTGCGAGTGTGATAGAATGTACATAGGTCAAACTAAGCAACCCCTTAATGTCCGTTTGGGGGAATATAAGAACTATGTTAAAAATTGTGAAACTAAACGATCTGCGATTGCTAACTATTGTTGGTCTGACAATCACAGTTTTAATTTTTCAGAGCGTTCAATAATTCAGAAATGCTCATCTATTTACGACCTTGATTTTTGGGAAGCTTATTATATATGGAAGAATTCAGGCAACATAGTTAATGATATGTCGAGTACACCAAATTTTTCAAATATCTGGCTACCTTTCATTTAATTCATTCTCTTATCCCCCCTTTTCTCCTTTGTACTTAAACTCGTCCAGACTGGTTGGGCGATTCTATTAGTATCTTTTCTGTATGTGTGCGACGGCTAGGAAAATCTAGCGCATTTAAAAGTCTGAAAACTTATGTGATGATAGTTCAAGGTTTGCCCTGGTGTACCGGGGAAACGGACTTTTAATATTTTGAAAATAAGCCGAAATATTAATTAAAACTCATTA